>CM021754.1:4146222-4747996 GCA_011075105.1 Heteronetta atricapilla | reverse complement strand
GGTGGTGGGCTGGGGGGTGTAAAGCAGCTGAAGAGAAGCAGGGAGCAGCCCTGGGCCGTGCCGTGGCTCCGGCGGCGGGGCTGGGCAGCCCCCGGCCGCTGCCTCCGCTCGGCGGGGCGCCGGGAGCCCGGCGGCGCTCAGGGGGCCGGGGCCGGGGCCGGAGCCGGGGCCGGGGCCGGGGCGAGCCGGTGGCGGCGCTCCATGGCCGGGCGAGGGGCTCTGCCCGGGCTCGCAGGGCACGGCCGGCCGCTTGCACACGCAGCCGCCGCTCGCACACACGCACTCACACTCACACGCGCGCTCCCGGGCGGGGCGGAGGCGGCGGCGGCGCTCGCCCTCTCTCCTCCGTGATGTCAGTGCGGAGCCGAGGGAGGAGGGAGCTGCGTTAACTCTTTGCCTGCTCCGCTGCCTCCTCCCGGCCGCCCGAGGCTCGCCCGGGGCCGCCGCCGAGGCCCGGCCTCGCTCCTTGCCTCCCGGCCTCCCCTGCAGCCTCCTCGCCGCTGCCTTTTGTTCCCCAAAGCTGGGGGGAAAGCAGAGGCTGGGCACCTCTCCGCCGCTCCCCGGCTCATCTCCGCGGCTTCATCACCCAGCTTTCGGGGGCTGGAGGCCCGCGGGTCCCCGGTTCCCCCCCCAGTTCGGGGGTCTGGAGGCTCGCCCTCCAAATTTCCCCGCCGCCGGTGGCACACCTGGACATGGCTGCTGGCAGCAAGCCGCCTGCCTGGCCATCGGCACGGTGGGAAAATGCACCTTACATAAACCCCGCGGGAGATGGATGTGGCTGGCGTATGGCATCTGCAAGCCGCACTCGTAAATATATAAATATATATGGTGCGTAACCCCAATATATGGTGCTTTTATGGCAGAAGGAGCCGGTTCTGGCCACGCTCCGCGCGCCTCGATAAGGGAAGGGCTTCAGAAGCAGCACAAGGGCTGAAGCACAGGAGGAGGGAGGCACTGCTCCGCCGTGCTGTAGCAGCCCTTGTTTTGTGGGCACGGATGCAGCCTTCGTGGCTCCCTGGCTAAGGAGGTGTTCAGCCTGCAAACGGAGCTGCCCCGGCCTCGCCGAGGATGCCGAACCCCAAACAAAGATGTGAACAGCAAAGACAACAACCGACAACAAAAGTCCTGTTGATTTCAAGCTCCATTAGAACCACACGGGAACAAATCAATGCCTGGCAAGCGAAAAAGGACAGAAGCAGTGGGGAAGGATACCACACATCGAGGAGAAGGGAAGCACGGGGGGTGGGGGGGGGGGATAAGCTATAAAAAGACACCTCGAAGGACCCCTCCAGCAGTCTCCTCCTCCTTTTAATTCCCTTCGAAGTTAATTCCCGTTCAAGGGAAGGATGGGCAGCTCTGGAACAAAGCGGATTAGCCGGATGCGAGGTTTGTTCTAAAATAACAAAAGTTATTACGTAGTAATGAGGTTTCTTCAATAGATGCACGGGCTTTAGGGCCACTGGGATTCCTCTGGAGGTCCTGCATGCCGAGCGGAGGCTGCTGCCCCTGTGCCTGCTGCCGCCTGCACACAGCTGCAGGAGCACAACCCCTGCCCTCGTGGGCAGGGAAGCTCTGGGGAGCCCCCAGCTCCCTTCAGCAGTAGTTTCAGCCCTTGGTTTTCCAGTCCTCGCGTCGTTTATCTGGTCAATTTCACCCTTCATCCACGGGATCTCATTATTTCTTTTCCCGACTCCATTTTAGGGAGAGCTTCGCTCAGAAATGGCTCCCCTGGGCAGGTCTCCTGATGTCCCCAGGTCTCCCACGTCCACCTCCTGGTGTTCCCAGCATGATGCTCTCCCATCTCCTTTCTGACACGTTGCCACCGGCACCTGAGATTCTGCGGGCAGGCCAGAGCTCAGCATATTGTTTGAAGCCTCCTGCAAACCCCCACAAAGACATCCTGAGCTGGTTCACCGACACCAAAACTGCCCAAATCTGGGCTGGGAAGGGGAGCACTGCTCCCGGCGTCTTGTGGTGGCTCAGAAGAGCCGTGGCGGATGCACCAAGTCCGAAGGAAGGAAGGTGATCGAAGGAAGGTGACTCTTCAGTGCTGGATTTAGGGCACAATTAGGATTTCCTTTCAAGAACACGGGGAGATTTGCTAGAGCCTTGGGCCTTGGCCTCCCAAATCACAGCCCTCAAACGTACGAGACAAAAATGTAAATCCATTAGCAGCAGCGGCAGCAGCGGGCCATTAGCCTTGGTGCATCAGGCCTAACTTACTGAGCCGGAATGTATTATTTTCATGATCCTGCACAAAGCAAAACCCATCACATTTGGCACAGTTCTGGCTGTTAACTTCTAAGATTTATTACACAGTGCCATGGGGCCCCTGTTCTTCAGCTTTCTGTGAGTCCAAAATTTCCGTGAAGCCCAAGGGGACTGCTGCATGAGCAGGAAAGGCAGGAGCAGAACGCTTTGGTTTGGCAGTTTTTGTTATTTCTAAGGGAGGAAGATCATAATATGTAACATATTTAATTGCATCATACTTATTTTTTTGATTTGGGGAGGTCTCTGTGTGCATGGCCTCCGAGGGGCTGATGGGGCTGCCTTGTGCTTTGCTGTATCAGCTGGCTTTTCTTTTTCCCTCGTTTGTAACCCTCCTAGCAGTGGGTTTCTGAAGCTCATCCCAAGCCAGAGAGGTGGGAGCAGGAGCCCTAAGTACTTTTTTATGCCTGCTGTAATAATAGGGCAGGAGCTGCAAGGGTTGGAAAGAGAAAAATACAACCCAACACACTGACTGGTGCTCCAGGTAGTCCGAAGGGCCGGGCTGGGAGGAATCCCCCCCTTCTCCAAGGAGAATCATTCCCAGTGCTGTACAAAAGTGCTATTTACCCCTTCCTGGTATCCAGGAATGGCAGAAATCTCATTGCAGATGGCAGCTGGCCATCCGAACAGAGCCCCCAAAGTTGTACATCCCCTTCCTATGCCCCCCTGTGAAATCTGCTTTAGGCACAGATACTAGAAGTGGTATAGTAACTTGGCCGGCACTTATAGAAATTGTCATGCTAATATAGTTCTTGAAAATTGCAATTACAGCATGAAACGACATTTGGCTGAATTAAAAAAAAAAAAAAAAAAAAAAAAAGGGCTCACTTGTAGCGAGCACTGTTTTGTTCACCCAGCATTTTGGCTGTTCAGCCAGCATGAGAGTTTTCTGCTGATGCTGACATGTGAGGTAACGTCTCTGCAGCAACCTGCTGTAATAGGACATTTCGTGTATACCTCCCCAAATCCTGCCCGCTGGCTGACATGGTCGAGCAAAGGCTTTTGGAAAATGGGGAAAATGTGCAGGACGCAGGATGGGCTTCGTGTGGGGTCTGCAACGACACAACCCCTTCGGATGGGGTCTTCCCTTGGAAGCAGATAGACATCACTCCCCGGGGCTGAGCAGAGTGCTGGGTTGGAGTCAGGGCACGACAGCTTGGGCAGAGCTTTGTAGAAGCAGCTCCTATCTGCTCCAGGACCAGCAGCAGCACATGCCTGGGAACAATGGGGCTGGGCTGATGGATAGCCCCCAGGGGAGCGCTGCCTCTCCGCCGCCCTGCCACGGAGGAGAAATGTCACCCCAGAGTGAAATGTCACCCCGGAGTGAAATGTCACCCTGGAATGAAATATCCCCCAGTATGAAATGTCCCCCAGTATGAAATGTCCCCCAGGAATGAAATGTCCCCCCGGAGCCCCCCCACAGCAGTTCCCCACCGATGTGGGGCTGTGCCCCTGCGCCCGCCCCAAGCAGTGGCCGCTTTCCAGGGGCTCCCCGCGCACGCACGCGCTGCGGCTTGAAAGGCTCAGTGGGAACGGGTATCTTATATTATTTTTTTTTACAATTACGATTACCAGAGGGGATTGGAAGGAGGAAAGAAGGGGAGGGAGAAATTGCTCTTTAAAACATTCCTCGGTGTTGTTTTTTTTTATTTTTTTCAGCTGCTTTTGTTTGATGAAGAGCCCCCAGCAGAGGCCTGTCATTCTGCGCTGGGAGCGCATTTGACACTCCTGTCTCCGCCGTGTACCTGGTGTGTATTTGCTGCAGTGCTGATTACATTAACTCCTGTGTTTATAAACATTTTGAATCAGTGCAGAAGGCTGTGCTGAACAGAATTTTAAAGCCAGCGTCAGTTTTATTTTTGCTTTTTCATCTGTAAACACACATAATGTGTCTGCAGCGCAGTCAACAATGAGGGATCAGAGGTGCAAAGGGCTTCCAGAGCGGATTCTCTGCTTGGCTTCACTTCTGAGCTCTCCTGATACAGCCTCCTACATGCTTACACGAACACACCAACATGTGCTCACATACACGCCGCACTCCTGCAGATCTGAAAGCCCCATCCTTTCAGAAGGCAATTCAGGGCTGATAGTCGCTCCTGTCCTGCCGTTCTCTGGATAGCGCCAGCAGTTGGAGATGAAATTAAATCTGAACTGGCAAGAAAATTGCCTTCCAGTTAATGGAAGCCGATGCAAGTTCTAAGCAGTTTGCAAACAGCAGTGTGGTTTTTTTTTCTTTTTCTGTTTCTGTCCCCCGCCATTGAAGGGTTTATAATGGCCTTGCTGCAGTGTATCTGAGTGCCTTAACCCTCCCAATCCCCACAGCTCCCCCTTGTGAGGCAGGAATTACACCATAATCCTCATTATACGCAGAGAAAAGAAGCCCATGGAGGTTAGGAATCTCAGCTCTGCAAAAAGCAGTGTGGGTTTCAGTGCAAATGCTCCTGGAAATGCCCAGCCACTGCTTCTGGCTGTCTTCCCACCCAACAGCCCCAAACTCGGGCCGGATTTGGGCTGGAGGGCCTGATGCTGCTGCAGGCAGCATCCATGCCTTGTGCAAGCAATTGCACCGTGCAGCAATTCGGTCTGCTCTGGTCTTCTGGGCATCCCATCCCTTCTCGAGCGTCCTGCCGGGAGGTGCCTTTAGCTTCGGCTCCCCTCTGAGCCAGGCAGAGGAGGAGATGGAGCCTCCATCCGTGGACAGGTCAGGAACAGGGCGAGCAGCCCTTCTCCGAGCGCCCTGGAGGTGCCTCCCGGCTTCCAGCTGCAGGACCAGGGGCGCAGCTGCAGCCGGGCCGGCACCTTGCGAGGAAATAGGGCGGGCAGAGCACCAAGCACAACCGCCGAGCACCACCTAGTGTCAGCGGGGCCGCCGCCGCTGCCCCACCGAGGCGGCCGCAGCCCGGGCAGGATCCGGCCCCGCGCCCCTGTGCGCCCCTGGAGCCGTGGAAAGGGCGGCGGGGCCGGGGGCCGGGGGTGCTGGTGGAGGAGCTGGCAGCAAGGAGGGCACGGAAAGGGGCGCCTGGATCCCCCACAGGCACCTGGTGTGTGCTTGGCATCGTGCATGGGATTGTGTGTGTGGTTGGATCGTGCATGCACTCAGCATCATGTATGAGTTTGAGATCATGCATGAGTTTGGCGTCATGCATGAGTTTGGGATCGTGTGTGTGCTTGGCATCGTGCTTGGGATTGTGCATATGCTTGGGTTTGTGCCTGTGTTTGGGACTGTGTGTGTTTGGGATTGTATGTGTGCATGGCATCGTGCGTGTACTCAGCATCACGTGTGCTTGGGATCGTGCATGAGCTGGGGATTGTGCATGTGCTTGGATGGTGCGTGTTCTTGGAACTGTGCATGCGCTTGGCATCGTGCATGTGCTTGGGATCATGCATGCACTCGGGACTGCGTGTGTGCCTGGGATCGTGCGTGCGCTCAAAATCATGTGTGCCCTTGGGATTGTGTCCCCCCTTGGGATCGTGCGTGCACATGGCCCTGCACAGAGGTGCTGGACATAAGGTGAAAGCAACATTCACAGAGATACCATGGCACAGGGAAAGAAAACTGAGGGGAAATATACAACGGAACCGGCAGAAGTATTTCAAAGGACGTGTGTTGCAGGCATTGTTAATGAGGTCCGGCTAGGGAATTTGCCTCTCCTCTTCTCCAGGCTCGTCTCTCAGCTCCAACATCTGAACCGATGCACTGGTGCAGCTCACCCACAGTGTGCACAAGCCCCAGCGGCTGCAGTATTAGAAAATAGCATGCATTATTGAACAGCACCAGAGCTCTGCCTTCCTGAGAGCCTTGGCCATGCCCCTGTGTGGTGGGGAAGGCAGGACACAGAGTCCCAAACCAGTCCCAAACCAGTCCCAAACCTAGAACAGCCTTCTGGTGGAGGGGTGTAGAAGCTGCTCCGCAGTCAGCCAGGAAGGGAAAAGCCACAGAGATTTGTTCTGCACTGGAAATTCACTGACATGCTCCGCTTCGGATCTGCATCAGGATCAGGTTTTGCTGTAGACTTGCAAGTGGAAGTGAGCCCTTTGCTCCCAGTAGCTGGACAAATTGGCTTCTCTCCGTGTGTAAGCTCTGCTGGGGCCTGGTCTCCGGATCACAGGGCAAGCAGTCAAGAGTGTACGGGCCTGTCTCATTTGCAGGCCCTCAGGTCAACAGCATGGAGCGTAAATTTGATGCTGCAGCAGCAGAGCTGCTGCTGGGACGTGGAGCAATGCCCCTACAGCCAGGGCAGGGAGCCTGGAGGGCGCGTTGCCATCAGCAGGGTGACTCCCCTGTACCCCTGGGAGCTGCCATTTGCTTCTGAGGCACATCCAGCAAAAAGCACCCCCTGCCTCCGTTCGTTGCCAGCTGTCACAACCGAGCTGTTCCCCTGCGAGCGGGGCCTCTGCCCCCCTCCACCCAGCGAGGCAGGCATCAGCCTTGTCAGCGTCGTCATCGGCCGCAGGAATCAACACATCCCGGTGATGCTGATTTATCGCCCTCTAGGTTGTCAGCATAAATACTTGATAAATAGAGATATGAATAATACAGCCTGAGTTTACCTTGTCGACATTAATGAATCTCCCCTCGGTGAGCTGGGGTGGGGGGGGACACTACTGCTGGGCTGTGCGTGCCGGTGAGGTCCCTCGTGTGTGCCCTGCCACCATCTGGGGAAGGCAAAGAGGGTTTCTGAGAACCTGGACAAATTCCCCTTGCAGCCAGCTTTGGAAATGCCAAAGCGGGGCTGGCCAATGTCTATTCGGGGGAATTTTGCTGCAGTTTGTGGTGGGAATTCAGAGGGGCTCCAGGGGAACGTTTCCATCATCCCGGAGTCACAGCGGTGGGGACAGCGAGGTGACATTCCAGCTCTCCCCCCGAGGACAAACCTCTCCTCGTGGACCAGTTTTCCCCAGTCTCCAGTTCTGGAGGGAGCACCCTTCCTCCTCCATCTTTCTCTCCTTCCTGCTGCAGACGCTGGAGGCGGGAGGTCACCTTCCTCCTGCTGAGCTCCCTGGAGGTTTATTTGCGGACCCCTTCCTCCCAGTGCCCGGGGATACCCGGGGACCACAGCGAGCATCCTGCCCAGCGCTGCGATGCCCTGCCATCCTGGGCGCCCAGCGAGAGCTGCAGCCCGGCTCCGTGAGTCATCTCTTCCCGAGCAGGGAGAGAAATGTCACATTACATTTTTTGTTTGCAAATTTTCGAGTGTGTAGTTTGAGCTCTCGACACAAATGAGCTCGCAGTGGAAGCTGTCTGCAGGCCTGGATTTTCCACGGCCGGGTTTTTTTGGTGGGGATTTGGCAATGTTGCTGCCTTCCAACCCCCCTTGCGGAGTGACAGCTAAGCCAGCACCTACGTGGAGCTTCGTGGTAGTAAAATTCAACGTGTCTCCTACGGATCTGTGGGAAGAAGGCAGAGATGTTTCAGCAGCAGAAATAACTCCTCAGTTCAGCCTGCATTTCTGACACGTATTTTCCCATGTAATCTTCTGGGTGGTGTTGAAGGCCAGATAGGGCTTGGGTGTCATTTTTTTGCCCTGATATGGATAGTTGGGATGAGAAATCACTTTTGCAGCACAGCCGCCAGCACCTGCCTATGACATCTATCCTGTTAGTGCCTCCGAGCACCTAAATCCTGAGCTGGGGCTGAGCCTTCACCAGGCCGTGCCTCAGTTTACCACCAGCCAATGCGGCTAATGGGAAAATCTGGAGGCCAAAAGCCATCAGCGGCTGAAAAGTGCTCAGCCAGAGCCTGGGTAAGAGGATAAATAGCTGGTCTCCACCGGGAGCACTGTGAGACGCTGGACTTCTTCAAAGGTGATGTGTTTTGAGGTGGATAATAGCAGGAACAAGCTGCTAAGGGCTCTCTGTCCCTCTGTGGGCATCAAAGGTTTCTGTTATCTTCCAAGATAACCCGAGAGGAGCAGCTCTGTGGACTCACTCCCGTTGTCGAGTCATTTTTGTTAATGGATTTAAATACCTTTTCAGTGTCTGTTAATGAAACTTTGGTGACTGTGGAGCTGCTGAGGGAACCCATCTGAAGCTGAGTGATGGCAAATGAACTCGTTAATGGCTGGGGCTGTCCCATCAGTATGGGAAATCAGTGCCTGGCTGGAGGAGGGCTGTGTGAGCAGGGGCTCACCAAGTGGGTGCTATCCTGGGGACCCGGGGGCTGGGTGGGTGCGGAGCACTGCCTGCTGAAGAGGAGCAGACTGGAAAAATGCCTCATTTTCACTGCTAACTGCAGAGATTTCGATGGTCTTGCCAAACAGAGCGACTTGTGCCCGAAGGACATGTGGGAAGCCTGTGGAAGATCCGATTACAATCTCTCTACCTCTTGCTTTCATGCTTGCACAGCACCCAGCACCATGGGGGGCCCTCCTTCCCCCCCTCCCCACTTTCCCCCTAGGAAGGGGATGTCTCCCCAAACCCGTCTCCATCAAACCTGAGGTCCTCCTGTCACAAAGGGGGAGGGAGAGCCGAGCTAGAAACATTCACACTACGGATAATAACCAAGAATAAAGGTCGGCTCTAACAGAAAGCCAGGGGAAAGCCATGCAGAAGGTCCCTGGGTCCTCTGGAAAGAGTTGTGGAGCAGGCTGGGACATCTCCCTTGAACATAACAGGAGTTATTCTGGGGAAGGGCTTGTCCTGGTGGTACCTACTACCTACTCTTGGGCTAGCAACCCCCCATGGACTTCATTTCCAGTGACTTTGGGTCTCCTGCCTGTCTCCTTTTGCTAAGTGCCTTCACCTCCAGCTCTCCCTTTCCCCTGTGGGCTCTTTGCACGGACACAGGAGCCCCGACCTGCTGCCGAACCTGTGCAAGAGTTGGGGTCACAGCTCCAGGGGTGCCTGGGCTGGGGGAGTTGCATCATAGGGGGGAAAAAAGCTCGTCCCTGCTGCAGGATGGGAGTTATCCCGTGGCCTTGGGCATCTGAGGGGAAAGGTATGGATTTGGGGGCGAGGGGTGATGACCTGGGAGAGGGAGGAAAGGAACAAGAAATACGTTTTTCTGCATTTGGGGATGCTGTGTGAGGAGCTGGTGTGCAATCCCCCCGTGCACACCATCCGTACGTCGGTAAAGGCACTGGGGGTCTCGTCAGCACGCTGCTCTGCCCTCTCATCTTCCCGCAGGGCAAAACCACGTACTGCCGAGCAAACTGGTCCCGTCCTGCCAGCCGCAGGGCGATGCTGGCTTTCCTTACAGAGGCGGGCGGCCCGGCGAGATCACAGCAGCAGGGCTGCCACGCAGGGACCCTTCACCCCCCTATCCATGCCCCGAGGGGATCGCCCTGATTTAAAGCAGCTGAGCCCTCAGGGAGCACGTGAAAAAAAGGCGAGTTTGGAGACGCGAGCGAAGCTTTTACGGCTCTGAAGCGGCTCCGGACGCTCTGCGAAATGCTTTGAGGTGTGCGGCAGGCACTGGGCAGTTTTATTATGGCATGATTGGTGCCCTGCCCTCCGACGGCGCGCGCGTCCCATGGGTCGCATCCTTGGTTGATAAAAGCTGGGAGAGCCGAATTGATTTACGTCGGCTGAAGATGAGCTGCAGCAAGCCCACGTTACGCCACTTGGTGAAGAGCCCGCTCTCTCTCTCTTCTCTCTCCTCTCGCCTTTAGTCGCTAAAACCTGCTTCATTAACAAGCCCTCCCTAATCACTGCTCCTGAGCAGCGGAGCACTCTGCCCAGTGGGGCTCTGCACGAAGCCTCTGCCCCAGGGTTGCTGCAGCGAGTGCGACGTGCACGGTAACGGCTGTGCTGGGAGTCCCTCATGGGTGGCTGGCTCTTAGCTGTGCATCTGCTCGTGTCCTGAACAACACGTTTTCCTTCTCCTAACAGTCTTTTAGCCGAAGGTGTTCTCGCAGAGTCAGGCAGCGACGACCAGGAGGAAGTGGAGGTGATGTTTCAGGTCTTAGGAACGTCCTGGAAAGAGCTTTGGGGGTCTCGAAGGATTTGGGTTTTGTGCCAGGATTTGGAGAGGGATTTCTGAATAAAGAGATCTTCCAGGAAACATGCTTGCCTGATCTGGAAGAGATTAGCTTTTGGCTACGATATAAAGGAAGGAGAGGTGGGGATTGCAAAGAGCAGGTTGGGACCCGCAGGTGTGATCAGGGTACGTGAGCCAACCCTCGGCAGTGGCTGCCGATGCTCACAGCCCTAATCCATCGGCATGGGCTGACGGAGACCCGCACCTAGCCCTGAGAAGCAAGGAGGATAATTTCAGCTCTTCTATTCCCATCCTGGCATGGAGCCTTCCTCTGAGACGTAAGCGTCTCCCCCACAGCTCCGTGCCGCGGGGAGCTCGTGCAGCGCTGCGGTGCCGGGGGCGCAGCCCACAAGCATCAGCCCGGGGGTGGCTTGGGTCTCATCCTGCCCACCCTGCCGGTGACAAGCAGGACTATTTTTCTCCCCTTCCATGTGCAGAAATAGCTCGCCTTGTTCGTGAAGCACCTTAGGGAGTCACCGGTAAATCAGAGGCAGGGCCCTCTCCTGGGTCTGAGGGGAAGACTTGGTGCTGCAACAAATCTTTGGGAGCTGGCACGAATGGGAGTTTCCCTCAGATTTAACACGAAAACCTCACCATTCCCTTGTGATTTTCCCCATGCCCCCTGGCTTGAACAGTATAAATTGCAGATTTTGGTGGCATGGCTGGAGATGCCCCGTTTTGGGTCCCTGCTATAGGTATTTCTGGGCGCTGGGCAGCAGCTTCGTGCCCTAACCACGTCTGGAGAGGAGCAAGGGGAAACAGGGACACACCAAGTCACCAGCAGGCGACACAATACGAAATGCAGGATCTGAGGAGCAGAGGGGGGCACAGGAGGTGTGGGGGGATCGGGCAGCCCCCTGGCCATCCCCCACGAGCCGCAGCCCTCCTCTCTCGCGCCCCTGGCACGTCTGAAGGCAGCCTCTCCTCTCCGGGAAGGAGGGGATCAATGGCTCTCGAGTCAGAGCCTGAGTTGAAAGCCGAGCAGATGAAGGGTTTGCCATCTGTGAACAAGTTGTTCTGATTGAATTAGGGAACATTTAACATTTACAGATAATTAGAAACAGCCACCCATTACAAAGGGAGCGAACGGCAGCGGGGAGAAGGGAGGCTTTTGAACGGCGATTTGGGAGCTCCTTGGCACATCAGCCGGGGGAGCCGCTCAGACACAACTTCTGAGCGCTTCCAAACGCTTTGTGCTCACCCCAGCCCCACACCTGGGAGCCAAGCACCTACCTGCGGCTCTTTCATCTGTCCTCTCCGCTGTTTCGTAACTGCCTTCCCCTCCCAGCACCCGGTGCTCAGCCTGTCAAACGCTGGGGAAGGAAATCTGCTCTTTTTTTCTGCTCCAGGACCAGCACAGCCTCCTCAGCCTTGCTGCCGTGGGCAGGGACATCTCTGAATGCTGGGTGTGCCTGGCCGTAGAGCTGGCTGATTTTTTTTTTCTCATGCCAACCTCACTGCATAAAAATATAAGCACCCTTGGAACTAGAAAGTAAAAATTTGTTGTTGCAGGTTTGGTTAAAGAAAGCAAAATACATAAAATGGTCCATTTTCCATTGATAAATAGCTTCCCACTTTCTATTTTTTTTTTTTAATTGTGTGTTTCTTTACTATGTTTTTGCATCAACAGTTATAAGAAAAGCAACCTTCTTGTGCTTTTCCTTTGAGAGAAAAAGACGCCAGTGGAAATTCAAAATTTCCCGAGATGCAAGAAGAGATGCTTTCCTTCCAAGCCTTCCTCTGAAAAATAACCAGCATTTCTCAAGCAGCTCGAGCAGTAATTGTGCTTACATCAGTGATGGTAATTGCATTGCATCTGCTGCAAAGAGTTGCCCAAGAGGTGAAATCGCGAAGCGGCAGCTGTCCTGGCGCGGGGAAATGCCTCGCGCTGCCTCTCGGGCAGCGGCTGCTGGACGTGACCTCGGCTCCGGGCACCCCTCCAGGGGAGGCAGCTGCCTCCAGTGCCCCGTCCCGGCTGCATGGTGTGGATCTGGAGGCTGGCACAGCCTCTGCAGCTCCCCTGCTCCCTGCCACGTGCAGGGCATCTGCTGGCTTCCTCCTGCAGGCAGGAGCAGGGACCCTACAGGGACCACACGTGTGTTTGGGTGACGGTGGCTGCCTCCTCTTCGCAGACAGGCTGCCACCCTCCAGAGCCTGCCACCCCTCCCGGCATGTGCAGAGCTCGGAGGAACAGGGGTCAGGTTTGTGATAAATGGAGAAGGAGCCGCTGAGGGCTCCCGTCACTGTGATTTATGTCGCAGAGCAGCAGTTGCGGCGCGAGGCCAGATTCATTGCTCCCATTGGGATGGAGGGACGCAGCTCCCAGCAGGACCACAAGAAGTCCCCCAGGCCGGGCAGGCTGAGCCGAGAAGATGAGGAGAGCAGAGCCAAAAAGAGAGTGGAGTGGTGGGAGAGGGATGTGCTTCAGGATGTCTACAGCTGGGACCTGGTCAGCTTAGGACAGGACGCATTCACTCGGGAGCAGGACAACAAGAGCATGGTGTGGCACTTGCAGGGCATCCCCGCTATTCACAGGAATATTTTTGTCCTCATAGCAAGTTCCTGCGAGGTTTCACACCTGGTTTTGCCCTTGGCTTGTATGGGAACGGCACCTCTGCGGTCCATGTCCCTGTGGCAGGGCAGTGGTGAGGCTTGGTGGTGAGGAGATGGCCAGGTGAATAGCAGGCTTTGGGGGATAAAAGTCCCTTGCGTTGGCATCCATCTGATGGGAGGAGGAAGGCAGAGATCCGTGATGTAACAGAGTTATTTCTTGGAGAGCCAGGCTGAGCGCAGAGGACTGGCTGCAGACGGCTCACCCTGCACAACCCATCCCAGTGCCACTGGTCCCCGCACCGCTGCCGGTGGGGATGGCGAGGGGACGGAGGGCAGCCCCGTGCCGGCAGGGACAGCACACGCTGGGGGGATCTGCACGTGCCCACGTCTTGGCTGGGAACAGGAGAAAATGCCCCCGAGGGGGTGTCAGACACAGTTACAGCGACACATGATATTTATAACAAAGTGTGGGGGAAGGTGTCACATCACATCATGCTGATGCTCCGGCACCAGAGACGCGGGGACAGCGCGGCGGAGTGGGACGTGGTGAGGGCCGGCAGGGAGGAAGATGGCTTTGCTCTGTGAGTGCTTGTTCTTCTCTGGAGTGGTAGGAAAAAGAAAGAAATCCAGAAATCTCCAGCGTCCTTAAACACTGGTCTATTTTTGATTTTGTGCATGCACGTTTCCCACTTGCTTTTGCATCAGAGCAGCGAGGCCGGCCTAGGAGCCCGACCTTGCTGATGGAGCTTCCCTTCCAAGCTGACATTAGGTGCTGTAATCTTTGGAATAACTTCTGACTAACAGCCTGGCCTCCTCCAAAATTGTCACGGCAAGCAGCTGGGATTGCACAACTCCCTCCCTGAGGACCGAGGCTCTGACAGTGTCGGGCTCTTCCGAGTTCCTGCCGCCCGTGCGCCCAGAAGCAGAAAGCCAAAGCTGAGGCCCTGGAGCTGCAGTTTCGCTGTGCTGCAGGAGGAAACCTGCTTCCTAATGCCAAAATACCCTCCCGGGTCGGAGGGAGAGCAGAGGGAGCTCAGCCCCTGCAGGGACTGATGCTCTTCTCAGGGTGGCTGGAGGCCAGCCGGAGCATTGCAGCCCCATCCAGAAGCAGGGAGCTCAGCCCTGCTGGCGAGCTGCTGCCAGCTTTTATCCTCCTGGGAGCACTGCCCTTGAGTGATGGCATGGGTGAGGGTGACCTTGACCCCCCTGCAGCAGGGGCTGGGGGGGCACAGCACCATGAGAGAGCCATTAAGTAGGCTGCACACGGGGTCTGCATGGGATAGAGGTGTGCATGTGAGTGTGCCGTGTTACAGGCATCTGTACGGGCTGCGCAATGCCCACCTGTGATGCGTTTCTGCTCTGACACTGGCCAGCACGTGTGCCGTGCCTGACGCTCGGGTGTCACTGCAAGGGGACAAGCCTTGCACAGGGGACACCTCTTCTCTGCTTGCAGTGGGACCGCAGGGGGACGTAAGGGCCACATGAGCACAGAAAACAGCCGGGTCCCTGCACAGCGCCTCCGTACCTGGGTGGCACATGCACGCGTCCTGCCCTGGAGGTGTTTGTGCCAGCTCCTGAGCGCAGCCATCACGTCCACTCCCACCCGCCGCGTGCCCAGGGCCGTGCCCGGAGTGCGGCCGCTGCTCCCGCAGCGCGCAGGCAGCTTGGAAGAGGCCGTCCTTGTCCCGCAGAGCCGGTGACTCAGGCAGCCTGGCATTTACCCAGGATTTATTTGGACGCTCCAGAGCCAGCTGCGCAATTCATTTTGTTTATTTATTTATTTATTTATTTATTTTGGTCTGACTTCATGCCCTCTTGGTGATTGCTTATAGCCCTGGTTGTACGGGACCGACCCTCGCTGCTGCCTGGGGAGGGAGAGCCGCGCAGCATCCTCCAGATGCTGGCAGACCGAAAAGGAAGCAAACAAAAAGAAAAAAAAAAAAAAAAAAAAAAAA
Source organism: Heteronetta atricapilla (assembly GCA_011075105.1). Lineage (NCBI taxonomy): Eukaryota > Metazoa > Chordata > Aves > Anseriformes > Anatidae > Heteronetta > Heteronetta atricapilla. The sequence continues at coordinate 4,733,242 of CM021754.1, read as the reverse complement.
AAAAGAAAAAAAAGCAAAGCTCGTGCATTATCTGCAGCATGTTCTTTGTACAGTTCCCTTCGACTTTTTAGGGAAAGATTTATTTTCCCTTTCTCCGTGACGGCAGGGTTTGCCATGTTCCTGCGAGTCTGGAACAGCCCAGATTAACTGTGCATCGTCAGTGCCTGATTAGCTCTGTTTGCTGTGTTGTTATTGACCTATGCAAGAGAGAAACTAGGTCAGGCCCGGCTGATGAGGCTAGATCTGGCTCGGCGGTACAAACGAGGCCATCCACTCGCTGAGCCATCAAATCCCGCTCCGGGGCGGGTCGCCTCTGAAGTGTCCAGGGGACATCATTAGGAACTTTCCCGAGCTGCCTGTCAGAAGTCAAGCGTGGTTCGGAGGGAGAAGGCGGGCAGATTATTTCAGAGGCTTCTTTTTTTTTTTTTTTTTTTTTCGTGGCGAGGAGCATTTTATCAGCAAGCGGATGAAGCGCAGGCGCTGGGGTGGCTGCAAATAGAAATGTCTGTGCCTGGCCACGACTCCGGCACTGAGGCTCTGCAGAGGGCGGCTGGAGGCAGCTGAGAGCAGCCCCGCAGGGATGGGACGAAGATTTTTTACAGGAGGGGAGGGCAGAAACCTGCAGCCAGCTACCTTGCTAGCAGATTTTATTGGTGGAGGGGGAACGGTTTTTGCCACGCAGAGGGAAGGGCTGCACAAAAGCTGGTGGTCTGGGTCTGCGGGGTGTGCTCAGCCGTGGTAAGGGTGCGGGGTGATTTCAGTGCACAGGGACAGACAGAGCTCCTCCAGGCTCTTTGGGGACCTTCTGTGTCAGGCCACAAACGCCTCGTGCTTCATCCCTGTGAATATCCGCAGCCCCTTCCCACGGAGGGGGAATCCGCAGGGCAGTTTTGGGGTGCTGCGAGTCCGAAACTCGCTGCTGTGATCCAGCCACTGTCATCTGCACAGCTGTGCCCCAGCTCTCTGCCACGTGTGTCAAACGCACAGTAAATCCTATTCCCCCGGGGAAAACAGGGCCGGGAAAAGGAGGGGAATGTCAGCTTCTGTGCAGAAAGACAGAGCTGATGAAGCCTGGCTGCGAAGAGCCTGCTGGAGCTGCAAGGTATCTGCCACTGATCCCCAGTGTCCTCACAGCTGAGTCAGCCTCCACGGGGATGCTGCCCAGCCCCGTCTGCACGATGCTGCCTCTGCTAGGTGAACCCAGAGGCCGATGCTGCCCCTTTTGTGGGGGGGAACCAGCACGGGTACCTCTGTCCCTGCAGCACCCCGACCCGGCCCTCCTGGCTGGGCTGGGCAGCAGCCTGCTGTGGGTGATGGCTTCCCGGCTGCATTCTCATTACCCTCTTGTGCTGCTGTTGCCTTCCCCTCCTTACTCTGTGATTTCCTGACGTCACAGGCACGGCATCGCGGAATTGAGTTGACAGGAGGCTGAAATGATGATGAGGGAAATGGAGCCCTCGCCACCCCGCTGCACGCACGCTTGCACCTCCCTCTGCTCCCCTGCACCGTAACGGAGGGGGAAGAGGAGCCACGGAGACCCCAGCTGGTGGAGGGCTGGGGAGGATTTGTGCTCCTGTATGGCTGCAGGCAGAAGTGAAGGTCTGGTCGGTGGTTAGATGAGGGCTTGGGTGCCCAGGGTCCCTGGATGCTGCCCGCAGACCTGTTGGCATGACAGCCACTCCTGTAAGATGCACTTCTGGGTTTTGCCACACGTCTGAGAGGACGAGCAGGTTGCAGCAGCAGGGAAGCGGGGCTCCTGGCTGCTTTGTTTCTCGTTAAGTGATGTATTCCTACTTCTGGGCGCTTCCCAGCAGGCATTCTTCAGCTTCTCCATCACCTGCCCCTCCTCTCCCAACTTCACCTTCTCTCCAGCTGAACTTCTGGATAAGCTGCGAGATCAGGAAGGTGAGGAAAGAAGGAAAATCAGAAACAGGAGTGAGCGTATAAGTCATAAGCTAGACTCATAACAGGGCACAGCTCCATGCAGCTTGAAGCACGGCTTCGTTTGTGCCTGGGTGTGTTGGAATATCTCCATCCTCGGCAGCTAATTTAGGATGTCCTCTGCTCTCTGCCTGGGGAGAAAACGGCTTCTGTGCAGAAGGCACTTGTCTGTGACAGATCTCTTGTAAACAGCATGATAGCTCCATGTCAGACACGCTGAAGACGTCTTTATCAGGTGCTTCGCCAAAGCCCCTGGGGGAAGCTGCGGGACAGACCTTGGTCAGCAGAGATTTCCAGGCACAGACGGCCGCAGATCCAGAGCCAGGCTGCACGGAGCCCGGGATAAGCAGGGGCTCGGGCAGGCTGCTGGCTACTAATAAAAAGGCACCGTGTGTTGCACCGCCTGGCTTCACAGCCCCAGCTGCCTCTCAGCAGAGGACCTTTGCTGAGATATTGTAGGCAGGGGCACTGAGGACGAGGTTGTATCAGAAATGGAGCAGGTCAGAAGAACAGGCTGGGTAGAGGATTTCCAGCTCCCGGGGAAGGTCATAGCTATTTTTTTCCAGAATGAAAATCCTGGTGGTTTTCATCAGTCATCAAAAGCCATTTTTGTCTGAGCTTTATCACAACAATTCAGGTTCATGTAACCTTTTTATATTTTTTTCCACTACTTCTGTAGGTGCATTAGCTACCTTTCCAATGGAACGTCTCTTCATAGCAGCAGTCCCCGAAGTCTTGCTTTAAAAACCAGAAGAAAAAAAATCGCTACGTTCCTTTTCCTCCAGAATTGTTATTAAGCGAGGGCAATCACTCTTGCCTTTTCGTGAACGATTTCGGGGTTTGTTGTTTTGTGGGAAGCTGAGAGCAGAACCATTTCAGAGTTCCTCTGGTGCTGTGCTCATCTCCGAAAGCAGAGAGCCCTGTGCTGCTGCCAGTCTGTCCATCCATCCCCAGCCCTCCCTGCGTGCCAGAAACCTCCCTGGCCAGGCTGCAACACACCGAGCTGCAGAAATTGTGCGTGAGGTGGAGAAATTGCACAGGCAGAAAGAGCCCTTACAGCAAACAGTCTATTTATTGATATTTTATTATGCTGTTTAGCAGGACCCTGGTGCCTGTAATAAAGCATTAAGGAAGTGCAGCAGCACATTCTCATTGATCCCATTCAGTGCTGTGATCTGAGCGCGAGGGCTAGTGACAAAGAACAGAAATTATGTTGTTCCCCTCCCCTGTGCTGAGCTGCTGATGGCGAGGTGCCCGGCGAGCCTGGAGATCAGCTGGTTGTGCTGTCACCCCGGCTGAACGGACACAAATGGCAAGGAAAACGGGAAAGGTGTGGAGGGATCCCTGACGATCCAGGAGAGCTCGGGTCTGCTGGTTCCTGGCTGAAGATGGAATTGGTCTGGGTTGGTCCTGGGGAGAAGCCGGGGGTGAGCTGGGAGCCCCTCAGCACGATGGAAATGCCATGGCTGTGTCAGGATGCTCAGTGCGGGATGCTAACCTTCCTTCTATCCTTCTTCCTCCACCCAGTCCCCACCCGGGCACTTCGTCTCCCGATGCTCCTCTCTCTCCTCCCCGTGTAAATTAGGGTAATGACACCATTAGCCCTTAGGATGGCTGGAAGATGATGAATCATTAGCTCCAGCACTGTTCCCCAGGGCCGAAGCCTCTCATTTTGTGCGTGGTGGGGTTCACATCAGCACGATCGTGCTTCCTCCTATCTCAGCAATCTCCGCATTCCCCCACTGTGACTGTGGGGACAATTAGTGCCTGCAATCGTCTGCGCGATGTGCGAGGAAGGAAGGCTCCAGTAATACCTGGCTGGGATTCGGTGCGGATTAATTAGCTACCATTTGCACAGCGCTTTGAAGCTGCAAACCTATTCAAGTGTAAGCATTATTATTAAACAGCGATCCATTAGTTCTGTTCGTTGGCCACGGCCTCTCCGTAGCTCTCTGAGATCTCTTTCTCCAGCATCCTATATTTGTCTTTCCTGTTCCCCCCCCCAAAAATTAATTAAGGAGACACTGCAGTAAAGGCAAATCTGCAGGTTTGGTGTTGGCAACCCCACTCCTGATGGGCTTTAATACCTGTGCCCTCCTGGATCCGTCACCAGCTCCTGGGCAGCAGAAGCTCAGGTGAGCTGAACACGCAGCTCTCATCACGGGGCTGCGTCCTGCGGGGGGTATTACAGGGGGTTAAGCCCTTTCCTGCTTTGGCAACTGGAGTTCTAGGAATGGGCAAAAAATATCCCATAGCTCAGAGCTCGGGGAAAGCTCTGACGGATCCAAATTCAGCCCTGAGATGCGCCCACGTCTGGGCTGGTGACCCACGGAGCTGTGGGGATGGGTCCTGCTCCCTGTCCTGTCCCTGCAGAGGGATGCTGCTGTCAGAGCATGGCCCCAGGCTCCGGGGGAAAGCAGGGCTCCCAGATTCCCATGCACGGTACCACACTGCTGGGGTGAGCTGTAAAGGGAACGGGGCTGCCAAGCTCGCTGCAGGCCGGGAGCAGCTGCTGGAGCCAGCTGAGGACCCCGCGCAGCTGCGGCCTCGCTCCTGGTGCCACCACCAGGAAGGGCTCACGGCCCCTGGCACCGACACGGATATGCGTGCTGCTGGCTGGGGCTGAGGTTTTATTCTTGTAAACATTGTATTTATTATTTTTTTAAAAAAACAACACGCAGGCTGCCGAATGCATATTGCACAAAAAAGCCATAAACCTCCCACTAAAGAGCCGGGGAAATGCTCTGAGGAGAACAAACCAGGCATATATCACCGTGTTTGGCCAATCTTAAACCCAGTCATGGCATCACAAATAAAGCGCCCAGGGCTCCTTTCACCACAAGAGTATTCTCAATCAAAAAAAGAAATGTATATAATTCAAGATCTGATACGCTCTAAATCAAGATGTGGCTTATGTTCAGGAAGCACAAAGATAAAATAAAAATAAAAATCTGTGCAATTTCAAAATCATTCAGGTCTCCGGCTGCTAGTCCTTCAGCTGCTGTTTAAGGGAGAGGCTTTGGGAGCAAGCAAAGATTTTTAAGTGGGATCAGTAATTCAGGATTGCCTCCAATTCTGCTCCATTGCTTCAGCTCCGCTATCACAACAATGAAGGCAGTCAATATTGCTGCCTGCTTTTGAAAAAGATTTAAGCCGTTCCCCGCATAATAAAATTGTATCCGTATGGGATGGTTTAACTCCTGCTCTGCCTGATGCAGGCTGAAAATCTCAAGGATGCTTGTAAGCCCACAGCGTCCTATCTGGGGTCCTGACTTGTAGGATGCCAGCCCTTTCTTCCCTTATTATTTCAGGTCAGACTGGGTTACAGTTTCCAGCTTGGAGCAGAGAAGAGGTTTCCTGATGAAATGACCACATCCCAAGGAAAAGAGGGTTTATCCTAAAACTCCAAACTTACTTTCACACCACCATCTCTGTTCTCATATACACAATGCTCCTCGTTTTTTTCAATCCACCCGTTTAGATCCGTGCTCTGCAAGCCTGGGCAGTACTTGGGCTACTTTTAAAAGGTGGTTAGGGAAAGCCAAGTGTTACCAGGCTTTAAATTTCCTGTGCAGCGTCCACAGATCTACAGGTAAATGTCTACATGTCTGCCAGAGGAAGCTGCAAGCTGCCTGGGTGCTGACACCTCTTGCAGCAAGTGCCTCTCCGCAGGGGTCTGAGCAGCGTGTAGAGTGACGGGACCTGTCTGCCCTGGGAATGTAAACCCTTCCCTAATATACAGAAAAACATCATACCTGGACTTCTTTGCCAGAACCTCCAAACGGTGCCGCCGTGCAGAGCTGTTATCTGACTGTACCCGGTGCTGGGCTTGGTCAGCAGCCCGTAGCTGTACCATTTGGGTCGTTTTGGAACCAGTTCTCTAAAACAGTTGAGCAGAGCAGTTAACCAGCATTTGATCCTTTTTCCTGATAAGGCTTGTGGGATGGGTTTCAGTGGGATGATGTTTTTTTTTCCAAGAGGCAAAATTTCTGAGCAAGAGTCTGCACATCTGGGTGGGGACCACCTCAAAGGACGTGTGGGTGCTGCTCCATGCTGAGTGCAGCAATTCTTGGTATTTTTGTGGCTCCACCGGTGTGGTGGACCTACATCAGGACGTGGCTGATCCTTACCCCATTGGGGTTTTTAGCCTGAATCCCATTCCCAGACTCAGGGTGCCCAGGCAGCCAGCAGAGAGGCAGAGAGGAGCAGGCAGGGCTGTTGTTGCTGCTGTCGCACAGCTGGGGGCTCTGAGCCACAGCGGGACCCAGGGCTCTGCCCACAGCCCTGCACAAGGCTGCCTCGCTCCTTCCCCACGCGGGGAGCCCCGCAGGCACCGTGGGGTCTCCTCAGCACCATCAGACCAGGGCTGAGGTCCCCAGGAGGCACAGAGCAACACAGCACCCGTGGGCAGCGCCTGCCTGCACCCACTGCCCCTGCACCCGCTGCCCCTGCACCCACATCCTTTGGCTCAGCACCCTTTGGCCTCTGTGTCTTAGCACACACACGGCTGGGAGCTCTGCCTTCACAGCTTCTCCCGTGCTTCTGCTTGCGGCGTGGTTTATTAAACACACAGTTGGAAGTGAGGCTGCATCTCCTCTCCTTAGTCTTGGAGACCCTGCCTGCACACATGTGGTTTCAATATAAATACAGCCTGCCGGGAAGCTTTTTTTTTCTGACTTGGGGAGAAGGTGTAAACCCTTGCAGGATAAACATACCTCCATCAGGAAGGGAGAATGACTTCACTTCTGGCTCATAATCATTGCTTATGTGAGCTTTAATCATTCTGCTCTTTGTACTAAGTGAAGCCCTTATGATCAATCAGAACTTTGAAGTTTTGTTATAAAAATGTAAATGAAATGCATTTCTAAATGAAGCCTTTCTTCTGCCTCGTGTGCCTCTCTCCATCCTTCCAGGCACGCTCCCAGGAAGCTCACCGGGGCTGATAACGGCGACGGCAGCGCCGGGCTGTGTCACCACCGCTCCCTTCCCTGCCCCTGCTCCTCCGCTTGTACAAGAAAATATAGAAAAAAAAAGGAGCGGAGCTGCCCCCCGGACGCTTCCAGACGTTCTGATCTGGTTGGGAGACAAAATGTTCTTCGGTTTGCGGCTCTAAAAATAAAGACGGGCTTGTAGGGAAAGCGTTGTGCTGTCGGTTGCTTCTTTTTCCATGTCAGCCTGACTCCCTGGGGAGGCAAGGTGTGTGCAACCTGCTGTCTGGCTGCTTCGCTCCGGTAATAACTTCTGGTCCCACTGGCCTCATTCCCCCGACTCTCACAGCGAGAGAAATGTCTCCGAGGAAGGAAATTCCCACAAGCTTCGGAAAATCCCATCTGTCCAAGCACACCGGTTGTGTTCCAGTACCTGAGACGTGGCAAAACAAAATCGGCATCTCAAATGAGTTCTTCGCTAGCCTGGCCCTGGGGATGCCCAGCTCTCATCCAGCTGGCTCCTCAGAGGAGCGCTTCTCAAGGGTTTGGCCAGGGTCTGGTCAAAGCTGGTGGACCTGTGATGGCTGGGCTAGGTGGAAGGAGGAGAAGGAAAGCCTGGTATTTAATTTCGAGCTGTTCCCTTGAGTTCTGCTTTCACTGACACCCTTAGGAACTTCCTGGGAAGCAACGCTGGCCAAGTCTGACAGATGTCTGGGAAAAAATACAGATTTATCATGACCTAAACTCTTGTTCTGGCCACGTGGGTGGATTGTTTCCAGTATTTTTCTGCTCACAGTGTTTTGCTGGTGATTTGGTGAAACCTCCCCGTGTCCACAAGCCCCTGGTTCTCTGGAGACCTCCGTGAAGCCCCCCCTTGGGCATCAGCGTGCAGCCATGCACCCCTGCAGGGCAAGGGAAGGCTCGGTGGGACCCGTGGGACCCCCTCCTGGGATCAAGGAGCACACATCTGCCATATGCCCTGTGGCTGGCATCGGATCCAAAGCCTGCCATCACTTCCCAAAGACAGAAACATCGTTCTGGCAGCAGGTGGATAAAGATGCCCTTCCTCTCTGCATTCGACTGATTTTGCTTTCCGGTTTATTTATTTAATTTATTTTCAGAATCCAGCTGAGGTCTCTGCACACACATGCACAAGCCCGAGGGGCTGACTGTGCATTTTCACCTGCAAACCAGCCCAGCGCATGGTGCTCCCCAACACACAATGGTTCTGCTCCTTCTTGCGATTCCCTTTCCGATGGCCTTCCCTCAAGCCAAGCCTCCAAAGAGCCTGGAGGGGCTGCAGTCGGTGTGGGAAGCCACAGGGCAAAGGGAAGAGTGACTCCAGTTTCTTTTCTCCAGTTTTCCCCTGCTGCAGCACTTTCCCAAGGAGCTGATGCCTGCTGGCGCCCCAAGCACGGTCCGGCCGTTTCGTGATGCACACAGCATCCCTCTCCCATTGCCGCCGGCAGCAGGCTGCCTCACCTGTCCACGAGACAGTTAGGGAGACTAATTGCACACCTAAAAGTGCTGACAGGACAGAGCTCTGTCCCTTCACTCGTAATTGGTATCGACGTGGTCTTCCCCCAGCCCTGGGGTGCTCCGCAGCTGAACAGGCTGCGGGCTCTCAGTCCGGCCAGCTTGCTTTTTAAAGGCTTTCTTGGATGCAAGGGGGGGTAATCCTCTTTAATAGGAAGGCCTACAGATATTCGTTAAGTGTTTTATTTGTTCTTTACCACAGTCAAACTCAGCAGCATTTTTAGCCCAGCTCCCTCTCCCTGTCTGCCTGCCAGCCCTGCCCTTCATCAGCCTGACCCCACTGCCTGATTTCAGCAGGTCCATGTTCAGACGGGGTTTGCCAGTTGGGAGAATGAGACCCAAATTACTTCCCCAGCTAAAGGGAGAGCTGAAGAGAGAGCACAGCAGTGGCAATAGCCACCAGAGAGCCCATAGAGGCCAGGGGCAGGCTGATTGCTCAGCCCAGAGAAAAGGCTCCGTCACAGCTTGTGACGCATTTGTTACGGGAGAGCTGTGTTGCACTCAGCCTCCCAAACCAACTAATGCTTTGTTAGCTCATGGTTCACAACCATACTTCTTTCTTTATGCCAGCTGGATGTCTTAAATCTGGTGTCATGTTTTTAAAGTGCTGCGGGTCCCGGCACCATTTTGAAAAGGATGCTTAGGCAGGCTCCTGACTCACTGGCCACAAGAAGAAATTTCTCTTTTGATCTTGTATTCCTAATCCAGCAGCGCTGTTTATTGCTGAGCAAGGAGCTTTGTTCTCGTCTGAGCACTTCCATGGGACTGGCAGGTCAGCAGATGCACCGGGAGATGTTTTGCCTCGTCCTGTGTCATGTAGCAGCACATCAGTGCTGGCTTTCAGGCTGCAGTCCACGGGCTCCAGGCAACCCACTGACTATCTCCGATTGTCTGCTGAAAACAAACCGGCTGGCAGGAGGCTTGTGTTTGCTATGTCAGGATCTGCGATTCCAGGAGAAAATTCTAAGGATTTGGCAAAAAGGGGGAGGGGAAGGAATGAAAGAAAAGGAAAAAAATAGGGAAAAGTGCTCACCCAGGCTGAGATTTTGTTATCTCAGCCAGACATTGGGTTTTAGAGTGGGTTTTGATTTTAGTTTGGATCCAGCGTAGATCTGCTGATTCTAATGTCCACGGATAACAAGGCTGGCGAGAGAATTTTCAGATGGTAGTTGGTAGACTCTGCAAATTGATAGTGCAGCATCCTCACTCCGAAAGTATTTTACTGAGCATTAGATTTATGCCATTTACTGCTTTTCAGATAAAACAGTCGCTAAGTTTGAAACCGCTGATGTACTTAGAATGGGGAATGGACTAGCTTAGTGGTTGCTGAATTTGATTGCTCAGAGGCCAGTTTATTTCTAGATTGGAGAGACTGTGCTCTAAATTACAGAGCTACTGCTTTTATGAATTGAGCAGTGCATGGATGAAGCAGGTGAGGGGCTGGCTGTGCTGACTGCTGGCTCCACAGCTTTTGGGATGAGTGGCTAGGGTCAATTCGAGTTCATTACACTGGAAGGAGTTTATGATTTCTTTGTTACGGAGGTTCAATACGAATTGATTTTAAAATAAACTCTTTTTGACCATTTTAATAAATTCATTTTTTTTTTGTTCAGGCTTTGATGTGTTGGTGTTGTTTCTTTTGCTTTTTTTCCATGTGATCAGCATAAAGCATTTTCCTCGCTGCCCCCATCATTACGAATATTATTTAGACCTTGCAGCTCTTCTTTTCTTCTCTTCCAAAACTTGATCAAGAGATGGGCAATAACTCAAACTCATTTGAGGCTTAGCTCTAGGTGCCAGTCTTTCAGCTGTGGTTCAGGAATTCAGCCAGTACGAGACAGCGTAAGGAAAACCCTTACGCCTTAAGACAATATTTTCCCAGGTAGTTTTGTTGGAATTAAATAATTTCATGTCTTTTCAATAGATGGAAAATTTCAAAAGCTCAATGATCGTTTGCATCACAGTGCAATTTTGGTAATACTTGCAGCTATTCCCTGGGGACATTTGAGAACCAGCTTGGTATGGGGGGGTTCTTTTCTACTCCTCCAAGCAAGGAAGAAGAGCAAAGAAACCTTATCCACATTGCAAACCTAAATGCATTACAGGATAACTCCTTTCAGCAGGGGAACCTGTGGACTCATGGTTCTAGAGATGAGGTTTTGCAGAGCTTCTTCAATGCCTAAAGGACTCAGTAGAGACTGCTAGGAACAGTTTTCCCCCACCCCCAGCCCTAAAATGCAGAAATCTGTCAGAATTTTACTATTGTGTGCTGCCCTGTCTCCTACGAAGGGACTGAAACTGGACAGGGGGTTCAGAAGTTCAGTGGCAGAAACATCAAAGCACCAGAAGCACAGATGACAAAATCATTTCACCACCAAACAGGTGAAGGCAATGTCAGCAGCACTTTTTGCCCAGGTGTTTCCAGCAGGGCTCCGGAGCCTCAGGGGCTGCACCTGGGGGCACTCTGCAGGCAGGGTATTTATGGGGCAGCTCAGGCCCTCCTCAGGCTTTTGTGTGTGCTAGATGCCGGGCTGTCTGCTGCCTGATGTCCCACTTGGGCTCAAGCTTTTAGCAGTTTTTGTTTCGTGGTTACACCTCCCCGTGGCTGTAGGGGTGGCCTGGCTTTTGGATCTGCTCAGCTCTGCCTCCCTCGACCTCCCGGCTGCGTGGATACGGTAGGAAAAGTTTCTTTTCTTCTGTTTTTCCTGTCTCATGTCCTTTCCTGCAGCCTGGAGTGCTAGGGGAGGCAGTGGAGAAGTGCAGCAGATCTGTCAGTGAGATAAGTGTGTTTTAAAGAGCAGTGATATCTGTCAATGAGACAGCAGCTGCACAGGAATTCATTTCCATCTCTGCCTCCTGATCTGGCCCAGAAATGTCGATGCAGCACTTTTCTCTCTGTGGTTGTTTCTTGAGTGTTATTTATTTATTTAGTTATTTATTTCCTCCTTTTTCTCCCTGCTCTGTGTATCCAGGGGCTATAACAAGGGAAGGACACAAAGCTGGAGGAAGCTCTGACTGTGCAGTCTAGCCCCAAATCCCTCCCTTGGCTTTTTTTTTCCATGCTCCATAGTGGCAGATGAGTGGAAGTTTACCAAGGTTGTGCCTCAGGAGGTCTTGCTTTGCTATAAATAGTATCAAGGGGAACAGCTTAAAAATTCATCCAGAAATGCCCATCTGTTGGTTCTGTGCTTGTGGTCTTCCCTCTGCCCCTCCATAAGGCCAGGCGCTGCCTGTGCACCCCAGCACAGCTCTGGGTCCTGTCTGGGGGTGCTGCATGGGGCAGGGAACAAATAAATGGCTTTTATGGGATGCAAAATGTGGCAGGGGTCCTTCAGCATGTGCTGAGGCCATTTAACCCTGTGGCTTTGCTAATGTTTTTTCCACACCCCAGGGTCCTGTCCCTTTACACCTGCTGGCCTCTGTACCAGAGATCCCCATTAGCACTTCGTGCTCCTGCAGCTCCCCTGGGTCAGAGGGTGGCTGTAGGGCAGAAAATGAGCAGGGGTCCTGCCCCCCTGTGAAAACCCCCATCCAGCTCTGAAGCCAGGATGGTTTTGCTAAAAACTGGAACTTTGTCTTGGTGGGAGGCCTTTTGCAATCGTTTTCTGCAAGGCTTAGCAAAGGGGCCCCTGGATTTGGTGGCCAAAAGTGGGTTGGCAGGTAGCCCTCTGCATCTCCAGGCACCTGCATTTGTCTGAGCAGGATGCAGATGCTCCCCTGGGCTCGGTGGTTCAGCCTGCTTGCCGGGCTGCGGAGCAGTGCTGTGGTGTCTGATAGCTCCAGACACCCTGGGAGATGTTGATTGAAGAGAGATTGGAAAAAGTTATTTACAAGCAATCTTTGCAAAGAAGGAGAGGGGGGAAAAAAGCGGCACGTATAGCTAATGCAGGCAGCGGTGATTAAAGCGGCAGGCTGAATGAATGCTCCTAGGCTGCATACTTTCCTGACTTACCTTACCCTTTCCATGGGTGCTGGTAGCCAAGATTGAAGGCTCATTGTTTCCAGGGTTTGCTTAAAAAAAAGTGTATTTTTCCTGGCCTGTGTGGGGTGGAGGGAAATATCTGCTGAATGTATATGTGTATTGGGAGTGCACTTGGCGTTTCTGCTCTCATTTGCAAGTCTTTTTTAAGCACCTGTCCTTTAGTCTGTGTTACTGCATGCAGTCAATCATCCCGGTGCTGCTCTCTGCAATGCAAACAGCATACATCATGTGACAGGGGAAGTTAGAGGAATGCTTTGTTACCTGGTCCCGGTCATTTGCAATGCACAATAGTAGCTGTGATGCTGATGAATGTGCTTAAGGCTTTAAGTGGGAGCAGCGCAGGTTTACCTAGGCGTTTGGCTGGGGTGATTAAAAACGTTCATTGCTTCGAGTTAGGAGTGTGTCGGTTGTAATGGCTGCTCTGGTTTCTGCTTCGGGGGATGTTAAGGGGACAAGCACTTACCGGGTGTAAATTGGGAGAGCTGCTCAGGAGTTGCATCCCGTACATCTGAGCCTCGAGTCTGTTGTTTCAGTGGAACTAGGCTGATTTATGCCAGCCGAAGATCCATTTCTAAAACTGTTTAAAGCTTAGCATCCCTCTCGCAGCATCCCTGTGAGATGAGGATTTATTGCAGCTGTGTGAGAAATGCAAATTTCTTTCAGGAAATATGCTTTTTCATAAAAATGCTTTTTCAGTTGGTGAAAATATTTCATGAGCCTCTTTTAAGGTTTTGATGGGAGATAGAAATCCCAGAAAGCAAAACATTTTGAGCTTTCTTTTTAGAGCACTGATTTTGCCTACAGTCTCAATTATTTACATTTTCTTTGATTAAAACTGATAAATGAAAACTGGCAAGTTTCTTGTTCAGACAGAAAGGGGTACTTTAGAAAAGCCTTTTTTGGTGAGAATTATGTTGTGTTATAGTGCTCCAGCCAGCCCTGTGACAAGTATAAGATTAAAATATGAAAATCCTGGGTTCAGTTTTTATTTGGTAGTTTTCTATTAGCTCCTGCAAACCAGTCCACGGTCCCCCTCCTGGTTAAAAAGCAGAATCAATACCCAGGAAGGGTCAACCAGTTTACAATTCATTACATGTATGTGTTTCTAACTGACAGTGCAATTCTTGTTTCTCATTTTTCATGTCAACTGTTTCTTGGAAAAACAATAAAAGAAAGAGAAGCAGAAAGACAAAGACAGAGATTTACCCAAGTCATCAAGTGAAATGAGAGCTGACACATTCTCTAATGTTACATGCCCAGAACAAAGAGGATTCCTCACTTTGCTCTTCTGTAAATGTTTGAGAATCCTTTGTGTGCAGCTCTGCTATTCACTGGGAGCTTCAGCTCCAGGATTCCTCAGTAACTCCTTCAGAAATGTGCCCAAGATGCTCCTTGGCATTGCAAGAACTGTGGCAGATCAAAGGCAAGCTAGCGATGAACTGTTTGGATCCTTTCCCATCTTTGTCACTGACTGTACCCAAGTTCCCCCCAGGCAAATCAATGTTTTTTGCCTCAGTTCTTTTCCTTCTTGCAGGAAAAGAATACAGGCAACTTTGGGCATGGTGAAGGTTCAAAATTTTGGGGAAAAATCCCCATTGGTGATAAACTTCCCTGCTAGAATCACTGTTGATTAACTTACAGTAAGTGCCTGACCACAGGAACCAAGTTTTAATTGAGTTTGAAATGTTCCCAAGTTCAGAAGCCCTTGCAAGTGCGTTTGGAGGTCACAGCCATCTGCAGTCAGACACGTAGAGTCAGAAGTTGTAAATCCAGGAACAAAAATCTTGGTTTGTGGTTCACACTTTGGCAGATGGAGACAGATTTCCTGGTGCTGTGATTGCAGGGAGCATCAGAAGCTGGTGGGGATGTTACTTCAGGCTTGGGCTGCATGGCTAAGAGGAAATAGCAAAATAAGGTCAAAAATTAATAGGAGAGCCATGGAAACCCTGGGTTGTCTTCCTGCTGTGGTGCCACCTCTGCTTTCATTGATAAAGCTTTCTCTGCTTAGGGATGTAGGCTGAAATCTCCCAAATGAAAAACTCATTGATTGGAGATAGGGGCTGGGTCTGGGTCTGTTCCAGAGGTTGTTTTGGGTCCACTTGATTTGATCAAGTGTCTGGGAGGGCTTGGTTAGAAAAGCTTTGACCTTTGCAAAGGGCAGAGGGGGACTTTTTCCACATATCTTCCTGAGAGGTATTTTGAGGCAGACCTAAATTATCTGCAATGGCCAGAGGGGAGGAAAAAAAGAGGTAGCTTTAGTTTGGGCTGATTCCAGCATGCTAGGTCCCTCTGCATCCCTTCCTGCATCGCTTACCCTATGTCATTTCCACCTGGGAGCTCAAGTGCTGAGGGAATGAGGGGCACAAAGGCTGGCAAAGAGCCTCCATAGCTTTTTCTACCCTTTTCCCTTGAGCATACAGTGCTAGCCTAGATGTACTACAGCATTGCCCTGTCCCCATGGGATAAGTCAGTCACTCCAGAACAGACTAGAAGTGACTTTTTTTTTTTTGCTAGAAAGCAAGCTGAACTCTCTTTGCCTTGTCTTTCTGTTGGTTCTCTCAGTCTCCTGTGACAATATTCTCTCCTCTCCTTAGTGCAATGCATCTGGAGGATCACTGCAAGACAGCTCTGGGAGCTCAGCCTGCCTGCTGTGGGGAGAGGGCAAAAGGGATGTACAAGCCCCTGGTGCGGGGCTTGGTTGGGGAAGAGGGTTTGGAGGGAAATATTACTCTGGAGAGCTGATTACTCTTCATTTCTGCCCTGAAATAAGAGCTCATTCAGAGAAAATGCTTCTTAACTCCTCTAGCAGTGCAGAATTGCTAGGCAGAGCAGGTTTTCTGAGAACTGGGGTGTTCTCAGCTGCTTTGGGGAGGGAAGGGAAATGTCTTGTGGTGCTGATGCTGGGGAGGGGGCTCTGCACCTTCTAGGTGGTAAGACCCAAAGTGAATGAATGCGGCTGCTGCTTGCACAGCACTCAGCGAATCCCTTCTGCAGGGGCAGGAAGAACCTCTAGTGTCTGCCTCTGCCTGCCTTTCCTTTGCCTCTACCTTCTGTGCTGTGCTTTCTGCCTGCTTTGGGGCATTAGGAGTTGGACTCAGCTACAAATGGGACAGTAGATATGATATCTGGGGACAATGAAACTCCTCTGAGTCTGGTGCCTCTTGCTCATGTTCCCAAGGATTGTCTGGATGTGAGCAATGAGGGCAGGAAGGCAGCTGCTTCCCTTCTTTCCCACCCTAAATGGGAACTGCTAGAGGGTCTTGGCTTTGTGATGCCAGGCACGGCCCCTGCTCGGGGATCATGTGCTGGATTTCACATCTTGTGTTTCTTTGTACATGGACAAAACCCTCAATTTGTCCTTCTTGGATCATTCTTTGCAGAACACTCATTTCTTTCTATTTCTCTGTATGCAAAATAGAAGAAGAATCTTAGAAATATGGGGTTGGTGGGACATCTAATCCTTCCCCTACCCCCAACACAACTGACTAGATGACACCAACCCTGGCAGATGTCCTTAAAATCCTCCTCTGACAAGGAGTCAGTCTGCTTCTGTACGTACTTACCCTCAGCACTGGGAAGTTTATCCAACCAACAAACCTAAATTCACCTTTTTTCTATTTCCTCCCTTGCAAATTCACCTTATTTTCTTCTGTTCTGCCTCTAGTGGCCTGAAGGATAATTGCTCACCTCCCTTTCCAGACCAACCTTTTAGATATCAGAGGTCTGTTATTATATCCCCAGTTCAGAAAACTCTTATCTGGGCTGAGCAAACCTATTCCGTTTGCCATTTCTTTGAGGTTGCGTTTAAGCCTCCCATCCAGTCTCCTGGGTGAGCTCAATGTGTGAGTTGTTGATACGGAGCTCGATGTGAGCTTTTGCCCGCCAGAATTTGACTAAGCAACTTGCTTCCTGCAGCTCCCAGGGCTGGGAAAAATCACAGATATGTACAGCCCTGTGCTAAAAGCCCCAAGAGCCTGCTCCTGCATTGCTGAGCCCCAAACCAGCTGCTCAGCTGCACCAGAGCACCTTGCTCTGGCAGGGGGTGGGCAGCCAGCATGGGCTGCCTTTTCCCCATCTGTTTTCTTGACAAAAAAGTCAAATTTTGACGAAGCTGGGTGCTGGGATCTGCCCACGTGGGCTGGGGCTGGTGTCTGCAGGAGCAGAGCATTAATTCTCCTGGCCACTCGATGCTTGGCTATAGGCAAGGAGATCAGTCACATCCCTCATCCCAATGAGCTCTGGAGCAGTTCTCTGCCTTGATCTTCCTCCAGTACTCTGCTTTTCTCTGGTTAAATATAATCGCTATCACCGCAGGCAGATTCAGTTTCCATATTAGCAGCGAAAATATGCAGGAATAAACCACTCATGCATCTCTTCTCTTACAGCAGCACGACTTTCCTGTCATGTTCTCAATGTTTTCCCCTTGTACTCGATGTTTGCAAGGCCTCATTGCTTTAAGCCGTGTCAGCCACAGGCCCGGAGCATGGTGTAGCTGCAGTTTTCTTTCACTGCCTTCCTCCCACTCTCCTCAGCTTGAGTGTTTAATTTGCTCCAGACTCTGAGCAATTTTTGGAGAGCGCAGTTTATATTTGTGTATGCAAATAAGCTGAGCAAATATGCTAAGGAGCGCCAAAGATAGATCGGTGCACTTAAAGTACATGCCAGCCCACAGCAAAATCAGCCCGGGCCATTTTGGTCTCAGTTAACCCTTCTGCCTTTGCAGCTCGGAGTCTGGTGAGCAGGCAGGGCTGGAAATGTTCTCCCAAATCCTGGGAGGCTGCAAGCAGCCCAGCATCGCTGCCGGCAGTGGAGATGCTCAGTGCCCTGATCCTGGGGCTGGACACAACGCTTTGCCCGTGGCTACTGCACTTGTGGATTAAAATATTAACTTTCATGTCCCTTTTATTGTCGGACAAGCGGTTCCAGGAGCTGTGAGTAACGCAGCCAGCTTTCCTCCAGGCTTCTGATTTACCTCGGAGTCTCCAGTGTTTAACAAAATGCTCGCTCCCAAAGCTTTGTGCATGGTTGGAGTCCATGAAAGCTCTGCCCTGTGGATGCTTGGCTGGCCAACATGTAGCTGACCTCCCGTTGTTGCCTTCTCCTTAAGGGCAGGGGAAGAATTTGATCCTTCTCTAATTATCTGCCAGCCATTATAAAACTTGCACACACACAAAAATTGTTTCCTGTAAACTGGTAGATCTGTCAAATTAGTTGAAACGTCTCCTGAAGAGCACCAGCTTTCCTAATCTGGTTTCCTCCCTGTAGGAGGGGAAGTGAGAGATCATTGTCATTCGCTGGGCTTGCCTCCGCTGGGGAATTGATGGGAATTGCTGTTGCAGAATAAGCTGTTCAGCCGGAAGCCTTCCAGAAGAGCTGCCTGCATGGACACTCTTCTGGAACAGAAGTGACTTTGCTGTAGCATAATTACTTCACTTTGGAAGGATGCTAATTACTTTGGAGTGTTTTTTTTTATTCTGGAATGAAAACCTGCTGTCACGATGTCCTCTGGGAGGCGTGATGAAGTGGTTTCTCCATCAGTCACCGCTCAGACAGCTTCCTCCTGGAGATGGGGTTGGGTCTGAGAGGACAGCACCACTTCTGGTGCTGAACCCAGGCAAGCTCTTGTGGTGCTTTAAATAAAGGGTCTTGTAACCTTGGAGTAAGTGGAAGACGGTGCAGACTTCATTACCTTTTTTTTAGCCTGGCTTCTTAAAGAAATGAGGCTTGCATAACCGGTGTCTGTGTACATGCTTCTCATAACTTCTGCACCATTAGCCTGTTTCAGCCACATTTAGCAGAGGACAGGTTCAGGTGTTAGATTGCTGCGAGTTTGGGGCTCAGCTAGAGACAGATCGGGTGGCTCCTGATAAAACACCAAAGCATCTGTGTGCTAGAAGGACTGAATACTTTCCCCATTAAAAGGAAAGCTGACCACTGGAGGCAAATGCCTTCCCAACACCTGCCCTGGGTCTGTTCCTCGTGTTCATGGAGACCTATCCATGGTGTTGCTTCTTGTTGGCTATGGCAAATGCTATGTGCTGTTAATCCTTAGCTGCTCCCTGTGCTTTGCGAGCTGTTCTCTAATGCTGAAATGTGGCCAGCTCTGGGGAGGACGAGCTGTTGCCTGTTTTCTCCCTTCGTGTGCTGTCCCAGCCTGACTCACAACCCAGGCTTTCTCCCTCACAAGAACGTTTTCCTTGCGGTCCTCCCACTTTTGATTGTTTTCACGGAGCTCTACAAAAGGGGAACTCAGCAGCAGACGTCCCTAAATGGAGTCAGATGGCATCTCAGGGTGGTGGAGCAGTTCTGCAAATGTGTTGCTGTGCTAGCAGCCAAAACCAGGCTCATTAGAAGGTCTTGCTAGACAGTGCAATCTAAATCCTTCCCCCTCGGGTCTGCACAGCTGTGGCATGGAAGGAAAAGTGGAGGAGTCCTTGTTTCTGGCAGTGGGGCCCTGCAAGCAGATGTTTTTGAGATTAATCTTGCTTACACTGTGCTGAGGAAGGCAAACCTATGGCTGCATCTGTTCATCTACTGCATCATCGTGGTGAAGGGAAAGAGAAGCAGATTAGGCAGGTTGTCCTGCCTGGTGGTAGGTGTCTGCTTTGGGACAGGGATGGATGCAGTGCTCCCTGCAAGCACCTGCCTCTCTTGGTTCGCTGTCTAAGGTAGCTGGGTAACTTGCTCAAAAGCAGGTCTTGTCCTGGTCAGTGCCAGCTTTCAGCCAAATAGATCCCTCTTCCTCTGTGCAACTGATCAGTGACACCAGGTCCATGGGGTGAGAAAACCTACAAAAAAAAACCCTTAACAATGAGTAATGACCATCAAAATGGAAGGTGTTTGGGGTAGATGGGTGGTGATCACCTGAAAAAGGAAAAGCCCTGGGGCTGGGAAGAGAAGTTTTGGATTGTTTTAAAAAAAAAAAAAAGGCAGCTCAAATTGTCCCTGTAGGTAGATCCTAACTGCACCTGCCAAGGGAAGATGTCTTGATGGAGCCCTCAGATGGGACAGGCTGGAGGCAGGAGGTTCCTGGGGTTTCCTAGGGGATTATCTGAGTGGGATGTGGCTCCTTGTGCAGTGAGTGCAGAATAACGTGGTGGGGTGAGGGAGTGCTTGACTGCCCACCTGTGACATGGGAAATAGCCCAAGCCAGGAGGGCTCCCCGGCCTTCTGCCAAGGGACAGCAGGGAGGATGCCAGGAGGGGCACGGGGGCCAGTTCTGCACAGCGTGTGGGGTCGTTCCGCAGACAGGACCTGCTTTTTGTGGTCAGTTCTTCTGCACAGCAGGGACTTCAGGAAGAGCAGGGCAAGGAAAAACCTCCCTGCCCATGGAAAGGGAGGTTTTAAGGTCTGGGATGAGCTGCGTGCGACTGCAGAGCTCCTGCTGGGGAACGGTGACAGGCGAGCGCCTGCTGGAGGGGCTGGCACCTTCCGTGGGCTCCGGGCCCTGTTCCCAGCTCTGGGCACAGCAGGAAGCTTCTGCGTGTGTCAGTGTTAGAAAGCACAAACCAGACACAGGGAAATATTGAAGGATCTCCTGCCCAGCCCAGCTCTTGTGTTTTATTTGTCAACACTTGTGTTTGTTTCCTGACACAAAGCAGGAAACATTTGGTCAGTGCTTTGGCCGATGTTCTTAGGCTCTGGCTGCCGTGTCCCTCGCGATGATTATTTCTGGCCTTCGGAGCTGTTTGTCTGCAGGCACTGACACCTAATGAAGCTGTAAATGCCTGGTGCAGGCCCTGCTCCGGGCGGGGGGAACAGCCTTCTGCTGCCAGCAGCCGTTCTGCTAGCTCAAGCAGCAAAGGGGTCGCCCTTTGAGGGGGGGGAATGTGGTGAAAGCTTTCCGCAGAGAGCTGTGAAGCTTCTGGTCCTTCGGTGTGGTAAATGAGAAGATGGTGCACTGACTTGTGGAGAAGTAAAAATAATTTGCCTAAGCTTATGCTCAATGGTCCAAGTCTTAGTGTGAGTCTTAATAATTTTAACGCAATTACCCTTAGGATTATGGACTGATGAATCAATGCTCAGAGCAGCAATAAAGGAAGACTTGGGGATGTTTGCTCTGCTCTCTTCTCCCCTGCTTTCTGGGCACTGTGTAAAATAAGACAGGATATGGGGGAGTGTTGGTCTGATCCAGCACAGCGTGGTAAGCCTGCAATTAAGACATTGAATTCACCCTTACTATCACTTACTGGCCTGACAATCAGAAGTGCCTTGTTTTGTCTTTAATAGAGGACTCAGTTCTAGCTCTCTGACTTCCCACTGTTGCTGCTATGCTTACTCCACCACCTTACTCTGTGGTGTAAGGGGCTGAGCTGCTTGGTGCAGAGCCTCGCAGTAACCAGGAGCATGGTTGGTGTGTGATCTTGATGCCCAGGTGCTTTGCTAGCTTAATTTTCTGTCAAATGCTCTTCTGCTGTTGTCACTTCTTGGCATCGGTGTGGTGTCTGCAGTGAGAGACGGCTTCGTGCAGGGAAGTGCTGGCCCTGGGAGTGAGATCAGGAGCCTGCTGCCTTTGCTTTGCAGAGGTGCCGAGACTTGTTCCAGTTCATAGCACCAAAGATGTGTCCCAAATATCGAGCCATGCCACCTCTTCTGTTTCTGCTTTTATCGCAGGCATCTTTTGACTTTGAGCAAGCGTTTGCTCTCCTGAGATTGAGTTTCTCCATCCCTGAATGGGATATCTTGATCCCTCTACACCTGCAGGTGCATGGGGTTCAGCCTGACAGGTGAAGGTCTGTAGCGTGCTTTGGGGGCCCTGGACAGCAGTTGGAGCAAATAAACACAAGCTGTATAACATTATACTTGATTTTTCTCCGAGAAGAGCATCGAGGCTGAAAACATCAAATAGAGGTTGCTTTAAATAACTTCATCTCTCCCTGCTCATCCCTCTATCTTCAAGCACCTCTGACTTGCTCTGCACGACCCCTGGCTCTTTCCATGCACAAAAGCTGTTGGTGGTAACTGCAGGGCTACTCTTATTTTTTTGGTCTCATCACAAGCTGTCTGTCTGTATGCATTATTTATGATGCAGTCTCTAATCCTTGCTCTGACTACACAACACTGAATTTCCACGAGAGTTTTGCCATAGCGCAGTTGTCAAAATATCAGAGTGCTTTGCGAACTTTAATGAATTTCTATTTGCAGAGCCACTATATCTATTTATTCTTTAATTATTTTTCTTCAGTGATTTCCAGTTTTCTAATGATTCTTCTATTAGTACAGAGACCAATGTAAAGATTGAGCCAAAATATTGCTTTTTTTTTTTTCCTTGCATTAGGTAAAACATGTTTTTCCCCTTCTAAAATAAATTTTCTAAAAACAGCCAACTTATTCCAAAAGAAACTTCCCCAAAAGAATTCATGGAGGATACAGGCCCCTGGCATGGAAAGCTTCTGATGAATTGAGCTTGTGGTAAGTCCTGAGCTGAAAACAGGGTCATAAAGCAAAGTGCTGGGCTGTCCACCTCCATGTCTCACCCGTGCTGCCTGCAGTGAATCTCACAGCAGAGGGCTGGATCCAAATCAGGCCTGACACCAAAACAAGGAGCCAAAACTGGGGGTGAGGCTTCTCTCAGGTCCGTGGTCAATGGCCAGAAGCTAATGAAGCAACAGGGCGTGTTTGTACATCAACATGTTTAAAGAATTGATTCCTTCTGGCAGACTGTTGGAAAAGGCAGCACATGTGAGCTGGTGCTGTCAGGGGAAATTGGAGGCTGGCTGCTGTTTGACAGGTATATTATTCCAGCTGCCCTCGACTTATTTACAAAACAAGGAGCTAAGATCCCCAAAGTGATGCAAGTCAGCACTCCAGAGCTGCAAGAGGCCTGTTTTTTTAGCCCTTCAGAGCTGGCCTCAATTTGCTTGACATTTGGAATGGATGAAAGAGGAGGAAGGGAAAAAAAAACCTTAGCTTCACAGCCTGTTCTCTCAAGGAGACAGACTTGAACATAAAATGCTAGGAGTGGAAGAACTGAGGTTACTTCCCCCAGCTGTGCCAAATTCTGGTGCTTCCAAATGACCATGCTCTTCCACCCAGGTTCGGTGGTGGCACTGGCACCAGTATGAGTGTCCTGGTGCCAGGGTGTCCAGCAGGGAAGGCCACACAGATCTGTGGGGTTGGGAGCACCTCTGACCCTGCTAGCACAGCCATGTGGGCACTGGTTTCTGCTGTGCCCTGCGCCTGTGGGCTGCCAGCTTGGTGAACCCTATGCTGGGAGCCTGGATTTATGGATTTAGCCTTGTCAGGCTCAACGTCCTTCACTTCCCTCTTCAAGCTCTCCAATTTCAGCTCCCAATCTCCCCTATTTCCTTTATAGCTCTTATTTCTGGTCCATCTTTGGCCATCTTGACAGCTTTTGTAAATCACCCTGGGAAAGAGTTTTTCTTCCCTGGCCATGGAGCAGGGCTGGAAACACCGGGCTGCAGTGCCTGGGATCCAGTGATGTGAATGCTCATGTTCCTGCTGCATCGCGGCTTTTCCGTGCTTGTTTTCAGTCAGTTGAAGCTTACAGAATTGGTTTTGAACAGTGGCTTGGAGCCTGCCTGCTTGAGGGAACTTTGTTGCACCCTTGAAGAATCACCTAATGCGGTGAGATGGAGTTGCCTGGCTAGCTAAGTGTTGCTTCCCTGTGTTCCCAGAGAGGAGCTGGTGACTTTGAGAAAACAGGATTTCATGTCAAATACTGGCAAAAGCTGTGCCTCTGCCCTGTCTTTGCAAATGCCACACGTCCATCAGAGGAGAGGATCAGAGGCCCCTCACTTGATGCTCTCAGCCACATTAAGATAAAATCCCGTCCCTTCCCCTGAACTTCCTGTATGACATCTGTCTCATTTCCTTCTGTATACAAAGCAAATCTTTGCTTGTCTAGGTTTACAAAACACTTCAGCAGGACGTTTCCTTCACCCAGCACAGCCTGGTCTGCGTTCCAGGTGGGCAGCGTGGGTCCTGCACTCTGAATACTAACAGGCAATTCGCTTTATTTCTTTCATGCTGTGTATGTGTTTTTTTCCCTCTCCTTTCTGAATGAGAAACAGCAGAGCCTGAGCACTGAGAGTTCTTGCACCCAGGCGGCTCCCTGCAGCGCTGGGCTCTTCTCCATCGAGCTCTTTTCCTGGGGCAGGGCCCTCGGGGCAGCAGCTCTGCAGATGTGACAGCAGACCCCAGGGGCTCTCGCTGCTGCTTGGGCTGCTTTGAACCTGGCTGTGTGCTGTACACGTGCAGTGGTGCCTTTGTGGTAGGAGATGCACTTGGGCATGTGTTCACCTGTGTGCTTTTACTGAAGGTGGCTTTCCTGCTCAAGGTGTGTTTGTATGCACAGGAGCCCTCAGTCGGCAGTGAGAGGCAGAGTCCTTGGAGAATATGGGATGATTAAATGAAACATTCACTTATGTGTTCCTGGAGAATTGAAATGGGAATCAGCTCTGACTCGGTAGCATATTCAGCTCATGTCTCCCATCTTCAAACTCCAATGCAAAATTCATCAGGCTACAGAAAACTACTGAGACATCTTGGGAAGCGCAGAAATTGTCCTGCCCTGAGAGGGGAAGCACAAATAGAGCAGGATAGTTTCTAAAAAATGAGAGCAGTCATTTCGCAGTGTCCCTTGGCAGGGAGGCATTGTGGATATACTTCAGTCCAGGTCTGTGCTGCTGGGGGTTCGTGTGAATGCCCTGGGGTGTATGCTTCTCTATCCATCTGTGTCCTGGGAGCATGGGCACCCCTTTCAAGCTCTCTAGCTGTGCCTCCACAGCAAGCTTTCTCCCAAAGAGGCTTGGTGTCAAGGATTTGCAATGCCCTTGGGATGGAGACCTTCTACCCTGGGGTGAAGGTGTCATCTGTGGACTCTCCTAACCTCTGAAGCAAGGAGAGATGGAGTGTGTAGCTTGCCAACACAATCAATTGTCATTAAAACATATGAAAACCTTGCTGTTTTCAGCAGTGATGAGGTGAAAGTACGTACACATCTACAGAGATGTGGGCTCAGCCTGTAGGCAACAGTCTATAGATTGCAAAAATAGTCACTGATGTGAATTCACATGCCCCTGGGTCTGAGGGTTTTCCTCTACTTGATGACAATACAGGGAGCTGAAGTCACTTTGAAGATGGGAACACAGGCAGAGTCTGGCAAAAGGGGGATCTGGCATGCAAAGCCTCTGCACGTTCATGTGCTCTCGTCTCTAGTGGGTTTCATCTCAAAGCTGGTGTCTTGCAAGGGAATACCTCTCTAGAAAGAGCCCTGCAGCTCCAGATTTAAAAGCTAAATGTTTACATGCTTCGTGTTCAGCCCTGCTGGCCTTCCTGTGCAAACACTGAGTGTTTTGTGTGCAGAAGTAAGCAGGGATGCTGCTGGGGGGGGGGGAGCAGAGGTCCTCTGCAAGAAGGGTGCCACAAACCTCCACCTCTCCTGAGGATCCCATGGGTGCTGCCATGAAGGACCCCATTCTATGGGAACGTATGCTTGTGCTGAGCAGATCAAATGTGGACAGTGATGTGCCTCTGCTCATCACTGGGACTTATTGGAGGCTTTTAGGCCAACACATACTTCTGGATGCTGACTTGGGACCTCAAACCATGTTTTTTTTCCCTTTTCCTATTTTATAGCTCACCTTTAAAATCTCCTTAAGGAACAGAAAAGGCACAAAGGCAGCACAGAGGGCAAGAGATGATAGCATCTTCAGTGTCAAAAATAGCTGCCTGAAATTCCTCATCCTGCTGCTTTAAGCTAAAACACGACCATAAGTTTGTGTCCCTAATGTTACAAGGCAGTGTCCTTCTCTCCGGAGCTCCTGCAAGTGGGTCTTGCTGGTCACTGCCCTAAAGCACAGCTGGGGTTGTCTGTTAGCTGGGGCTGTACGCAGCCTTCCCTCCTGCAAACCTCTAAATCCTCAGGGTGAGTTTTGCCCAAACATGATCAGGTTATGTCCCCTCTTTACAGAGCATGAAGAGTAAGCTGAATTTGTCAAGAAATTTGGGTGATGGGAAGCAGACCAGCTTGCTTTGGTGCTGTGCACAGAGGGCATGTTACAGAGTTAGGTTTCTTGGCTTATCCTCTTCTTTTGGCGAAAGCTTGCCATTAATCCTAGTCCCCAAAGCAGAATTATGAGCCCTGAGGATTTCTTTGCTTCACTAATCTCCTTGGCAGCCCCTTCACCAGAGGGCCAGGCTGCCGGAGCCCCTGCTGCCAGCATTACACCCCTCCTGCTGCACATGCCCTGGTGCTGAGCATCGCGCCTGCATCCCCCAGTGGGGACCGGCCGGCACCGACTTCCAGCTTGGGATGGCAAATGCTGGAGGCCGATCAATACTTTGATCAGCACTTTGTGCATCGCTGTGGCTTTGTCACTCACCTCAACTGGGAAGAGTGTAAGAGATTAACAGGAGTCCATAGAGCCTCACTTGGTGAATAATTAAATCAATGAGCAAGGGAGGGGCAGGGGTAAAGAAGGGGGAAGGAGTGGGAAATGCAAGACCAGGTTTTTCAAGCTCGGGAGGACCCTAGCAGTGGCTTTCATGTCAGTGTGTGATGTGGCTGCTTCTGATCTGAGGCAGGGAGCTGGGAAGCACAAACCTCTGCCGATTGGTGCGAGCTGTGACTGCTGGATTATTTATGTCCCCCCCTCCTCTTTGGCAGAGCGGCTTTTTAACTGGAGCTAGAGGCTCGCTCAGAATGCCAGCCACGCTGCTGACAGCAGTTGCAGGGAGTTCTTCCTTTGAATTGTAATGAAAGTCCTGGGACTGCTGTGGCTTTCTTTCTGTGTGCTTTTACTTTTTTCTTTAAATAAACTTATCGCTGTCCACAATGTTCCAGACATGAGATCTAACGGGGAATGTGAGGCTTGCAGAGTCCCAGGGCTTCTGGAAATCAGGGCGACAAACTTTCAGATACCTGATGGCGAGACTATTTGAAGTGTGGACGGACTCGCATGTGTGCATTCACAAAAGATTTTTGATGTTCATGGCAGGAAAGTAAGCTTTTGGGTATGGATGTGAGCGAGGCCGTGTGATTTTTAGGGTTGTGAGAATGTGGGCTTGTCTACCTGTAACTCAGGAGAAGGTGGTGGTCTGGAGTGATTCCAAAGTTTTGTTATGAAATAAAAAAAATAAGGGCAAAGGAGGTCTGCCAGCATTGATGAGATCCTAATCCATCCAGGCAACAGGGTTAAAAGCTTACAGAGGTGTGGAAGGCAGGGTAGTTTGTAAATAACTTGCACAGCAATGTGCTGCCTCAATGGAGAGTGCACAGGGCAGAAGTCTCTCTGAAAACCCTCTTAGGTGTATATTTCATGTTACCTGTTTTCCATGTGCAGAAGACCAAGTGATGGGTTTCACTGCTGCTATTTAGAAGGGCCCTGTTTGGACTTCACCTGGGAAGACAAGATTGTGATGGAGATGAGGTCTTTTTCTGCTAGTAGTGAAGAAATGATATTGGCAATAAAAATAGTTCAGTATCTCCTAGCCTGTTTCCCTGGGCTTTGTGGGACCGTGTTATTTGATTCACTTTCCAGGTTCCATTTATTTTTCTCAAATTTGGAATTGCATGTACCAGAGATATTGGTGGCTGTAGGGGGACAACCTGCAGCCTGACATGAAAGTGAGATTGCCCAAGCTGTTTGAATTGCTCACACCTAGCCAAGTCTCGGATGTGAGTTATTCAACCTGGCATCTTTAGGCTGGAAGGACCATGCTACACACTCCAGCCCTGTAAGCCATCAAATTCCCTTCTTCAAAGCACATCCAGCTCAATTTATCTCCAGTTTTACATCTCTTATTTCTATGTAGCCCTTGATCGATAGGTTTTCCTCTGTCCCAAAAATAAATTGGTCTCCAATTAAGTCCTTATGCCTTGGAGAACATCCAGGTAAAATTGCTCTACTTCCTGTTTCACTTGTCACAGAGAGGAGATGAAGATTTCTTTTTAAAAGCCTCATGCAAATGTTCAGCTCTTGCTGCTGTTCAATAAAGTTGATCATTTTGCTCAGGAAGTATCAATGCAATTTTCCACACCACTAACCTAAAGATTGTATCTCGGTAAATGCATCCATTCTTTTTCTCCAATTTGTGGGGAGAACAAACAAAAGAAAGAAAATGTCTGATGTCTCCCTGACAAACGTATTTGTAGCTTATATAAATTGCCCAGAGTCTGTCCAGAATAGACACCACCAATGCATTTCTGCAAGTCCCTATTCCATCTGTCTCAGCTTGCACAGCGATTGCAGAGCTAGGGAATGTCTTTCCAGCCCATTACATTTCCTGGTGAAATATGTGAGAATTACCTCTGATGTTAGTAGGAAGCCATCAGGACATAAAACACAGAAAATGAAATATTAACTTTCCCATCCGAGCCAGTAAGGGCTGTTATGTTTTGTATTATAACACATTAAGGTGAAGTTGCTGAATGAGAAATAAATAAATAAAAATCCCTGGCTCCCATCTAGGCGGTATTGCACATAAATGACACTGATGGTAGATGATAAAATTGGAAAGTTAGGGAAAAAATAATATATTCACAGTTTAGATGACAGTGAATATAAAGACAGACTGAGCTTAAGTGGAAGTTGCAAAATATCCCCGAGAAGTCTTATTCCCTCCAGATTGTTCCAAGTTATGCTGGTACATATAAATTTGCAACAGACAGAAAAGCAAAACCTTATGGATCCATGAGCTAAAAACACCTCTGTGTAATGCCATTTAGTTTACGCAGTTCATGGGGGAAACTCAATATTTGTCATCCTTTCTGGTCTCCTTTTCCTCGTGTGACAATCCTTTGGCTTTGTATTTAGGGACAGATTGCCCCGTACCATGCCTGGGGTGTAGGATCTGGGCTCAGCTGAACCTGCAGGGGCAACAGAAGCACCTTGAGGCCCAGCATCCAAACTTTTTAGGCAGGATGGGACAGAGATGCTTTCATTCACTGCTTTTCCTTCAATATCTGCTCCCTTTATTACTTGTCTGCACTGAAGAGCTCCTTTCGGTACTTAAGGGGAAAGCGAACTGGGAAATAATCCAATCCCTTTCCTGTCCCTCCCCACCCCCAAAAGCTAAATATACCTACAACAAAATGTTGCTCATTTCAGCGAGCCTCAGTGAGAAGGATAAATGCTGGGTCGTTATCTCTAATTGCCTCATTTTGTTGCCTAGACTTATATTATTTGCTTGGTAGCAAAGACCTCGTCTCTGTTTGGGGTTCTTTGGTACTGCAGCAATTTCCTTGCTGGAGAACTTCTCTGTTTAGTCTCCGAAATGTGAGGTTTGAGGCCACATTTGCGGAGTGGTTATCTGATTTCAACAGGAATTGTAAGCTCAAGTGCCTTTAAAAGGCTCTTGCTGAAGGTCTGCTAATTAAACAGGCCAGGGATTTCAAGGACTGGGGAGAAAAAAAAAAAGGTGATAAACATAATGCAGTTGATAATGTTCAGGATTCAAAATGATCTTCAATTAGTTAGCGGGGTACCAGGTGTTCTAAAGCAGCTAAATGAAAGATGATGTGGAAATGAAAGGCAGGTGATAACATCAGAGGGCAGAGCTCTGCCGTGGGCTGAGATCAGAGCTTTGTCTTAGAGCAGGAGCTTCCATCTCCAGCGAGCGGTCAGAGACCAGACGGGCTTGATGGAGGTGCTCTCAGCGGGGATTTCTCTTGATGAAGGCACCAGCGGTAGCATTCATCCTCTGTTTTAGTTGCTGTGTATTAACTTGATCTCTGGAGAGGCTGCTTTTTGCTTGAGGGGCACTGGCGAGTGTAGTGGGCACTGTGCCACATTTCCATTTTGGAAGGAAAGATTTTTCTGTGGATTTCAAGATATTTTAAATCACCCACGAGTCTTGTTTTCTTCTGGTTTGGTTCTTAGAATTGGTGGCTCTAAGGAAGTTATCGACCATATGTAGGGCCTGAGAAATCCTCCTGCTTCATGGGATGATCACCTAACACTGCGCTGCCTCCTGGGACTCGAATTGCCTCTGCATCCTTTCCGAAGCGGCAGGGCTTGCTAGGATGTTCATGGGTTAGTGATGGGAGAAGGGAGAACCATCTTCCAGCTCATTCTGTTTTCTTAGGCATTCAGACTAGCTCACAGCATGCTGTCTGGAGCGATTACCTTTGTCTCTGGCTTCCCTGCTGGAGGAAGAGATGAACATAGCTGGTAAATTACAGAGCTCTGTGCTGGAGCACCAAGGCGCTTTCATTGCTACAAGTTGTTCTGCTTGTCTATGGCCCAGACAGTAAACAAATCTCAGATCATGGTAGTAATGGGCTGATATGCAGCTGTCTCTCCACTGGAGCTAAGGCAACTTGCTGCTTTGGCCTTTCATCTAAGTGCTCTTGACAGACAGTGCTTGAAAAATTGTGGGTACCTCCTGCGGCACGGCCAGCTAGGAGTGATCCGTCTTGGAGGCTGGTGGGAGGCAAGGGGAGACCTCGGCCCTCGTTTGTACAGAGAATGCAAGATCCTGCTCTGCTGGGGCCACAAACCAGAAAATAACGCGTGCAGGCCCTTGTAAACGTTTGCATTATAGTATGGGGGAATTATTTCAGGCTCTGCGATGAGCAGAAAGGAAAAGCTTTTGGAAAAGGTGAGCAGCAGGCACCTTGCTGGCTCTGTGCGTGGTGGCAGGGGCACCTAAGGTGCTGCTGTGCCCTGTTCTCTGCGAGCATCCTGCCTCTGTGGGACAGTGGCTTAACCCTGCCTGGTCCCCTACAGCTCCGGTGTTACCAAAACCTTGTCACATAAACCCAATACAGGACTTCTGAGAAGTCCTTCTGAGGCTAACTTCCATGAAAAATCAAAGCTGTTTATCAAGGCTTGAAGATAACCCTCAGAACAGCAGCCGCGCCTAGGCTGGGGCGCACTATTGCAAACACCCCCCTTGGGTTATTAGACTGCTCATGGGCTAATTCAACAGAAGTGATGTAAAGGTGTCACCCGCCTTCTTCTCCTGCTGTATTTCAACCTGCCTGGGGAATCGTCCTGCCCCCACCTGGGGTGACGTGCACGAAGCACGCCGAGATGTCAGGTAGCACACAGGCAGCACGATGACACTCAGCCGCGTCTGCAGCCCCCTGAGCCTGGGGTCTCCGGGATGTTTTTGGGTGGCAGCACTCAGGTATGACCCACCTGGTGGAAAGGCAAGGTGTGCTGCTTGTTCAGATGTACCTTCCATGCACAAAGTGGCCCTACCTTGTGGAGATGCCGTTCTGGGCTGCAGTCACTGTCAGTAGGTGGAGGAAGG
This sequence comes from Heteronetta atricapilla, assembly GCA_011075105.1. Classification (NCBI taxonomy): domain Eukaryota; kingdom Metazoa; phylum Chordata; class Aves; order Anseriformes; family Anatidae; genus Heteronetta; species Heteronetta atricapilla. The sequence continues at coordinate 4,702,633 of CM021754.1, read as the reverse complement.
GGGAGTGCAGGGATCTGTCCAGTCCTGCTGCCTATCCTTTGGGGTTAGTGTCTTTTCCTTTCAATATTCCCTTCTGTGAGCATTGGAAGGGTTCTCAGAGCTGTGTGGCAGCAGTAATAAAACAGTTGGATTGTTCCAGCCTTCTCCCCAATTGCTGCCCTGCAGGCACAGAGTGCTTTTCACTGATCTGCTTCAAAGGAAAGCACAGTTCTTCATTCACGGAGGGCTTTTCTTCCTGAGCTGCTATCCACCTCTGTTTTCCTCCTCACTGATACTTCAGTTATCCCTCCTTCAACAAACTTTTACTGCAGTGTTGGATGGGCACCAGAACATCTGCCGGGTGCTCTGTAGCCCATTTGAGGACAAAGCAAGGAGCAGGCAGGGCTGTAATTTACATGTCGATCTGAATACACTCCTTGCAGGGCACAGCCACCATTCAGCACTTATATTGCCAAATCCTCACCTTGTAGGGTCCCTTAACCAAAATGCTTAGTGGATGTGACCCGGTGCAGAACAGGGGGAGCTGGGGGTGGAGGTTTTGGGGAGAGGAGGGAGGACAGTCAGCCCTGAGAAAGCTTGGACTGCTGGAGAGGTCTGACCTGGCGCTGGGGCAGTGGGTCTGTGAGCTCTCCCTCTCGGAGCAGCGTGTTGTGTGGTGCCCAGCCAGAGAAATCAGCCTGCTAAAAGCAGCCGTGAAGATGCTGTTTAAGCTGAGAGCATCATCCATAATTTCATTTGAGGCCTTTCTAGGGCAAGCTTTGTTCGCATTATGCTACAAAATCCATTTTGATTTGGAGGCTTCCAGGGGGCTAACAATAAGAAACAAAGCCGTAGAAAAGTGCAGACAAAAGCCACATTCCGTCGTTGGAGGCCGTGCGGGGTCCACCAGATCTGTCAAAGCCCAAAGCCTTCTGTGTAATGAGTCCCACAGAATGAGAGCTCTGAGGAATTGCGTGTTTAGGAAGTAAGCAGTCAGCACACGCTGAATGGGGAAACTATTTTTACAAGCATTTTATCTGCTGTTAAGGACACACAAGCTGGAGGAGATAACCATCCCTATTAATATTGATTAGTCCATTATGTATCCAGAAGCGATTATGGTTTGCGGTGCTCTCGTTTCCCCGCGGGAGGGAATGCTGTCCTGAAATCCCTGCGTCTGTAAGCACCGGGCTGCCTTGGGCAAGCGGTGATTTACAACACAGCTCGGAGGTCTGGCTGAAAACAAACGGAGGGTATGCCTGGGGTGGTGTTTTGGCAGATCTCTGCAAGCTCTCATGCTCCGTGCTCTTCCCACTCGTGTCAGGCATCGGTGCCGTTTCTGGTCAGGCTTCCTCATGGATGTGGCTGTTCCTCGGCTGGAGGCTGTGCCTTTACTGGACTCAGGGCACTCAGGGGGTCACAGGCTCAAAAGAGTTCAGTTCCCACTTAGCAATTAATTTCATTTCCATGTAATGGAGTCTCTGGAGATGTTTGGGATGTTGTAAGGCTGATAGCCTGCTGTTAGTTTCTGCTGATGTTACCCTGAAACCCTCAGAATACACCTGCAGAGGGTTGAGCTGTGTCCACAGCTTGATAGAAATGCTTGATGCAACATGTGCTTGATGGTAATGTGGTGACTGGGGAGCCTACAACCCAGTTATGTTGAAACACAAACTGGCTTTGAATATGGTGAGAAAATGGCTTTGAGGGAATGTGCAAAGAACAACCTCCCAGGTTATCCCCTCAGCTGGGTTATTGCATGTCCCTGGAAGTGTTTTAGGGGGCACAAGAGGAGGAGAGGAAGGAAATCACCCCAGAGGTGCTGGGAGCTGCTTGAGACAGGGAGGCAGCAGTGACATGCTCTGCTGTAGGAAGCAGGCTATTAGCAGAGCCCTCTTAATCTCCGCAGTAAGTGGAACACACTGCCTGATTATTTCCTCAGAGAAAACTTAATTTCTTCCCAGAGAGGTGAGAGTGTTTTGTCTGTGCTGGGATTCCCGGGGCAGCCGGGAGCTGGCAGGAAGATGAGCTGGTAATTCAGCAGCAGCTGGGAGAAGCAAAGCCCATGAATTTTGTCTCACCTCTCAGAGCAAGGCTGTCCCGGGCTGGGGGGAAAATGGAGCCAGGAGGGACCATCGGTGGTGCAGGGTGCTGTGCTGCTTGGGGTGCAGAGGTTTTGGGGATCACGTGGGGATTAGGAAGATGTGACGTGCCCAGCTGTGCTGGTAGGACTCTGGCCCTCTTAATTCCACCCCAGAGAAACCACTGTGATCACTGCCAACTAGTTTAGCCTCCAGATTGCTTGTGTATTCTGAAAATATCTGCTCATTTACCCTTGAGCCTGGCTTTAGGAGCTTGTTAGCTTTTGAAACCACATCTTGGTCTGGGTGGACCAGGTCTGAGCATCCCCATGTTTCTTGCACAGTTCTGCTCCCTTCAAGGGGATCGTGTAGTGCCCCAGGTGAAGGTTTGTCTGCTGGTGGTGTGGTAAGGTGGAAAGGCTGTTAAGCTGGGTTTGAGGAGGGAAATGCTCATGAATCCCTCAGGAGAATAGAACAGCACAGTTAGCAGGGTCCAGGAGGGATCTGCTTGCTCATCTGGGTGAATCCTCCTTGCCACCAGTGTCCACGGGCATCTGAATTAATTATAGAGAGGGCTCAGATAAAAACAGGCAAATGTGGAGCCAGCTCTGCTGCAGGATTGCCTTCCAAAAATGGCTGTGGATTTATTCCCCCTCTGGGTCTAAAATCGCTACGTAAATACCTTCTCCCCATCCTCAGCGCCTGCCTGCCGCATCCGAAATGCGGCTGGGAAGTGCCAGGGCCGGTGATCTATGACTGCACTGGCAGCAGTGCGGAGAGAGGGGATCCAGAGGCAAGCAGCTCGGGCTCCCTCAGCCCAGCATCCCCGAAACAGCAAGAGATCATCGGCTTGTGCAGGGCTGTGCTGCAGCCAGGGCTCGGGAGCTGGGGCGAGCACAGCAGCAGGAAGGGGAATGCTGCTGGTTGTGTGCTACCACGTTACCGGCTCTGCATCCTGAGCAGTTGCAGTGCACTTAACAAGGGTTTGACTTAGCTCCTTTATGTGTTTTTTTTTTTTTTTCCTGTTCCCGGTAATGCTTTACGTGGAGTACACTGATTCCATTTACCGGTGAATTCCTTTCTTAAATATTTTTTTATGTAATGCCTCTCACTCGTTCCTAACAGCCTTTGCAATCCCCGTGTTTCAGTGGCATCAAGAAAGAAATTGGGGTTGAGCTGAACTCAGGGAAACAGGATGGAAATTGGGGAAGCAAAAAATGGCAGGGATGCCTGAGGAGAAAGGAGAGCGAAGGAGAAAGTGAAGGCAGGGAGTGAAAGAGGTGGAGTTCTCTGAAAAGGAGCAAAAGAATAAAAAAGTGAGGAGAGCAGCCCAAACACGTGGAATTGTTGGTGCTGACTCAGGGTTATTCAGCATGGTCAGTGTTTAGGACGGGAACAAACATCCTGTGGCTGTTTGGCAAGGCCGGTGGGAATTTTGCTTATGAGTTTCACAACAGGATCATAGGGTGGAATTTTCCAGTTCACCAGTACGGGCGTTTCACCCTCAGAGAGGTGAGGGATGGGGGCAGGTAGGGGTTTGCTCATGTCCTGAGCCAGCTGGGGAATGGGAGCAGCCTTGGGAATGGGAGGTGCACGCAGTCCGTGGGACCACAGGGCTGATCCCAAACTGGGAAATGGATGGCAGCGTTCCTGCTCCAGAAGGTTCACGTCTGCCCTTTCCCACAGCAGAATACATCAGTCTTGGGATAAGTCAGGCCCAGAGTGCTGTGGACCACACTGTGCAACTTGTTTGCTTTCATTGTCTCTTCCTCTTACCCTTTTATATTTTTTTTTGCAGGGATCTTATTGTAGGTTTGATCTGATTTTTCTGCTTAATTGACAGGGATTCAATTATCTCCCTGAATACAACTGTCATTTACTCAGCAACAGAATTGCCAGGCATCTTCTGGGGGGGGTGGGGGGGAAGAGATGAATGTCACGTTTCCATCCCTCCCTTCCCCCTCCCTTCCGTCCTCAGGTTCTGTTTTATTGTTGTTTCAGTTGGAGAACAGTGAAACACAACAAGGAGATCCCAGGTAATGAGACGGCAGGAAAGGCTGAGCCACAGTGGGAGCAGCTTGTTTCACCGGGCTTCCCTCAGGGAGGGCTGCTGCAGGGCTGTGCCACCAGCCCTCGGAGGAGGGCCGAGTCCTTCTCCTCTGCATCCTTCCTGGGAGCTCCCTGGAAGATGCCGGCACTGCTGGGAAAGGAGCCTGCCTTCAGGGGGAAATTGCCCCAGGCTCGAGATGCTCAGCTTTGTGGTTCAGCCCCGTGCTTGCTGCTCTGCTCCGACTTGCAGCAGGACCACCTGGAGCCGCCAGAGGCTAGATGTGTCTTGGCCATTGTTAGTGTGCAGCTTGCTCTGGGGTAAAAAGCACAAGAAGAGATGCAGCAGGTGGGAGGCATCCTTCTCTAGCAGGGCCTGGGTGGCTGAATCCTCATGTAATCTGCAGCAAAGGGAGCTGAGATGTGGATGCCAAGAGCCCAGGAACTGCCACGATTCCCTGTTTGCTTCCTGGAGGGCGATGAGCACAGCTAATGGCATCTTGATATTTAAAACCAGGCAGGAGTTTGAAGCATCTCGCTTTTCGCTAGGTCTCTGACATTTCAGAGAGCTGTTGAATAAATGCTCCTGCGATTAGCTGAGGAGATCTGAGCACCACCAGCTATGCTCAGATCCTTGCCCAAGCTAACTAACAGATCTGGTGGCAGCAGGGCATGTCCCTGAGCTGCTTGGCTCAGCCTGGATGTGCCAGCTATCTTCTTGGGATGGTGATCAGCCCTCATCAGGAGCCTCTGTTCCTTGCCCTGTTGTAGGGGAAATGTAGGTGAGGTTTTGCCAGCTGCTGCTTCCCTCCCGGAGTTCAAACAAACCAAGAGCATCTTCCCCAGGGCCCCCCAGCATGGCTCCCAAAGGGATCTCTGCCCCCGAGCGCAGCCGGAGGGGCTGGTTTAGGACTTTCTCGAGCCTTTGAAAAGGAGAAAGGTGGCTTGAAGGCAAAAGAAGTTCTGAGATCTGTGCAAGGGCTTCAGTGCTCTCAATGTTTCCATATGCCTTGTAATTAAATTGTAAGTAAAAGTAAGGAGCCGACTGCTCCGCTAATAGCGGCGAAAGGAGGCAATCGTGCGACTTCCATCTGTCTGCAGATATAGTTTATGGTGGAAACACATTAGCAACCTGGAGCTGTGTGCCAGGCTCAATTAGACTAAACAGGATCAAAGGGCACCCTGGGCAATAAATATCCTTGCGGAATCAGTTCGGAGTCTTTCTATTTATTGCTGGAGGAGATAATAATCATTAGTGAGCTGAGGTGATATGCAGTGACCGAGGCAGGCTCGGCTTGGGGAGGGAGTGACATGACATTAGAGGGTAAGAAAGCATGTCCCCTCGGCAGGATTGCAGGCAGGATGGCGTTATCTGGGCTGCCTTTTATATTCCCCTGGAGTCTGGGGAAGGAATATAGCCCATATATCGATTGTGGGGCCGTAATGGGAGAGAGGTGGCTGAGGTAATTGGGGAAGTGTTTAAAATGTACACCGGGTAATTGAAAGCTAATATCAAAACCTAGCTCAGGCAGAGAAGAACCTCTCCTCTAATGAGGCATAAGGTGAAAGGAGATTGACTCTGACTTGTATTGCTACTCCCAGAGAATTGCTTTGCTCCGCTGCTTTTAGGTGTGTGTGCATGCATGCCCGTGCTTTTATTAGCACGCTTGTAGGTAACATTACAGAGTCAGCAGCAAAGCTGCTGTGACACTGGCTACGGAAACGTATGCCAATTGTTTGTTTGGTCACGGCCTTGTAAAAAAGGAGGAAGAAAAAAAAAAAAGCTGAGCTGAATCCTCTTTCATGTCAGGAGGAAATCAAAATATTTTAGTATCAAGGCTTTTCTTCAGATTTTCTCTTGCTCCTAAAAACCAGCCCAACAAGAAGAACTATCCAGAGGGAAGGAGTATTTTCATGTGATGAGCCTGTTATGCTATCTGAATGAGGATTCAGTGATCTGGTTATTTGGGCCGTGTTTTCTGCTGCTGTAACAGTGAGGGAAGAGCATTGCCGTGATATTTCACTGCCTCTTCTAGCTTCATCCTCTGCTTGGACTGGATTTTTGGATGAGCTTGGTGTATGAAGGCAGATAATTAAATGGCCATATTTTAAAAAAGCTTTCCCCAGATCAGAGGGAGGCTTCTCAGGAGTGAAGACAGGGCACAAGTTGCCCTGCCCCAAAATGTCAGGAGGCAGCAAGCCTTCTGTCTTGGGGGAGCCAGCCCTTGGCTGGCAGCTGGGGGGACAGGGGTCTGGCAGGCACAGAAGTAATTCTGAGAACCTGGTGCCTAATGAGCATGTAGTTTGCATCTCCCTGATGGAAAATTGCTCCTAATTAGAACCCCTGTGCTGTGATGGGAAAGCACAGCCCTTGATGGAAAGCAGCTGGGAAGTCAAAGGTGTTGGTGTGACCCACTGGGGAGCACCTGCTGACATTGACCGCAGGGTTTTTGCACTTTTCTCTGTTCCTTTCTTATTTTAAGGTCCAGCTGGGGCAAGCTGCCCACTGAACCCAGCACACCGGCCAGGAGACTTCACGAATTCCCTTCGTCCCTCTTCCTTTCCTACTTCCAAGGCCAGCAATTTTGAAAGACAATAAACAAACCACAGGCTCTGCAGTCTGTAAGTGAGCACCAAACTGTTCTTTCCCCGGGCTGATTTGCTTTTCTGCAGAATCTCCCCCTTCTGCCCATCTGTCTGCTTGTGCCGTTTGGCTGCAGACGAGCTCTTTGCTGTGCTAGCAATGTGCCGGGGATAACAACGCCCGAGCTCTGATTTAGGACATCGGGAAGAGACCAGGGTATCTTCGTGGTGATATGTACACCAACTTTTGATAAAGGACGAGCTAAAACTGCCACCGAGTTTACTGGGCAATACATTCTCATTGATTCAACGCACTTCTGTCTGACAGTCTGTCTTACAGCTTCCACCGTTAACCTTTGTGGCACGCAGCACATTTGTGCTCTGTACAATGCCTTTTTCCAATTTTCTGAGGCCCATTACGTTCTGCTCAATGCATACAGCTACACCGAGAGCACTGCTGAGAACAAGGGAGATGCACACACTGTATACTGTATAAAAATATTTACATTCTGCTTCTTGTAAATATTGTTCTGGTGTCCTGTATCTTTTTCTGTTGGTGTTCCTACTGTATTGTCGCTCTGCTTATCAAATGTGATCCCATTTGCATGCCAGCTTGCTTAATTTCCAGTTTTAATCTGCTGAAGAACATTGGGGTAACTTACTTCTCCCTGTGTTTCCTCCTAGATATAGTCTGAAATATTTCTTCTGTTTCCAAACTGCAGCTCCATAATTCTTATCCTTTCAAGTAAAAGATTGCTGGTTGTCCTGAAATAATTGATTTTCTAGTGAGATCTTCAAAAGTTATATTTCCTGACAGAAAATCTTTACCTCCCAGTGCACCGTCCTGTGTGCTTCCCGTGTCCTGTGTGCATGGGGAGGAGGAAGAGAAGGTCCTAAGGGGTCTTGGGGTATTCAGGGAGCAGGGCTCCATCTCTGCTGATGGTACGACTTGTGTCCCACCATGGCCATCTCCTTTGCCCCACGGTGCCTCTGAATGTGCTTCAAATGCAAGTAACAAGAAAAATATAAGTGAAAAAAAAGTGATAAAGCTGGCCCAGCCTGTCTTCTGCTCTGTGAAAGCAGGGGTTTGGAAGTGGTTTAGGCTTTACATCCCCTTGGATAGGGTTTCTAATGCATGCAGTAAGGCTTAGTGGTCTTACTTCATTCATGATGAAAGGGGATGAAAATGTTTGTGAGCCTTGTTTGTATGTCAGAGGGTGGAAAAAATCCACCTGCCTGGTTAGGTTTTGTTTTGTTGGCTCAGTATTCACATTTTTGGTTACTTCTGCTCTTGGGAATGCACTAGGACTGCTGTCTTTGCAGACTTCAGATGTCTGATGCGGGTCTATGAAAGCAATAGTGCCAGATGTGAATTCATACGGTCAGCTGGAAATCGATTTGGGAAAGATAAAATACACCAGCAGCACATAGCGACAGCTCATCTCATGGCTGTAAGTTTACGCACTTCCATATTTTGATGCTCTTTTTTTTTTCTCTAATTGGAGTTTCTTTTTTAGCAGAAGCAGTGGAACAGGGTATTCTTGTTTTATACTTACTAAGCTATGCTTATTAAAAGGAATGTAATTATGGGAAAATAAGAATCTGAAGAAAAACCTGATTCAAATGATGGCCTGGGGCAGAATTTCGGGATGAGATCAAACACAAACCCTCAACTTGGCCAAATGTTTTTCCTCCTTGTGTAAATTAAATTTTGTTTTTTTCTCTGGATGGGAGTAATCTGAAAAATAGTGCAAATGCTACCTGCATTTATTCTACCTTTCCACAAAGCCTTGGAATTCTAAAGGTTTTAGGATATGCTTTGTTTTTAGTCTGCTAGCTAGAGAAGCAGAGCTTGCTTCTGGTTTTCCTGCATGATTATTTTGTCCCAGCTGTGGATGCAAACAGCTGACTGGGGTGCTGGATGTTCTCCCAGGATCTCCAAACCCCAGCACTTCCATGTCCATCGCCTTATCAGTAAAATGGTCCCAGTAATTCCTGCCTCTTTTTGTGAAGAGTTTGGAAATCTGTGGTTGTGTTATTAGCTAATTGCCTGTCTTTGTCCAAGGACTGCAGCTGGAGGCCAGTTACACCAGGTACTAAAAAAAAAAGCCCCCTGGTCTCTAGCCCAAAGCATTTCATCTGAAGGATGATGGTTTAACAGCAGGGCTTAGAGGGCGATGCTTCATCCTGTCAGCTTGTTCTCCCTCTTGCTGTCCTCGGTTAAGATCTCTCTTTAGCAACGGAGCTTTGAGGAGAGTTATCTGCACGGACACTGCCTGGTGGGATGCAGGAAGGGTTATGAGCCCTGCCGGGCCTAAACGTAAACCTGGGGGGAGGCAGGGTGAACATTGCTGAAGTGCTTGCTTCAGTCTCATTTGGTTCATGCGGGTTGGATGTGGCTGCATACATCCCCGTGGGCTCTTCAGCAGGTAGCAGTGCTTATTTTGGGTGGAGAAGGTGAGGGGAGGTTTGTTTCCACACGCAGCTTTGGCTGCCCTGGCACCGACAGAGATGGAGATGGTTCCTTGAGACTGCTGGAGGATGTGAGGATGTGGCAGGGAAGAGCAGGCTGCTACAAGCATGACCCTCAGAGAAGGGCATAAATAACCTGCCCTTGATGCTACCAAGCCCAGCCCACCCCAGACATCTCCTTTGGCTCCCAATTCGGGAAAATTTTGCTTTATTTCTGCCAGTCCTGTCTGTATTGAGTAACACCCCTCTTGCCATCTCTGAGGGTATCGCCGATTCTTCTGCTCCTGTAATTAGAGCTGATTGAAGGAGTGGGGGAGGCTGTCTATTTTCCTGTGCTGGAAAACACAATTTGTTGACTGGAACTATTCATGAGCTCACGCCACATCGGACTAATAATTTTCAGCTGAAAGAGCTAAACATTTTGCACAACTCCAAACGATATGATTGCACATACAGGGGCTGAGGGAGGGGGGGGGGGGGGAAGGCATTATTTCCATGAGAAAGTGGTTTATTTTCAATAGACATGAAAAGAACATTTTTAGCTGCTTCAGTTTTGGCTGGCGTATCAAAATAATTGTTCTGCACAGAACTCAATTTCTAGTGCTCTTTGCTGCTGTATGATAACCTATTTTAGCTGCCATTTGGGGCAATTTGGGCTTGAAGCTGGCTGTGAGGTGAACAGCAAGCTTTGCAAGCAGCAGTCCTGGGCATGGGGATGGTGGATGACTCCTGCCTGTCCGTGGCTCTTGGGGAGAAGCTCTGGTTGTGACTTTCTGTGTAACCTTTGGGATTGTTCCACATGCTGCTGGCTGCCTGCAGAGGAAGGTGATGCCAATGCTGCTGGCAAAGGGATTGCCGGGTGTGTGGAGCCTGGGAATTGGCTGGCGACTGCTTCAGCTGTGACCCTGGTGCTGAGACCTGGTCCCTTCATCCCTCTGAAGCAGCAGGTCCCGGTCCCTTTGCTGCCTTGCCCTATTGCCATCCCTCTGGGGAGACTCGGAGCAAATCCTCCCCCAGCCTGCAGCACAAGCAGGGCGCTGAGGGTCTGCTGGGGCTCCGGTATAACAGCAACAGAGCTGGGAAGGGAGGGCGTGGGGGAAGCAAGCAGGGAAATAGAGCTGGAAGCCGGTGACCCCGTCTGACCCGGCGTGCTGTGCCTCCAGAGGCCGATCACCGCAGATCAGTGATGCTCGGCAGCTCTGTCAGCAAGCCCGAGCCGCCGGGGTGCTATTTCCGAGGGCTGATATATGCTCAGGCTGCTCCGCTCTGTGAATTGCTGAGACATGGATTCCTGACAGGCACATAGCAAAAGGGGAAATTAGCGATGGATAAAGTGAATTAAACATAATAAAAATAAAAACGTCCAGCCGGAGCATTCATCTATTATACGAACAGCTTTTCAGCTCGGGGAATAGTTGAGGCGGAGAGATGTTACATAATGCAAAAGGCAGGGCCTGGATTGAAGGGAAGAGCTCTTAAGGTTGTCTGTTAGCAGGCTGCTAGCATTGGTACTGAATAAATTGGGGCCAGCGAGAGCTAGCCAGCAGCACAGATGACAGGACGGCTCCTGGCACCAGGCTCGGGCTCTCAGCCCCTTGCCACTCGATTTGGGAAGCCGAGATTATCTCAGCAGGAAGAAATGGGAATGAATCTGAGACTCAGGGCTGCTGATTTTTGGATTCTGCTTTTCAATTAGGGTGAAAGGGAAAACTGAGGATGTCTGGAGTAGTTGTGGTTTGGTAAAATGGGGGAGGCTTTGAGACTGGCTGGCATGGTAGGCTGGGGATGGAGCCTGGGGCTGTGGCACACACCCTAACACCTCCCTTTCCTGGAAAAGGCAGAACCAACCCTTTAATGTTCCAAGATTGCTTTCTGGTTGCCAAAGCTCTTCCTCCTCCAAGACGTTACTCTAGTTTTGTGATTGCTTTCCTCCCATTTACACCTAACCGAGATGTGGTTCAAATTCCCTATCTTTTTTCCCTTTGGCATAGTGTGGACATTTGCAATCCCTGGGTCTGTCCGGCTCCTGCCGCTGAGCTACAGGCTGCCCTTGACCGAGGCATTTCTGTTTTATTTTCTCTCAAATGGCAGGGTCATCTCCTGAGACAGATATACACAGTCCCCAGGGCTCTGGGGGTTTGATCTTGTCAATGTTCTTTTAACAAAACCTGACCTTTAGAGTTATGTATTGGAAGAGAAGAGCCCTCTCCAGCCTGGCCGCTTGAATAAGACAAGCTACGGAGCTTTCCCTGGCGATGGTTGGCGTGGAGGGAATCGTTCTGCCCTCCCACATAAGTGAGCGCTCTCAAACCACCTCCTCGCAAGCCTATAATTTTTCACCCATCTTAGTTGGGCTTTGGCTGAGATTTATGGCATGGTACGAGTTTATTTTGTGTAGCATCTTTTATACAAACACTCTTCCCTGGACTCTTCTCAGAGGCAAATAAAATGAGTCAGTGCAGAGCATGAGTTAGAGGAAGGGGAGGTTTTAAGATGCTGGCCAGTGAAAACACTTAAAGTGTTCAGTCATAATTAGCAAGTGAAGAGAAAAAAACTGAAGGATGGGGAAAAAAAAAAGGTGCATCTAATCCTGAAGGTAAGATTTTTAACATGAGCAGGACAGCTGGAGGCAGGAGGGATGCGAGAGCAGCTGCTCCAGGAATCTGGTGTGCCTGCAGCTGGGGGGAGAGGAGGGTCATGGCACTTCTCCAGGAGCTGAGAGCTGGTGAGGAGCAGCTCTGAGCTGGTGGAAGCCACCCCGAAGATAGGGAGACCTACACTAGCTGGATGTCCGGTGCTTTTCTAGGGTGCTGCAGAGCAGAGCGCAGCTGGAGCTTGCCCGAGTGCTGCCTGGCATGATGTCTGTTTCTTGGTGGCATCTCTGACTTGCAATTTCTTTCTAAAAAAAAAAAGAAATAAATTGACCTGCCTTGAATATCTGAGTCCATTGATGTAAAAGTGCTCTAGTGAAGCACCACCTCAGCCAGTAAAACCTCCTTTAGATAAAACCTCCTTCACATGGATCAGGTGCTTTGCTTCCCAAGGCTGTCAGCACTGCTCCCTGGGTGTCCTGGTGGCAGTGCTCCCACCCCTTGGAGCACGCTGCCTGCCACGGGAGGGGTGCGAAGGGCAGTGCTGGACCCGCCCTGAGGCCAGAGGCATTGCCCCAGGGAAGGATCAGTCCTCCTGGGCTCGCTGTGCCTCTCTGAGCAAGGCACAGCCAAGTGGCAGTGTACAAATGTAAAATAATGAGGTAGCAGCAGAGAGTGTCTGGAGCGAGCGGGGAGGAATGAAGATGGATGACTGTAGCTAAGAGACAATTTGAAAAGGGATAAATACAGGCAACAAGTTATTCACCACAGCAATTTGTAAAGAGTGCTGAAAACCTTCAGACAGGATTGTTTCACATCACCTCTTTTTCTATTTGCAGCCTGACAGTTCTCGTGTAAATGGTGCTGATTGATGGCTGTGAACCAGTCCCTTAATCTGTTCCTCTGGTATTGATTAGCTCCCAGCATCCAGGGGTGCTGGTGGCTGGCTGGGAGGCTGAAGCTCCAGAGATGCTGAAAGCTGGGTTATGGGGTGGGAGCTTGACCGTGGGGTTCCCTGAATAAGTCCTGCAGGGCAGGGGAGGGTTGCTGATAGGGAACTGTCCCTCCGTGGCTAAAAACTAATGGTCTGAATCACAGGGAAGGGCGAGCAGGAGATGGAGCATTTTCCAGTTCTCCATCTGGGATCTGCACCAGCTCTTCCATCACTTGGTCTTTTTGTGCCTTGATTTCTGGTGTGTTGGGTGAAGCAGCGTAACACATCCTGACATCCAGAATACACTTGTTCGAGCGCGTTAGACGTGGGTAATGAAAGGGAGGCAGCACCGTTCGGAGCGGGGAAGCGAAGTGTGGCAGCGAGGACAAAATGCAATTACCTGCTCTGGGAGCAGGCTGTAGCACCTAAGTTAATCTCCTGACAAATTACCTTTGTGTTTTTAATTAATAGAAATGCACAAGAATCTTAGAGGCTGAAAGGAGCTTGTTTTCCCTCGTTTCTTTTAGTTACCCCTGATGTAGGCAGCACCATTCCAGTATCAAGCCCTTTTCCGTGTAGTCCACATGGGCCAGCCTTGAGCCAAAGAGCTGGGATCTCATCCTGGGAGCCTTGTTTTTTTCTCTTTTGTGGCTGTGGCCTGGGCTGACCTCCCTGTGTCATATCCTAGGGCTGTGAGGATCGCAGTCAGCACCAGTACAGCTGGAGCAGCTGGGGAAAAGGCAAAAAAAAATGATGTGCGTGAAGATGTATTTAATTTGATTCAGCGTTTTCCTCAAGCAAGGAGGGGAAACTGCTGCGAGCAGTGAGAATAGGCAGGAGCTTTGCAAAAATGAAGATAGAAAAATGGAAATAGGTATTCTAAGAATCCTTATATCGGCTGGACAGAGGTGAGAACTGTCCCGTGTTTGGAGGACAGCTGCTTTCCGTCAGCATTGCTGGTGGAGGCTGGACTGACTCTCTAGCCAAAGGTTCTGTGGCTGGAAACAATAAAACAGATTATGCTATCTTCAGAGAAATTGCAGAATTGTCTCCCAAGTGCTTCATTGACCTTACTCGTAGGCTCTTGGAATGGGTTGTTATACTGCAGAGCGAGCAGATCCAGCCCCTGCTGTCCCAGGGTTTGCTTGTAGTGTGGAGACTTGCAGATTTCTTCTTTGCTGTCACTTCCACAAGATGCAACGCGATTTGGGATGCAAAAGTCCCTGTCAGCCCGGTCACCTTGCCCTTTGCCAGGAATGTGACTCACTGCGGGAGCATCTGGCTGTGACTCAGCACTGGGACAAATCCAGCCCTCCCCTCCGTCCTGCAACCAGCACGCGTCCCCTGCTGCTTCGAGGGGAGCCTGGCACGAGTTGTGCACCAGGCACCTCCATGACAAGAGAATCCAGGCAGTTTTTGAGCAGCTTTAGAACGCGGGGTTGTGTCGTACTGGAAATCAGTGCAGTGGCTTCAGCACAACTGTGATTTCGAAACCAATCTCCCATTTGGAAAGGCGTTCCTCTAGCAGGAGGAGCCATAACCTAAGCGCAGTCTCGAAAAAATCGGCAGCACTGCAGAATGCTGAAAGCTGGTTGAAAGCAAGCCTTCACCGAAGATCTTATTCAGAAAACTGCCAATGTTGTGCCTTCCACATGAATCAGACTGTGCAAAGCTGTAGAAAGAGCAGTCTGCTGAGCTGAGCTCACCTTGAGTGTGTCCAGGCCTTGTTTTGCCTATAAAATCATCCCTTGGAGAAAGTTCTGCCTTCTGTCAAGTTCTAGAGGTGCAGGTCCTCACTTCATCTGAACTCCTCTTGTCCTTTGAAGGCTGATCTCTAGCCCCAGCTCCCCCTGGGGCCTGCCTTTTTCCAGACTACACAAATTCAAACCTCTTCAAGCAGCATCAGGACCTGGGTTAGCATTCCTGTGCTACCTCGGGGGCATTTTGGGCTGTGCAAGGAGGAGCTGTGGGCTTTCTGGGATGTGGGGTGGCACAGTGACCTTCAGAGCCGTGGTTTCTTTATTCCCACCAAAGAACTTAACTAGGCTTTTATAAAGCAGTTAGATTTCGGAGTGAAAAATTGCAGCTCCCCTGCTGGGAATGCTCATGAATATTAAAAATCAAGTAAAGCCTGAGTCAAAATCGTCCCTCAGGTTGCCTCTCCAGTTCTTCTGTCTTCAGGGTCTGCTTCTGATGCTGGTGCCCTGTGGAGGAGGCTTGTTGTTGACTGGTGTTGTGTGTGGACAATGTTTCTCTCCCCAAAATGCCTTGGCAGGAGGACATGGCAGTGTGCTGTGGGTCTTTGTGCAGCTTCTCCATGGCCAAGAGCATCCTCCATGCTCCTCCTGCAGCCAGGGGCAAGGTGGGACCTGGGGCAGCGTTCCCGTGGCCTGGTGGAGGCTGTCCTGATTTTGGACGCCCTGGAAAGGAAAGGCATACATCTGGGGAAGAGAAAGTCCGTGCTTTCCTGAGCTCTGTGCCAGTTTGTCTCTGTATAAATATATATAAATTGTACTTCGTTTCTTTTCCCCACTCCTGGAAGCCTCCCAGAAATCCCTGCATTGATGGAGCTTCTGCAGGAACCCAAAGTACCGAACATATGTGGAGGTGGGCTTGGTGAACGCGAGGAGACTGAGCACAGCCAGAACGGGCGGCAGCTGCCAGGGCTGGGGTCCTGCCATCAGGCACCCTCTGCCTGGGCACTGCTGGGGCAATGGTAAGGGGGCATCCAGGACCCCTTTCAGGGCTGTAGGCTCCTAGCAGCTGGCAAATGAGTCCCAGAAGAGCAGGGTGGTGTTTTGGGACTACAGCATTGCCCCTTCTGCAGGTTGGGTGTTAGCAGCAGGGATGGTCGCAGGGCGGGGGGGAAGCAGGAGGAGCATCCTGCTCCATGCCACCTCGGCGTGCCCATCACCCAGCACTTCTTGCCTCTCCAGGATTTTTGGGGTCAAAATTTAAACATCGGTCTGTTTCCCCCAAGTCATCATTTGGCTTTGCTTACTTGATGATTGCTCTTTAGACTATTTAATTCTCTTCATTCCACCCCTGTTACTTGCACGATCTTATCAATAACTCCTAGGCCCCAAGCAGTGAAAATTCTGTTCCTGCCTACAAGAAGCCTTCATTGCTGCCCTTGGCTGGTCTGTCTGCCATGGGTCTCTTAATATTTCTGACATTCACATGCCTTGACTGTCAATCCCTTATTTTTTTTCTCCTTTTTTCACTTCTAACCATCTGCCCAAAAAAATGCTAGGGCTGCTCCCACTGCTCTCTTCTGAGCCAGCATCCAGATTTCCCCTGTGAAGCCCTAGCTTTTCCCACAGCTAGCTTTTATCTTCCTGGAATAGCTGCGGTCCTCCTTGTTTGTTTTTGGCTTTGGCCAGAAATCCTCTCCCTCTGAAGAAGGCTGGCAAGGGGTAACAGGAGCAGGAGGCACAGGGGAGGGAAGTTGTCTGCCTGGAAGAGAGCACGCTGTGGAAATGAGTAACCTCGGAGAGCCGCGGTCTGTTACAGCAAGCAAATTGACCTTGTGTTTAAATGGTTATTGTGTGGACTCCGAGGGGAATATTGGCTGCAAATATATTACTGACATAATTAAAATGTAGTGACTGCCTGCTTCTTCGGAGTGTGGCGGGCTTGCAGTGGAGCAGCAGGCGTGGAGCTGTGGAGTGGGAGGCAGCTCCAGCCTCTCCTCCTTGCTTCGGTCCTTCCCGTTGCTATTAATTTTCATTATGGAGGAAATGAAACTCAGCCCAGGAGACCCCCTTTGGCTCCCAAGGAGGAAAGCGTCTCGCTTTATGGCAGGAAAATGCTCTTTAAAATGCCTTTAAGCCCCTCGCAGACCGGTTTGTGGTGTGAGCCGTAGCTGGCAGGTGGCTGCTGCTTCCCCTGCATGCAGCCCTTTGTCCACCTCCGGTTTCTCCCCGTTCCTGTCCATGCTTCAGGGCATCAGGCAGCTTCTAATTAATTGGGGTCAGGGAGAAGATTTCCCTGGGGAAAGGTTTCGCATCCACCTGCTGTAAGGCTTTGTGTGCCTTCCAGCAGCGCCCTTGGTACCAGCTCTGGGCAGAGAACAGACCGGGTTAAACGTCCGTCTGCGCTAACCCAGCCTGACAGTGTCAGGGCTCGAATGCTTCCTGCTATCTCAGGGACGTCTGTGGCTTTCAGTGCTGCTTCTGAACTGGCTGCAGATAAAATAGGAAGCCCTGACCTTCTCTGAAGCTTTACCTTTTGGGCAAATACCCTGCCAGTGAAGGTCTGAAGGAGTTGCTGTTAAGGTGTAGCAGAACTTGATCCTATGGAGCGTGAGGGCTGATGGGGGGGCTGGTTTGGTGCCGGGGGCAGCTCACTGCAACCTTGGCCTTTGTTGTCCCAACAATAACACCCCTGAGGGCAGCAGGACCAGGGAAGGAAGGTCTGTGCATCCCCAGGGTGAGGCTGGTCCAAGGGACACCTCTGGGACAGTGACCAGCAGAGGCTGAGAGCCACGGCACAGAGCTGGCAGGCTTTGTTTTATCCTGTGCCTGGAGACCCTCTGCTGAGCAGTGGGACTCCAGGGGACCAGATTTCAGCGCTCCCTATGGTACCACCAGCCTCTCCCTGCACTGCTGGCAGCGCTTTGGCAGGAGACAGACGTTTTCTGTGCTGAGAAATCTCAACGAGGTGGGCAAACAGGGAGAAAAGGGTTATTCTGCTCGTTTTACAGCATGACGAAGCGACCTGCCATAGTGGAGGGAGTCTGATAGAGACGAGCACAGATCTCTGGTGTCCCCACGCAGTGTTTTAGCCCTACGGTCATTTCTGTTAGCACAGACGATGAATGGTACTCCTCAGCACCCGATGGCAGATGCCTTCCCTCAGCCTGTCCTTTCTAATCTCTGGGGAAGGTGCAGGTTTCCCCTGTCAGGTTCCTAATCAGGGAGCTCAAGTTTCCAGAAGCTGCTCCCTTACATGCTGCACTCCGCAGTGCTGTGGACAGGGAGTTTCAAGGGCTCTTTGAACTGCCAGGGAATAATCCCAAGGCACAAACTTGTCCTTCAGTGACTCCCCCAAGGAGCAGCTTGCTCAGAGTCAGAGCTGGCAGGAGCTTGAAAAGGAATTTTAATGGGGCCTGCTGGTTTCTTCTCAAACTGCAACTGCCCTAAGTCCTGCTTCAGCAGAGTGTCTGGTCATTTAGGATTTTGGCACCCAGCTGGCCTCCATCACACCCACCCTGTGCCCCATCCACACACTTCCCTCCCTGTCCTTACGGATTTGAGCAGCCAGGAACTGCAGCCCCAGCCAGCTAACGTTGTCTTTGGGGGCAAGCCTAGCTTTTCTTTTTGTTCTCTCCCTTTTTTGTTGGCTGGCAATTTCAGATGCAGCAATGTCTCCTGTTGGGATTTTTTATTGACTTGGCCAAATTCGCATTGCATTAGCGATGCAGCAGCAGTGAAGCTGCAGCGATTCGGAATTCAAAGGCGAGTGCGTCCAGACTCCGTGAATAGCTGCGTGCAAAGCAATTCTCATCTGAGAGAGGGAGCCGGGTCAGGACGGGTGGAGAAGTTGGAGGGCTTTGGGAAGGAGGGGATATGGGAGCCCCCGGGGTGAAGTGGATGAACTGCTGCTGTAAAACACAAAGTGCTTCCTAAATACAGCAGGCGGCGAAGGCAGTGCAGCTGACGACCTCACGCTTTTCTGCTGTTCCTCTTTCGTGCCCCGCTGCTGCCTTCTTGCTATGGAGAGAATGACAACAGAAGGGACCGTGCAGCAGCCAGCTCCAAGGGGAAAAAGGGTTTCTCCACAGGAGGTGGCACTGGAAGTGCTGTGGTCAAAGGACATCCCTCTGTTGGGTGGAGGGCAGCTCTGGGAGCAGGGCTCTCTCCATTTCTCGGAGAAATAAAAATCTGCTTAATGGAAGAGACTGCAAACACAAGTGCACCTGCAGAATTTCAAATACAAACTTTTGGGTTTCTATCCAAACAGATGGGGAGGCTGGAGAAAAGCAGCCTGGCTGCCTGCGAGCTAACGCTGGGTGCCCAGAGAAACGAGGGGCAGCAGCTCGGCGCTGCTTGGTTAGGAAGTGGCAGGTGCACGTGAGGAAGAGCTATGGTCAGTTTTTCTCTTCTTTATGTGGCTTTCAGGCTAGTTTGCCCTGTATATTACTGCGTGTGGTCCCTGTGGATCTTAGCACTTGTGTGGTTTTCCTGTGGGAGCCAAGAAACCAGCTTTTTCTCTGGGACAGTTCTTGTGGGTAGAAGCATGGGAGTGGCAGAAAGCTCCCTTGGCACGGCTGGTCAGCAGATAGCCCCGCAGGACAGCAGCAAACCCCAAAGCTGCAGCGAGCAGGTGCATCTTGTCCTGCACAAACACAATTTTCTGAGCCTGCTAACACACCAGCAGCTTTCCATCCCATTTTTATCCATGTAAATCCAGGTTTGGAGCGTGCCCTGGCAAGGGAGAGGCCACTGAGGCTTTCTTGTATGAGCTTCCCTGGTCCAGGTGTGACTGACAGCTCCTGAGAGGGGAAATCATCTCTCTGATATTAAACTTAACCTTTCTGGGCTGCACTTTAAACAGCCGTGGAATTACACTGTCCCTCCTTTAATCACAGGGGGGTTAAGGTAACATTTTTTGTTTAATGCTGCAGCTCTCTCAGACTGACTCCTAATGGGATGGAGAGGGCAGGAGAGGCAGGGAAGAGGGAGAGCCCTCTCCAGCCCCCACATGCAATGGACAAATCCTCCCCAAAACTTACAGCCTCAGGAAAATCCAGCCCATAAGCATTCTTCTCTGAGCAGTTTCTGAATGTCCCCATTTTGTGTTGGAGCCAGTTATCTTTAATTAACACTCCTACATCCTCTCTTCTTCTAGTTTCCAGACTTGTTAATATTTCTTGGATCTCATTAATGTTTTTTTTTTTTCCTTTGCAAATTCACTTTTTCTTTCCTAGTCAGACATTTTAACAGATAATGAGTCTAATTTATTTTTGGAAAAGAGAAAAAAAAGAAAACTGACCTTCTAGGACTCGCATCACAATTAAATAAAAAGGGGAGGGGGCTATGAAATGTTGCCAGAAACGGCTGTAGGAACTGAAAGAATACCCATCCATCTCCCCAGTCCTTTTACAGGTTTTGGCACAAATGGATAAAAGACCAAAATCCTGGCCCCTCTGTGGCCAGGTGCAAGATACTCCATGAACCTCCAGCCCCCTTAATCTGTTCCCACATCCCATCCTGGCCATCCCTGTTTCCCTGTGCCTTGAGGACAAGGTAGAAGCTGACAGGGCTGAGGGTGTATCTGCTTGCAGCACAGAAATAAGCGATGCATTATTAGACTTAAAACTTTAAATACCGCCCCTATAAATAGCTGCCAGCAAGGTGAGCTGGCGGCAGAGCAGAGTCGGGCGGTTCTGCCCCTTGTATCCTGTCCTCAGGCAACCCTTGAGGTCCCTGGGGTGGGAGCTGCCTCCTGAAAAGAGGTGAGGGGCTCTGGTGTGTGCTGGGCGTCTGAATGCAAACAGGTAATCATGTAAAACATGCAGCTGAGCGAGATGGGAGGGATTTTGCTGGAGATGTTTGCAATGTGCAGCGTTCTGGGGAATGAGCTCTCTGGGCTCGGTGCTGTCACCAGAGGCCTCATTTTTGTGCATGCTCTGAATTGTGGAAGCAAAGAGCAGGAGGGAGCAGCTCATCAGGAGCAGCTTGTCACCAGCACAACCCCCCTGTACCTGCTGGGTGCTGGGCCAGCAGCTGGTGAGGACGGGGCTTGTAACCTGTCCCACCTCCAGTGGTGCTGGTGGGGCTCAGTGCAAGGAGCTGGGTGCTCCAGATGAAGGTGGGGATGTGCCTGGAGCAAATGCCAGCTCCTGGGGCAGAGCTGCAGCTGGAACTGGAGGAGAAAACGTCTTCATGGTTCTCTGCTGAGAACCTTTTTGGCCCTCAGCTTCTCACCCGCAAAGCAATGCTCCTGTCCCGCCGTTCACCATCGGGGTGATGCTCACGGCTGCAGATGTACCGCTCCCAAGGGCAGCGTGTGGGATTTATTGCTGCCCTCGGATCTGTCTCTGAGCACAGGCATCGGGCCTCCAAGTCATTCCCATGTGGGATCAGGATCAGGCCCAGCTCTGCAACTGAGCTTTTAAAAGGCAAACAAAAGTAAGGGAGATGCTGTTGGAGATGCCAGCAGAAGAGATTCAGATAGAAGTTCATCAGAGGAGATTTTCAGGGCCTGGGAAGGCTGATAGATCCTATTGTTGAGCCTAGGGCTGCTGAATGAGAGGTTTTATCTCCAAAACAGGCATCCCCTGCTCGTGGATGGGATTGAGTTTCTCCACAAAGGAAGTGTGCAGTGGAGGGGAGCAGGGATAACACTCAGAGAGGGGATGTCCGCATCAGCTCCATGGACCTGGGTTTAATGCTAATTACTGACCTGGCATTTCTGCTGCCAGCTGCTAGGGTGTAGGGACTTGGTGTGTCACCGTGTTCAGCTGGCCAAGAGCAGGCTCAGAGCTGGTGGCTTGCAGCACAGCACCCTGCAGGGTATGGCTCTAACATTCAGGTGCACGAGCCTTTCCCAGCTGCACTGCTTCTGAATCTGTTCTCCCTCGTGGTGCCAATGCCCTTCAGATCCGCTCCTGGAGTCTGCAGCAGAAGGTCTGCAGAGCTAAGACATCCCCTGAGCGCTGCAGAGCCGCGAGCACAAAGAGGCAACTGGATGTCCTCCTCCCTGCTCCCGGAGCAATCCTGCCAGGGAGAGGCTGCCGAAAGCAGCCCCCTGTTGAGGCAAAATCCCACCGTTGATCTGTGCAGCAAAGCTTTATGATCTCAGAGGTAACGAGGAAATCACAGATAAGGAACTGCCTGGCTGGCTGAGAGGTGAATATTTGGGCTGACAGAGTAAACCCAAGTGTTAGGCTGGAATCAATAGTCAGGGCAGTGCGAGGAGGAGGAGATGGGATTCATTATAGGAAGGATAAAACAGATATTACCCAACCAGCCCATGGTGTGTGCAGGGGAATTAAAGACTTTAACTCTCCAAGCACTGACAACAGAGAGGGGGATTTGCAGTAGATGAAGTCCAACCTGCCTAGCTTTGTAAAGGCTTAAACAGAAAGGGGAGGACAAAATTTTCCTCTTTCACTGAGCAGTTTTTTCCGTAACTTCTTTTCCATCCCCTGTAATGCAGGGAACCATATCCTCCTGTTTTTGTTGGGGAATAGGATTGCCTATTTTATTTTATTTTTTTTACACTCCTGATACAGCATCTAATCATTTTTTCACTTGCAAAGTCTCCATCCTGTTCCTCAGGTGGGTTGTCTGTGCCCGCCCAGTACAATCCCTGCCTGCTCTTGCTGTGACTGCTCTGCTGAGCTTGGAATGATAAGAATACTCCCAGTGTCTATAATAAGCTTTGTATCCCAGCTCTGGGCCAGCACCTCAGGGTGTAGGAGCTGAATAAGGGATTTTTTTTTTTTGCCTCATCTGCTCAGTTCTGTGCACTTCCCAGCACAGAGGAATGACTCGTCCTGGGCTTTGTGTCCTGTGGGGCTTGTTGGCCCTGATTTCACGCGTAAACTCTTGGAATAACATAAATTTGTGGTACGTGTCCTGCGCCACCGTTGCAGTGCTGAGATCCAGCAAAATCCAGGGAGTTTTTTTTTCAATGGATTCCAATTCAGGAACTTCTGAATGGGGTTACCCCTTGTACTGGATAAAAAGTGTAGCGTGCCTTTCACGGCTCTCTGTCCAAAGTTACCTCGTTCTGTGTAACTGCAGGAACAAATCTTACAGCCACCAAATTTAGCAGGCTCTGGTGCCCACCCCAGGAATCCGGGCTGCAGAGCAGCCAGCACTGGTGGCAGGGAGGGAGAGGGAAGCCGGGAGGATGGAAAAGCGAGGAGTCGAGAGCACCGAGCAGAGGAGGCAGGCACTGCAGGGACCCATCTGTTCTTGTTCTTGATTGCTACATGCAACGGAGGTGATTTTTTATTAGTGGAGTTGTCTGGGAGCTTTGCTGGGATTCCTGATGAGCTGCCCTCTCTGGCTGTACCTGCAGGTTGGGTTTTGTGCAGAGAAAGCTCTGGTTTAGATAAAAGCTGGCAGCTGAACTAAAGTAACTCCATCGTTGCGCTGCAGCGTGTGCGTTCTGGTAGGAAACTGGGCTGGTGCCCATTTGAAGAGCATCTTCCACTGAACTGGCTGCATGGGTGATGCCATGCTCAGCTGAGGAGTCTGAGCAGGTTTTGCCCGATATTTCCTGAGCTTTATTCCCCGAGCTTCACACCTGGTGGGTGAGAGACAGGCAGCTGCCCCAGTGGCTCAAGGAGGATACCTCTCAGCCTAAGGAAAATTCTTGGCAGTGGCCTTTTAACATCCATATGTCTTCTAATATTTCCATATCTTTGGGTATCTGAGGAGTGTGAAGGCTTCTCTTTAGTATCTGCTGTGCTTAATCCCCTAAGAGCCTCCCATTTGGGTTAAAAAAAAAAAAAAAGTTATTTTACAGCTTTTTCTCTCCAATGAGGTGGGAGAGAAGAGGAGATAAAGGATCAGGGGAGAGGTGGTGAATGCAGCCGTGTAAATGGCCAGGTAACAGCGCACGTACAGAGGGGAGGAAGAAAATGAGACATTAATCTTCTGGGAGGTGTGGATGGAGTGAGGAGCTGAAAGCAGAGCTGGCCTCTCTTCTGTGTACCTGTCCCGAGGGGCGACCTCGTCTCCCACCTCTCATCCTTCCTGAGTGATAAATGAAAGGGGAGGGGTCCCATTTTTCCCCCCATATGAACTATGTGCCCAGACCCCCTAGTACGCAGAAGAGGGCAGCTCAGAGCACAGAAGATGGATGGCAACTTTGTGCAGAGGCTCTGGCAAAGGGCTGTGTCAGGATGATGAATATTGCTAACACTTTAACTGACTCGGAAGAAAGTAGTGGAGAAACTCCCCCAGGCATGGCCATAGGTCAAGGAGAGGAGAAGATAGTGCAGGAACACTGAGATTAACTTCACGGAGGGAGCCAAGGAGAGGGGGAGTGCGGCTAAGGAGCTATTTTTCATTTCCTCCTCCCCAGGGGACGTTTGTTACATCGGAGGGGGACGCCTCTGCGTCAGACTCAGCAGCAGGAGTTTGAAGGAGGGCGATGTGCTGTGTTGCTGTGTGCTCCTGCTTGCAGCCAGCCGGCGAGCAGGGCTTTTTCCCCACCCACCCCACGCTGGTGCGATAGCTGGAATTAGCTGGCAACAGCCAGCCCTAAAAGCCTGGAGCTGGGCGTGATGACGAGGCTGCCTCCCGCAGCTCAGCTGATTTTTCGGCTCGGTGCGCGATGCCAGCCTCTGTCCTGCATCCTCGGCCTTGGGGGCATCGCGGGGGGTGACAAATGCTGGGGTCTGCAGGGTGCTGTGCTGCTGTATGAGGAAAGCTGTTGAGCTGGCTCTGTCCCTCCCTCCTGCCTTGCATGGACATTTTCACCAGCTCAAACTTGACTCCAAAGCCTTCTGCCTGCCCCCCCGGCATAGCAAGGAATCTGGGGCCGATTCTCAGGGGCTCATTTGAGCTGCTAGGGGGCTTGGGTAGGGACTGAACTGGGATGTTACAGGGGGGAATTGGGCTCTGGGGCTTTGAAAGAAAGGATTCCAGCCAGGCAGGGGATGGGCTTCTGTGCAGGGGAGTTGTGTTCTTTCGGCTGGGCAGCACCTGGGACTTTTTCCCCTGCCACATCTATCATCTGTTCTCTTCGTTACTTGTGTGTAGCAAGTGCTCCCCTTCCTAGGGAGAGGGACAAAGCAGCAGCTTCAGCTAATCTCTGATTAAATATTTCATGCTTCTGAGCAGAGGGGAGCAGGGTTACACGTGTCTTGGCAGAGCACACGTTCTCCCACTTTGCTCTGAAGAGGCAGCAGAGCTCTGTAGGACTCGTTGCTCCCTGGGCCCCACGGTCCTACACCTCTTAGGGCAAACCCCTCTGCGAGCCCTGGCAGCAGCAGCTCCCTTTGCTCACGTTGAGCCTCGGGCTCCTGAAATCCTCCTTTGGCCTTTTGATTTCACAGTGGCTGGGGATGACATTTCCAAAGCGTGTGGAAATCAGGTGGGCACATCCCAATGGGGCGCGTGGGTTCTGTTCAGAGGCAACACCGTGATGAGCTATTGGTTTTCTGTAAATATCCCTGTGTATAACTGTGCCAAAAGCTGGCCTGATCTCGGGGCTTTTCACCCTGATCCTTGCATCCTCAACCCACCGAATGTGCCTTCCCAGGAGCTTTGGGGTCTGTTATCCCAGGCCCTAAGTCTGCATGACCGAGCTGACACCAGCGTGGGAAGGCAGAGCAGTGCCGTGAGCTGCTGGGGTCTCACGGGGATGGCAGCACCCAGGGAACCCGGGGGGCAGACTGCCTGCTGCTTGCTGTGTATCCCTTCCCACCCAGACAGGGAAAATGAATTGCTTTCTGCACCAAAAACCTGTTGGATGTGCCTGGATGGATGCACTGCAGTTAGCACCGTGAGGCGCCGGGTTAGCCAGCGCATGTTTACTGGAGGAGCGCCGAGCGTCTAACACGAGGTCTGGGATACGAGGATTTGGTACCCCTGTGATGTAGCTGCCAAACGGAATTAATAATGAACAAAGCCTGCCCCGATAGATGCCGGGAAGAAGGAAGCAGCTGTTGTTTGTTTGTTTTTAATGGCTCTCAGGAACAGGAGGCCATAAACAGTTAAATTTCTCTTGACAGCTGGGGAGTGCTCTGGATGCCTAACAGCCAGCACCCTGGGTTCCTTGGCACCTCTGCCTGTTTCCCCTGCAGAAGCCGATGTTTTGCTGTCCATCGCTTTCTTGCCTTGATCAGAGGAAGAATACAAATGACACCTTGATGATTACTCACATTTTCAAATGCTGTCCAACAGCAATAGCTGTCGCCTTTCATAACTCCGCTCCGGGCTCCCACCGCCTCGCGCCGCGGCTTGCCCACGTCTCCTCCAGCAGCCGAGCCCACACGTGTGATTTCTTGCAGTTTTATTTCCTGGAGAGGAGTGGGTGAGGGAGGGGAGTTTTGTAGCTGGTCAAGTCATTTCTATCTGCGAATGTGTCTGTGCAATGACAGAGGTTTGAGGAGTTCCATCAGCCGGGGACTGATGGCACGTGCTGCAGCCTTCCCTCGGGGCGCTCAGCGCTTCCGCGTGATGGATATCGGTGAGCAAATGTGCTGAGGTCAGCTCTGTTCTTGCTAGAAAAATGCTTTTTTTCCCCCCAGTTTCCACCATGATTTCATTAGGTCCATGAAGCTGGAACAGGGCAGTGTTTCGTAGCGGGTGAATATTCTGCAATTAAGTATTTTGGGAGTCGGTTTCGTGGTTACTGAAATGATTTATGCGTTAGTACCGAATACAAGTAGTTTCGGCTGGAGGAGGAGTGGGAGGGAAGGGTGTGGGGACCCAGGCCTGCACAACTGGTCAGGGAGCACCAAAATGGTACAGGCATGGGGCTGGCTCTGTTTTTTTTTATTCCCTGCTAGATTCAGGGTGCTGCAGAAGGCAGTCTTGGGACTGTGACTGTTGTACGGTAGTAAATCACAATCCAGGTGTGAGAACTGCTCAAAATAAGTTGAATTCATCCTCAAGATAACGTGATTTAGGTCTCAAGTCATGCCCTTTTCCTGCTGAAGTGTCATAACTCTGTTCTCAGAACAGGGCTAGGTGGCAGGCCAGGTGTGCCTGGGGAATATTTCAGCCTTGGTTTGTCTTCACCCAGCCTGGAGGCTGTTTGCACACCAGCTCACTTTAAGCAAAACGTACGTAGCTGGGGGTGGAAACCACCCTGTGCCTTCACCTGCCTTGGGAAGTGCTGGATGAGGTGGCCCAAGCACTGCAGGTGCTCAGCTCCCTAAACAGAGAGGGCTAGCCTCGTGCTGCTGAGTGGCTTCCTCACGCACTAGAAGTAAGGACTGCCCGCCTTCAAACCGAGGTCCTCGTATGCCCTCAGCCTCTGAGACAGCCTCCCCGAGTCAGCCCCTCCTTTGACATTTCTATTCCCAAAACTCTGCTGCTCCTTCCCCTCCTTTTGGTTTCCTGAGTGCGGTCACCCCATTCCTCACTCCTGCGAGCAGCTGAGGCCTCTGGAAACAAATTGGAGTGTCTTTGTTCCTCGGAGGTGATGCACTGCGCCAGCCAGCTGCCCTTCCTCTGCTCCGGTGTCCGCGCACACATGCTCACACACACCTTGACAGATGGCGATGCTCTGAGCGACTGTTTCAATTTTTACTCTTTTCTATAATCCACGGCTGGAGTGCCAAATACTTTAAAGCTGCTACTGCTCCATAGATCACCCCAAAGTGTTAGAGTCCAGCGCAGTTAATAACCCTCTGGAAACGCCATCAATCAGCAGAGGGAAAACCATCTAACAGCACAGTCCTTAGCGCCCGGTGTGCCTGCTCGTGGCAGAGACAAATGGGGCTGCTTTTCTCTTCCCTTCTCCCCGAGCCCTATCGGAGATTTTCTGCCTGGAGTTTTTAGGCTTGGTGGTTGCCCTTTCTCCTCCCAGCCCTGGCTGTGCTTTCTCTGCTCAAAGCCAGCCTGTATGCTAAGGGACGAGGGGCTGGGCTGTGTGCATTACAGAAATGAGGGTAGGACGGGCTGGGAGCTCTCCCTCAGAGCCTGAGGGGGGTTTTCTTTGGTATTTTGGCAGAATAACCTGGCAGGATGCGTCGGGGAAGACCTGCCGTGGGCAGGGAGCTGAGCCCCTGCTGCTGTGCGGTGGGACTCTGAGTCTGCTGTCAGGTGCTGGTAGGGTTTGCTGGCTGTGTTAAGGCAGGGAACAGTGCCTCGTTGCTCTTAACTCATCTCCGCAAAATAAATCCCTTCACCTACTCCGTGCTTGCCTTCTCCTACCCTTAGGCAGCAGGCTCAGCATGCAGGGGCTGTTCCTGCCTACGGGTGCGTGAGGTGCCTAGCACAGATGGACTCATATCTTTGCAGAAGCTTCTAGACCCTTCTGCTTGGAAAGGGTGCTTCCTCGTGGCCTCATTGCTGTTTGCAGCAATGTACTGACACGATTTCTCAGCTGGGTAGCTGGGTATTCTTTCAGCTGTAACAGCCGCTGTGGTCGCAGGTGCTGAATGCCACGATGCGCAATTGTCCCTCGCCAGAGCAGCGATGTGATGCTTGGCAGGTAATATTGCCTCTCCCCGCTGTGCAGCCTGCCTGCGAGGCATCATTTCTCTGAAAACACTCCTGCTGTGGTGCCGGGTCAGGGTGCACGACGGGGGAACCAAGCCCCTCTTTCTGTGCATCAATATTCCAGCAGCGCTGCTGGGTCCCACAAGAGGTCAGGATGCTGGGTGCTGTGCTCAGGGACTATAACGAGACAGCCACGTTTGAAAAATAAGCCAAAATGCAGAAAGGGATGGTAATTGGGACAAAATGAGCAGCAGAAGGTCTAGGCCTGGTTTTACTTATGGGCATGGTCCCTGCTTCTTTCTTCACCAGCTCCCAGCTGTGCTGGGTGCTGGATGAACACGAGTCTAAAACCCTTCTCTTCTCTTCTCTTCTCTTCATCCTGCTCCTGGCTGTCCCAGGTCTGTGGTTGCTCAGCAAAGCACCTGCCTGGAGGGAGGGAAAGTCACCATAGCTATTTTGTGCATCACCCAGAGGATTAATTTTATTTTGGAGTCAGCCCCAAGGCCCTTAGCCTTCCTAGTTTAACTGGCCTGGAGAACTAATACCAAGAGATTTTCTTCTGCTAAGATAGATAAATATTTTTAATTTTTAACACTAGATAAATATTTTTAATCCGTGAAGAGACCCCTTTGCAAATACACACCCCCTATACTCTTACTTTTCCCTCTCCCCCAGCTTCCCCCACGTTCACCCCCCGGTCAAGGGAAGGTTGCCGTGCCCCAAGCCTTCCCCCTAGCTGCTGCAGGACGTTCCTCTCCTTCCCCCAGACCCGTGTCTGAAGCTCTGGCAGGCCAGATGGGGCACGCTCAAGGGAAAGAACAGCTTGGCTCTTGCCGTGCCTGAGTAAACAAGTGTCGGGCAGATTGTGGTGGGAAGTGAGACGCCGAGCAGGTGACCCCTGCTGCAGCAGCCTGTTGCTCTCCTCCCGCAGCATATGATACCTGCTATGCCAACCTGCTTCTTCCTCGGAGGCAGGTGCAGGGGCCAGGAAGGTGCAGGACAGCTTCAAGTCCTCTGCTGGAGAATGTTTGCAAATCTCATTAAAGGGTAGAAGCAAACAGGGGGCAGCACAAACCTCAACTCTTACCCTCTGGACGTGGCACTGGCCTGGATCCTGATGCTCCTGACCTTTACTCCCTGTGCCCTTTGTAGCTGTAGCACCACATCAGTTTCCCAGCCTCATCCCTCTTTGCTGGTTTCCTGATGGGTTAACAGCATATTAACACTCTGCCTCGTAGCAGGATGTTTGGGATAGCTCCGAGTCCATCCTGAATTATTGGAAGCAGATTTTATTGGCCGCCTCACATTGCTTCTGTTATTTCCTTTTGGCTCCTGTAATGTTCGTGGGATGTATTGTTCATTCACCTTAAACAGCTGCGTATAAAAGACCTCCAATCTCTTTAAGTACTCGCTATTGAAAGCCAACAGGACCCCAGTGATACGGAGCTGGATCCACAGATCATTGTGTGCAGTATAAATAACTACAGAGCTAAGCCACTTAATTGAGCACTGTCTGTGCCTGGTAGCGAGAAAGCCCCGTGCTGTATCATAGTGTGTGTACAAGGTGATCAAAAAATCTATATCAAATACCAAAAAAAATCCTCAGGTTTTATTGAGGTGGATGTAGTATCCACGCTAAATGGCATGGCCTGGGCTCCTTGAAGACCTCAGGAGGGAATATTACCTTGTCCAGGGCCCCTTTCCTCCTATCCCCATCCCGTACTCTTCCCAAGCAATATTACATGCTGGCAAATGTCTGTTGTATCACCTAGGAGGCTCTGCTGGCACCAGCTAGACAGGCTGTGATGCAGCTGAGTTGGTTTTGTTTGTTCTTAAATATGGAAAAAGGAAAGGATGCCAAAAGAGCTCTGATAGGGTTGCTGTTCCCTTCTCTTGAGAGCCTTGTCCTTCAGCGTTTGCTGGCATTGAAGCCAAGGGTTGGTTTCAATTATAGCAAGTTTCTGAGGCAGGGACACTAAATCCAAACCAGCTCCCTTGGATCCTTACACCCTCCCCAGCGTCCTGGCCCCAGGGCCGATTGCCTGCTGCAGTTTTCCAGCTGTTTCTGTCCTGCTCTGAGATCTCACCTCCACCTGATGCTGAGGTATCCTGAAGCAAGTCTGCCGTAACGTTCTGGATCTGAGTCCAAACCCCACTTTTTTATTGTCTCTGGTACTTGACTGGCCTTGACCCTTGTGATCCTCAACTGTGATAAGAACTGAGGCTCGGTCACATTTTGAGAACAACTTTCGTGTCTAAATTTGCTGCTTCTCGGTTATCTTGGCTCTAGACAATTCAAGCCTAAACTAAGGCTTGGGCAGTGTGGCTGATGCTTTGGCTCCCTTTTCCTGTGGATGACAGCACTGCAGGCACATCCTGGTGAGATGTTCTCATTTAACAGTTTTAAAACCAACATAATCCCAGAAAGAGGCAGGAAATCTGGGACCAGTCACTTTACCTTTTCCCTCCTTGGTTGGTCTCTCTCCCTAAACCCTGCTGCCTAAGTTGTGTAGGTCTCCGTTAACTCTGCACCACAGCTCCCTTTTCCCAATTTCCCAAGACATGTGCATGAAAACCACTCTTGGTTGAGTACCGAGTTGGGCTTCTAACCAACCTGTAAGATTTCTCCTTTGTCTTTGCAAAGGCACCAGGGAAGTGGCTGAGCAACTAATGCACTTACTTGTCTGTGTCGTTACGAAGTAACCATAAATAAAGCAGATAGTAAAAGCAGTCTTTTTTACTGTCTTCAAATAGTGACAGGAGCTTCCTGGAAAATAACTTTTTTTCTTTTTTTTTATTTTTATTTTTAGTACAAGTTAAAAGGGTTTGATATTTCTCGACATCTAATAAACAACCACTTTCTCCTCATTTTTCCATCCACTGAGGTAGGAGTAATGAATGCATTTTATTACTGTCTCGAGAGAAGACAAAGTATCAAGGATCTAAAGCTTTATGCTTTCGTATATGGAAGGAGACGTGGAACAGGGGCAGGCATCTTCTTCCATTCCTGTAGTCTGGCTGCTGTCAGGGAGATGTGCCTGACAATCCCCTTTTTCCATCCTGCCTTGAGAATGACTGAAACCAGTTTGTGCTGTGTTGTTCTCCATTGAAAACGGAACAAAGTGGACAAGCGCCTTTGAGATTCCCCTGCAGCAGAGGATGCTCAATATATCAATGCTTCAAGATCCAGAAAGTGCTGTCGTGATAGCCAATTAGGCTATCAGAAGAGAGCACCGGGAGAGAGAGTAGAAAGGAGGCAGGTTCGGAGAGGGGAAAACGGGTGTAGCTTTGACACGGCTTCCTTGACTTCACCACAAACGAGTTTCTTCATCCCTTTGTGCCTCTGCTCCCCACCTGCAAAGCAGAAATACCGTTTCACACAGGGCATTTAAAAAGGCTGCTTGTCCCTGTACGAATTTCCCTCATCAACCATCTCTCGGTAACAATTTCTCAATAAACAGTCACTCGGGGCGCGCTTTGAGGCTTTTGTTAGCACCAAGCAGGACGCCTCGAGGAGGAGGAAGCTGCAGCTCATGCCGAGCCCCCTTCCCTGCCTGCAGCTCCCACCTCCCTTGGGAGAGAGAATTGGTGGGAAGAGAAGAATAGGAGCTCTCATAGCTAAGAAGGGTGAAGCAATTCTGCAGCAAAGGTTACTTTCTTTTCCTAAATGGAAATGTGTTTATGAGCTGAGAAAAATGATTTCTGGCAGCTCAGTTCAAGGAAAAAAAAAAAAAAAAAAGGAAGAATAAAGGGATCGGGTGAAAAGCAAGTGTTTAGAGTTACTAAAGGTCTGGAGAAGCCATAATCAATGAATACAAGGTTCAACCCCATTTCTTTCCCCGGGGCTTGTTGAATGAGGCTATCAGGGACTCCTCGTGGAGCTTGCCGACGCGGAGGTTCTGCCCTGCCATGGAGGAGCACTCAGCTTTGGCTGGTGCTTGCTGAAGGTCCCTGGCTGCTATTCAGTGTGGCATCAAAAGGAGGCAAGGCCCGAAATCACGGTGTCACTTTGCTGCTAGCTCGGTGCCAGGTCCCACCCCGGGAACGGTTGCTTTCTTGTGTGATCCTTAGATCCATAGTTTAAAGGCATTTAAGGTTCTGCCCTGTGCTGCCCTGCAGGCAAATTGCTGTGATGGAGTCTGGTTTTGGGTTGGCTCCCCTGAGTCCCCTGGGATGCCGACAAAGGTCCCTGAATAATGTACGTGTGAGTGCTTTTAATAGCAATTGCTCTTGACTTGGGAAGAGGCGTTCCATAGGATTTATTGTTACTGTTTCTGACAGAAATCAGACAACCCAGCTGAGGCCTGCAGTATAGGTGCTGAACCAGAGCAGGAAAGAGCCCGTTCTGTTTTGGGGTTGATGCCCTCTCTTTTGTAGCACCGCCTGGAATCTAATGAGTGCAGAAAGCTGCTGGCATCTTCCCTCTCCACTTCATGTCCTTCTCGTGCCCACCCGAAGGAGGCAGGTGGCACTTCTGCCCATCAGTGACACTTTCGGAGGCTGGAGTGACAGGTTAGGAATGCACCAGCAGGCAGCTGGGTCGAACGTTAAGGCAGGGGTGTGCTTCGCCATTTAGGAGCAGAATTGGTTGCATGCAGGGGCATCGCTGGAGATAGGCACAGCAAGGGGAGGAATGACCCCCTGCCCTGCAAGCCAGCAGTTATCGCGGCCGATTTAGTGTTGTGCATCCTTCCAAGCACCGGTGTTTAGGGATCTGCCACTTGGTAACACAAAATACCCCAGAGAAAGGAGCGTGGATGTGCACCAGGACGTTTGTCATTGTGGTTAACTGAGGGGCTCGTGACTTGGTCTCTATTCACAAGAGAATTTTTGCTGCCGGGGAACCACAGATCCTCTGGCTAAAGCTGTGGATTAGGCTAATAGGCACTTAATGGGAAGCCAGGGGGTGAAAAGGAGCAGGAGGGCTGGGAAATCAGATCCTGCTCCCCAAGGCTTTGGTGCCAGGCTTAGCCCTGTGGAGACAGCTCAGTGTGAGGCTGTGTGCTGGCCAGGGTGCCAAGGGAGGGATTTGGTCCCAGAACAAAGCAGTGCTGCTGGGGCTGTGGGGATGGAAAGGCGAGGAGAGGATGGAGATGGGGCAGGGATGACAGTCTGCACTGCTTTGCTGTCTCAGTTTGGGTTGTGATGAGGCAAAACGTGAGGGCTGGGGACCTCTGCAGGAAAGCAGCAGCCCCGCTGCTCGCCGAGTTCGGTGCCTGGCCTGGTGCCACTCGCCGGGCAGTGAGTGTCTCACTAATGTTGTTCTGCTCTCGTTTTGCCTTAAGGAGCAGCAATTCTAGCTACAGCTTCATATGTGCTCCTGCCCCGATCACTCTGGTTACTGGTGCTCCACCAGTGCCCCAGGGCCCTGTGGACACCAGCTGTCCATCACATTGAGCTCTGCATCCAGAGTCACAAATGGTCAGCACAGGCAAGGGCGATGCTGATTTTTTTTTTCCAGTAGTTTATGGGCCAAGGAGGATTAAGTGACTTACTTGGGATCTTGCAGGGCTTAACGGCAGAGCTGGGAATAAACCTAGACCTCCTACTCCCCCTCCAGTTCCTCCAGCTCCTTTTTCTTTGAGGAATCACCCGAGAGCACAGGCTGATGCGCTGAGACACGGGTGGGTTGTTGAGCAGCCTGGCAGCCAGCTGCAGGCACACGACCCAGCCCATGACACCCCTCCTCATGTCTGAAAACCACCTTGACCTCGATCCACCAACCCAGCTGCTGCAGTGGGTGCTGGGGAAGGCTCAGTTCCCAAGCCCGGCCTCCTCCTCCAACGCCGTCACTTTCGTTAAACGGAGCGGTTAAATGCATCGCTCTGCGTGAGCTCGGCGGGCTC
This sequence comes from Heteronetta atricapilla, assembly GCA_011075105.1. Classification (NCBI taxonomy): domain Eukaryota; kingdom Metazoa; phylum Chordata; class Aves; order Anseriformes; family Anatidae; genus Heteronetta; species Heteronetta atricapilla. The sequence goes on along the minus strand of CM021754.1, from coordinate 4,668,961 downwards.
CTGGAGGGACGGGGCTGTGGCGGCTCAGCTCCCTTCCCAGCTGCATTGCAGTGACGTTTGTCAGGCCGGTGTCACCCGGGGCAGAGCCACGGCTCCGTGCTGCTCTCCTGGCCACTCTCCCACCACGGCCATGGGCTGCAGCTCCCCCCAAGACGTCGGCCTGTAGGACTAAGCTGACACGTCAAGCTGAATAAGTTCAGAGGCTCCTCGTGCTTAATAATTCCGTGGAGTGACCTTGGAAGCCACTGGCGGGAGGGCAGGAAGCTGTTCCAGCCTGACAAAGCAGGTTTTCTGGGTTGGCCGGCTAAAATAGCATGTTTCTCCCCAGAGCAGCCTTGAATAACCTCTGTACTGTCTCCTTGAGTTAAGTCAGCCCCAGCAGCATCCACCACTGACTTGTCTCCATCCCACTGCCAGCGTTTTCCCTTTTACAGCTTCTGTTGGTGATGGCCCCGCTCAATGCTGCTCCGCGGGCGCGGTGCTGAGCTCTCACCCGTGCTCCCCTCCAGCCACGAGGCGCCCTGGGGTACGGCGAGGGACATGCCCTGATTTTAGGAGGTGCCTGTCACTCTGAAGGACAGCTCTCTCAGGGTGACAGCCTTCCTCCTGCAAGTCCTCTGAGGCACTGTGCAGTCTGGAGCTTTTTTTTTTTTTTTTTAATTATTATTTTTATTTCTCCTCTAAAACACTCCCTGAGTGCAAACTGAATGCATAAGGAAGAACATAGATGGTGAAGATTATCTGACGTTACCTCGTCTCCTTTACAATCCTGTTTGCAGGGATGTGTTTGAATATTTAACATCAGATTAAATTATGTTTCCTTTTCTTTCTGTTAATGAGGTAACTAGAAAAAGCAGTACCTCTGTTGACAGTGCTAAATTGAGAAGGAACAGGCAAATATCCAAGTACGTTTTCCCTTTTCCTTCATCTCTGGTCTTCATCACCAGATGATTCTTGCTAGTGCATTCTGCTGCAGGAGTCGTTTGGGAGGTCAGGGATGCTGACCTCATTTCTCTGTCCATTTCCTTTGGTAAGCAGCAACAGGAGTTTTATAGAATAGCTGTGGCTTGGGGATTAGAGTTTATTATGTTTTGGGTGGGTCTCTGTACCTCCCTCTTTCACCATCACCTTTCATATCCAGCCAAGGAGATTTCTAGCTCTGAGCAGTTATTTAATTGAGTGTCAGAAATCTTCAGAGGGGACCATCAGAAGTATTTAAAATAAAAAAGGGGAAGAAAAGTGATGCTATATAATCTTGAGTAAGCTCCATCTGTCATATCTGGCCTTTTACTGTTTTAATACTACTGATGATTCCAGGCAAATGTTGTTGAATTTATCTGTGGTCTAATTAGCCAGTAACTTCAAATCCGTCTCATTGTAAAAAGCAATAAACAGGTTCCACCCACTTAGCCATCGCTAAGTTAGCATCTGTCAGGAGACAGGACATTAAGATCTGGAGGTAAGAGACTGAGCAGAGCCACGCTGCTCTTCAGAGGTCTTCAGATTCACAGGAACTGGGAAAGTTTCACTAAAATCTGTGAAGAAATAGCAGGGGAAGAGCCCAGGCTAAGAGGTGGAATGGGAAAAAGAGTAAGGGGCACTTCCAGGCTGTCCTGGATCCTCATGCCTTCCTCCCAGCAGCAAGCAGAATCCTGTGTTTGTGCCTCCTATGTGCAGTGCTCCCGTTCTCCAGAGCATTTGTCAGCTGCTCATTACCTGGAGCCTGAGACTGTGATGAGCACATCGCATTACCTACATTATGCCTTGTCCTTTCAATTGAATGTTCTCTAATGTTCTCCTTTATTGGCGCTAGGCGATGAAGTTATGGGATGCTGTCAAACTGGGGCTGTTTACCTGCCTGGTTAACCACTGCTGCTCTCCCCTCTCCAGCCTCCATCCCGCCCCACACCAAATTTACAGCTTCCCTTATTGCCAGGTCCGGAGGCAGATAAATTGGTGCCTAACCCGTTAAGTAACGAGCGTGATGCTGAGCCTCGCTGGCTGCATTTGCTGCAAGCTACGAGCACGCCTGAGTGCCACGCAGCCACGCATTAAACCCTGCTGATGTAACCGCAGCTCTCAGCTCCACGCTTCGGGCTGCCAGGCATGGTTTCTGATCCGCTGCGTGCCCTTGAAAAGGCACTCGGGTTCTGGGTTCAGGCTGAAGCAAGGAGGGTTCAGAAGTCACCTCGCCCCTCTGATGCTTCATCCCGAGGGTAAACCCCAGCGGGGAATGGGAACGGTGCTTTTTGGTGCGCAGCAGGGTGATGCTGGCTGGGTGTTGTCACTGACAGCGATGCGCGGTGAGGGGAGGAAAATGGAGCTGTGTGGTAGCTGCTTCTGCTTTGCTGCTGCTGGATGTGATGGCAATGCTTCCTGATTGTACCCGTGTTCATAAACAAATACAGCATTTCACGTAGCAGGGAGCATCCTTCACCTAATCAACATAGTAACAGGGAGATAATTATTGCAGCTGAAAGCTCTAACTCCCTTGGTTTATGGCTCTGGGGGTAAAGGACAGCACAGGGCTTGTTGGCAGCATGTCTGTGTACTCCTGGCCAGGAATGAGGTCTGGTTTCCTGAAGCAGAAGCAGCCTGAGAGCCCCGGGTGTCCATCTCCCCCCTGGAAGCGAAATGCCACGCTGTCCACAGATTAAGGAGCTGCCCAAAGAACGGCTTTAGCTTGGGAGTAGGGAGTAAATGTATTTTCCTGGCGTCTCTGGTGAATGTTAATGTTTCGTCCCTCGAGCGGTGAGGTTTAGCACAAGATCTTCCTGCAGAGCCTTGTTCGAGTGCGCGGTAACAGAACTGATAGCCCAAGCAACAATGGAGGAATTTGTCAGAGGCTTTATTTGCAGTTTTGATGAAAATAAACAGAGGCGTGAAGTGTTTGGGAAAACATTCTGAATAGCTGCTTCCCAGCAGCTAACCACAAACCGAGCACTGTAGATGGGTGAGCACTAAGGGAGGGATGGGTGAGGGTTTTGAGGAGTTTTAAGGACAGTTGGCTCCTTATCCTTCCACAACTTACTGTCACACCTGCAGAATATCCATGTTTTGTCCGCAGAGCAGAAATCATGCTCTCTGTACAAAGGGGTGCACCTTTCCTGCTGTCTGCGTTCAGCTCCTTTTGTTTGCTGAGATCTGGAGGAATTACTGCAAGGCAACAGCCCCGTGCCCCCATCCCAGCCTTGGAAGCTCCACGGTCACAGGCTTTGTGCTGCAGATCCCCAGCCTCGGGGAAAAGGGGCTTCCCTCCGTGGGAGCTGTCTCCTTTGCTTTTGTGAAGGCAGCATATGGAAATACAGCACAAAACTTAGGCCCTCAGCACTTCTTTAATCCTCTTCAGCGACACAGGAGTCGTTCTTTATGCATCCCGTAATCAAATTTCTCTGGGTTTATCTGTCACTTGCAGACCTTCATCACCCTTACCTGGGAGCAGGGGGAGATATCCCAGTGACTTGTCACACCAACCATGTCCTATTGTTCCCATTTGTTTGCTGAGCGTCAGGGTGGAGAGGCATAAATATTAAAATCTACCTATTATATAGCCAGGTCTCCGTTGATAAATGATGTATAAAATCAATTTACAACCCAGGAATAAAAAGCATCCGTGGAAGCGGTTGCTAGCTCCAGGTACTAGGAAATTATTCCTCCGTAACTTGCTCTGACTGGAACTCATTACACACTCTGCCCACAGAATGATTTTGTTGTTAAAAACCGTCACTCAGAGCTTATTTATCCCCTCTCCTTGCAAAGGCTCTCGGAGCACCCGTTGCCTGTGAAGCAAGGAGGCGCGGTGCTGTCCTGTCCCGGTGAGCACAGTGCTGCTGGTCTCACGTGCACCAGCACCTCGACGCGTGCAGGCGTTGCTCTGGTAACTCAGGATGGAGAACTTTTGGCAGCAGGGATCCAGGAGGGCTATCAGCTTCATACTGACCTTCGGGGAAACCCATGTTCCCGCTGCCTTCTTGAAGGATCGAGTTGAAATTTAACCACCTTTAGCTTCCCTTTTGCGAGCGTGACCCAACAGATATCTCCTGCCAAGGCACAATCTGGAAAAAATACTCAGATTCTCCAGCTTTTCTCTGTGAGGCTGCTTTGCTGTGAGTTTGAGGGGAGCACTTTCCATTTTATGAAGGAGTGACAGCAACACAGGGATGTCAGAAGTCTGAACTGGACAACATCTTCCTCTTGCCCCATTGTGTAGCTGGGGGAGGCTGGGGTTGGCTGCTCCCACAGATGTTTGGGCATGCAGCTCAGGGACAAAAAGAATCAAAATAGTTTATTGAAAGGTAGTTTGCCACCAGGTCTCCATTTTCTCAATGCTGATGTTTTCACGCAGTTTTATGGGTCTGAATGATCCAACAGGGAACATTTTCCTGTCCAACTGAAGTTGGTATTGCTGTCCTGTTGTATTGTACCTAGAGTTCTACTCTGGTCCCAGAGATATGCAAAACAGCGGCATTAAAATCAATGTAGCAAGCAAGGTGTTAATTTAGGCTCTCCCCCCTTTACGGGAACATGTACACGGGTAGATGCAGACAGACATGAGCTCATTGCGCCCTTGTTCTGATCTGGCTGGACACGAGCCAGCCCCGGTGTCTAGAAGCCATAGAGCTACTTTAGCTAATAAGGCCTTTTGAAAGACGAGGTGTGTGTGTTTGAGCACGGCACGTGTCGGCGTGGTTATACGGCTTCCAGCCTCGCTGGGGACAAAAACCTTTCATAGTCCTTGCTCTGAAGCATTCTGCCAAATCCTCCTGATATTTGCAAGGTTTGAATAAACAGGGTAGAAGGAGGCAAGCCAAAATGGGAGTGAGGCGGCAGAGAGAAGTCAAACCTGGGGTACCTGAGGGAATGGCTGGTCTGGTACTTGGGAACAACAAATCAGGGGCTCAACGTACAATTCCTGCAAGTTAGCAGAGTTTTCCCCAAGGTAGGCCTTGTCAAATAGACCTGTTGTCCTTTTGACAGATGGCCAGCTCTGGCTGGTAGAGCAGCAGTGTTGGTGGCTTATAGTTGGTTTCCTCTGAGGCATTTGGCTTGGCATCGCCTGACGTTTTGATTAAGAAAAACTTTCACGGGGTGGAATTAATAGGGCACGTTGTGGATGGATGAGAGCCTGGCTCAGCAATGGAGCTCAAAATGCAGTTGTTCAAGGAACAATATCAATAAACAGGGTTGTTTCTAGCAGGTTCTCCAGGGATGTATTATTTTGGTCCGCAGCTACTCAATACTTTTATTAATGATTTCGCTGATGATCCATGTCCTTTGCAGGGCTGGATTGCAGATGAGGCAAAGATTTGTGATGTTACACTGTGACAGAAACTATATTATTCGCAAGGTGAATTGCATGGTTAAATGGTCTTAATGTAACAAATAGCATTCCAGCACCTAAAAGCACTCAGTGCCTCTAGGAACTGGGATTTCAGGGTTTGGGAGCTTGTATGTTGCTGGAGAGTGTTCTACCTGCTGTGCAGCACTGCTTCTACCACTGAAATGTTACACAATATGCTGGTGACAAAGCCTCTCTGCAGCTCAAGGAACACAATTACTCCCTGGTTCGATAGCATCCTGCTCATAGCAAAACTAATCCCCGTCTAAGTGGGTGCAAAAAAGGGAGAACCCAGCTCCTCCTGAATGAGATGTTCTCAAAGTGCAGACTGTTTCTGGGGCCAGACAGCGGAAATTCTGGTGCCTTTGCAGTCTTTGGCAGAAATGACACAGTCTGTGGTGTTTTTAGGGTCATTGCTGTGAATTGACCGTGTCTGGGTTAGCTGGGTTTTATCTGGTGGCTGTGAGAAGAATGTTTCTGCAGCTCTCCAGCCAGTGGCAAAGCTAGTCGCCTTCACTTCTTGATTCATTGATTTATTCTATTAAAAAAAAAAAAAAGTCTTGTTAATGTAGCAACAAAGTTCAGTGAATTAAAATCAATGCAGTCTCCTCCTCTCTGTGCCCTGGCTCTGGGGGATGGTTTTTGGAGCTCTAGGCAGAAATCTTTCAGATGAGCACTGTTTTGTGCTGAGATACTCTTTGAATAGCCAAGGAAGCTGGGGCGGGAGAGAAGGGCTGAAAGCACCGATGAATATAAGGCTTGTTGGCCCTGGAGTAGTCTATCACCAGCCTGTCATCACAGTGTGATGGCTGCATCCTTGGGCTAAATCTGTCCCGTTCCCCTGCTCTTCAGGGACCTCTGCACACAGCAGGAGGGTTAAAAACAGAGAAGTGACGTAAATTAAAATCCAGCCTCTCTGAGGGGTGCAAGCGGTCATAAAAGCTCCTCTGCTACTCTTGATCTTCCCTCTTGCAAGAGGCACGAGTGCAGGGAAAGCTCCTCCATGTTCCTTTCTTCCTCCTCTCCTCTAAGGCAGGGGTTCATGGCATTCACCTTGTTAAAAAGCCATTCCATTGTAAAACGATATCTCTTAATAACTATATTAATTTTAAATGCCAGAGATATAGTCGTAAAATTTCCTTGTAGGTTGTAACAGCCGGCCAGACCTCTATCTGGCATGCTAGCAAACCTGAGACATCTCCCAAGCCCCTTCCTCCGCCGGTACTGGAGATAACTGTAGGGAAATATTTTACAGCAAGCTCTGTGTTTGAAAAGGTCAGTGGCTGACGTTATTCGGGAAGGGAGGAGGAGGAGGGAGAGGGATCTTCCAGCCTCTCCTGCATTAAGTTACTTCGTTATTGCACCTCCTGTAATGAAACAGGGGAGCGAGGCATTTCACGTGGAGGTGCTCAGGAAAGGGCGATCTCAAAGTCACCGTAGCCTCTCCAGAGCATCTTCCATGTTTCCAGCAGCTTCCCACAAGCTTGGATTTGTAAGCTGAATGGAAAACCATTCACTGGTGGATTCCACCCCAGCCCTGGACAACTTCTGGGCCTTAGATCCCCTCACTATTAGCACTTCCATCGTCGAACCTAAATCAGCCTTGCTGCCATTTAAAAAACAAAAAGTGTGCTTGTATTGAAATCATTCCTCTGCTTTGCCAACTTACCTCTAGTATTACCTTGCTGTTTCTGCAAGATTTTTGATCTTTTTTTTTCCACAGCAGCATGTACAACCAAGTCTATTAGTTTCTTTATAAAAGAGGAAGATGCTGAGGACTGTTCTTTTGTCTGTCTGGGTGTCAGTTACCTGAGTAAACGTGGCTCAACCGCAGTGACAAAGCACCTGGTCAGCCCCCAACACTGAGCTTAGTCAGGCTTGGGGTGTAAAAGGGTTTTAGCGGAGGCCGGGAGGAAACCTGCAGCTGCCTTTTCCTTGTGCCAAGGGAATTCATCATCAGAGAGCTACGGACACTGCATCCAGATGGGCAGCCCAGGTGTGCTCCAGTTGTGTTGGACGGGAGGTAGGGGAAGAGCTGGCCTGAAATCAGCCCAAGGATATGCCATGATCTCAGCCAGGAACGTCACGAGCCTTAATAACCACTCAGACTTCCCCAGGCTTTGCACGTTATGGGACTAAGAGCGAATGCTGTTTTTCTCATAGCTCACATTTACTAACCTTGATTTTTCTAAGCTGGTCTGGAGCCAAAGCAGTGGGTGATCCTGAGATCAGTTCCATTTTCTGCAGCAGAGCTAAAAGCACATTAGGATCATGTACTCCAGCCTTCTGTGTAGCCATGGCAGGAAACACGTACCAATAATCCCTCCACCTAGCCCGTGAGTTGTCCTTGTGTAAGAGAGCTTTGTGGTTATTTTTTAAGGTGAAGATGGGCAGACTGTGAAGACAGAGGGACCCAATCTACTGCATCCCCCAGGCCAATGGCTCCAATGGCTTATTGTGTTTTCTGCTGGGAAAATAAATAAAACCTGTCCTATTTCCAGCCCGAATGGCTTTAGCTTCGGCTTTAAGCCACTCATTTTTGTGATGCCTCTGTCTGCCAGATTAAAGAGACCTTTGCAGTCTGCCAGGTGGGTTAGAAAGGCCACCAAAGCCATTCGCTCTGTCAACAGACAAATAAAGCCTGGCTTTGGTTTGAAGTTCAGCATCACTGAGGCACGTACTCATCACTACGGGATCTGGACATCCTCCCCCAGGCGTTTATAGACTCAGGGCTCCTTGTTCATTCAGGGGGGTCATCCAGCAGCCCGTATTTACACAGCCAACACAAGGGGTAGGTCAGCAGCAGAAAAGCGCCGGGCCTTTTTCTCCGTCCTCCTCCCTCAGACAGGAGCACCGGGGAGAATTGACACTCAGGTGTCAGGATTTTTGTGAGCATTGTCAGCTGCTCCTGCCTAGAAAGCGAAGTTAATTGGAGGGCTTCAAAGCAGACTGACAGCTGGAGTATAATAGTGTCCTTTTTCGCCCTGGCACAGCCTGTGGGTACTCACGGCTTTGCTATGAATTGCTCAGTCAAGTGCCTTTTGCTGACATCTTCCCCGTTTCACCTTGTATATTAAATCTCTAACTGCCAATTTACTGCCGAAAGACCAAAAGAGAAGGACGGGAGCCACCTAATCAAGGACATCAGGTTGTCAGGATTCCTTGAAAGGTTGAGGCTGTCTCCGTTTAGGTCAGCTCGCGGTGGCACGTGGGGAGGTTTGCTAGACAAGGAGCTGGTGCGGGGCTGCAGCCGGGTGCTGCTGGGCTGAATTGAGGCTTCTGCTGAGCACAACTTCACTTGGTATACGGATGTGGAAATGGCACACAGCAGTGCTGTGTATGGTCTCACATCAGAGCAGGAAGGCAGGAGGAAAAGACCAGGGCAAAATACGCCGTTCAGTCACAAGCATCGGGTGCTTTGTGGTCAGCGTTTTGCTCAGTTGCAAGTTCGTGCTGGATCACTCCTGCAAACCATGCCTAACAGGCATTGCAGGCAAGCTTTAGGTGTTGCCTGGGTTGCTGACATCTGGCAAGGAGTTATCTTAACCTGCTGTTTGCTCTCATGCTGGTCTTCTGCTCGCTCCCTTGTTTAGTGCATGGCCTCAGGATCAGCCAGGGCTTTCTACTGACTAAGAAGAAATTACCCGGAGTTCCTGTCAATACTCTTTTTCAAGGCAAACCACCCCGTTTCTTTATACCTGGTGTTCTCTGAGTGCTCATGCCCATGGGGCTGATGTCAGAGTCCCAAATCTGTCCTAAGTCTGCAACAGCACTGTGTGCTTTAGTAGTAGGTGAATAAAAGGCTTAAGCACTCATGACTCTACTCTCTCAGTTAAGTTATGTGTAGGTGTAGCTCCTGCTTTGTGACCCCAAAAGACAGAGATGAAATAATTAAGAATGCTGGGAAAAACTGGAATCACCAGGGAGAGAGCCATTCGGTCTCCAGTATCCGGACCTTGAGGGAAGTCAATAGAGTGGTATCAGACTCCATAAATTTTTTACAGAAAGTCTGACTGCTTTTAAAATTGTCACTTTTGATCCCGAGTGCCCGTTTGAATCACAAGTAAATGTTCTTCTATTTCCAAACTCTGCCTGCTTCTCCCATACCCATATATTTCAATAACTTTACGCACGTACCTGAATATTCAGCTAATGCCTGTTAAAAACGATGAGTGGCCAGTTTCTCCGTGCCACGACAGAACAGACGGGCTCTGAAGCGAGGGGTCAGATGGAGGCAGAGAGGGGCCGTGCCACCACGCGTGCTCTGGCTGCCCTCCCGTGCCAGCCCCATGCGCCGCAGGAGCTGGATCATTGTCCTGGGTGCTACCTTTGTGACAGGCGAGCTTGAGCGGCAGCTTTAATCCCGGCTGAGCTGACAGCAGGTCCTCTGACAGCCCAGGCAGCTTCTGGTGTCTGCCCTCCACCCCATCACCTGTGCTGCAAGTGGGGTGCTCGCCGCTCAAATTCTGTGCTCTGCATCCGTGTGTGACAAGGAGCCGCGCCAACAACTGGCTTTATTTTCCCACCTGCAGCTCTGCTAGGGGGAATGCTGGGCTGATGGCTGAGCCTTTCAGCATCAATTCTGCTGCCTGGCTGCGTGAGGAAGCTGCGTGGGCCAGGCAGCTCTCTTGGGACCCATCTCTCTGTCCTCTATAGACCCAGCTGTCTGGGACAGGCTTTCCAGACGAGTGTGCTGGTCTGCTGGGAGCTGCCTGGCCCAACACAGTCATGCAGAAAATGCTCACAAGCATCCCCTGCACGGCACAACCTCTGGGCTGCATTCAAATTAGTAGCTTCGAGGCCAAAGCCTATCAATCACCCTGCATTTGTACCGTCTAGTCCTCTCCTCACAAATGGAATAGTTTCAGTGGTTTATCTTTCTGCCAGCCTCCTAAAATCTACAGGCTAGAACTTCATTGAACATAGCCGCTATCGTAACTGGAAAAAAAAGACTCATTTTCTAGATGTTTTTCACCAGTGGATGCATCATCTGAGCGCTGAGATAAAGCCAGATGCCTCTCCAAGTCTCCTTGCCATTAACTTTCTCCACCTGTACGCTGACAGCAAACTGTCATTTCAGACATCTGTCAGTTGTCATTCCAGCTGCCCTTCCTTGTACCTTTCCAAATGTACTATATTTTTCCTGCGATACGGAGACAAGGAGAAAGCTGAGGGGAGTTATGATAGAGGTTTACAGAATCACGAGGACGGCAGATAAGTTGAGCTGCTATTCATCAATTCCCCTAGCGCTAGAACTGGCAGAGCACTCATTGAAAATAGATTGGTTTAAAGCAGACAAAGGGAAGCATTTTTTTATGCAGTGGGTTGTTACTTTTTGGGATTTGAGTGTAAGGCTCCACGGGCTGTTTTGGTTGATCACCTCCCTTGCCCAGCTCCCTAGGCAAAATGCAGGGAGCGGAGGGGACACAGCGACCGTCTCTTCTCAGCGGTCATTCAGCAAGCGAAGATGATGAATTTCACAGGCTGGGCAAGCGATGTGGAGCCGTGGCTGGCGCAGAAAGGTGACTTTTCCACCCCATCAAGATCACCTGCTGGCTTGGAAGCCTTCTCCCTGGGTGCAGTGCTGAGGGCTCTGTGCGCTATGTGGATGAGGAGCGAGGAGGTCGTTTTGTGTCTGACTCACAGCAGATTGTCTAGGCAGACCTCTCTGATGTGAAGTCTTCCATTTGTTTGTATGCATTCAGGCTGTTTTGACCAGAAGTCGAAGTGTCTGGGGAGGGAGAAGTAACAGAAGTGCCTCCCTACGGTGGTGGGGAAGTTGCACTTAACAAAGCCTGAAGCTGCTGCTTCTGCTTTGGAGTGCAAGCTGTGGTGATGAAATTAAACTTATGGCCTTTTCTGGAAAGTAGGAAACATCTCTTTAAAGTAAATATGGGTAATCTCTGTGGTTTTAGGACAATAAGTCCTTTAAAGGCAACTTTGAGGTGAACGCTGCACCCCCCTGATGCTGCCTGCCCGAACCAGAATGAATTAGGGTTCTGCTGGCGTTGGCAAGCTTGGCTCTGCTCGTCTGCTCCCTGCTGTGGGTAGCGGGCAGGTGGGAGAGGAACCGATGTGGCTTAGGCTGGGCCATCCTCCAGCACCGGGAGCAGGAGGCTCCGAGCGTGCACCAAGAGGTGCCTGCAGTCTCCTGGCCTCTGGTCCTCAGAAAAAGCTCACCTTGGGGTTGAGCTGGTGTGTGGGAGCAGCTGAGGGCTTTCAGCCAGCTCAGGAAGGGAATCGCCTGGCTCTTATCTCTGATGGCTTTCACAGGAGCCATCTCTTCCCTCATCTAAGGGCAGCAGGGTTATTTCTTTGAATGGTGCCTTGTGAGGAAGGGGGAGGAAAAAAAAGGCAGCACTAAGTCAGATACAATAATTTTCAATCTGAGAGTTATTTAGACTTTGCGTGTCCTTTGTAAGACACAGAAATCCTCAGTATAAGGTTTAATGGCTCAAGGGCCGAGAGAAGAAGGTAAATAATTCTTACGCTTGATATAGAGATGGTTTTCTCCTTGTTTGTCAGATATGATAGATGTCACCCACTGGTCGCCTATTGTTATTCTGTTGTTGCTTGTCACAGTCACACCTTCCATTGAATCCTATTCTTCTCTCTTCTCCCTCTCTTTCTCTCTTGGCACCCGGCTTGCAAGTAATTTATGTATGACAATATGAGACTAATTCTGTTATTATGTCAAAGGGAAATTGAATCTGGGGCTTTAGAGCTGCATCTGGGAGAAATCTTCAAATGAATCTGGAGTGCAGCAAAACTCCATGTTCGATTCATTCGCTTGTCACACTGCCTGCCAGATTAAGTCATTATGAAGGGCAGAGGAGGAGAAATGAAGAAAAAAAAAACCACAGGAGTTAGACTGAGGAATGAAAGGGAAAGGAGGAGAGGACAGAAGAATGAAGACTGAAAATAAAAGGGACAAGCTGAGATGGCAAACACAGTAAACTGATATCAGTAACCATTCAGATAAACCTTCAAGTGTGTGCTTAACATCAGGTGAGGCAAACATTTAGCTGAGTGAAGGGCTTAGCTGGATTTTACTGTATCGGTGCGAATGGGAGCAGAAACGGGGGGCTGATAGGAGAAGGGTCAGAGCAAATTTAGCAAGGCCATGGCTGCTCTCCTGGAGGAGGGTTTCTTGAATTGCCTAGCAGGGCTGCAGTCATACGAGCAGTAGTGCCTTTGTGGGTCTGTGTTCAATAACATTTCATTTAATGCTGGTCCTGCCCTCATTCACTGGCATCTGAGAGATTCCTGCAACTTCTGTTTTTCCCTTTTCAAAGCCCTGAGAATCACAAAGACGTATCCAAGCCACAGCAATTCCCACCTCCCCTCCCATAAATAGAGTTTTACGAAGCTTTTTTGGCCCTTGGTCTCACTGCTCGAGGCTGAAAAGGAGGAAGAGAGGGTGGCAGAGAGAAGGATCTTGTCTGCTTAGCAGGTGAGGGAGAGGCAAAGCCGCCCAGCAGGTGGTCGGAGGTAGCTTTTGGTGTTTTAAAGCTGGGGGGAAGTGAGGCAGGTGAGAGAGCAAGGTCTGAGCTAAGCAGCAAGCACAAAAGGTATTAGGATATGGATCTCATGTCTGGGACCGAGTTACCCGAGTTGTGTTCCAAGCTTTATCTAGGCTGAACCCAAAACAACTGATCTCCCTAAGACTCTGAGTTTCCCTGAAGCTATCCCAGCCCTGCTGAGGAGCTGGGCTTTAATGCTCCAGGGCCTTAATTGCCTATTTATAATTTGGAGAAGATAATCTTTTGTTTTTCCCGTCCACACAGCCAGCCTTCTCTGTGCACACAGGCGGTGCTTCCACTTTATCTCTTCCGTGAGATCAAGATCTCTGCTGAGGAACAGTTGTAGAATAAAGCGGGGTAATCAGCAGGGAAATGTATTAGAGGGAAGATGTGTAAGGCAGTTTCTACAGCAAGAAAAGGATGCTGTATGTACCAAAAATGGGCTGACGTGGCTTCGGCTTTTCCCAGTAGCTGGAATACTAAAGGATATCCTCTGTCTCTTTTGCCAGGTAGCTTGTGCTACATTAAAACAACATGTTGAAGGAGCAAAACTCATCAATACCCTTTTATTCCCAGTGCTCAGCGAGCTGTTCTTCACTGTGCCTGGGCTGTAGCTACGAATAACATCCTTCCCGCTTGGTATCTTGTATTAACGTGGTTCTGCGGCCTCCTCCGTGTTGCTCAGGCACAATTTGCATACAAGAGTGTGTGTGCACATGTGTGCATGCTTAATTACCTTGGGTTTGTTCATGGTGCCTTTTTGCATGGCTTTGCCCCCCGTCTGCTGTGGAGTTGTGCTAATCCTGTGCGTGGAAGGATCGGCAGCTCCACCACCCTCCCACACCTCTCCCATTCACCGGCATCCATCACTTCAGTTCCTGATGCTGCTTTACTATTAATTGGCTTGTGTAATCTCTGAGATTGTTATTTATTAATAGATTGTTCTGACTGTAGGAAAGTTCATTATTTAAAGCAGGAGAATGAGAGATCCAGAGGAACAGATGGATACATGGAAGTATCAGAAGAAGAGCTAGTTAAAATTCTAGGCATGTGCCGAGCTTTGACAAAGGATGGAAAACAGAATCAATCATCATTATCTAGGAGAAAAGCCATCAGTCTGTGTTAAAAATAAGCACTTTGTGTATTAAGCCCGTGATGCCAGACTTCCAAGAGTTTTGACTGGTAGCTGCAGACCCTGAGGTTAGACAGCTGACTGGGGAGCACTGCTGGCCGCACAGAACAGCAGAGGAAAAGGGAGGAAGAAATGTAAGCTGGAAAATGCAGAGAGTTGCTTTTGATGTCCATCCAGTTCTGACTGGCTGTAGACAAGAGTATTCATTGATGGCTGTGTTAAAAAAGTCCTCCCTGAAATGCTAGCGCTGTTTAAAACTAGCGCGAGCCTTTCAGCTAGCGGTTAAGGGCTGCTTTGTGCATCAGCTGGGGAAAGCAGGCTGGGAAAAGACCCCTAATCTTTATCCTAATAAAAGAACTTCCCCGTTTGAACGATTTGATTTCCCACCAGGCTTCTCAGCTGTCTTGGCAAGGTGGATTCTCTGTGGAAACTCTGATAATTGCCTGTGAGTGCTGGGAAGGTGTCAACGCCGAATGCGGGGAAGCGTCGGGTGGAAGGAAGGGTTCGCTCAGGAGCTGGGAGGGACTGAGTCAGCCAGGCCTTGAAGGTGGGTAAAGTGAGTCAGAGCCAGGCAGAACTGCTGTCACACTGAGTCGATGACAAAGATGAGACAAGAATCTAGAGCTTAAATCCTAGACAATTCTCCAAAACCCAGCTCGCACCGGTTCTTTTTTTCACCGAAGTTGTTGTTCTGGTACTTGCAAGTGAAAGCTTTCCTCCGCAACAAATAGAAAAATATTAAACATTATATCTCTGTCGGCCCCCTGCATGTGAAAGCAAAGGTCAGTTCCATTCTGAACCATTGCTAAAATGATTCTAATTGCCTTCAATTTCCCACAGGGGAATTTATCTGCCATTAGCAGGCCCTGAAATATTCAAATGCAACAGGCAAACCAGCGAGCAGTGCTGCTCCGAGCTACCCCGCAGTAATTGGTTAATGGCAGAGCTGCTGGGTAAGAGGTAAACAGATCTGCTTTTTCTGAACCTGAAGCTTATGTCATGGCTGTTCCTCCAGACAAGGTTGTTTCCGGCTGCGTTCGGGATGCGCTGAACCCCTTGTGTATTTCTGGGCCGAGGCGAGGCACGCCTAACATCTGCTTTTTTTTTTTTTCTCCTTGCTCGGTGCTTGCCTGGACTCCGAAGCGTTTGTCCGTGCACAAAGAAACCAGAACCCAGACCCAATTTGTGTAATTATCTAGAGACCTTTTTCTGGGGAGGGAGAGAAAAAATAAAAAATTCTTCTTCAGTTTCCTTCTAAACTTGGAGATTTCCTGGCATGTAACCTCTTATACAGCAACGCTTTTCCCTCCCCCAGTGAGCACTGCTCCCTTGGAGCCATTTACGGTTTTTAAACCCTTGCTGTCTCCTAAGCTGCTGCTCTTTGCTTTGCGAGGGCAACTGAAGATCATCTAATAACGTACAATTTCACTTTTCCTTTTTTCCCCCTCTCTTACGGAGCGCAGACAGATTGCTCTTAACCTACGCATCCCCTTCATACCTGGCTTCCTTTTTTTATACCTGAGATGTCAGAAAGGGAGGAAATGAATAACGCTTTGTGTTCTTAACATCTGCATCTTTTACAAGAAAGGGGCGGGGGAGAAGCCGTGTGAGAATGTTTGTGAAGATCCTTGCGGAGTTTCTGTAGGAATTAAGGTGACGGATTCAAGCCTGTCAGAGCCATCAACGCTTCTGGGAGATGTTTGGCAGAGCACAGCAGAAGAAAATGATAGCTGGACATGCGGGAGATGAATCCCAAAACAATTCATTCGATGTTTTCTTTCAGCCCTTGATTGGGGCAAAACCTGAGTTTTGTCGGGTACCAACTTTGGGGCTTGTTTGTGCTTGGGATGGGGCAACAGAGAAATAACTACTAGATATGTAGAGAGTATCCATGTCACCTTATTTTGCCAATGATGATAACTAGATAATGATAAGGAGCTGGTAATGAAAGCTGAGTTGTAGGAGATGCTGTGTTTTCTCTAGCAAAGGGTAGTTATAAAGTGTCCTGGTGAAAGAGTAAAAAAAAAACCAACCAACCAACCATTAGAAAAAAAAAAGATAAATGCTAATCTATTCTTCCATATTCTCTTAATATCTTCCTAATATCTGAGAGCTAAGAAATTCACAACAAAAACATGTTTCTGTAACTCTACATTTGCTCCAGCTTAACCATGGTTCTAGATGCTGCCACCACCCGTAGCATGAGCCTCCCCCTGCCCAGCCAGACCAACACAGGCCACAAATAGCACTCGCTGGCAAGGATAGCCCAGCAAAAAGCAGATAGGTGGGTGTAGCTGGGGGTTTGCATTAGTTTCACAAGCTGTCTCCTCGTTCTGCTGTACCCCCTCTTCGTGCACGATGGGGCTAAATGGGGGAGAGGAGCCGAGGGCGGTGCAGCTGGGGAGGTGACGTGACCGTATCAAGCCTCATGTCGAGGCTGTGGCCAAGCTAAAAAGAGTAAAAGAAAAAGCACTGCGATGCACACCCATCCCCTGGAGGAGGCTGTCTTTTCAGAGCTGGTTTCCATGGAGGTGGAGTGATGAGTTGAGTGGTGGATGAGCTGGAGGTGGGCTCCGTCTCCCATCATCTCCCATCAGTTTCTCACCCAAGCAGGCTGGGGAGCTCAGCTTGCTCAGGACTTCTTTTGCCCTTCAGAAAAGCCATCCTAGTAGGGGCAAAGTAATATCTGCAAGTGCTGCCAATCCTTCAGAAAGGCAGTGGATCAACCCACGTTCCCATCCGTCCTTGGCTCATAAACCATTTGGAGCGTGGCCCTGAGAGACAGGACACTTCTGTTTAGCCTCCCCTCGAGGGGAATTTGAGTGGGATTGGTGGGGGTGATGGATGGTGGGTTTAGAAAACGAAGTCTGAGAGATCAATAGAAGAATATACAACCAATGCATCATGCAAGCTCTTCTTGTCTGTGCAGCACTAAATCAAAAATAATGAATGGCAGGCTTTTCAACCTTGGCACCTCCAGTCTTCCCCAGTGGAACAGCAGCCAGTGACTGATACGGATTATGCTGCTTTCTAGCATATTTCCTTTGCTTTCCTAATAGTCTTGGCATTGAATCATGATGTTCTGTTTTTAATATCCTTTCCTTCCTCTGGTGCTACCTACCTCTATCCCCATGTAATTTCCATCTTGCAGGCGCCTTGCCCATCTTACACTCCCTTTGCTCGTCGTGTATCGAGGCAATCTATCGCAGGCTGGGTTCCTCCGGAGCTTGTGCTGGTTTATTTCTTAATTTCCGAGTGAGTTACCTCTCCCAGGGGCTCTGTTGCAGCCGTGAACAGTCAGGTGCATCAGGAGCTTTAAATTCCTCTCTGGTTGTGAGCCAGTTCCTGCCGGTGCTTGTCAGACCCAAGACTTGTGAGTGGAAGGGAAAGGCACGAGCAGGTAAGGAGAGGGCATTAAGGTGGCACGAGCTCGCAGCCTGGGCTCTGCACCGCTGCTGCCCTAAGGGACAGCAAGTAAGAGCCGGAGTTCCTTGGGAGTTAAAGTTTTTAAATCAGAGCAGAAATTCACCAAAGAGGCACGGAGATTGACTGCCCTCTTCTATCATCCCTCTTACCTTTGCAAGGTCATTTACACCATGAAAAGCAATTGCCTTATTTTATTGCGTTATATATTCGTAATAAACTCTCTTGGTAGCAGCTAAAGTGACAGTGATCTAAGCACTGAAATTTTCCTGGACCTGATCTCTCTGCGTGCTCCAGTGGGAATATTTACATCCCTCCGAACAGCTCGGTTGGCCCAGCTGCAAATGACGAGCGCCTTGTTCTTGTGCTCTTGACGTAAATCAGCTGCAAGCTCTGCCCAGCCCGTAGACTTATGCCATTGCGACAAAAGCACGTGAGGATACGGTCAGAACATTAGCTTGGCAAAAAGCTCCCAAAGTTACTCCTAAAGATGGTGCAGATAAACCTGCTTTGCTTTGCCTGGAAAAGGGATCGGTCATGTCAGAGCAGGAGAGGCCAGGAGCAAACTGCTAAAGGGCTTCCAGGTCTAGGCTTGTGTTCAAATTAAATATATATATATATATATATATATAAAAGCCTTGAGAACCATATGGGAAATTTCTATTGCATTGCATCATGACTGCCCTGAAAGCAACAACAAAATTATCATAGGCTTCTGGAAGGACAGAATTGAACAGCTTCTTAAGAAACAAGTGCTCCAAAATTTTATTACTGGATGGGGACAATGAGAAAGGAAAAACCTAATTCAAAATCATGACAACAGCACACCCCTGGAGAGAATGCTGAAAACACACATCCAAAAATAAACTCCAGCAAGAGAGAGAGGGAATAATAGAATTGTATCTTGATCTGGCTCTGAATGAGAACTTCTAGAAAGAAATAGGAGAGGCAGAAGATCTGTGTTATCTATCAAGTCAATTGATTGTTGTATCCAAAGCTTGGCTCAGTAATAAATGAGGATGCCACTCATCTGGGTTTCTGGTCTATTTAGAATATTTTTAGAACTCTTTACAAAAAATATTCTGATTAATCTCTTGAATTTTCCTTTGCTCACTGAGACTTAAAGCAACATCGGATGTAATTATCCTGTGACTGGAAGGGATGTAATGAAGGCAGATACAAATCCTTGTGACAGCTTAGAGCGTCAGTGAGAATATTTATCCATCTAGGAACTAAAAGGATGAGTGCTGTGTTAGTGCCTGAGCCTTTTTCAAGCAAAGAAAAAGGGATTTAGCTGCCAGTGTGGGCAAAGCTGTTCTTTTCTGTTTTGCAAACAGAGGAACCGAGGTGGAGTTGGAGCCCCAGAAAGATGCGATCGCAGATCTGTCTCAGTCGGGCCTGGTGTGGTACCAAGAACTCAGATCTCTGCATCCTACCTTAGGGCTTCAAACCTCCTGATCCTCAAGCAGCCCAGGAACTGGGTTTCTCAGCATGATAAAACCAGCTTCCTGGAGGCCAACAAGATTTTGAGGGCTGTGTTTTTTGGGATGCTGAATCTTGAGGCTGGCTCTTGCACCAAGCAGGCTGGATGCCTGAGCAGATGCCTCCTTCCCTCCCCACGTGCACCCAGCTGCTCCTGCAACATGTCTCCCCTTCCTGACACCCCGCTGCAGATGTCTGGACAGGGAGCTGGTGCCTGGCTGTCCCTTCATCACGTCTCCTGCAGTGCCTTGCAGCCTGAAGAAGATAAATGTTTGTTAAGCCGCACCCGCTTGCTTGAATAATTCCCCACTAAAGGAGGCCACTTACCAGTAATTCATTACCAAACCTTTATTAGCATAAACAAGGCTGTGAGAAGTAAGCGTAGATTTTCCCGTTCCTTACAGTTTATCAGCTGTGGTTTCTATTAAGATTTACCAGTGCATCTTCCCCTCTCTTGCTTTCCCACATTGCAGCTCTGCAGCATAATCTTGTCATATTGTGGACATTTATATCTGTTTTCCTGGCTTGTTTTTGTGCTGTAGACTAAAGAGGAAAAAAAAAACCACCACCAACAACAATCAACAAACCAAAACAGAGCTTTCTCATTTGGGGAAAAGCAAATGTGCAGCCTGCAGTCTGCTCAGCATCACCTGGCAGGAGGCACGCAGCTATTGCTCAGCATTTCTCCCCCAGCTCCGCAGTGCCTGTTCCTCCCATCCGGCTGAGGGCACTGGATGAAAGGTGAAGGTTGGACCCTTCGGTGCCACCAGGTAGCTGCAGCAGCCTAGGTGTTTATTTCCAGATGAAGCTTGTTGTAGCTGGGCTGATGGATAAGGTGTTGTCCCTCCC
This sequence comes from Heteronetta atricapilla, assembly GCA_011075105.1. Taxonomy (NCBI): domain Eukaryota; kingdom Metazoa; phylum Chordata; class Aves; order Anseriformes; family Anatidae; genus Heteronetta; species Heteronetta atricapilla. The sequence goes on along the minus strand of CM021754.1, from coordinate 4,649,214 downwards.
TGTAGCTGCTAGCTCTGGCCCTTTTGGTCTGCTGCATTAGAAACCTTTGAGGCTTTCTCTCTTTTCTTTGTGTGGCTGCAGAGAAAATAAATAAATAAATGTGGCTTGCTGGTTAGAATTTGGCAGATCTATGCTAACAAGACAAACTAGATGTTCCCAATACCCGTTTTGAGGTTCTCTTACCACAAAGTGTCGATAATACATAAGGAGTGATTGCTGTCAATGTTGATCTCCAGTAATGATTCTCTGCAGCTTGAGCCAAAAAGACTTTGGCTTGTAAAGTTTGTGGAATGAGCATGGGAAGAGAGAAATGATGGTTATTGTCCACTCGGTTCTGTTGTCACCTCTGGTTGCAGTCTCTTTCAAAGCTGCAGGTGTTTTGTCCTTGCCTGTTATCCTCGAGATATTCCTGGAAGCTATCTCATTTCTTCTGCAAAAGGTTTATTGGCACATCCCCTGCAGTCATTAGCAGGGATATAAGCAGCATCTAAGCTTTGTCCTGGCTCACAGTCCTGGCTCACTGCAGTCATTCCTGAGATTTCCTACATGGAGGCATTCCTGCCTCCAAATCTTGTGCTGAGATCTCAGCAATGAATGGGCTTAAAGAGCTGCCATGAGCCATCCTGTGACAGGAGCTTGTAGCATCCACTGCGAAGCTGCTGTCACACCTTGTACCAGCCAGGATGTCAGGAGAATTGTCAGAAAAACTCAATCTTTGCGTTTTTGTTTTTTCTTTCCAGTTTCTAACTTAAACCGATGCTAAGAATACACGATGCTACTTGCTATCTAGAGCTGAGGAGGTTCCGTACCAAAAGTGGTTTTCCATCTCCTGCTGCATCCTTTGGAAGCCCTCAAAGTGCAAACAATTTCTGCTCTTTCTGTACGCATTGCACTCGTTCTTTGTGGAACACATTATGCAATGTACCTCTTAGGATTCTGCTCCCTGTCACAGCAGTGAGTGATCTTAATGGAGGGAGATGTTTTAAATAAGCATTGCCTTAAATTTTCATAGGAAAGGCAGCATGTAGGGAAAACAATGAAACTGTACCTAACGCAGTGATTCGCTTTGATTTGATTTCTGAGCTTATAAACCCAAGAACCCATGTTTTGTAAGTAACATATGCAATAGGCCAACTTCTCAGCTGGAGTAAGCTGGCAACATGCTAGGGTCACAGGAACGATGGGTTTTGCTACAGCTGAAAATGCCTTCTGATGTCAAGTAGAAGTACTTCAGTTTCCAGGGAATGCGATCCTGCCTGACTAACGTGGAGGAGTCAAGTGAGCTGAAAGGTACTAATTGGTTCTCCCATCAGGGGAAGACTCCTGCTTTCAGCTCTGTCCCAAGTTCAATGTCAAGCAGAGAAAAGAGCTGTGGCTCTGCAAGCGATACCATGGGGCAAGCGGTGATGCTCGTCCTGTTCTTTTCTTTAACTGAAATTGTGCCTCAGTGAGTGCAGCCCCTCACCAGGACCAGGTGCTGCTTCAGTGAGTTTGCATCTGGGGAGCACGAGGTCACTTTGGGGTCCCAGGTCACCAAGAGAGGTGCCTCCTAAACCAGGAAGCATCTTGCAGAGGATGTGCTGGAAGCCCAGGCAGTGTTGGCTGCCCCCCTGCCTTCAGAGAAGGTGCACAAAGCAGTAAAGATGCAGTTGAGGACCCCATGTTCTTAATTATAAGATGCAGAAGTTGATGAATGTGTCTTTCCATGTAGTTTCTTGCTGATGATGGGAGGGGATGACTTTGTTTCAGTCATTTCTAGTCGCTGTGCTACATGGAAGGAGCTGTACTTCCCATGTCTTCTCCAGTTTGCCCCTGACCTTGGAGGTTTGGGAGAATTGTCTGTCCCCGACGTTCACCTCCTGCCTTAGGCCTGGGGGAACACCTCTCAGGTCAGTAGAAAAGATCCAAAAAGGCATTTATCACCATGCCTTCACCATTCAATCCCATCAGTGCATTATCAGGGAGCTGGGGAGGGTTGCACAGAAGAGTCCAGATCCAGAGAAGCAGGATTACAAGGAAAAACTTGAGAGGGGAAGAAGAGGAACATTTTCTGTGGTATTTCCAGCCGAAGAGCTTGGTCTAATCCTTGTCCTCCCCCGAGGCTCTGTATGACCTTCAGCCAATCGCTTCCTTATGCGCTAAGCAGGGTTTGATTGCTTTGATCACTTCAAGTCTCAGGATGGCAAACGCCACACAAGAGCTAAGCGCTAATACAACTTTTAATCAAACGCAGCTACAGGTGCTTGACTGCAACCTTTATAGAAGCAGTCCCTCCCCGTGCCAGGGTCCTGTGCGAGGGAAACCTGCTGTCACCCCCTGCCAGCCCACAGCAGCTCAGCACCTCTCGGGATGAGGGAAAGCAAAGCCACTGCTCTTGTGACCCCTGAGGTCAGACACTGCCTGGCACCGGCCGACTTAGCCTTAAATATTTATATATTAATGGCTGTGAACCTCCTTAGTGACCTTTTGGAGAACAAACTTGCCAGCAGTCAGGGTGCTCCTGTCCTGGTCTGCAGCAGGAGAGCAAAGGTCTCCCAGAATGATTCTCTTGTGAATCATTCAGCTTTTTTTTTTGCTCTGGCCCAACACCAAACCGTGTACAACTCAAAAGAACCTGTTCACTGGGTGGGAGCAAGGAATTAAGATTAGTGCCTGCAGAAATGTATGCAATTCTTCTCCCAAAGCCAGGGAATAGAGAAGATTATATGTTATGCTGACATCTTCCCAACTCACCAAGAGATACAGGGACTTGCTAAGACATCTTCAGGCAGTTTGGCTGTGCAAATGGGCTCTCAGGCTTTAAGGGCTCAGTTACTCGGGGTGATGTGAGTAGCATTTGTTCTCTGGAGGGATGACAAGGAGGGGAAGGTGGATTCTGTCTCCCACAGCCGGGTGTCCACCACCAACTCGCAAGATCCTTGGTTTTCCTCTCTATAGAACAGAGCCATAAATTTCCTACTGTCTTTGGAAATCCTAGGATGAAATAGGGAATCACAAATCAATGGTTATGGCAAAGAAGGGAAGGATATAGAGCAATATAATTGATATTCTCATTTCTCAGGCAAAATGATTTAGGGCTTTGTTTTTAAAGAGCATTGAGATTTATAAACTCCCAAGGCCAGGCTGTCTTCTGGTGTAAATTGTCATTGCTATTTCAGTTAACATCAGCTGTGATTCTGGGCCATGGCTGAATTTCTGTAGCTTATTAATAGGATTCTGTTGACTGTTATCATTCGGTTTAAGCAACACTTTCTGTCTCATAGTGTACATATCTCGAAAGCCATTCTTCACCTGGGGCTGTGTTGATAAAACTGATGAGCAGAAGGGAGGGAGGAAGAAATGTGTTTGTGGTGAAAAGGGCAGTACATCAAGCTAAAATGTGGGAGAAATGCTGAGTCCACAGAACGCACCCGGAATTATTAACCTTTGCATGAAAGCTGTGCTGCACAATGGTAGGAAATTGGCCTAAGCTGGACTTCAGCATCTCTCTGACACCCCTTGGCACGCAGGGAAAATTCTGCAGCAGTGTTGATGGAGAGCCTGATTTTACTCTTCCTTGACATCTTCATCCTGCTACTTCAGGGCACCTCTGCCTTAATTCAGCCATGAAACACTTGGCTCTCCTTGAATCTTTGCCAGGTAATGTGTTAGAGGGGAATTTCTCTGTATGGCACATTGCGGTAGGCATTTCCAGTATGGACATGGGTGCTTTGAGAGTCCGGAAAGAGTTTTCAGCCACACGTATGGATTTGTCTGGAGGCACTGTAAGAGCATCCCCATCTGCCTGCCGCAGCCCTGTGACAGGCTGACGTGGTCAGATCAAGGTACATCTGTACCCACATGGGGAAAATTCAGCTTTGGCGACCTCCAAAGAATCCATTTTGGGGTTAGTTGTGCCCTTCTGTCCTTTTAGAAAGCAATGCATGCATCAGTTCTGGCATGGAAATGCCATCGTGAGACCAGAACGTGATCAGCTCTTTGGAGGCGTGCACAGTGAATAGTTTGCATCCTTTTGAAATAAAATGTTTTGGCTTCGGATGCGTTCAAATGTTTTGTCTTTCTGAAAATAAATAAATAATGTTGCTTCCCTACCTACCTCTTCCCCTGAAGCTGCATTATTTAGTAAATAAAGTAAAAATCTGGTTTGGGGAAGAAACAAATCCCTTGAAAATTAAATAACAGCTTAACAGGAAAGGTTGATTGATGTATTGTTTGACATCTAGGATGTAGGCAGCTATCTAGATGTGGCGTGTCTGGCTAAATCGCTTTCACTCTCTTTGCAGAACGTAGTGTTACCAAAGGTTACATGCTTGGGAAAATAAAGCATAATTGCTCTGCATCACCATCTAGAGAGCACAGTTAGAATTAAGCCTCTACATTCTTGCCAGTAAATGGTACAACATCATAATTTTGATGGGTATCCTTTCTGGTTTTAGTGCTATTTGCTCTCTGAAGCAGCCCCTATTTATAATATGCATTCTATTGCCACATCTGCTTTGTCCATATGGAAAAGAATTTTCCGTTTTTACTCCCCTTCCATATGGAGCAGGAGGCGGGCTTTTGGTGAATGTGGGCAGGTTAAAATGGGGATAAATAATAGGAAACGCTTCCAGTGTCAGCCGCCGTAGAGGCAAAATATTTTGGCCTGCTCCAGAGCTGGCCTCCTCCCAACAGGAGCCGTGATCTCCATCTCCGAAGCGCCTGAATATTGCCAGTGACAAAGCGCCGCCGAGATGTGCGTTGTAATTCCTATCGTGTCGCGCGTGGTTATATGTTGCTACAAGAATTAACGATGGAGTGATGAATGCTGAGCTTTGTTCCGTCTCTCCGGGAAAATGCCTCTATTTGGCTAGGGTACGTTGTAGGATTACTTTTTGTTACCGGGGTAGAGTCCCGTGGGCCAAGGTCTCCCTCCTGACAGCCCACTGCCGCAAGCTGCCTGGGATCTCCCTGTGAATAATGGGACGTTGGCGTGCTTTAATCAGATGCAATTCTGCAAACGGTTTTTATGATTTAGCAAGTCCATTAAAACTGACATTTGTTCTGCTCTGACACTTGTGAGGAACTCCGCAGAGCATAAACACTGGAAATTACTTGTAGGGAAGGAGATATTAAAATTCCCCCAGCCCTTTGGTGTGCTTGTCTGAGAAATTCTGCCACCTTGTGCGGTGCCAGCTTGGAGCCGAGCCACTCGGTACGTGCCTGAGGTTTTTCTCTGCATGCTGTCTTGGGGCAGGGTGCTCCAGGCTGTCGCAGAGACAAAACACATGTATTTATGGTGGCGTGCCTCCTGCGTGCTTTACAGAGCTGTGTCTTCAGGCTGAAGCAAAGGCTAAGTTTAAGTGGATGGGGGACGTGACCCTTTGGAGCAGGAGGGTTAGTAAATGCAATGTGTCTTATTAAATGTGTGTTGTGTGAAAACAGCATATGTACCAACTGTTCCTTCCCATCATCTCCTCTATTTATGACCTGAATTTATCCTAGTTCCACAGTAGACTCTTTGCAGGTTTTGCACGAAGCTTAAACCAAATCCCAGCCTTATCTCTGCTGAGTCCAGGGCAGTTTCAGTGGAGACTGGTCCCCTCCTGTTCTCCATCTAGCCCTGTTTTCCTAGAGAAAACACGTTCCTGGAGTTCAAGTCCTGCCTGTCCCTCCAGGGCTCCTCTCCAGGAAGAAGACCTGCCCCATCATGTTTGAATATCAGCTTGGCACTAAAAGTGAGTCCTCCAGAAGCCTCGTCTCTTTGATATGAAGCTAACATCAACATTTCAGCTGTGAAGCACAGCCTGCAGATTGACAGCTTTCAGGAAGCAGTTTTTTTTCCATCCCTGATGCAGTTCTTCTCACTCATCCTATTCAGACAGCAGTACGAAGCCCCTCTTAGAGGGGAAGAGCTCTCCAACAGCGTCTGGAAATGTATCAAATAGTCTATTTTTTTTTTTTTTTTTTTTTTTTTTTTTTTCCTCATCTGTCATTTTCGCACTGGTTTATTTTTTGCATTTTTTAAAAAAATGTTTTTGCATATCAATTGTGGATTGTTTCAAGCCATACCTTCCCTTGGCATGGAGGACTTCTCAGAATTTACAGCTGTCGTAGTGGTCCTTGCCAGGAAGGGCAAGGATGGGTTTTAGGCAGTTGAGCTTCCAGGGATTCCTCTGAAGTCCCTTCCAGCCTTGTGCTTGAGTGTGCGTGGACTTTCTTTCTGATATTAGCTCCCAACTGCAGGACTAAAGGGTTGCTGTTGCTTTGTCCTCTTGAATATTTAACTCTATTTACCATAAAACCCACACAAAGAAACATAAACGCTAACTGGCAATTGTATAAAGGCTTGGTGGGCAGTAAGAGTACTACTGCTAATGGCCAAGATATAATTTCTCGTGCCAAGGGAGGCACTAATTGTTCCTAACGCCGGCATGACCTGTGGGTAAGCCTGGAAGTGAGGCTGGCATTAAGGGGTGGGCAGGATTTCTTGGGCAGGCGTGCGTCCTTCAGGAACAGATCTGTAGGTGCTAGATCTTCAGTGGGGATCTCGGTAGCATCTGTGGAAGTGGGAAGCACTGGGAAGAGACAGATCAGTACGTAGGCGGCTGTCTGAAGTTACCAAGATACAGGCAAATGCCCAGCTGGGGGGGAATCTGGCTGTCTGGAAACAGCAACTTGGGCTTTGTGGGAGGGGGGAGGTGATGAAAAACGACGGCACCTATTGCGAGACGTTGAGAAGTGAGGACTTGTCTTGATTAGGGAACATGGAGGCTGCAGGCTGTGACTGGTTTAAAAAATAAATCTAGACTGATTTCATTTGAGATGCGGTGAGGAAGGCCACAGGATCTGATCAGAGGCTGGATGTGAACCCACACCAACATGCCCGAGCAGCTTCTCTATTGCTCTTCCCATCATCTTACGGGCTCCTGCACTTCACAATTCCCTTCGAGACCATGAGCAGGTGAATTATTGCCCGTGTTATCCGCGGCCAGCAAGGAGAAGCTCGTGATGTGTTCCTTACCTCCAGGGCAGTGTTACCAGCAACTTCCCCTTGCAGTTACGATCGCTCCTGTTGCACTTCATAGCAGCGTGCAGCGGGATGTGCCTGTGATACCTGCAGCCTTCATTTGTAGTCCTAGGAGCTTTAGATAAGCATCAGGATCTGGGTCCTTGGGCTGTGCAAATTGGCTCCATTTTGCCACTGAAGTAAGTAGAGTTATTCTCTGTTAAAATACTTGAGAAAAATCTCACTTATCTGCTCCCTAGGGCTGAATTAGGTGTGCATCACATAATCTTTAATGTCTTTCTCCTCCCTCCTCCCCTACGAGGACAAGGGAGTCCTATTATCACCAATTTTCCTGATGGGAAGCTGGGGTCGGGCGGGCTGCGATGCGGATGCGCATGCTGTGTCTCATCAGACGCTGCCCACAGCCCGAGGCACTGAGATCTCTGGTCTGGCCTGCCAGGCTCTGCTCCTCAGCCACGCTTAGGTGCCTAATTTCTCCTGAGGTATTTAGAGGTTTAATCCTTTTAAAGAGGCGATTCAAAGTTGCTGGCTGAAATAATCGCATTGGGTTCTGTATCAAAGCACGAGCTACACCTGGAAGTCAGGATTAGCAGGCGAAACACCACTCCTGCTTTCTCCTCCCCATTAGTAGAGAAATCCCCAAATCAAGTGTCCAGCCTCTCTGCAGTCCCAGCTTTCCCAGCCTGGTGACTTCCAGTTAGTTAGGACCTTTCCTTCTCCTTTTTGGAAACTCAAAGCAAAGGCTGGCAGCTAAAATTCCCCTTACAAAGGCTTCCCTGCTCCTGCTCAGATTTAAACTGTCACCACAACGAAGCACCAGAAATGAGCAGATTGAAAAGCAAAAGCTGTGTGATGCTTGATGTCTTGTAATGTGTTAACAAGCCCCAAATTTACACTGTCACTAAGAACCCCCAAGGAAAAGTGGAAGCAATTCCAACCAGGGGAGTGTCTCCCATCCTGCTGCTCTGGCTTTCACTTCTAATTTTGGCAAACAAAGTAAACATGGAAAACACAGTGTTTGTGCAAATTGCTCTTAGAGAAATATGGACTTATTCTGAGCTTCTTTTGAATTTGTGTTTTAGGCTGTGATTGCATAACAAAGGAAATGTATTTTGAGATCAAGGCTGAAAAGGAATTGCTGTTTGCCCACAAAATAAATGGTGCGGTTATCTTCTCATCTCCGATCAGTTTTGATTTAAATTAATCTGCCACTTGAGTGTTCAAATCCCTTGGGTTGCCTGAGAAATGATGCATCGAGCTGATAACATGAGCTGTCTCCGTTCTGCTCTGGAGCTGTCACCGCTCCAGCACTGCAGACCCATGTTGGGGTGCTCTGGGGCTGCTGGCACCCCGCAAGCCCACTCCAAGTGACCCAGGCAGGGTTTAGAAACAGGTCTCATACTTAGAGCAGAATACTCATTTGTCCCCGGCACTATTCTCAGTTTTCTACTCTTTTTTTTTTATTTTTTATTTTTTATTTTTCTTATCATGGAAGTGTTCATTGGGGGATTTAGAGGTTAGGAAACCGATGCACCTTATTGCCACTGCCGGAGCGCAGCGTGTGTGGAGGTGCTCTGATTTCTGCAATCTTTGCTGCCATCGTTCCCAGGAGCAATTGAAAAGGGAGAGAAACTGGAGGAGGTACAGAGGGGCCATCCAGTTTGCAGTGCCACAAATGAAACATTATGAAAAATGCCTGCCAACTGAGAGAATTTATCATCAGGGAGCTGTCAATCAATTGCAGAAAAGTAAGGGGGAGAGAGGAGAAGAAACAATCAAAAAAAAAAAAAAAAAAAAAAGCACAAGTCCTTTTATAAAACCCTTCTTTTAAGTAATGTTTGCTAAATTACTTTTTCTCTCAAGCTCAAAGAATAAAATACTGGTTCTTTTTCTTTTTTTTTTTTCTTTTTTCTTTTTTTTACTTTTGATTCTCAGTTCTGGAGTATGTTAACGGTTTTTTTTTTAAGTGAGGAAAGAGATGAAACATCAGTAGATGCTTGGGATCCCAAAGCCACAACAGTTGCCGTTACGCCCCACAGTCAAACACAACTGCCCCTGAGCTAATGGACCTGCAGAGTTCAGTGGCTGGAAAAGGAGATAAATATTCAGGTCTTACCTTTAATGCAAAAGTCTGTGAACAGAGATGACATTTCCTGTGTGTTCTCTGCATGTTCAGCTCTTCCTTGTATTAATGTAAATAGAAAAAGAGCTTGGATCTGAGGGAGAGCTGACCTCACCTCCTGCCCTTCCTTATTTTTGACTGACAGGCACTGAAATTGCTTGGTTTGAATGTCAGGAGGAAGAGGTGCAATAATACTCTTTGATATTAATCATCACAGGTGCATGGGAAATAAAAAGAGGGAAGGCATCAAAGTAAAATAAAAATGCAAACTAAGTTTGCACATCTTTTGGCTTGCTGAGGTTATTAGGTCTCGCCTCTAGTGCTGTCCTGCCTGTTAATCCTCATGCAAATCCAGCCTGCTTTCCACTGCTTTCAGGCTTTGCTGCCCGCACAAGAAAATTGTGTGGTGGCTTCGTTCATTCACTACCGCATTGGCACTGATTTTCTTTCACTCATGCCCTTCTCTTCCTGTGCTGGGAGGGGGAGTGGAGACACGTTGGTTTTGTGTTTGCATTTCAACAAGTGCTCTGCTTGTAAATGTTTACTTAAAATCAGGAAGCAAAACCTGCTTTCCAGTGGCTTTCCTCCCTTCTTGCAGCATGAGAACATTCAGAACCGGAGTGTCTTTAGTAAATGTCCCCTATTTCCTCGTTTTCCATTTGTCTGTTTTTAAACAAAGAGCAGCAGGAAAACTTCTAGGACATGTGCAGCTTGTGGACATATGAGTCTCCAAGTGTATTTATTCTTTGGTTGCAGAGGTCTGTGATCCCTCCAGGGTTTTTTTGTGCGCCCTGACTCGAGGGGCTTGGAGCAGATCTCGAGGGGTGGCGGTTTCAGGGCATTGATTCCAAGCAGTGCAAAGGCAATTTTCAATGGCCAGGCAAGGCCATCGGTTGGCTCCCGTTGGTAAAACGGAGGCCGTGCCATTTAATTTGCTGTGTAGGTTTAGTTGGGCATAGGGAGCTGAACAAAAGACATGCTACAAAGGAAAATGAGCATGGAACAGAAAATACGGAGCTAACTAAGAGGTATTCAGCACCGCTACAGCTATGGGCTCGCCTTTTTTGTGACTGTTTTACAGATGTGCTAAAAGCCTAAATCAGGTGGCTCTTATGGGTTGCTGATTGCCTTTGCTGTATTCAGATTGCAGGGCACGGAATATTATCCTCAAACAAGGGTCTCATCTGGAGAGCTCCAGGCACGCTGGCAATGGGCAGGAGACGCAATCTTACCACTTCTGCATTCCGGACAAGCGGCGCCAACGCTTCAGGTCAGCTTTTCACCTCCTTCTGTTCCTTGGTGGGATTTGGGCTGGGAGGTCTGGAGATATTGCTGATAAATTCCTGAGAAATGCAATGAAGTAAGAAGGCGTCTGGGAGAGAAAGTGGACAGAGCCGATTCCTATTTGGTGTTCTTACTGCAAGCCTGGGAAGGAAGGAAGGAAATCTTGAAACAAAATGTGATTGCTTTTTCAAAGCCCTGTAAAGCTTCAGCTCAGTGTAGGAGATCATGACAAGGTTAGATCGGTTCTTTTATTTAATCCAATCAAATTCATTCTGGGTCCTGATTTTCTAGCACAGCATGAAAAGTCCCTGATGACTCTGATACAAGTCTGTTATTACCTAATTGCTTTTCCATAAGGCTTTCACCTGATAATTCAGATATTGTTACAGCTGCTGAAACCTGATAATTCTTCTACTCTGCAATCTGCCTATATTTATTATTACTCGTGCTGTGGGAACAGTTTAAGGCTCGGAGAGATCAGGTCCTCATTAATGACTGCGGCTGCAGGCACCAGGAAAGACATTCAGAAAAAAAATATCCCTAAAAATCAAAACGTGTTGAGGAGGAACATCAGGGTCCCAGGAGCTGGACTTGATCAATGATCCTTGTGGGTCCCTTCCACCTCAGGATATTCTGATTCTGTGATTCTCCCACAAGGCCACTCCACAGCACAGTCTAAAAGAGGACCCTGCAATCCTAAAAGTGACAGCCAATATTTCATGCTAAGCACTGCAGAGTTGATTTGTTCAATACTATTTTATTATTATTGTTATTTTTAAATTTTTTTTCTTAAGTCTCTACCTGGGAGTCTGTTCTGGGCTTTCCCCAAGCCGGTGAGGAGAGAATTTCTCCTTGGTTTGCTCAGCAGTTAATGGCTCTCTGAGGGAAACATCCAGACTTCTGCAGCTCATTAGAGGAGTCATTAAAGGCTTTGGTAATTAAGCAGAAGGATACTGAGAATTTGATACAGCAAATTCTTCCCATGCCTCTTTGTACTCAAGAAAGGTTTCTCTCTCCTTGGATCTCTGATGGTATTTATGGGTTCTGCATAAACATATTTATTGCTGTGCCTGTGCCAGGGAAGGCTGGGAGGTCCTGTACAAGCAGCACCTCTGCAAGAATCATGGTTATATAATAGTCCATGGCTAGGGCCTCAGGATGCAAAGCGAAGCAGGAAGCATAGTGTAGAGGGTGCTGGAGCAGACGGGTCTGAGCAGGCCTTAGCTGGACCTGAGGATTGCTCTTCAGAGTAAGGCAGCTTTGTCTTTTGACTCTTTGCAAGGACTTCAAATGTTCAAGGATAACTTTTCTATTTTTTCTTATTTTTTTTTTCCTTCCCCCCCCTTTGGACACAAAGCTGCTTACAATGCCTTACTCTCCTGAGTGATGCAAGTGACATTAGCTGTGACATTAGCAAAGCTTTGGGCAATGCCTCCTAAGGCTTTTAATGTGGAAACTGAGCAAGCGAGCTCTGGATAAACAGCTTGTTGGGTAAACAACACGAAATGGCTGTAACTTGGGAGTGGGCAGGTTCAGACTGAACACTGAGAAAAATGTCAGTAACAGGGCTGTGTGAGACTGAACTGTGTTACCTAAAAAGGCAGAAGAATCCTAACCTCTGCAAGCTTTTGAGAGCCAAAACCAGAACTGACCCGGTCTTTGATTGTGATAAACCTGCTCTGAGCGATAGGCTGGGCTAGGTGCTGTCTGGAGGTCTTTTCCAATCGGCTTCATGTGACTGAAATGCAGTAGAGGTTACACGTAGTAGAAGTTAAAAATAACATATATCAGATATGAAACTCAGAATTAACCCCCCAGCCTCGCAGCCTCTGAACGGCTCAGGAGGCTGCTGTCCCTGGGGGTGGGCAGGTGTAGGGACTGGCTGCCATGCCCACAGAACCCATGAAGTAAAGTACTGTGCAGCCTCCCCCAGAAGGGGGGATGTAAATCTCCATCTGGATCCTAATAGAGGCAATAAACTTGCTTCCCCTCAGCTTCAGCACAGCGGCTGACGGGCACCGTGGGTGGCTGCAGCGGTGCGAGGAAGAGGAGAGGGATGGGCACTTGGGGAGCTCCTCTGCCGATGCAGTCATTATGTACTCAGTTAGCAATCACAGATTCGTCTGAATCCCACGGCTTATCAGTAATTTCCACTTGCTCTCATTGTCTGAACAGCCAGTGTCTCTTTATTCACGGCCCCGTGTCACTTCTCTCCGGGAGGCAGCTAATCACTCGCTTCTCTGCAAGGCGGAGAGGGCTCGATCTTGCTGTGGCCTGTCGTGTGCCGAGCTTCCCTGCTGAGCTGCCCTCCTGAAAACGGGCAGGGCAAAGTGTGAAGGCTCTGGGGAAGATTTCCTACCTGTCTAACATGAGTTGGGTTCTCTGTGGGCCTGCCTTAGGCACCTGCAAAGCAGCCCCAGTCTTAAAAAACTGTATGAGCAGAAAAAGGATGCTGTCAGGAGAGGGGACGTGAGGGGATCGCCTTTGTCAGTCAAGGACATTAAGCCAGGCAGGGAGGGAGCAGGTCCGTCTGAAGATGTCCACGAGGCCACGTTTTGAATGAGTGCGGCCTGGCACATCACCAGTAAATGAATGCAAATTGCCTTGGATTCATCTACGTCTCTGGACCTGGGTTAGGCTGTACCAGCTCATGTTTTAGCGCTGGCTGGACTACAAATGGGGGTGACAATGTTCCTGAAATGGTAAAATTCCCTAGAGGAAGATGACTTTTTACAAGAAAGTTTTTAAGCTGTGGAATTTTACAACAGATTCATTTTATTTATTTATTTATTTATTTATTTATTTTGAGATGAGAGACTTGTCTGGAGCAATCCTGAGAGGGCGTCTCACTGTTATTGGTGGTTTTTCCTCTCTTCCATCAAAGACTCAAAGTATCCTGGCATGTTACGGAGCCCTTTGGTTGCCATCTGCCCTTCCCAAGAGTTGTTATGGGAGGGAAACGCAGTTGGGTGCCTTTTGCTTGGCTTCTTCTGCATCTCCTGTAGCACTGCACAGGGCCTGGCAGCCAGGTGCAGCAAGAGGCAGGGGGTGAGGATGGGAAGGGGTCGTTGGGACCCCTCTGTGTGGGAGAGGAAAGCAAGCGAGCCCCAAGCCAGGCAGGAAGGGATCTGTCCTTAGGCTGGAGCCTGTCCAGAGAGCTGTATGCATTGAGGCAAAGCTAATGTGACAGTTGCTGGTTTCTAGACAAGAACTGCTCTGGCCAGATCTAATAAGAAAAGCAATATATAGTGTGAAAACAATATAATTTCAGCCTATGAAGGAGCTACCCAAGCTATGTAGGCCTGAAGGGTAAATGTATAAAGCTCCTGCAGCTGCGTACAGTGTTGTACGTGCAGTCCATGCTCCATGACAGACACAATTATTTATTGTTTGTCTTACACCAGCACCTAAAGGCTCCCGTGGGGACCTGGACCCTTGTGCAGGGAGAGCTGCTGTCATAAAAACTTTGCACATCGAACTGCTGTTGGGGAATTGAGACCTGGCACAGCTTGGCTCTCCCTAGCATGCTCTGCTGCTGATGGCTTGAGATGTTTGAGATGCTCCTGGCATGGTGTCCCTGTCCTTGCAGCTTGTGCAGGGATGCTCCCAGGGTGGCACCCCCTGGCTTCCCGTGCCCTCCGTGCTGAGGAGGGGAGGCAGAGGAGGCTGCACCACATCTGCAGCCCAGCTCCCACTGTGCATGCAAAGAGAACTCAGAGGAGGCTCTTGCTACAATAATGGTCAGAAGTGGGCATGGGGAGGATGTGGATCAGGACAAAATGCTGCAACAAGCTGCCAGCCTGAGACCTGAGGCTTAGCCAGGGAGCGGGGGCTCGGCACTGCCTGCAGGGATCCTGCAGGGATCATGAGCTACAGCTGCATGCCACAGCCATGAAAAATGGCAAGAGGAGACTTTCTGTACAGTGTCAATGATTTGTGTAGGCCCTTGTATTTATTTCAGGAAAGTCAAAGGCAAAGCTGCAAACCCCTCTCTCTGTGCTTGCAACTCGGACAGATTTCCCAGAGCAAATTTTTAATTAGTCCCTCCCTCCGCAGTGCCCTCTGTAATTGTCACCCCCAAAATTTCAGGCTTTTCCCTGCTACATAACAGAGATTTAGCAGCAGAAGGCTAGAGGGGAGTCCTCATACTACTGAGACTTTAACGGATTATACTACAGAACATTAACTGGTATGCCATAATGTATTATCATAATTAATTACAACTAAACTGCAGTTGTCAAATAAATGAACAAAGTACATTTCGTGATGCATTATCCCTGCTTTCTTATTGTTTGTCCTCTTACTTGTTAAGCTAAAAATAATCAGTCTTTTGCAGTTGGTCGTCTTCTTGTCATGTAGTTCCACTGCAGCTGTAGAGTTGCAGGGAGGCTTTTGTGTGAGTGTACCTAAAATGAATGCGCTAACAAGCATGAGTATATTAATGAAAAAAAAAAAAGCTCTAATGATAGCAACACAGAGGTCAGGATAACTTTCTTTTCTGGCCTTTATGCGGTAATGTAGAAAAACAAAGCATTATGGTGTTGGTAAGTCAGGCTTGAGCTATTTTGTCTGCTTTTGTCAGAGGTAAAAGAAAAAAATTGCACACCATCAACGCACTTACTGCAAGGAAGAAGAGCAATAATAAAACAGGCCCCTCAGGTGATATATAGACCTTCCCCTAGGTATAGGAGACAAGATCTTTGCAGATAATCTGTGGAATGACCTTCCCAAGGTCTTCTGAGCATGATCTTCAGCTTCCAAATATTGGCAAAGCTTCACCGGAGGGGCTGGGCTTTGTCTGATTTACTCCAGTTAGAGCTCATTTGGCAATTGTGGATAGCAGGAGGAGAAAGTTATGCCTTGGGTTAGTCAATTTGGTGGAGATCATCAGGCAGCTAAGTCCTTTTCCATGGGTGTGATTGAGCTCTTCTTGTTCAAAATGGCCTCGTTAGCTTCTAAAGGAAAAAATTGATCGTCTGAGCACTAACCTGGCTGGGCAGGGGGAGGCTGCGCGCAGAAATCCACAAACCTGATGTACAAAAACCTTGGGTTTGAGCACGTGCGCCTGTGTAAAAGCACCCAGAGCCAGCTGTAAGAGACGTAGTGCCACTTTTATAACCAGGGCAGGAAATTTCCCTGCTGAACAAAGCCTGTGTCTGCCCCTGGACACTGGCACAAGTCCCCAGGCAGGTCCGGGGCCGGTGGCTGGTGCCTTGCTCCCCTGGGGGATACAGCAAGGAGCCTGAGCTGCTTCTCCATCTCGTGCTGTCACTAGGTGGGCACCGTAATTTTCTGCGAGGCAGATGCTCCTGTCAGTTGTTTTGTTTCCTTGCCAAGATGCATGTTACCTCCGGGAGCCCTTAGGGGTCCATTTACCAGGGATAATTAATTAAATTAACAGCCTTTTGTAGGCGTGCTGGAGGTTCATGTAACAAGTGTGCTTTGAAACGAGGCGCTGGATTCCAACAGCCGTTGGTAAACTGTGCTGGTTAAAGCTCTCTCGGCCATGTCTTTCACTGGTATTAATCAGAAAGCAGTCAAATTCTGCCAATTTACCTTTTGCTAAGACCTGGTTCCTTTTATCTTTCCTCTTCTCTTTCGTATTTTCCCCTCTCTCTGCTCAGCATAGAAAATCCGTTCTTTTTCACGCATGCCAAAGACCAAAATCTTTAACCACTCCCTGTCAGCATGATTGCACATTGATTGTTCATCATCTTTCATATAATAGAATTAGGCCTCATTGAAATAATCTCTTCCCCCATGAGCCGGACTTGTTTAGTCTCCTACAGCTTGCCCAAATCGCCCCTTAGCCTAATTAAGGGAATTGACCATTTGCATCCATTCTCTCCTCCTTGGAAGACGAGGAGGAGGAAGATGGGACGGCCGAGGTGCTGAGGATATCGTTTCCCACCTGAAATAGGAAGCAGCTAGCGACTATCCAGTAGCTTCTTGTTTCAGCAATGATGGCCCTGGTGGGTTGTAATTACCCATGGCCTTCCATGCCGCCCAGGGTCATGGATCATCGCCCTGTAGCGAGACAGGCGATTCAGCAGAAAGGTCAGTCGGCTGCAAGGCTGCTTCCTTTCCAGCTCGGCTGCAGGCAAGAGGAGGCACGAGGCGGTCTGCATGCCAATGCGCTCCGTGCTGGGTGCTGCGGCTTTGTTCGGCCTCGGAGCTGCTGGGATGAGCGAGACCAGGCAGAATAAAACACCCAAACTTGCACGGGCACCACGGGGACCTAAATACCGTCCTCGAGGTGTAACGGCTAACCAGAAAAAGTTGAGGGCAAGAAATTACCTGCTTTATTATTGCCACTCTCCAGGTGCATAATAGGATGAAATTTTCATTAAATAGGGAATATGCGACAGACAGAGGGTTGGATCATCAACTCTGCTACCCCACCCTTGGTACATTTATTATCGAGCCGTCAAACTTGACAGTTTCAGCACTCTTTTTCCATGACAGGCATTCAGATGTATATAAAGGATACCAGGAATGTGTCCCCTGGAAAACTAATGGCGTGGGATCAGTTTCTCTAGCACCAGTGACGTTTTTATATCACCTCACAGCTGGGTGACTCTGCCTTCGTGATATAAATAATCTGCCGTAATAAAAATGAAAGAGCATCAGATTTGCTGCAAAAAGACTTACGATGCAAACTGCAGCAAGGTTTAATGGGGAAGAACACTCAGGGAGAGAGCTGGGTGTTTGGTGAAGGGGCTGGACCAGGTTGCCTGGTTTTCTTCCCAGCTCTGGCATTCTGTGCACTGCCAAGGCACTGCAAGAGTCAATATTTTGGCCTCTTGCATCCTCCGGAGCTTTCTGCATGACTTTGCCTACATAACTGATTTATCCATGGTCTCTGACTAAAGTAGAAACAATTACAGAACTCGAGTGTTGTGATTTATCAAGGCTGGCAAAGTGCTTTCCAAATGAAGCATTGAAGTCAGAACATCATTTCTAGGCCTCCTCCAGATGTTCTGTCCCCATTGCTTTTCAGGTCCAGATGGCAGGTTGGTCTAAAAAAAAATGTGGACGTAGGTTTTATGCTAATGGTAGGGTGGGAGGCCTGAGGGAAAGCCAAGACTGCCAGAGATGGAGAAAAGTGGTCTGTCAGTGGGGGGTTAGCCTTGTGCACGGATGTGTTTTAGGATAAGTAAATCCCCACCTTCAAGGCTTTTCTCTAAAGTTCGTCACTGAGCTGCAAACACATGCTGAAGCAGGTTTTTGGCCCAAAAAGGACTTCCAAAGGCCCTCCAAGTGGTAGGAGCTCCAAGGTTGATGTTATTTAGGATGTCTGTTCTCAGTGAAACCACCAAGCCCAGATGCGCCACAGCTGAGAACCTGAACTCCCTTTGGCTCTGGGCTTTTCCCCTGTAGCCTGAAAGTTGCAGAGGGATTAGGTAGGAGAACTTGGGACTGGAAGTGGCCGAGGATGGGTCTGTTCTGTGTGCAGCTTCTTTCTCCTCTTCCCTTGCCATGCTGCCATAAGGCATGATGAAAGGGTAGCGAGTGCAGCTGGGCTCTGCCTGCCACGGGATTCATTTATTTTCATAAAGGAGTCAAATTTCCACCGTTACGTTTTCATCTACAAACCATCAATATTTCAGGGCTATGGCAAAGCCCTGAGTGGGGGAGGAGAGCTCCCTCAGTCTCAGAGGCTCTTTTCATAGTTAAAAGTCCACTGTAGAAAATCTGATGCTTAATAAATTGGAGCCTTCTCTGCTTTAAATCATTTTTACAGCAATTGTGGAAGAAAATATAATTATTACAAACTGGTCATTTGTTACTGAGAAATCTCATTAAATTGACTCCATGCTGGAAGGTTTGGTGGGGGGTGAGAGGGGGGGAAGAGGCAGAGACCTGACAGAGGGGTGGGAGAGAAGGCTCTTAATTACAGATTGATTATTTCTTGTGATTGAATGTAAAACATAATCAGCTCATCCTTTCTAGTGGGGCAGATGGGAGCTACAGGGACCTTTTTGTCTTCCTTGACCCGCTAGTGTGGCATACTAATGACCTGGGGGTGCAGGGAGAAGCCGGTGCTGCTGAAGCACGTTTAGATGAAGTCATGGATCGGGGCTGCTTTGCCCCCATGGAGTCAGGCTGGGCCAACGATTTAATGTGCTCACGTCTCATCATCGTATCTTTATTTCACACTGAACTCATCCTTCTGTATGACACAACCGGTCTACTTTGCCCCCATTCAGGGTAGGTGCTTGCATAGACACATCCAATCCAGCTTCGAGTCTTGCCTGAGAAGCTGGGAACTCACTGGTTTTGCTTCTGCTGAGCTAACGTGGAACTTCAAAAAAAAACCTCCTATTTTCTGTAATCTCGGTCCCACCAAGAGCGATACGTGTGTATGAATCGTGTGTAGGCTGACCGAGTGTGCAAGGTGGCACTGCTCAGAAATGGGGGTCAGCTGCAGGAGGGCCCTGCGGCAGCAATCAAAGCTCCCCGAGCATCCCCGCGCCGTGTTCCTGCAGCTCCGGCGTGCGGCAATAAGGGAGGAAATCATTGCTGCTAAGGGGGGTGTGATCCCTCTTATGTTCTTTCAGAGGAGAAGAATATTGTGTGTTTTGACATCGAAATGGAGCAATTGTTTTTGCAAAATGATTTTTCTCTCTGGTTTTAGACCTTTTTAGTGATTTCTTATCGTGGATTCTTAAAGGAAAAAAAAATTGCTGAAATATGACAAATTGATAGACCATAATGATCTAATCGTGTGTGATGTGTTCTTGAGAAAGAACAAAACGAAAAGCAAGAATCTATGCTAGGGTTTTAGGAAAATGATTCCCAGACATGTAGATTGCCTTTTATTAGGATTAAGAACAATACCTAGCACTTACCAGGCTATTTTCCTTCACAAAGATCCCCAAACTTTTTGCACTCCTGAGTGTAGAAGGTTATTCAAATATTGGAATAGTTATTCAATGGTAAAGCCAAATATTAGTGGAATACATTTTTTGTCCAATTACCAATATATGCATAGGATCTCGGGCAACAAAGCCTCCATAAAAAATTCATCATGGCTTAAGCACTCAGCCAGCTTCAAGGGAGCAATTGCCTTTCCTTCATGGGTTAATACTTTTTGCTTAAATAATAATAATAATCAGAAATAGCTGTAGTGACAAATAAATATAAAATAAAGGTTTGACAGCTCTGCATTTTTACAAATGCTCCTGTTAACTGAAACTGTTCCCTAAACTCACCTTGACTTTGCAGATATTTCCCCCTGTTTTAAAACTCTTCTGTTTCTGGCTACATCTCAAAAACAACAGCAAAAAATACCACACACACACACAGAACCACCAATAAAACACCTGAAATGCCACCCAGCTCTGGGATTTAACGTTTTACCCCATTTTGCATCTGAAGTAATTGAAATACAGAGAAGCAATTTGCCAGACGTCACACACACAGGAGCACGCCAAGTTGGAAGTAACCATAACCAGAACTCGTGGATTCTGATCAAAACGGAGAGGAATGGTGCATTTCAAGGCTCTGGACGAGCTCAGGGCCCCGTGTGATGTTTCTGGGAGCTGGCTGCGAGGTGCCTCTGCCCACTTGCAGTGTTCTGGCCAGTTAGCCACGAGATGATGCTGAGCGGCCAGGTTTGGATGGGCTGGTGCTCTGCAGCGCCGGGCTCTGCTGTGCTGTTGAAAGCAGAGAAGTGGGATTTAGCACCATTATTTAGAAAGGGAAACGGGCCTTTCAGGCACATAAATATGTATCTTTCTCCGAGTGTGTGGTGACATGAGATTGCAAGCTTATCTTGCGCCGTTCCAGGCTTTTTCGTGAGTGATGGCTTTTTGACTTGCATTCAGCAACGGAGCAGTCTTGCAGCTGACAGTGGAGCTGGCTTTACTCGGGTATTTGCTGGAGGCCCAGCAAAGGGACGGTGACAAATGTGACGTCCCAGACCTGCACAGATGCAGCGCTGTCCTTCAGCAGCGTTGCTGTGAGCAGCTCTTCTCCCGGAGGCCGAGGGGAGCTGCTTGCCGAGCTGCTCGGGCTGCGGTGAGCCAGGTCTTCCTCTGCGCTGCCAAACCTTGCAGGACTCCTCGCCAACACCGAGAGCTGCCAGCCTCACCGCCAAGCAGGATGCGTGCAGGACTCCGCACAGGGCAGCCTGCTGGATGAGAGGGGTCTGAGTTACTGGCAAGCAATTGAACGTGGGGTGGGTAAGCAGCTCCTGAATGTTCAAACGAGTTTAGTGATTGATTCAGGCTGCAAAACCCAGCTAGATGCTCAGGGGGACTCCTGGAGGCTCTTGAGGCCAGTAATGAAATGGGAAAGCTGCAGTCCTCCTTTCACTGGACGATAACAATAAATAAATTAAAAGGCTTCCCTGTTTAGTCTTAGCCTTGTAACTACAGCATGAGCAAAGCAAGAAAGAACAAAAACAGAAATATTCCTTGGAAGACAGAGTCTGGAGAGCACCAGCCTTTCCAGCGTGTCCCATACTAAACTCATGGGGATGGCAGGGTTGGTGTAGCTGAACAGTGCAATGCACCAAAAAAATAAAGAATAAAAGAAAGAAAGAAATAGCAAAGTGCCCCTGCTGCCCCCCAGCAGATTTGGGATGCACTTCATGTTCCGCGTGCCGGCGGTGCCGCTGCAGCAGGGGGATGCCGGAGCAGCCGTGGCTGCATGCTCTGAGCCACGTGCTGCTCTGCCTGTTGTCTGATGTTCGAGCTTCATCTCAGCTGTGACAATCCTATCTGATCATTAATAATACAATAATGAAATAGCGACTGGAGAGACACTTGGATAATCATCTGAGCAAAGGCTCATTAGTGCTGCAGAACAATCTCTGCCGTGTAATAACAGATCCCAGGAAATTTCAATTAAAGCTGGAACTCTGTTGCAATTTCATTTTATTTCCAGGCAGACAGCGGATGGTGTAATTGCAATCAGCCAACGCAAGGCAAGCTCCTCTAACTCAAACCTTCCCATGGGGCAGGAGGTGGGCTGGCTGGCTGGATGCTGTAGGTTGGTGGGTGTTTTTTTTTTCTCCCTCTGCATTTTGTTTCACTTTTACCTTCACAGGGCAAATTGTTCCTTACAACATCATACCCTCTTCTGTTGCTGCCCTATCTGAGTGAATCGGGATGTTCCACTTCGGGAAAGCTTTTGCCATATCGTTACCTTCTGTTTCCTTACGTTGTTCTGACAGCACTTGTCTTCTTGTAGGGTGGGATGCCAGCCCGCCTGCCTCAGTGCCCCCAGCTTCCCATCCTTGTCCTTGAGCAGGATGGCTGTGTCTTGCTGATATACAGCAGAGGTCCCCAAACCCTTTGTCCGTTCAGATCTGTGGTATTTTACATGGGTATTAGCTGGCAGAACTCCAACGGGAGTAATTGCATCCTGCCGTCTCATTAAGATTTTCTCTGCACGTTCAAATGGACGTTGAATTCTCCTTCGTTTCCTTGGCTATCCCCTTCTGGCTTGTCCTTGTGTCCTGCTTTACCCAGCTGCCGTGCTCCTGGGAAATGGAGAGATGATGTGAGCTAGGCATGTATATAGTCACATATATATGCCTGGAAAGTGTGTTCAGTGATGGGGAGGACAGTTGTTGTCCCCAGGGAGCAGCTACATAGATGATCACGAGGGCCAAATGCAAAGGACCATTGTTCCTCTGCTATGAAGCCCTCCATGGCACAGGGGTGCTGTTTTTAGAGGTCCCTTATCTTCACGGAGCACCCACCAGCCCTGGGCACTGGGTGCCACGGTGTTCCCCAGAGCTCTGGAAGAAAAGGAGCACGAGGGCAGACACATGGGGAGCAGGGGCTGTCCCACCCAGGGGCTGAGACCTCACTTTGTGCTGAATCGGAGCTGGAGGAGATGCACAGCAAAGTTTCTGGGGAGGAGAGGAGATCTCAGAAGTCATAAATGTGTAGTTTTACTTGCAGAGATTATCATTTTATGCAAACAAGATGTGCTCTCTTGCTAGAGGTCTACTTAGCAGTCACCTGTGGAGGCAGCTACTGTGAATGTTTGGAATAGAAAGTGGCTTTTGTTTTAATGGTTTATCAAAAACGTCATTTTTTTAACTTGGGTTTTCCTGTAAGCAGAAAGATCTTAGTGGAGCAGAACAACGGGTCAACGTACATGCAGCAGACAGCAGTATTTAACTTAACTCTTCCATGTCTTGGGCTTTTATCTTGAGATGCATAAAATCAAGTCTCTTAGCATAATCTCTCCCTAACTTGTAGAATCACTGCTTGTATTTCCTGTTCTCCCTTTGGTATTTGCTGGCAGTGCTGTCTGGGATGAGCAAGGCGCTGGAAGGGCCCACAGGCGTACCCAACCCCCCTGTCCTCATGTTGTTACAGAAATCTGCATATCCATGTTAGAGATGGGGCTGAATCCCAGATTTTCTGGACCTCTAAAGGCTGAGAGAGTACCACAGGGAGGAATCAAACCTGGCGTTTGCAGGGACTTGAGGTCTGTTACAGAGGAGTGTTTTCGGCGCGTGTGCTGCTCACCTTCTTGGAATTCTTGCTTTGTGCTCAAGAAGAAAATATATCTTTGTCCTCCTTCCCCTCGGTTCTTGCCAAGGTCCCTTGGGGGAAAATTCCTTCCTGACCGCAACCATCTCCATCAGCTGCACCCTCAGAACCCGCAGGGGAATTCTATTCCAGCCTCAGATTTTCTTTCTTCGTGATTCATTTGTGCGGCGCTGGACTCTTCCCAGCTGGTTCCACCCCCATCTCTTACAATCAGTGGCTTTGCACCTTTACTCTCACAACTGCTGGTCCCGACTGGCCGCAGACCTTCCTGTGGGTGCAGCACCCGCCGATGCCTCGTTTTCATCAGCTCTGCCAAGTGCCGAGAGGCTCTGGCTCGCTCCCACCCATCGCTGCCCGAAAAGCCGTAGAGGTGCGAGGTAATGAGAGACAGGAATGCCTGATAGCTGAGAAGGGAACTTCAGGAAAGGGAGGGGACAGCTTGTGTTGGATGGGAGAAAGGGAAGAGCATTCCAGGGAGCGTGCTGGCGAGGAGGAGAAGTGCTCCTGGCACTCCTCTGTTCGTTGAGGCAGAGAGAGGGTGCCAGGGAGGTGCTGGGGCAGCACGAGGAGAGCCAGGCTCTGTGCCCCAGGTTGCCTTGGCAGAGCTGGTGGCCCAGGACTGCTTTCCCTGCTCTTCTGCTCTCCCTCCATGTCCCGTGCCAGGTGAAGCTGTGCGTGTTCAACCCGGCTGCTGAATCGTATCTCCCTCCGACAGGTTTCTCCTCGTGCATTTTGGCTGCGCTCGTAGCGCCTGTCACGTCAATAAAGGATTTTTCTCATTTGAATTTATATGAGCGTTTGTGCCGGTTTATCCGTGTGTAGGAGCATCTGCATGTGAGAGGGAGTGTATTTATTTCTAGAGAGGGATGTGCAAGTGTTTACCAATAGCTGGGAGTTAGGAACGTGTTGGTACACCCGTGCCCCCATACTAATCTTGTTCTATTGATCCCCCTATTGATTTGTGCAGCACCCAGCGCACTGCTGTGACTGAATGTTTCTTGTTCTGATTTTTCAAATGTGACAGCAGCTCTTGTTGAACCGCACAGGTTGCTTAGCACCTCTGAAAACCAAGCCTTAAACATATGCTCCGGTGACCACAAAAGCAGCACGGATGTGCACGGCTCCCTTGCGATCACATTCTCCTGGCAGAGCACCTGCGGGCAGAGACTGGGGGTGCTGCTGGAGCATCAGGTCCTGAGCATCCAACCTGCCTCACAGCCTTCCTCCCCACCTATGCCAGGGCTTGGTTTTGCTTTCCGATATTTTTTCTTGTGTATAGTTTTTTTCTCTAATTAGCTGCCCGTTTTCCCCCTCTCACTTTGATCTTGTTCTGGTCTGCTCGGATAATCAATAAGCTTAATGGAGAAAATGGGCTTTTTTTTGGCTTTGAGATTTTTCCTTCCTTTCTTTGAAACAGTTTTTGGGGGGAAGCGAGCTAGAGGAGGGAAGGCAGATTACCATCATTTTACCCATCTTGTCACTTTTGTCTAGACCACTTCCGTATCTGGTTCTTGAGAATAAAGATGAGAAGGTGTTTCTTGATCTCGCCCTCCATCTGCTCACTTCTGCATCTGCAGATTACTGACCCTTGTCCTCAGCCTCCCCGCAGGCTCACGGTGCCTCCGAACGGGGCTCTGCCAGAACCCAGCAGTAAACTAAACGCCCGCATCCCACACAGAAATGGGTCACATCCAGATTTGCTTCTAGAACACGTGCACGCATCAAGCTAGCTGAGTTTACACCAGGGACAGATCTGGCCCAGCCATGTGTCCCAGAGCTAACTTGCTTCCCTCCCACCTTTCGAGACTGCTAATGAAGCACTATCCCCTGCAGAGAAAGCAGCGTGTTAAAATAGGACTGTCGCATCCCAGGGGAATGGGTGTTAGCAGCAGAACAGAAGGAGAGGGAAAGATAATGGAAATCGATGTGCGTCAGGACCGGATCTATGCTATTAAAATCAATAGGAATTTTTCAGGGCCATGAAATTTGAAGTCCGGAGCACAGTCTAGTTTTCAAAGCATCTGAGTTCAAGAGTTTTCCTTGTGTTGAATTGTGTAGCTTCTTTTTTTTTTTTTTTTCCTTTTTTTTTCCTCTTTTTTTTTTTTTCCTGATCTATCTTAATTTATTTCGATTAACAGCTGCAGCAGCAGGGCTAGCTTGGGAATCTCCCTCCCTGCTGTAACCAGAGCACCCTGGTGTGCCCGAATCCCGTGTGCCCACTGGGGAAAGCAGAGCGGGGAGGTCGGGGTTTAGCCCTGGCTGCGTGCTGGGGAGAGGGGTGAAGGGGAAAGAAGGATAAGCTTGACAGCATCATGAACAGAGTCAACATGCTTGTTAGCTCCTAGATCATCCTCTCCTAATTATTGTAATTAGCGATTTGATGAGGATCTGTTGACATAATGTTCCTCAAGGGAGAGTAGCGAGGAGGTTTGCCCAAGCCTTGAAGCCACTAAATGGACAGCTACAAACATTTTCTGTACAGAGCAGGGCAGAGCGCAGGAGAAGGCATGACTGACTGGTAACGGAGAGCCTGACATGCCTGGATATCAATGCCTGGTTACAGCCTGAAAAATGCAGCATCTCACCAGCCTGCGAGCCAAAACTGCATTAAAAGCTTAATGACAAAGAGAGTGAAGGAGATGCTTGCATCCTGACTCAGAGCTACCACTGCTGGAAGCGCTGCTGGTGTGCAATGCAGCATCTTCGTTTTGGAGTGAAACAGGAGCTTCATTATGGCTACGAGGAACGTTTTGACTCTTGGCTACTGATGTAATCTGATCAAAAAGGAAGCAACAGGGAAGTGGTGGTCGGAAACAAACCTTGAAATTCCATATAAAAGTAGATAAAAGCGGCTGGCTTAAAGGATTGCATTGAACCTTGTTTAAGAACTTTTTTAAGGAGCAGAAAAGGAATTTGGCGCACACAAACTTTTCTACCTTTTCCATCAAAGGGTCAGAAATTCTCATTCAGGTCCAGATCAGAGCCAGATTCAAAAGGTCACCAACAGGGGGGAAAACATCTGAATAGGAGAGGCAGGGAGGGAGGCCAGCTATGCGGTGTCCCCAGCATCCTCTAATCACATTTCCCTCTGCTTGCCAGATATCAAACAGAAAGGAGCGTTTGAAATAATACATCCATTAAGATACCTTCAGCGCCTGTCAAATTTTGCTCTAAGAGGATTGTGCTTATTACACAGCAGTAAGGTTTTATATTCTTAAAATTCCTTTGGAGCAAGCAAAATAAAAGGAGGTAGGAAGAAAACATGCCTCTTTCACGCCTTGGAATGAGGCTGGGCAAGCAATTATAGCTCTGCCCTGTGCTAGCCTTCAGCAAAGGATGCAGGCATGAACAGGTTGGTCTCTACCTCTTCAGGGACTGTTTCTGCCTCGCTTGGGTGTATTCAAGGGGGAGAGAGGCAAAAGAAATAAGAATAAGAAATTCTGAAATAAGAATATGGGAGCATCAGGGACATGCAAGGTTTGGGGATTTGGGGTGCTGGAGCATTGCCGTGCCCCTCGGGGTCAGCAACCTGTTTGGCCAGGAGAGTGGGAGGTTCGGGAGCTCACATGAGGAGGGAACAGTCCAGGAATGACCAAGGGATTCACTTTTTCCATTTTTTGAGCTCTGATATCTACTTGTAAAGCTGCTGGGCCTGGAGAGGGCTCTGAATTTGCTCCCGTTGCTTGGTGTGGGTGATGGAGCAGCGAGGCCGCAGCTCTGTTTCAGACAATAATGAGATAATAGCTGTTTTCTGGGAGGACAGCTGAGGCATCTGATGGCTACGGCCCGTCTCTTTCCTACCTCTCAGCTTGCTCCAGTGCCATCTTCTGATCTTTCCCTCACTGATCCTCTCTTCAGCTCCTGATCTTTGTTGACTACCGTGATTCTTGTTTGTAGTTTCAGACACTCGGGCTTTATCTTGGCTTCAGATGTTGGCTCTAACTTCAAGGCTTGCCCACCTGCACCCGTGTCCTGTACAACTCTCTCTCTCTGATGGCAGATAAGAAGAGTTGTCCATATCACAGGTTAGGCAGATGTTCTCCCTGACCCTATGAGATCCTTCAAAGAAAGCCTGTAGAATTGCTCTGTGTTTTTATTGTTAGAAGCATAATCGGGCAAATCAAAACCCTGAGCATGCACTGAAAAGATGAAAAGCTCTGAGGATGAAAAGCATTATAAAAAGGGGCTAAGCATTTTTACTATAGATCAATGGAGATGCCTCTTCTGTCTGAATAACTCTGTTTCCCTGGGAGTCCTTCCTCAGATTTGCACCTCTGCCACTTTGGACAGAAAGAAACCACCTCTTCCTTCCTCTTGCTTTTATTATTTCGGGCTGAATCTGTCAACAGATGAGTCTTAACAGCCTACACAGGCAGTAGTTTTATTTAACATAATGCCTTTTCCTCATCATCACTGTTTTTCATTTAATCTTTCAAAGTCATAATTATCTGATATTAATGTTCTCATCATTATAACGTTCGTGGGAAGACAGCGGGTTTTTGTCCACAGAGACAAGCATCTTGGAAATTAATATAATACTTGTTCAGGATTGATTTCAGCGTTGTAGGTGCCCACAGCCAGAGGGACCCATCTGTTTAAAAATATCAGATACTAATTACCCAAAGAGCCGTTATTTGGCTGTGGGATTGAGTGAAGTTGTCCTTCATACGTCATACCCACCTACATATCATTTCAGGCTTTGCTGTTTTTATGTGTCTTAAAAACCTTAAGAGAGATTTTACAGCCATTCAAGAAGGGAAAGAGTGAAAGCCTCTGGGAGCTGAGCTATACAGACCCTAGAAATGGCACCTATTTTTCCTGCAATGAGGTATTGGGGAAAATGGGCAGCAGTTTGTTCCCACCTTCCTCCAGAGCTCTGAGAGAAAGTGGTGGCCAGGTTTGGAGATGGGTGACAATGCAGTAAAGAAAAAAAAAATGGTTTATTTTTTCCTATAGCCCGTGAAGCTTTAGATCTGCAGGATGAAGTTGCTGTCCTGGTGTAGGCATTTCATAACCACAGAGCCTTCATTGTGGGTCGTTGTTTTAATTGTCCTGTACCCCAAGAGCTATGGAAAAATCTGGCTGGCAGGGAAATGGGCCGGTAAAGGGGGGTTTGCATCCTATGTAATACCAATGCTGGATCTGACCTGTGTGCTGAACCCAGAGATATCTCTGCCCTTTACTTTCTCCATATGTATATTGAAAATCCTTCCTGGAAAAAAAAAAAGAAATAACAGAAAAAGTTGACTCGTGGCTAAATTAGGCTCCAAATAGATGTTTCGCATCTTCCTAAATTGCTTACATTTCTCCATATGGTGCTCAGCCCACGCACTTGCTGTGCTAGCTGGGTGT
Source organism: Heteronetta atricapilla (assembly GCA_011075105.1). Taxonomy (NCBI): domain Eukaryota; kingdom Metazoa; phylum Chordata; class Aves; order Anseriformes; family Anatidae; genus Heteronetta; species Heteronetta atricapilla. The sequence goes on along the minus strand of CM021754.1, from coordinate 4,620,929 downwards.
GACGCAGCGCCGGGAGATGTGCAGCACGACGGTGGCAGGTACGCGGCGCCGGTCCGCAAAGACCCAGATTCGTCGGCTTCCAGCAGGACGCCGTGCTGCCTTCGCTGGGGAACTTGGCTACAGCGAAGCCAAAGAAGTGTTTAATGGGAAATAGAGACCTGCATTAACAGAGGGATGACAAATCCTCTCCTTTTTTGGGGGGGTTTGATTCATCAGCAGCCAAATACTTCCTATAAAATTTCATTGGATACCCCGTAAAAATATAGGTAGTAAACGTGTCACCTCTTTTTTATGAAACTGTGAATTATTTAGTGGAAACTATGACTTGAAAGCTGGGGCTGTTTAAAACCTCATGACATACTTAGCTCATCCGTCCTAAGCATTTCAGAGCTTTTCCTTTGAAAAGAACGGGGTTAGAAAAGAGCCAGATTTGTGCCGAGGTCAGCGTGGGGCCCGAGTGGACTGATGCAAGCCTTGGCACCTCCACCACTTCTGGTTTCTGTGCTGGAATTCGCAGGAAAGTGAATTTTAACCTTCCCATCTAGAAATGGCTGGGTGAGAGTGCTTAGGGGTGGGTTTTTTCTTTGTTTGGTTTTCTGCTGTTCCTATGAGAAATGTCTTTTTTTTTTTTTTTTTTTTTTATGGCTTTGTTAAAACTGTTCTGCAAGTGAGTGTGCGCACACATGAGATTAGGCGTGTTCACAGCCATTTTTAGAACATGTAAAAACATGGTTTTAAAGACATTTTTGCTGTCAAAAATAATTTCTGTTGTGAAAGTTTTCCTGTACATTACCAGTGTTTGATTCTCCCAAAATGTAAGAAACCTTAGTTTTTCACCTTTTTTCTTTTTTCTTTTTTTTTTTTTTCCCCTCAGTGTTGATGAAAGTATTTTACTCCAGGAGAATCTATTTGATAGAAAAAAAAAAAAATAATATTGACTTCCGTGTTCCTTCTTGCACATAATCTCCCCTTTCTGCTCGCCCTTAAGGTCATGCAATAGCTCGTGTTCAGCACAGCGGTGTTAGGAAGGATTAAACCGAGGGGAGTGAAATGGGAAGTTTTGTGCGCAGAGATGTCTGTGGATGCTCAGCTGCTCTGGTTTAGGACTGGCACTTGCTCAGAAACATGCGTCACCACTAGTCCCGTGAACTTGAGGAGCCCTCTTCGTCACGCTGCCCTGGCTCATTTGCCAGCCCAGGCAGACCTGTGGCTTCTGTAGGCTGCTGGAAGGCTCCACGCTTGGAATTTATTTGCTCCTGACAGCCCTTGCTGTATTCCCTTCCAAATGCAGCTATCAGGATCCCGTGCTGACCCCGTGAGGTAGCCAAGTATCCATCTTCTTGCCATTCCCCACCACTGTAGGGTCAATAATTAAAGGCCTTTATTCTTATCCTTGACATAGCCCAATAGTGGAAGTAATTGCAGACTCTCACGGGCCCCAGTGGAAGTCTGCGATGGCTGCTGGTAACATTAATTTTCTTCGTGTGTCATCGAGGCAAGTGTGGAATGAGCCTAATTAAATTCAGAGGTTCAGAAAAAGGAAGGAGCTGTTTTTTTTTTCTCTTTTTTTTTTTTTTTTTTTTTTTTTTCTACCAAAAGGCAATGCACGGCCAGCAGCATCCGATGGTGTTGAGGCGAGAGGGAAAGGAGAGATGAGAAATGCTGGACAAGTGGAAATTACTTGCTGAGGGCAGCAGGGAAAGCAGCTGGGACCACCAAAGACCATCACTTCCCAGGTCTTCAAAGCATTCTGCAGACCCAAGTAGCTTTTGAGGTCTTTTTTCCTCTCCTCCCACTGCAGGAAGGATGGGATGATAACGGGGTGTCCCAAAGTTTCTCCCCCCAAAAATTAATTTCCAGGACTAGTTTTGGTGGTGGTGTGTGAGAGAGTTTGGGAGAGGAGGAGAGCAAAACTGAGTGGAAAATCCAGGAGTCACAGCTTTCTCTCTGCTTGGACTACTGACAGATCAAGATGTGTCTTGCTCTTGGGATCTATGTATCTCTAAACCAGGACTGTAAATGTCCCAGCCTGATATTTAGGGACATTTTTTTGTACCTTAGTATATAATCTTCAATGTAATATGACCATGGAAAATGATGCTCTTTCATCTGAAATGATCTTTTAAAGGACATTTTTCTGTCTCCCTTTTATTCCTCCCCGCCTCCTGTCTGCAGTTTTTATTCATTTTCAGGGCTCCTCGTGAAAGTGTAATGAAATGTCTTGCTCTCACTCTGCTCTGAAAGTAGCCAGGCTGTGCCTGTGTCCCTCCCTGCCCCTTCCCAGAGCCTCATTGCTCTGGAGGTGGACAGCAACCTTTTCATTCTCAGCCCAAATATATTTGTGGAAGCTTTATATCAACTTATCTCACTTATATATAGCCATGTGTGTTTAGAAGTATTTAGCATTTTGATTGTAGTTACCACCTGCGAGTTTTTTCTTTGTTTTCTTTCTTTATGTCCCCTGTTTCCGTGCTTGGTCCTTGTAGGCTGAATGCCACATTTTTTTCTTCAGATTGAATGGATTCTGATCTGAGTCTTAATGTGATAAAATGGAAACACTCTCTCCGCCTGCCACTGCAGAGAGGGCAAAACACTCCCCTTGCAGTCCAGGCAGAGGGATTTTTAGGGTATTACCCACCCCATGGCAGGGAGAACAGGGTCCCCAGGCTGGTGGAGAGGTCCCGTAGCACTCTTCTTCGTGCGCTAATTGACTCTACTCCTCAGCCCTTCTCTAACCAAGTCCCTGTACGCACAAAACCTTTCCAAAATGCGTATTGCACTGCCAGGAGGTGGTGCTTTTTGATCAGGGGAGTAACATCATTAAGGAAGGAAAATTTGTTGCAGCTGCGGGAGCTATTCAGCGCCATGGATGTGCTGGAGCAGCCCTCCTGACTGCTCTGAGAGCAGCTGCTCGTGTCTCTGCTAGCTCAGAGCTCGTGTGTGCTGCAGGAACAGCCCTGAAAGAACAGCAGCGGCGTTGCTCTGAACCGCCTGGCCACCACAGGAGAAAACGATGGGATGCTTTCATATGAGGCCTTAATTAATGAGCCCATACAGAGAAGTAGCAAGCTGAAGTGCCCTCCCTAGCATTTTGCCTGAGTCTGTCAAGTCCCATGAAGCTCTATGGAAATCCAGTCAGTTGATGGGATTTCTCCCCTCTGTATACATATTTTGTTGGAGTGTTTTTCAGCACATGGCCGATACGAAATGACTAGTCAGTACTGAGACCCCCATGGGCACTGTGCTGTTATCAAAGCACGGTATTATTCTAATCCTAGGGAGCCACCAGGAACCACAGCCTTTCCTGCTGGGCACACGGTGCACATCCCCAGCCCCCTGCCACCCAAACGGCTGTCCCCTCGGAGCAAGGACAGCTCAGGTCTGGTCCTCGCTGCTTTTTTTTTCATGGAGATCAGCCCATGGGAAGCAGAGGGATCTCTCTGCCATTGCACTGAGGGACTGATGCCAGCCTGGGCGGCGTGCTCCAGGCAGGAATTAGAAAGCATCCTTGGGTTCCCTCGTCCAGAAGTGTTGCCAAACCCTACAGTCACAGTCTGGGAGCTGGGAAAGCTGGGGAGGGCAGTGTGTCTGTCGGGTTTTCATCCAGACATCTGCTGGTGACCCCCCCAGGAGAGCAGGAGCAGGATGGATGGGTGCTTGTCTTTTCCAGACGAGCTGCTCGTGTTGTCTGCTAATGACGCTGGCACAACCAGTCAGCTGTAACCTCTGGGCAGATAAAAACCTTGCTCAAGCAGCTGTCTGGGAAAAAAACAACAACCGAGGTGTTGCCAAATGCTTTTCTTTCCTTTCCCTTTGTTGCATGAAAATTCTTGTCAACTGCAAGCACGAGGAAGGGGAAGAAGTTTAATTCCCACTGAAATACTGTTCGCCGTTTGGGTTCCAGTACATCTTACCAGCACAGATGTTCCTCTGTCGTTCTCCCTCTCCTGAATGGCTTTCAGAAATAAATTGGGAATTGGGTGATTCACAGCACTTTAGAGCCCATTTTGCGAGGAAATGAGCAGGACTTTGCCGGGGCTGCGTGGGCTGCATTCACACCTTGGTCTTTGCTGCTGTTTCCTGGGGTGGTTCTGCGCACCAGCCGCTGCCAAATCGCTTCTGTGCAGCGATGGCTTTTTGCTGTGCCTGGCTCGTGGCCCTCGAGAGGCTGCTGTCAGTCATCCCGCTCCCTGGCACAGCCCGAGTCCCCGCTCACGGGCGTGCGTGCACTTGCACGTCCCTCCGTGGGAGCTTTGCTCGGCTGCCAAAGTTTTGCTCTTCTTCCACAATATTTATCTCGGCTGTTTACTTTTGTTGCTTTCCCAATCTCAGTGTGCACGTGATGGGGCAGAGTGGGAGGAAGCAGCTTACACTGCCCAGGAGAGCGGCAGCAGGGGTGTTGGTGTGAACACAGGGCAGCTGGCTCGCTCCGCACACTGCCTTTCCAGACCCCAGGTTTAACTCAGCAGTGCCTTCTCCCACTTGTGTGGGGAAATTAAAGCACACAGAGTGACATTTCGCAGTGCTCTTGTCTGTATTATATTCAGCTCAAACCTGGTGGTCACTTTCCCCTGGGGTGCAGCATGACATCCAATTCTCCCTTTGCTGGAAATGACGGCGTGTGCTTTGTGTGTCTGCATGGGCTCAGGCAGGAGGTCCTTGTGTAATAACCAGAGGGCATCTTACACCTTCCACTCCTCATTTTAATTGAGCTTTTGAGGGTGGGAGAAGTTTTCCCTTCCGACTTCTCGGTATGCTGAACCACATCGGGATGAGTTCGTTGGAAGCGTGATGCCTCCCGGACAGGCATCGTGCTCAGAAACTCTGGCTGAACTTTTGGTGGCCACAGATGGGATCAGAGACAAGAAATGTCATCAGGCACAGACCTTTCCCTCTTGCCCTCGGGTGCTGATTTAAAAGTCCTGTTGCTCAGAAGTGCGAGGTAACAGCAGGCCAGCCCTGGTCTCTGCTGAGGCAGTCTGTTCTGAGCAAGGGGGACTGCTTCTGCTGAGCTGACTTTAGCTTTGCCCTTTTCACGTTGCATTTAGCTCAGCAGGGTTTTACATTTTTGTCACTTTGAGAGTGGCTCGTCTCAGAGACCTTTGTCAAAACCTCCCTCTGTCGTCTGTAGAGGATGCATCCACAGGTCACCCACAGTGGCAGGTAATGGCCAGGAGAAATGGAGGGAGAAGCTCAGAAATGGGGGTAAAGAATAGTAAAGTGGGCGAGTGGGATTCCCTGGCCAGAGGCTGAGCCCAATTAGTCTCTTCCATCACGCAGAAGGGCACTAAAGCATTTTATCCGTGCAGGTTACCTGGTAGGAGAGCAGAGCTGGTCCCAAATGTACAGGCGAAAGGCTGTGGACAGCCCCAGCAGCAGCTCAGGATGTGCAGAACCACCCCCAGTTTGTTTCACCCTGTCAAAATGGGGATGTGAAGCAAGAATCGGGGAATTCTCCCAGCAAAAGCAGTTTGATAATCCGTCACGGGCTGCAGTCCCTCCTGTGGTTGGCTCTAGTGGTTCTGGAGATGAGTTTTTGTAGTTCTCAGCCCATGTCTCGTTGGTTTAAGCTAAAAATGGACCTGGCAGATGGGTCTGTGAACACATTTAGTTCAGACATGAGATGGTTTTTATAAGGAGTGATATAACAGGAACAGGCACAAAGCCACAGAACTGTTTAGGTGGACCTTCATCAGCTGACAAAACTGTAATAGTTTGCTTCAGTGTTGATGTTTATGTTTTATCAGGTGAAAAAGTAGAATTTAACTAATTTCACAAGGAAACATCGGAGACTGCTATGCAAAAAATGCCAAACCAAGACATCTCATCATCATCAATATTCTCTTATATCCCCCAGTCAAAATTAGTGCATTTTCACAACATATTTTGATTTGGAAAGAATGACATTTTCAAATGGAAAACAGTGCCATTCAGTCCTCACATTCATTTTATTCAAAGTGAGTTTTGGTGGCAGTTTCAGCCACTTTGCTTTCTGTGAATACTCGGTGATTGCAACTTTCTGAAACGTTTAATGGCAACATGATATTTAAAAATAGTTTCTCACTGATAAATCTTGGTCTAAATCTTGTCAGTTAAGAGTGTCTGGGAAGTGTATTTGGAGCAGCTTTGATTCTTGTCTGTGGTTACACGGCATATTTTAAATCCCTGATTGGATAAGCATAACTCTCAGCATCAGATTTCCTGTATAAATGTTTATGATTATGAAACTCAGAATTTGATTTTCAGTGATGTTTCTGCCTAAAATGGTGTTTAATACACTTCTTTTTATTTTTTTTTTAATTTTTTTATTTTTTATTTTTTTTCCAGGCCATTCATTAGCTATGGTTCTTTAAAAAAAAAAAAAAAAAAAAAAAAAAAAAAAAGCAGCTTCTGGGCACTCCTTATCATCTTTGGAGCTTTTATCCATTTTCTTTCATTGCCCACATTTGTTTGTTACTTATACCTGTTGTGCTTAATTTAAATTGAGATCACAAGTGCTTTTTAGCAGCACTTATCTTACCATGTGTATACACAGTTCCTAGCGTAACAGGAGCATAATCTGGATGGCACTTGCTGGCATTCAAATAAATAACAATAGTGAAATAGTACTGCATCTTTATTGTAATGGTTGGGCTGGTGACTGCTCATCTGATACTCCAAGCATATGTTAAACACATTTATTAACCAGGTCTTCTCACTCGTACCTTGAAGACGATGCCTCCTAAAGGCTTGCTTTAAAAAAACGCTGTTTAATTTAATTATGAACACTATTTTTTCTCCCAGAAAGATAGATAAGTTTGCATCACTTCACTTTAAGGCTGAAATCCTTTCATTGAGGAATGGAAGTAGGGATATTTTTCCTCTGCCACAACCACCAGACTCAGTGATGCCTACTTTAATCCCCATCCCACAACAGCCAAACCCAGTGCTGCTGTTTCACAGGACACAAAGTGTGTGGTTCCCAGTGAAGGCCAGCAACAAAATTACATCAGGGCATTCCCTTCCACCTGCACCGGCTATGAACAGGAGAAAACCCCCCTGAAACTAAAGGAAATCTTTGGGCCAGCTGTTTTGAGCTTCATCCTGAGTCTCTTGCACTTGATTTGTAGGCCAGAGCAGGAGTCTGTATCCCTCTAAGCCTTTTTATCATCCTACGGAGCTCAAGATGAGAGCTCAGATGCTCTGCCTCTGAGAACACGCCCTCTTCTGGGGCAATCCTAAATTCCTGCCTCAGCAGCACCTCGTGCTCCGGAGTTACACTGCCTAATTACATTGCATGTGAAAAGAGTATTTCCTTTTATCAGTTTTAAATGAATAGCCTTTTAATTTAATTGGATTCTTGTATTATGAAAAGTAAAAGCAGGAGCCTCCAGCTGACCTCCTCTGTGCCATTTATTACCTTACATGCCTCTATCATGTCACCTTTTATTCATCTCCTCCCCGACTAATCAAATCTTAATATTTTTAATCTTTTCTAACAGAGGATCCTTTGCATGCTCCACATTATTTGCGATATGGGTCTCGGATCCTGAGACCTGCGGTAGAGCCCAGATGTTCTAAGCAAGCCGTTAACAATGAGAACGGTGGCAAGCATCTAATGAAAATTACACGGTGATGTGATGAGTTATTCCAGCTTTCTGGATCATTATGGTGACATAAATGGTCTTTCTGCTAGTCTTAGAATCCAATACACTAAATCTTATTAATAAGTGTCTCCTCAATTGAAATCAATGATGCATGGCATTACCTGACATAAATGAAGATTTGAGAGAGTGACCTACAGCCACAGATTGGCTAACAGGGAGCTATCAAGCTTCTAGCTGCTTATATATTGGGAATAAAGGCCTATATACGGCTTTGCTCGGTGTTCTCTGGAAGCCATTTCCTTTCAAGAGATAATACTAGCCAAGGCTGCTACCGTGGCATAGCCTAAAGGTCAAGCTGAATCGATCCCAAAGCTTTTCTGCTTCTGGGGGATGCCTTGGTGTTGTTTCCGAAGTAATAAATCCCACTGCTCTCTCCCCTCCCCTTCCACACCGCCCAGTCCGTAGTGATAGCAGCAAATGCAGAGTTTTACGGGACTAAATTGTGACTGTTTTCTGCGGGAGGAGTTGTTGTCACACTGCCTCCAAACAGCACTCAGGGCGCTCCCTGTTGCCTCGTGCTGTTCCCAGTGGGATTGCATTTGAGGTCCTTCTAGTTCAGGCTGAAACGTACCCTCCTCCGTGCACATTTGAGGCTGGATGAACCCTCTACATGAATTTATTCCAAATTTAACCATTCCTATTAAAGTCAGTGGAGTTTTTCCAGATTTCAGATGGGATAATTGGTATTCGAGCCTGGCTGTTTTCCCAGAGAAATAGCCTTAGAGGATCGAGCCATTGGGCTACCAGAGCAGTCTGTGCCTCCTGCAATAAATGGCTCCAGATGCTAGGGAGGAAGTCACCGGTGGATAACTAGACCCATTTCCCCACGGGGAAAGCTTTTTCCCAGTACATACCAATTAGAGGCTGGCCTGACCGCTGAAGCATAAGGGTTTATATCTTTAAAAAAGTAGGAACAAAAGCTGATTACTGAGTTCTACCCTTTGTCTTTAAGTTGTCTTTGTTGAAGCTTGGTGTTAATTGCATAGCATTTAATTGTCCTGTATTTTTATTTGTAATCCATTTTTTCCACCGATCAATACAGTAATTCAGATAAAAGATTGAGAATCAGATCCTGAGCTAGAGAGAATTTATCATTATGCTATTGATCCCTGTGGCATCACACTTGGCTTTAGCAAATGAAGCTCTTGTCCATATGATGAGGGAGAAAAAATACTAATAGAAAGTGGAATAAATGCAAAGAGCAGGGAACTGCAGAATGGATTTAAATAGGAGTTTATACGTTTATGTGTGGCCTGTGTGATCCACACAGGAACTGCTGCATTGTAGCAGCAATCAGCTCTTGGCATCCTCTCAAAACCCCTAATACAATAGCAAAACAGAGCCTTCAGGACTATTCACAGCTCTTTTAATCACCTAACCATGGGCATAAATATAAATACAAGTGCGTGAAAATGGTATGTGTGTATCTCTATATATTATGTATGTATTGTTATTAGATCCCAATGAAACACCAGGAGACCGCCCTCATTACTTTGGTCAGTAATTACATAGAAGCTGATTGCATCAATCATCTCCCTGTATGTCCAGCTGAGGCTGGTTTGTAGCTATTTACAAGGTGATGGCAAGAAGAATAGGAAAACAGAGTTCACAGAGCAGACCTGTTATTATTTCGCTTAGCTCTGTGCAAAGGCTTCCTTGGCTTACGTGACTCGACTGCTCTGGTGTATGCGTGTATTCGTGGCCCCTCCAGGACCCCCTCCACACACATGCATACTGCCTCAATGACAGCAGGCATTCCTGATATCTGTTCCAGTTTTTCAGGAATGGCCTTGAAATCCCGGTCATTTAACAGGAGGTACCAACAGGAATTAATTAATGGTAAGACTTAGACTTTAATACCATCCCATGTATCCTCAGGACTGTCTGCCACTGTGCGAGCACACACACGCTCCCAGGCTGTTACAGGTTATATCTGTGAATACATGCAAAGCAGAAGCCTGATTTTGCATTCACCCTCAATTTGGGCCCAGCTTGGCATCAGTTCTTTGCAGTGCCACAGGCTGCCTCTAAAACCTCGGGCACATCACCTGCTGTCTCCAGGGCTTTGTTCCCCAGGGCTACCCCAATGCCCTGCTTACCTTGGGATACTGTAGGTTGCTTTAGAGGGGTCTTTTCCTTCCCCATTTGGAACATATTTCAACACAAAGAGGTCATAGCGTTAGCTGGAATTGCAGGTGTTGGAAATTTGCACTAGCCCTTATGTTTGCCCGCAGTCCTTGCCTGCATGCTGTTGTCTCAGCTGCTTTCTTGTTCAGAGCACAGCACCCAGCCGGTTGTGGAGCTGGATGCCAAAACGCTTTGAGGTCCCTTTGGCTCCTGCTCCCCTGTTGAAACCACTGCAAAAGAATTATTACATTGTGATTTTAAAAGGAAATTGAAAATTCCCTCTTTACTGCCTTCTAAATGAACCCTGTAACTTTTTCCCTGTCTGTTAGCAACGCTATTCAATTCTCTCCCTGTCAAACCGTACTGGTGAGGAGCAGGAGTGCAGGTGGTGGCAGGAAGGATTTATTGGCCTGTCTCCTGCGAAGGACCCGACACCCTCCTGCGATCTTGTGTCGTGCAGGGCTGGGTCCAACCCAGCTGCCAGGCTGAAGAGCAGACTGGGAAGTCTACCACTGCCTTCCCACTTGCTCTGCTATGTCCCTTGTCTGGGCCTTGCCACGGCTCAGCCCAGTTAGTTCCGCACTGAGTGTTGGAGCTGATGAAATTTAGTCCTCGGAGCCTTGTTTTCTTTCTCCTACAAAGGAGTTCATGAAGCTGCAGGTTAGAACTGGAAATCTCAGCGCACTGCAGTATTCATCTCTGTGCTCGCTGAATTACAGAGCGAGGAAAGCTTTTAGCAGTCTTCTGCCTTTCTCTGCTGCGGACCAGGTTCCTCTTCCGTACCTATTTGGAAGTCTCTCTGAAACAGCCTGATTACTCCTGTGAGCAGAATGAGCATCAGATGAACACACCACCTGGATATGATCAATGTAAATTTCCAGCTTACACTAATACGATACAGGACTCGGGATTAGAAGCAATCATCTGGCTCATCAAACCTCGTCCCTTGCAAATATGCAGTCCCATAATAGATGTGTCCGTGAGCATCTTGAAAATCTCCTCTCTGTGCACAAGTCTTGGAAACATTCCCTTAGGGTACGCAGACGCTAGGATAATACGTTTAAAACGAGACCCAAAACTCCCCAGCTACAGAAACCTGAGGGAAGAAAGCAAAACAGATCAAGGACATCAAAAATGTCCTAAGTTACTGAAATAGCAGGGAATTTGTTAGGCAATAAATGATACTATGAATCTTGCACGTGGGCTGAATATTGAGGGTTTCCGTCCTTCCCCTGATGCCTTTATTACCAGTCACTCATAGGAAAATGACGTGGGACTGGCTGGAAAGCGAGCGCGTGGTGGCACTTAGCCATCTGCAGCCATTCGGGAAGGCAGAAGTGAGTCCTGCAGCCCTAGCTGCGCCTCAGCCTTGACTTTCCCTCTTGTTCTGTTGTTTGCCGAGACATGAGCACTATTGAATTCAGTGCAGGAGGGTGGGTAATGTGTCCCTGGGTCGCTGGTGTGGTAGACAGAATGATGCAGGAGCTGGGACAAGGGGAGAGCCGCGTGCTGTCAGCACCACTCTCGCTGCGGGGCTTGGCTCCGGCAGGGGAAGGCACAGTGGGGAGGGCGGCAGCCGTCTGCGTTCCTCCAGTCTTGAGGTTAATGGCCTGATTAAAATATTAAGAAAGCAAGTGTCATCAGAGTGAAATACTGCGCCCTTGCCAGCTGAAATCCCTGCGTGGCTCGCAGCGCTGGCTGACGCGCTCCTTCAGGGATCGCAGCGCCCACCTCCACGGGGAGGTCACTGGCCAGGGCACCAAATGGTGCTCCTGTGCCATGCTGAGAGCTGCTCAGTGCCTGCAGAGTGAGCCTGGGGAGAGAGGAGAGGGCTCTGGCCATTCCTATGCTGGTGCCAAAGGTGTGCAGGGCTTGTGCTCGAGGTTGGAGAGGAGGCTGGGGTGCAGAGCAGGACAGCACACCTCCCCGCAGGGCACCCTGCTGCCACCAGCTCTCTGTTCCTTGTCATCCTAAGGGATGGGCTCGGGACCCAGATCCCCTTCTCCCCCACTCAGCCTTTACAGACGCATGTGAAATCTGCATTTTCTTCATTATCCACATGTGCTTTGCTTTTGTCACAAGGAATGCTTCCTTGTGTTAAAGCAGGAGTAGTCCCCACAGCAGGCTCCCAGCTCAGAAGAGGTAGGGATTCAAAATGAATTAAGAAATAAAGATCTGAATACAGAGTTTGGGGGTTATTTATACCTCAGTACCATTGGAGGTGATGTTATTACTATAATGGGATTGCGTTTGTAAGTCAGATAGATACCACTTGTGTAGCGCTTTTGCCCAGGAGCTTCAGGTAGAGCTCAGTCCCTCTGGTGCTGACGGAGGAGCAACGTCTCCTAGAAGGATGGTCTTCTCAAATGATTTAAATTAAACATGCCAGGAGATGGAGTGAGCACAGACAGATAGGAGGCGAGGAGCAGGGGTGCTTTATTATGACGGGCTTTGGATGCAGCCCCCGGGTTAAGCTGCTTGCTCGCTGGTTTCTTCACCAGGGTGCTTTCAGGAGGCCTGCAGTGTGCCCGAGAGTGCACTAGAGAGCCCTGCCAGGCTTCCAGAGATTCGAGGTTCCAGGAAGAGTCTTTATTTTGCCTCTAGGGTTCAGGAGGAGGCTCACAGGGCACCCTAGAGTGCCCTGGGAGGCCTCTAGGGCATCCTAGAGGAAGCTGGGGGTCACTGGGAGGCTTTCTGGGGGAGCTGGAGGGCGCTGGGGTGCCCTGGTAGACCTGCAGATGGCCTAGAGTGCAGCAAAGGCCCACAGGATCAAAAGGTCCACGTCCCAGCTCCATGCATGGTTTTGTTATCGTGTTTATGAGCAGCCAAGGCAGCCAAGGCATTTGCATATAAATGACCTGCCAGCACAGCATGGCACCACGAGGCACCTGGTGGCCGTCTCTTATCGCTCTCGAAGCAAGGCACAAGCAGACAAGAGAATTTTGGGGTCTGGGGGCTGCTGGCTGTGGGACAGAGGTAGTGTCCCCCCTCAGCGAAGGCAGGCAGGGAGGGAAGGAGAATCACAGGAGGATGGAGCAGGACATGAGAGGGATGAACAGAATTTGGGAGAGGCAGGAAGCAGCAGGGCTACCAGCTCAAGGGGTGCCAGTGCTGGAACAGGCTGGGGAGGAAGCAAAGTGGTGCTGAAACACGTTTGTAAGGCACACGAGGCTTTCTTCACACACACACACATCCCTTGCTTGTAAGGATAACACAACAGAATCAATTAATATAATGTCAGCCAGGGGCTGGAGTGCAAGTCCCAGCAAGTATAAATAAAACCCAGGCTAATCTGGCTCAAGGTTCAAACGCATTCCTGCCCAGATTTAACACGTGTGCACACAAAAATCTGTGACAAAAACAAAGGCATTACGAGAGCATATGAGGATCTGGGAGAAGCAAATAGCTCATCGCCTGCAGACACTGCTGAACAGGAGACAGAGCTGCAGCACTACCAGAGCCGGCGGCTCAGCACCGTGCTTTGTCCCAAGCAAAACTCAGGGTGCGTTGGGCAAGGAGGAGGTGAACTGCTGACCAAAAGTGTCCTTTCTCTTTTCTCTGCTGGTTTAAAATGTAGCCAGGTGGCACTGCTAGGTGGTTAGTGCAGACACCTCTGTGCCAGAGGGATCTCCACTTGCAGAGCTGAACCTTGCCATTGCAGTTTCTGATGCTGGCTAAGGGGCAAGCCCAATTCTCCTGTTCACCTGAGCAGCTCTCACTGTTTCTGAATAGTTTGAGTCTGGCCCTTCTTAACTGGCCTTGGTCTCCTCTCTGTGCTGTAGCCTTCATCCTATGAGACTTTAGGAGGTGAAGGCATTTGGCCAGGTGTGCACAGGCCTGGCATCTTCTGGAAGAGCAGCCAGGCTTTCCCAGCCCACCAAAAAGGGGTGAAAGTCCCAGGATGTGAGATCTAGAGAAAGCGAACGTGTTAAATAACCTTCCAGGTTTGTTCTCCAGCATTTCTTGCTGCTATCCAGATGGGACCCGCTCCAAGTGGATGCTTGTATAAATCCCCAGGGGCATTAGCAACTCTAGATCCGCATTTTAATCTTCATTCAATTTCTCTTTTCTTGCATGGCCTCTGGGGGACTGTCTCAGAGCTTTTAGAAGAAGCAGTAATGGGAGATCTAAAAACATGGAGAAAAGGAAGGAAGGGACCGGTGTGTGGGGTAGGAGATGCTGACCCCAAGAGGAGAACTTGAACCAAAAGTGTCTCAGCAGTGTGGCTGTGAGCAGGGTGGCCGGTGGCTGCTGTCAGAGCCATGCTCAGGCTGAGGGAATCTGCAAGCACGGCTGTATTGGAGACAAATCCCCCCTTCCAGCTCTGGTGTTCTGAAATACTCCAGAAAGAAAACTCCACGCTCTCAAAAGCAAGCCCCAGGTTTTCCTGAGCTAGGAAGTGACTCACTCCACAAATGCAGTCTCAGAAGACGAGTGCAGGACTCAGGTTCTCATCCAGGTACGGCTGTGGGAGCACTAGAAAATCACTTAATTAGGGCTGTGTGGGGAAGTGCTTTCAAGATCTTGGCTAATCGGCTTGTTCTGCATTTGTCAACTTTTCAAGCGCGAAGAAATGAGAGCATTTGCCATGTAGGAGCATGGCCTCAGGTCTGTGCTAACCGCTTGCAGCCGCTGCAGGCAAGCTGTTCGGGGACAGCAGTGTGCAAATTCTGCTCGGCCCTGCTGCAGGAGGCTCAGCTTGGTGCTCCCCATCGGGGCTGGGCTGTGCAATAATTAGCTGAGCGCCAAGGTACAGGAAGCATGGGCAGCACATACCTGGAGTTTGGCAGCAAAGCCATAGCTTCAGGTAATTTCGGCCAGCCAGCAGGGCAGATCCTTTAGCTAGGGTCTCTCCGCAGCACTCAGCCATAAAATGAGGCTGGCTCTCTTTGGCAATGCCCAGGAATAATGCTCTATCTATTTCTATTTGCATAGTACAGGGAAAAGTGGATAGAGAATGACAGAAGAACAAAACAAATCCCAAAACAAGCTCTTGTCCTTGCCTTTGTTCTGTTACTGGATCCTTTTGGCTCCGTTGTTTTATGGTGGCTGACATTCTCCCTTGGGCATAATCACATTGATTACATTAATATTATCCTGCAGAATTAGCCGTGTTGTTCCGGTGCTTGGGAAAACAAAAGCAAAAAAAAGCTCTGCTGGGCCTGGCTAACTGTGTAGAAGGCTCTCATAGAGAGCACAGCTCTCCTGTGTGTTGGTTTGGCTCCTTCTCTAGGGGGGAAAAGAGGGGTGATGGAGGTAAAGAGACACTGCACATGTTGAGGTCTGTGGTAGAACAAGTTAACTTGCTTCCCTGCCATTTATCTACCTTTGCTCATCTTCCCGTGTGCCTTCCTTCATCTTCCTGTGTATAAATTTGAGCACATCCCCAGTCCCCACCCTGGTGCTTCTGTTCCACCAGGGAATTTTCTCATCAGCATTGTAAAATGCCTCATCAGGAGGGAAGCAGGCAGAGCAGGCTTTGCTGAGACAGAACCTAGGGGTGTAAGATGGGTTCTTCTTTTGGTCTCCCTCAGTTTCATCAGGGGTATTTTGCTTGAATTGACCTAGTACCATCACCTTTCAGGTATGGGGGGATTAATATGGCTATTTTTTGCCCTGCTCATTGAACTGAGTGACCACAAAGCTGTCTGTCCTGATGCCCAGCTCACAAGACCCGTAGTAATAAGTACAAACCGGTTTCCTCTTCCCCATTTATCGTCCCTCTTTGTAGATCTATCAGGCACTGAGCTCGCTTTTCAAACACCCCGTTGCATGAAAGGAGTTGTTCAAATTGCCATATATACATGCACAAAAATCTTCATCTGTTTGTCTGGTGGGAGTAGATGTTTCTGTTAGGAAGCTCCAAGTGAAATTTGGTCCGTTTTCTCCTTCTTTCCTCTGCACTGGCTGGAAACAGACAGTTTCATCAGATTTCATTTTCTTGATTTTCTTCTTAAAGCTTCAGCTCCAGGAATCATGTGTTTATCTTTAAAATCAAGAAGGAAAACTCTCTAGCTCCCCCCTTCCACTTCCATTAAAAATTCTAAAAGCTATGTAGCCTTAGAGAATAGCCTTACTAAAGACATGAAAAAGAATTGCTGATTTATTTATTATTTATAGATCTCATTATATATTAACTCCAGGGGGTGGCAAATATAGGATAGACTCCTTTAAACAACTTGTGGGCCCTCCAGTGGTGCTCGTTGTGTTTCTGCACCAAGGAAGGCAGCAAAAAGCAGTCCAAGCAGCGATGCTGAGCAAGGACAGGATGGAAGGGGCAATTTTTGTGCAATGTGATACGTGTGGGGATGAGACAAGTGACAGTGCAGGCTGGATAGGACAGCTTGGGATGTTGTGCACTGGGATTTAGCAATCTGGCAGCGCTGGAGCTGGCCCAGCACCATCCAGCAGCGTTGCAGAGCTGAACGTTTTCAAGCAGCTTCAGCCCTGCGAGATTTACATCCCTTTTCACGCCTCCTTGCAGCATCTTTGCACTTCCCTTGCACCAGCTCCCAATTCCCTATGTGACACTAAAGGTGTCTCCCAAAGCTGACAATTAAATCATGTACCTGAAATGGGTGCTAATGAAGCACGGTGCTGGCCTCTTCATTACAGGTGAGAAGCTGGCGTGACTCCAGCAACCAAAAAAACAAACCCATGAAACGCAGAAGTGCAGTGCCCAAGGTCTGCAAAGTGCTTTGTCCTTGTGCTCCACGGGGCCCTCCAGCCATAATATCACAGATCCAGGACCTGCTACAGACCTCCAGGGTGTCGACACAGGGTAAAACACCAAAGCAGAGGGAACAGAGCTCCACGGAGGGTGCTGAGACCAAAGCTGCTGCTGTAAAGGTGCAGTACTGGCCTGCTATAGGACAGAGCTGTGTATACAGTATGATGACCAAGATTTTGCTGCCTAAAGGTTGTCTCCACTTCCAGGAAAACAAGATGGTAAACTTTTAACTTTAAAAGATGGGAAAATATGTTCCAAAGCTGCTGTGGCTTGCTGCCTCTGCCCACAGCTGTGCCTCTGGGTCAGAGCTGGGGAGGGACAGGACACCTTTCAGTCTGGTTTCGCCTCTTCTTTTCTCCCACTGTCCTGTTGAGCAAGCGAGGGCAGAGGAACTCATAAATCAAGCCATGGATTTAGGGCAGAGCTAAAATCTTATTTGAAAGGATTTGCTCTCGATTTCATTTTTTTGTTCAATGTATTTTTATTAACAAGTCTATTCAATCAGAACTGCAACTCGTTGCCTCCTGTGCCTGGAAGATCTTTTTTCAATGTAATTTGTCAGCTGGATTCCTTCCCGGTCGTGCTCCTGGTTCTTCTCAGCACATTCGGATTCCGCCGTTTTTTTGCCAAAAGCAGACACTTCCTATTGCTGGGGCACGGGAACATTTCAATCATAATTTCTGTCCCAGTCACATCCACATGCACATATATATACGTATACACACACACACATCGTTAATTTTTCCCCTTCTGGCCTCAACTTTTAATTGAGTTTGCCGCGAGTCCCTGACAACATCAGACAAGAAATTACAGTCCTATCATCCACTTTGCAGAAATTGTTTGTGAGCCTTGCCTACACGGGCAATTCCCTGCTGCTGCTGTAGCAATGCTGGCAGCGGGAGGATGCGTTATCACCCAGCCAGTGAGGTCGGGGGCAGAATGAACCTTCGTCTCCTGCTACCCACGGTCTAGAAATACCAGTTTTCTGGCTTTTGATATGCAGAGGGGAGGAGACCATCCTGGCTTTGTGAGGAGCCCAAGTTCTTGTAGAAATTCTGTAGGAGAGAAGGGGAGCTGATCAGAGGAATGGACCTTTTTTAGCAAGGAGATATCCAGCCTCAAGAGTGATGGATTGAAACTGAGCTGGTGCTCGGAGCTCCAGGCTAAAGAGGGAACAAGCCAAACAAGGTGACTGCTGCAGTTCTCACTGTGCTACAAGACAGCTGCTAGGAGGAGGGCAGTATAAAACCGTGTCAGAAATAGATACCCCAAACCTTGTTAATCTACTCAACTCCATCCATTCTAGGGCCCTGCAAGACATATGGTACTGCTGTTGTGCTGCTGATGGAAATAAAAATACTGGCCTGAAGTTATGTACAGGAAACTAGTGGCCCACTGATGTGATTTCCAGCTCCTGACCCTTGAAGCTTTCTCTCTTCTCAGTTCTCAGGAGCTTTGTGATGATGGCAGACAGGGGAGTGGTGAAAACCAGCAGTTTTCTACTGATTGCAACTCCATATCAAAACTTTGATTAAACTTTTTCAAAATCCTACTTGTTAGCATAATTCGGGTGGATTTATGCTGTGTCATAGCAATATATCTGATTATTTACGGGAGCTAACGGCCGATTACAATTAACTTTGATGAATGTAAAGCTTTCTGGAAGGAGAAAAATGTCCCCTCCCTTTGCTATAATTTATGCTGCAGTGTAGTTTGTGAGTGCAAATAAATAGAAGTAGGTCATAAACCATCCTGACGTAAGGTAAGGGGAGAATCTTTGCAGTACCCATCAGGTGGTGTAAACCAGAGAAACTTCAATAGAAGTTGAAGAATTGCACAGACTTGATGCAATCTGAGGATCTAGTCCCTTATCTTTCATCTGTTCTTTTCTGGTTTTCTGCTGATTAGAGATTTACTAGACATGGAGGCAAGAGGGAAGGGGCTAATTTATGTAGATTTATGTGCACTGGCAATATTTATATAGGTGCGAGTGTGTGCACACCAAGAGAATGGGGAAAAAATTGTATCATCCTCAGATGTCCATAGCTAGCAGAAACTGCGGTCTCTGGAGAGGCTTTGCCCTGGGAAGCAGTTCTCCATCTAAGCTAAATGAGAAATCAATTTAACCTCAAAAAAAAAAAAAAAAAAAAAAGAGAGAAATATTGTGTCTGAACAGAGCAGCCTTGAAATGAGAAAACACCCAGAGAGGTTTGCAGTTAAAATTCTGGGGCAAGGGAAAAGGAAGGTTTGCCTGGAAGCTGGGCAAAGCCCATGGCCAAGCCCTGAGTACCACTCCGTGTCCTCGCATGTGATCCATGGTGGGAAATCTGTGTCCTGAGCAGCTCTGTGGTCTCGCTGCCTTGTCGGAGAGGAGGCATCACATCTCATTTGGCATGAGGGGGGCTGCACGCTGTTGTCCTGGTTCTGCTGATGACCTAGGGATAAAAATCTTGCATGGAGCATTTCATCAGCTGTAGTAAATGTTCTTTCTTTA
The DNA here is from genome assembly GCA_011075105.1 of Heteronetta atricapilla. Taxonomy (NCBI): domain Eukaryota; kingdom Metazoa; phylum Chordata; class Aves; order Anseriformes; family Anatidae; genus Heteronetta; species Heteronetta atricapilla. The sequence goes on along the minus strand of CM021754.1, from coordinate 4,601,932 downwards.
TTAATTCTGTTTAGGATCAATAATTAATGCCGCTGTCTCCTTTACAATTCCCCTCAGTGTGAGAGGAGCATGGAGGGAGGATAGTATTTCAGAGCTTTACTGTCAGAAGGGCTTTGTTTTCCTTGAAGAGCTCTGCAGTCCCAAAGCACATAAAGGTTCTCATGCTATCGAAGTCCTTTCCTTGTTTAGGGTCAGCAAGATCCCTGTTTAAGTAGGCTGGCAAGATTTATAATTGGGCATATAATTCCCATCCGAGAGAAAATGCAGGAAATGCACTGAGCAAAGGTCTCGCCATCCCTCCCTGGTCTGCTACAGCATAATAGACAGACTTGTGCAGAAAGTCAGTTTGCACTGGTAGCACAAGCAGCCACAGAGAGGGTTTCTCTGCCAACGGCCATCTCCCCACTGCTTAGCATTTTCTCATCAGGCCTTCGGAGTCTTTTTGCAGCGATCACCAAATTTCAGGTTCGGACTGTGCAGCCTACAAGCCCCACGCCACCGGTGATTACGAGGTTGTCATTCCTCTGTGACATCCTGCTGCTAACAAAGCAGAGCAGGTCTGCCGCCAGCCTGCAGGTGGAAAGGAAGGCTTTGTGGTCTCTTGTCAGCCCCTTGAGCCATACACATCCCCGAAGCATCTCTTCCGTAAAGATCAGTGTGAATTTGATTCTGTATTTTAGAAAACAAATAGGTCAGGACTGGGGAGACAGAATTTCTTTAGCCGCTAGCTAATTTCTTTCGCCCGTTAGCTCCCCTCAGGTCAGTCCGTGGCACATCAGGGTTCCTTCTCAGCTGCCTTTCTGACTAATGCTTTCACCACCAGGAGAGAAATCCTAAGCTTATAGGCTTATTTCTCTTGCAGACAAAATGCCAGGATGGGTTCTTTGTGCCGGCGGCACAGCCCTGTCTCAGCCACACTAGTGGCTGTTGACCCTGCTGCGGGTAAAAGGAGGGTTTCAAACAAGTTGGCAGGGTATCAGACAAAGGCTCGGTTAATACCACACAGCTCAATGGCCCCTTTCATGCAAGAATAGCAAATGGATTTTGCACACACTGTTCGAGCAAGCTTGCTTCTATCCCTCAGATATAGATGCTGTCATCCTTTCACGTGGCAGGGAAGCAGACGCTGAGTTAGAATAAAATTTTCTCAGTTCTTGTCTTTTCAGATCATTCCATTTTGGTGCTGTCTTCGCATACAGAAAATACAAGAAAATTGTGAGCTTCTCCATTCTTTATTTGTATTTGCTGTGTTAAGGGAAAGGGGTATGGTGGGACTTTCTCAAAGCTGATTTTAGAATGCATCTTCTGCTTTCTTGCAAAACGTGTAAGCAGCACATCTTCTGGAAAATGAAGAGGAAAAAAAAATGGAATGCTTTGGATCAGAAAGCTACTTTTGCTGGAAGTTTGAAGGAGAATGGGCAGAGCTGGTTAATACATCTGTCTCCTATAGCACGGCCTAACTACTGATGGTGCATCTTTGCACTTCGTGGGTACCACAGACGGTGCTGCAGTACAGAGCCCCTAAGCCCCAGTTCTTTAAGCAGGGTTTTGTTAATCTGCCAGAGGAGACAGAAACTGGCTTCCTCCCTTTCCTTTCCCCTCTGCACTTGATGAAAACAAGCCGTCCAACTTGAAAGAGCTTTGCTGAGCGCTGCTGTCACTTGGTGTGGTCCTCGCAGCTCAACCTGCTGCTGGGCCGGGGACTCTCTGATTTATGGCCACATCCCCGCTAACACGCCTGCAGCTCCAAGGGTTGGCCAACACCCAGCTCGCAAATCCAGCTGAGAAGCTGTCATGCCAAATGCCTTGCATCGATTACTGAACTGATGTCTCAGTGGCTGCAGCTCAGTGACTGCTCCTCCCGAGCATGTCTTGGCTTCTCTGTGAGCCCATCATTTATCTGCGCCGTGAGGCGACAGACACATTTGCTCCAGTTCTGCTTCAAGGTTGCTTCCTTCATGTTGCACAGATGTAGGAGACAGCTCATGTATGAACCGATCCTCTTGCCTTTGTCCTGCACATGGAGACAGCAGCTCACTGGAGCTCTCGGCTCATGGATAATCCAGATCCCTGCACAACCTGCTGGAAATTCCTCCTGCCTCTGTTGTCCTTGCCATTTGTCACTGAGGTTTGCCAATGGTCTTTTTCTTCTGGTACCTAGTCACTTCTCTTTGGATTGTAGTCCAGTTGTCTAGTTCCTGGCTCACCTGAAAGATCCTCCAATGGATCTATAAATTAAATGAGACTATCAGTCTTTGCCCCATGTTTGAGCCAGGCACAGAGGCCCCGTAGTATCGATGGCATTAGCATCGCCTTGGCCATCCTCAGCATTAGCAAGCAGGCTCCTTCCTGCTTCAGTATTCAGTCCTCTTTGTTTTTGCTTCCTCCTTCAGCAGGGGGGTAAATGGGATTATGCTGTAGCCCTCCAGACATTCACAGGCCCAAACCATGAAAACAATAGAGCTATCTGCCAGCATGAGTGAATATGGGACTCGGAGTCTAATTAGATAGGGAGACTGGGAGCAAATATGTAAATACCAAGATGAGTATTGTAAAAAATATTTTTAGATATTTGTACTGCAGGATTTCTTGATTTGCTGCTGGGACTGTGAGGTTTATCTCTGCGGTCTCTTAGGAAGGGAAAAAATTACATGCAAAGCCAACCAGTGTTTGTCTGGTTTTGTTTTTCAAATATTGTGCTGCAAATAGGGAGGGCAGGTAAGCATCACTCGAGGAATATGAGGGAAAGGAAAAAGAAGGTCTCAGAGATGCTCAGCAGTCTGATCTCTCTGAATACTGTGCACGTGGACATAGACACATTGTGACTATATAATATGGGAAAGATGTATAATTCAAATAGATCCAACAGCGGTGCTCTTCGCCCTGCCACCCCCATATCTGCAGAAACCTAAGCTATGAGAGAGACTTTTATTTTTAAAGTTAGAACTAGAAATGCCTGGCTTGGAAGAACAGTTTAACAGTACTGCTTAACATAATGGGGCAAGGAATAGTAGATGGAGGGACATGTGTCCATTTGGGAACCCTAAAGACCTTGTCTGGGACCTTGCATGTCCAGATAAAGGAACATGCTCAGAATGCCATAGAAATACACAGATTTTATGGTGGAGACATAACACCTAGTAAATGGGCCCAGGACACAGCTGAGCCGCTCAGACTGGGGCTAGCAGAGGGCAGTGGTTCTCTCCCAGTTGGCCCTTCCATATTTCTGCCTGCCATCCCGATCTCCCTTTAGCTGCTAGGTCTCGAGTCATAAGCCAAAGCAGACATCAGATGGAGGGTGTTGTCTAAAATCAGAGAGAGGCTTTCCAGGCTGGGGACAAATCTTACAGGAACTGTGCCAGCACCTCTTCCAATGTTGATATCTGACATTTCCTTTGGAAAAGTTTATGCTCAGGGTAAACGCACCAGAGAGGACCTCATTAGGAGATGGCACACATGAGAAGGAAGAAGGTGTAGGAGGAAAGAGTATGTGGGAAGGAGTGAAATACAAAGCATGGAAATGGAGGGATGTGGAGTGTAAGCACACAATGGCAAAGGGCAGCATGGTGAAACCTCTGGTGCTGACTTGTGCTGCAGAGCCGGAGTGTGCAGAGCCGCAGCTCCTCAGCCCGGCTGGGGATCTGGCCACTGCATCAAGTTTACAGGGGACTTGGGGCTTTAAAAGCTGCTGGAGCACCAGCCTCAGGCAGGAATTTGTGTTCTGTGGTAGGTAACAGAGTTTGTAACATGCTGATGGGCAGAAATGAGGGGAACTGGTGGTACTGGTAATGCAATTGCCATTTGAGATCTCCCAAACAACCTGTGAAAAAGAAGTTGCCTAGAGGAAAGTCTGGCCTTTGAGTAAAAGCTGAAGGAAATTACTGTGGTACCTCAGGGGAGACTCTAAAGAACTGATTTAAGATGGGGTCAGAATAGTTCTTAGTACAAATTGCCCTGTGTAATTTCGTGTCTGCCAAGTGCCAGCCTATCTCCACTCTCTAATCCCTACATCTCCAAGAACCTTTCCTCCCATGATCTCTTTTCATCCTCCTTTCCTGAACTGTTAACCCATCTGTTTTAAATAGAAGGCGTCTTTCCCTTCTGCTACGAAAGACAGACTTAGTTACCCTGAAAGAGGAAACACCATTTGCACAAAGCGGAGTTTCTACATTGCTTGAGCTCCAGCTCTCCCTCCTCAGCCCACCAGGGACCAAATTGCAGACAGGAAGATGCTTAGCAGTGGAATTGCATCCCACAAGCAAAATTATAAATGCTCTGAAAGGAAAGGAAAAGGAGAATAAAGTCCAATGAGCTGGACACTTGTTTCATTTGTCCCATGACCATGTTTTTTGTTTGTTTGTTTTTAAATATTAATAGGAATTTAAAAGGAGATTCCATCCAGAAGCCACAAGCTAGCCTTAATCATGTTGACCAGTGATGTTTTATCAATGTTAGCCTTTCCTCACTGAGCCCTGCCTGACTAACTTTAATGGCATATAGCACTGACAACCTCTTACAATACAAGATTTACAAGTTTGGAACAGCAAAGCTGGTTTGTAGCTCTCTATTTTTGGGTTCTATGTTCTTTGAGAACTCTCCCAAAATCTGGTCCATTGCTCCTCCCACCCAACTTCCCAGCACTGCTCTACAGCTACATGGAGCTCTCTCAGAGCTGCTCAGAATATTGTTGATCTTCCACTATGGCCTCAGTAATGTGCAAATTAATTGAGGAGTGTCACTGGAATTGTTTGATTTGAAACCAAAATGGTTTGGTATTATCCTATCAGGTTTTTGTCTCCGCAGAGTGTTCCCTGAAGTGCATAGGAATCATCAGGAAACACTTGGAAGTAGCTCGTATTTGAGTTCAACCAGAGTTTGTGACCTGTCCTGGAGTCGTAGCCACCAGAAGGGTAGCGTGTCACACCTTGATAGGGCCTTTTCTTGGTCACCTTGAGGTCTGTGTGTTCTTGGGGACAAGAGGTTCAGCCTTTGATTGCCAGGAACAGTCACAAGAGCTGAGCCAGGCAATTTCTTCCTCGAGGACTGCTGCTCCTGTTTCTAGTGAGCAACAAGTGAATGGAGCCAGCCTACACGGAGCCTTGCTCCCTGCTTTGGTGTTACAGACCCCTTCCCGTGGCTCTGATGAACCACGGGCTCAGAGGGTAGCTCGCTCTGGCATTAACGGCTTGGCTGCAGAGCCATAAGAACCTGTGGTGCGGTGCCTTTTCCCTTTGCAGGAGCCCTCACCATTACCCCCCAGTCTGCAAGTTCATCTCTCAGCCCTTGGAATTTGTCACCCCAGCTCCTCCAGGACCTGGCATTGCTCTCTCCTGCCCACTGTTCCTACAACAGCTGGGTGCCAGCGTTTCATCTCCGAGCTCTGCAGAAGGGCTGAGGCTTCTCCTCCCTGCCGTAGCTGCGGCGAGGGGAAAGGCAGGATGGAGCGGGAGCCGCGAAGACGTTGTGCCATTAAGTGGTGTAATTTAGTCTCTGCTCGATGTTTTGATTTTGCCCAGCTGTGTCTGTGTGCATTTAGATTAATCCTGTTAGCTGGCAGGAGCGGGGCTGCCTGCTGTTTATCAAGAGTGCTTGTGTGATTTCTATTTGATATGCAGTTGTCTTGGAGAGGAACTCGGCAGCCTCGCTGCTCTCTGGGGCTGGGCTCTGTTGGGCAGAGCTCTCTGGGAGTCCAGCAGCAGAGCTGCTGTCTTCATTAGCACTGAAACGGGAGGGAAAAGGGACATTCCCTCGATCATTCAGAGGCATGGGTGTGTGGCCATGGGGTTTTGTCAGAGCAGAAGCTGGCCAGTTGGTCTGCAGCAGTTTGTGCTGCTGGGGCTGGCACCGGGGCTTCTCCGTGTTGTGCTTCAGTCACTTGCCATGAGCAGAGAAGTGGCAGGAGCATCTGAGGAGCCAGGCTCTCCCTGTGCCAGGAAAAGTATGGACTTCTTGCTGAAATTAATTGCTCCTTTAACAAATTACCGCTCATTAGCCAAGCTACTGTGACGATGTGCGTGCTCTTAGCCTGTCTTATCTGCGAAATGAGGAGGTATTACCTTCAAAAAACCCCTAACGATTAGCATAACGGAGCTGGCTTGCCATAACTCTGTCAGCATACGATAAAAAGTGATGCCCTGTGTTCCTAATAGCCATACCGATAAAACATAATAATATAGCACATGGCTTTGAAGTCCCGGGTGGCTGGTTTAGTGTGGAATATCTTGGCGAGTCTTACTGCCAAGTGAAGAGTTCGGCAGGAGGTGGGTGCCCAGAATTGCTGTCCTGGGTTGGAGAGATGAGCTCCGCATTTTTAGTTGTACAGAAGGAGGTTTGTGACCTCATTTGTGCACTTCATTCATCTAACATTCATCTAAGTCAGTCCTCTGTCCTAGACCTTTTTTTTTTTTTTTTTTTTTTTTTTTTAGTCCTATGTAATATTTCAGTGGAACTTGCTGTCGTTAGGTGTGATGGAAGTGGATCATCTAGAGAGGTTCAAATGGGGATTAATCTTCTCTCTGAGTAATGAAAACACAGAGTTATTATGTTAGTTATGAAGGACAAAAGTCCCTTATGCCTACTGAACACAAGAGTAGGCTGGGATGAGATTTTTCTTCTTGACTATTTCCCTATGTTTCCCACACAGCTGTTCTTTCAGCAGAAGCTAATGGATTTGGGAATATTCAGTCATTACATCTCCCCGAAATTATTTTTCTTTTAAGTATATCAAATAATAAAAGCTTCAACAGGGAAATTTTTCCTTTTCTTATACTACTTTTTTTCTTCTTCAGAAAATGCATTATTCTGTTTAAGTTCCTCTAGTTCTTTGATCGTGTCTATTATTCCATCTTCTCATCATCTCCCAAGCATTGCACTCAAAATATTAACCTTATTATCCGTATTCTGTGTATCAATAGTTGTGCTGTTTGCCATGCTGAACTTCTGTAGCAGTTTGCAAGGCATATGGCAGGTGTCTAGCTGTCCCCACACCAAAAACTGCCTTTGCCAACCCCCTCATCTTGATCAAGAGCTGGCATCTGAACCTGTGGGATTTGTGTCCCCAGAAACCTGCAGGTGTAAGGCATCCCTCCGTCAGTCATGTCTCTGTAGATGGGAGGTGGTGTTGTGCCCTAACCATGTGTTCCCTGAGTTAAAACCACCTATAATCTGCCAAGTGGCTTCCAAAGGTGCTAAGATGTCACAAAACTGTTGTTTTCGGAGAAATATTTTTACAAGACTAGCTCTCTGCCGCGACACAATCCTGAGCTAAGGGACAAGTGGATTCAAAATGGGATTAGGTTTGTTTGAGGAACACAATCCCCTCCCGACAGAGATTAGGCCTCGAGTCTCTGCCTTGCTGCAAACTCCTTTTCTGACCTTAAGCAGATCTCACCTCTCTGTGGTTTTGTTCCCCGTGGTCTTGGAATTGGGGATTCACATTTGCCATAAGTGCTGGGAAAATAAATGCGCCGTGGATCCTGATGCTCAGCTGTTACGCTAACAGGGAGCCACATCAGCTATGTCATTAGCAGGATTTAAAAATACTAATAGGGGTATTAATTAAGGACATAAGCAAAGTACAAACTGATAGGGTCAGGAAGAAACAGCTCTCCCTGAACACAGCTTATCCCACATCTGTCTACCAGCATCCTCCACTGAAGCATCTGGTACTGTCAGATGGGTTACTGAGCCAGATGCATTTGCTCTGCAATTCACTCTAACACTGTCTTTGTTCTTGCATCTCCTGACTGATTGCTCCCTAAAAGTTTGCATTTTCCATTTGCTGTATGTCAGTGGGGATTGATTACGACAAAGCAGGATCTATACCCTACTCACATGGAAGCCCCGTACATGCAACAGACTTGATTGGGATTGAGGCGTTTTATTTTTTATTTTTTTCTAATAAATTGGAAATCATAATTGAATATTTCTGGCTGATGTTTAGACTTGGGTGATTTAGCCAAAATGGAGTATGATGAATGAGAGACGGGAAGAATTGCAGAAAGTGTGTTTCTTTTTTTTCCTGGAAACACATGATGGTACAGGAAGGTCAATGATAGAGATTTGCTTCATAAGCCTGTGTCTGTCTGCATTAAATGTGTATCTCAGGTCCCTCTTGCCTGTTCTCCTCCCCAGTAGGTTATCAGCACAAGCCCAGCTGTGTGTGCTCACTAGTCCAGCCAGGTGTCCACTGTCATTGCCATCAGATGGCTGGGAAATGAGCTGCATGGAGCACTTTTCTGTGTCTCTGCTCAGCCCCCAGCACCCACAGACCCAAGCACAGCACCTGCAGCTGAAGCATCCTGGCTGCTCATTGCAGCTTTGGTAATGGGTTGGGACGCAGAGCTGGATGCCCTCAGGGATAATCCCCTGGCCCAGGCAGAGCCAAAACTTGACAGATGAGAGCCACAATGAAACGGAGAGAGCTCAGCGTGCTGCTCTTGCTGGCGTCTGAGGAGGTGCAGCGGGAGCAGGTCTGATAAAGCAGGGCCAGGCTGGGCGGGCTGTGGCCCTGCTGTCCCCACCACCAGCTCCACGCAGGTCCTCATGTGCCTTCAGCACTCGCAGCAGCCTGCCGAGTATCTTCCCAGAAACAGCTGACTGGCGTATTTTAATTAGAGGGAGAGTAAACTACATCGGAGTCCTAGAGGCTGACTTTTTCACAACGGCTTGGGGAAAATGGAAAGACTAGCATTTTCAATTTAAGGTTTAGTTAGATAATGCCTGTTGGTGCCAGTAGATTACAGAGTGGATATTAAATCCTCCAGGATTTGCAATGGGAAAGTACTCACAGAATCCGTAAGTAGGCAGGAGAGCATGGCTATGGAGCTATCGTCCCCTGGAGGTCCCGAGCGGGAAGAGAAAATGCGAAGTAAATCTTTTCTTTGAAGGAGGCTCTGTGTAAAGAGCACACATATGCAGGCTGTGGCCTTTAAAGGTTTCCCTGTTAAGAAGCTTTCTTGCTTCTGACAGCAGCCAAATGGCGTGTGAAAAGGTAATGGGGTCTGTCAAACTGCTGGAGCAGGGAAATGCAAGGCAGGGCTCCTGGTGCTGATGCTCCCGCTGAGGAGTTCGAGGCAGGTTTCTTTCAGCTGCGGGCCCCCCCCCCCCCCCCCCCAAAAGGACCTTCTCAGCATGTCCCTGTGGAACCAGGACAGCTGTCCTGTGGCACTTGATTTCCCAAAGCAGATCACAGCAGCTCTGGCTCTTGGCTATTTCATAGCATCAGTGCAAGCTGCTGCTGCTGATGTGTGGGGCTTGGTGAGCGGGAAGCAGGAAAGCAGACTCGTTGGTTGGTGACCTGGGATCTCTTGGCCAGTTCAGCCCACTCCAACCTTAGCAGGAGGACCTAGGACACATCAAATTCTTGCTAGAGCTCACCAAGGTTCCCATAGGAGATATCCAGCACTGCAGTCTAGGGGAGACACAGTCACAAAGCCCCTGGTAACTGCCCTCACCTGAGTCAAAACCCACTCCAACACAAAGTTTGCCAGGACCTGTTCTACCTCCTGCCTTACACATATCCAAGAGCCCTGAGGGCAGCATCAGCAGTGCAGGGAAGCTGCTCCTCTTGGTCTGTGCCCATCTCCTGATGAGGGAAATGCTGGCCGTGCTTGCCTACCTTGTCAGGGAGAAAGAGTTGAAAACTCATTGCAAAACAGTGATGATCCTGTAATGACAAGAGCTAGAAAAGGGGAAGAGTTTATCCCTCATTACTGCAACATGCAGGTAGTTTGGCAGTGCATGGTGACTATCCTGGGACTTGGTCCATGACCTGTATAACACTACTAGTTTAGATGCACTAAAATGCACAAATTAATCACTACAGCCGTCCAGGCATGTTTCATCTAGTTTGAAAGTTCACTTGCAGGTTAAGGGTAAATATTAACCTGCAGTTTTTCTTAGGAACAGCTCTTTCTATTTAGAGCAATTGTTGCATCAATTCCTTCAGCTGATTTAACTGAAGGAGGGGCACGGGAAAGAGTTTTTGGGTAGAAAGAATGCGAGTGCTCTTCACCAGACTCTGCTGAAAACCTAGGAAAAACATCTGAGGTTGCAGTGTGCTATCTGTACCAGAAGCAGAGCAGGTAATGGCACGGACCCGAGTCCAACTGCCACTGCCAGTGTCCGCGAGCCATAAAGGACGGCTCCTGGGGAGTTAGGATGGAAAAGGTTTTTGTTGTGGCGTGTTCAGGTAGCAGAATTACAGGTTATACTGTATCTGCGGGTGATAAATAGTTCCTATGAGTTCCCAGCCCCGGTCCCACACGTGACATATCCCCGTACTTAACTTGGCATGTGGTAAGGGATGTCTTGAAGGCAGCTCTAGACTAGCTCCCTAGACTAGGAAATACTCAGAGCTGAGTCTGGGGTGGATTGAGAGCCTGCAACTGGTGTCAGAGTGCCCGTTGGCTCCTGCGTGGTGTGGAGGAAATGCTCTAGTGCTGTCCCCAGGTCCACAGCCCCAACACTTTGCAAGCTCTTTATCTAAAGATCAGATCCGTGGCAATAAAAACTCCAAAACTATCACAGACTTTGGTTTGAACACCCCAGTAGTTTTATTAAGAACATGTCCCTATATTATGCTTACTAATTTGCAAATTCAAACGCTTTATTTCTGTGTTATCTTTGTGCAAAAGACTGGCAAATTTATGCCACAAAAATATTGCAAAAACATAAAGGTTCACAAGCAATTAGATTTTATTATTCCTGTTTATGCTCCTGAAGAACTATTCATTTTAAAAACTTTATAGTCAATATGTATGAAGATAAAACAATGGTCTGTCGTGCTCTGGTGGCAGAAGTCAAGTGATTAAGTGAGCTGAATGAATTATTATAGAAGATCAGTTTTGGGAGCTACTTGCTTTGATTCTTGGCTGGCTATCGCTGCCAATATCCACCCAGGGAGAGGCTCTGTCCCCACGTTATTTACTTTTCCCTCGCACTAGCTCGGATCATGCATCATTCTAGTTCAGAAGCACAGAATTGCATATGTGCTAGAAAAAATATCAGCACAAACTTGCTGTTACCAGTGAGAGCCCATTTCACTCTGTTCTCCAAACAGCCATCAAGCCTCGTTTGCAGGCTGTGCGCTGGGGGTCCTGATGGAAGCAAGGCTGTAGATGCTTTTCCAAGGGGTGCTGGCTGCCTTGAAATCATCCTTTACTGAGCACATGGCCCCAAAGCAGCCTGCATGGGCGTGGGACAAGGGGGCAGCTTTTTAAAAGGGGCAGTGGACGTGGGACCAAGGTTTTCTGGGTTTTAGGGCCTCCAACATCTCCTGTGGGTGCGAGGGCAGATCTGGCAGGTAGGGGGATTTGCAAATTGAGCATTTGGGGTGAAAGAGCCAAGGAACTGGACCCAGTAGCCAGAATTTTCAGGAAACCACAAGTTGCTGGGGGTGAAAGAGGGAAAAGACCTCAATTTTTGGGATGCTGGGTGATCTGGGGATCTCCTTGGGATGGCGAGCTGACAGCTGGCCCTGGGTCCAAGCTGAGGACGGTCTGAGCAGAGGGAGCCCCGAGCTCAGCCTGTGCTTCCAGGCTGTGAAACTCTTCCTGATGCCTCCGGGGCTTCCCTGTCAGGCCTCCCCCTGCTGAGGGTTCATTGCCACGAGGTTTATTGCTGCAGCCCCGCTGCCAGGCCTGCGGGCTGCCTCCGGTACGCTCCTTAGCATCACGGAGTCCGGGAGCGCAGAGCGTGCTCGACACTCGCTCTTCTCGTGCTTAAGTGGTGGAACCGAGACGTTCGCAGCAATTTTAGGACAGGAAGAAGATTTCTCTCTGATTGCTTTTTAATCACAGTAATAACAGTAATGGAGGCAGTGAATGGAATTGATGGGAAGGAGCTGAGCTCGGCTCTCTGCTAACTCCCATGTGGGGTAAACAAGGAGGATTTACTGGCTTCTCGAGTGAATCCGCAGTACCCTCGCAGGAATGGCTGGCAGCAATATTCAGCTGGTACCCAGTGCCTGGGAGAAGGAATATTGCAGACATCCTCTGGTAGCTGTCTGCCTCAGTGCCTCGGGTAAACGAGCGAACCTTGCCCGCCTCTCTCCTCATCCCCACAGACACTCACGCACACAGTCTGCATCTTCAGCAGCACACGGGGGATTTATCCTCTAGCTCACAGACAAGAGAAGCCATCATATGGACCAGAAATTTGAGAGGTCAGCAGCTCTCCTTGCAGAGACCGGGCTGCACATGTGAGCCAGCACCTTCCTCCGGTGGGAACTGGTGAGGTTGGAGGGGGACAGGCACCGAAACCCCAAACAGCCACAGACAGAGGCTTGTAGAGGTGTCCTCTGCAGGGAAGGACTTGGGTGGGAGCAGTTGATCTACCTGGGCACCTGCAGGCTGCTCCCAAGGCAGTGAACTAGCAGCACATCCACCAGCCTGGTTTGACCTCAAGGATGTGGGCATATTCGCTGATGTGACCCTGACTCAAAACACCCACAAAGCAGTGAAAAACAAGCCTCTGGAAACTGAGAGAATGTTTGTTTTCTTTCTTTTTCTTTCCTTTTTTTTTTTTTTTTTTTTTCCCAACCCCCTTGCTCCTATAAAGAATATTTGGAAGAAACCTAAACTCATTGAGGCTGTTACAAGCATGCCAACACCAAAGACAGAGAGAGACGTTGTCCCCAGGGGTTTTTGTCAGACATGGAGCTTTCTCCTTTATTTCTGCAGTTGCACACGTGAAGGGCCTGGTTTACATCAGCGCAGTCGTGTCCTGTCTGAGGAGATGGAATTCCTCTTGCTTTGCTGATCGAGACAAACACGATAAAAAGAGTTCATGCAGAACACACCTCGAAGCGAGGGACAGCAAGGGCAGGAGCTGTGCCCCCTCCCCAGCACCCCTGGTGGGGACACCAGCAGGGCTGTGGGGAGAAGGATGGGGACACCCAGCCCGGAGGGAACGGGGAGCAGCTCCGCTCGTGTCGGGTTTTACCGTGTGTGCAAGATCTGAATGAGGCCCTCGAAGTGAGGAGGAGAAGGGGAGAGAACAGGGTGAAGGAACCGGGGCTGGGGAGGGGGCAGCGGGAGGAAGGGACCCTCGGTTCCTCCACCCTGTCATGGTCTCAGGGACCCCCGGGCACTTCGGATGTGAGCTGGTGCTGCAGCAGAGTTTGTTTAGGGCAGGCAAGAAGGGTGGGGATGTTAATATCCAGGGAGGAGGAGGGATCGTGCCCGCATTTTGGGAAATAGAAAGGAAGAGGTGGAAGCTTTCACTGGAATGGAAGTGACCCAAGTGAACACAAGATGCCTGCTCAGGGGGGAAATCAAAAAAAAAAAAAAAAAGAATAAAGTCAGTGAGGTTTCGGGGTGTGTGTTGGGGGCTTCTTCTATCCTTTCTCTCACAGTCACTCAAGCCCCGCATTGCATTTCCTAGCAACTCTTCTATCCTTTCCTCTCCTCTAACTCCTATTCTCTGTCCCAGTTTCTCCTTCCTGTCCTTCCTCACCACGCTACCCACTTACCCTCTGGTCATTGAAAACAAAAACAAAAAAAAAAACCAAAAACCAAACAGAATACAAAATAAATGCCATTTCAAGTATTCTGGAGCTACCAGCTTCCAGCCTCAGAAGTTTTGTCTGAGGTGTAAGGATAAAAAGCAGTGAGCATCATTGCACAGGGATTAGCAGGAAAGTAATTTTCAGGGAGCAATGGGTGTGACCTTCCTCAGCCAGGTGTTGCAAGCGTTTGGGGTAGGAAAGGCGGGGAGAAGCCGTTCCAAAACCTCTTGAACAGAGCAACCCATGCAAAGGAGCCCTCAGGTCTCGTTTCGCCGCTCTGGTCCTGCAAGAGGCCATCTGCTCCCCTCAGTGGGCTGCGAAGCACCTAACCTCTCAACTTTGTCCAAGGGCAAGGAAAAGGATCTCAGTGAGATCACGGCAAGGTTAACCAGCTCTGTCTGCAGCCTGGGTGCTGACGTGATTCATTTATCCGGGGGGCAAATAAAAAGGACTATCCTCAGCAAACTAATTCCCATGGCTGAAAAAAAAATCCACTGATTTTGTTGTAGGGGAATTTAAAACAAACAAAGAAACAGAACTGCCCAACACCTGTGGCACCTAATCAATCTTCTATTAGTAGGATGGGTTTTCTTTTTATTTCTTAATTTGAAAGGTGGCTGGAGGGGTACTTTAATGGAATAGAAAGCCTCTCTGCCCCTCCACCTGTAGCTGGCCCAGGGCTACAGCAGCTCGAAATAGGTCCCGTTGCTGGATTTTGCTAACCAGCCAGAGCAGGGCTGAGCTGATGAAGGGCCTGGGGAGGGAGAAGTGCCACCACAATGGGACAGGGGGGGCTGCGGGGGTCTCGGGCAGGTGGTGGCACTGGCACTGCTCCGAGTGAGAGCTGTGCGTCCCACCCGAGGCAGGGCTGAAGATGGGGCAGAGAGGCTGGGGAAGAGCGGAGCTTGTCACCGCTCCTGGTGGCCAGGGGCTCTCCATCCCAGGAAGACCCCCGAGCCCCCCCAGCTTGGGACCTTCCACCAGGACTTAAGAGCTGTGCAAGCACTTGGGAGAGCAGGGCAGCTGGTAAAACAGAGCGAGGGGAAGGGGTGGGTGCTACCCAAGCATGCATGCTTCCCAGGAGAAGCAGAGCAGCCAGCTCTGCAGAGGCAAAGGGAAGGGTGGTGGCAGAGAGGGAACGAGGAGGTGGCAGCAGAGGATGGGGTTACGTTGTTAAGGCCTGCAGAGCTTTCAAGGCGATTAGGTGATTTGGGAAAAAAAAAAAAAAAAAAAGTCCGTGTTTCCTCTAGTAAAAGGCTATTCCCTTCTGCACCTTCCCTCTCCCTGGCAGAGATTAGAGCAGCAAGGTTAATATAGTAGCAGGTACATCCATGAAAATCCGCAGCTTCTTCACTCCAAGTGCTGCCAGCTCTTCCCTAAATCTTCAGGAATCAAGGTGCCTCGTTGGAGGTGGCTCCATTGCCTTTGTTGACGTAAAAGGGGCGGTAATGTGACTGCAATGGAGAATTTGGGGCATGTGAGTTTGACCTACCTTCTTTTTCTCTGACCGCCTACACTTCACCCGACCGTATGCATCTTAACACACTCCTATCTTAACACCTTCAGCCTTCCGTCTTGCAGAGAGCACCACCTCACCTCGCTGCCGGAGCGATCAAATGCAAATGGTGTTGCTTTCTGATTTGCACATATGCTTTGCATAGACTTCATCCCGAAGCCAAATGAGTCTGTGCATGGTACAAGATCTCAGACTGTGACTCACGGCTTGATGAGAGGTTTCTGGGAGAAGAGGAATGTCACCTCTAATTTTATGCTTCTGACAGCGTCTTCTAATTGCTCGCTAACCTGAGAGCTCAGGGGAGTTTTCACACTTAACGCTATGCACAGTTATGTGAGCAATGGACTGGCTTGCACGGTGTTTATTTGTGCTCCCTGATTGGAGAGCCGAAATTCTTGTGCATGGAAATTCTAGCGCAATGGTGTGTTGTTTATTTGCACCTCCACATGTTGTGGGCCCCCTATAAATGTTTGCGTAAACAGAAGCGTAAGTGGAGGAGACACAAGGGCAGAGCCTGGAGGAATTGCCATTTTCCTGTCTCTCCAGCTCTATTTACCACAGTTCCTAGTTGTCTTTCTTCTCATCGGGAGCTACCCCAGGAATTTTATGCTTATCTGCACCATTACAAATGAGCAACACGTGGCAGAGGTGTGTTGTACAGCCTGGTGTTGGCTGGGGATGATTGCGGAGCACAAAACCCCAGTTATTGGCTAACAGTGCTCATTGTTTGCACTGTTCAAGGTGAAATCTCTAGCCTGGATCCACCAATTCTGGGGCAATCAACCGATTCCTCCTGTCTTTGTTGTCCCCTGCATTGCAGTGCTTTAAACTCGAGGATTAACCCTTGTTGCTCCTCCTAGGAGCAACTCAGAAAAATGTTGCCTTGGACACTGCCCTTGAGGACTGAAATGTCCCGAAGCATCTGTGAAAATGAGGATGTGCTTCCACCAGTGAAGTGCTAGACAAGGCAGTGAGGAAGCACCTCGGTTTTGCAGCATCTGATCTGTCTTAGGTTTGATCTCCTGCCTGGATCTCACTTGCAGAAGGTGTCCGTGTGTCTGGGTGCAGCGCACCAGTTGATGTCAGGCATGGCAGGAGCCTGGAGGCATAAGGCAGAGCAAACCCAACCCACCCTGCTGCTCCGTGCTGACTCCCCATCCCTCCTGCTCAACGCTCCATTTTGGTGAAATTCTTTTCACTTTATGGCTTCAATTTCCAATCTAATTAAGAGATGGAAAGGAGGGGGGGCTTCATTTAAAGAACTCCCTGTGGGCTAAAAAGACATTGTTCTTATACAGCACAGTCCTTTGTAAAAAATCATATTTACAGACCTTTTAGAATGTGTATTACTTAAATACATGTTTAAGACTATTTTTAAAGCTAGATTATTGGCCCAATAGACCATAAAAGTTCCTGCAGAGCTCCTGCAGCCCGGAGTGTATATTTCTATTTTGGGACTTTTTAATGCTTGTATTTATCAACTCAATTGTTAGGTTCAGGGATATCTGGTGAATAGAGGCTATAAAAATAAAATAGCCACTACAAGTGTATGCATGAGAGAGACAAAAGGCCGGTGACGTTGTGGAGAACTTAGCCAGGTTTTTTCTTTGGGGGTTAAGGCAGGTTTGGGTCGTGTTCACAGAGCACAGCATGCTCGCTGCCAGGCAGCATGGTGATTTTTGCTAGGGAGACCATACTCAGAGCCACCAGAGACCAATGGTAATAGAAACTTGACTTTCCTGACCCGATTTCCCTTCGGGAGGGCAGGCTTATGTCTAAAATCACTGGGTGGGATTTCCATCTGGGCACACACACCATGAAGCAGTGGATCTTTCACAAAGGTGGTGAGCAAACACAAGGCAGAGAAGATGCTGCAGCAAACTGCTGTTCCTAGGAGACGTGCTTTGCTGTCACACATTCAGAGACTCAAGGCTGGATTTTCTGAATGTGCCCCAGTCTGTCCAGGAACATCCCTGTCACTGGCATTCGTCTGCTGGAGGGGCCTTTTAAATTTAGCAGACATATAGCTGCAGTCCTTGAGCAGCCACTTGCTAACTGCTGTGTATTTCCTCTGTTTTCTTCCTTCAGCGTGAGAAAGCCATCAATTCTTGACCCTCTCCTTCTTACAAGTCCTATTTCCAGGGAGCAGTAAATAATCTTTCACAAATGTATAATGAAAATTCAAAAAATAGATCTCAGCTGTGGAGATGGGGGCAAAATCTTGATCATCTTAATTCAGATCACGCAAGATCTTAATGCGTCACGGTGCAAAGGGATGTTAAGAACAAGTGGATGAACTTATGTGGCTGTGCATTGATTATTTGTTACCTGTGTACATAAAAGAATAGAGGACCTAAAATACTACCGTCCTCTGGCCCTTGCAGTGTACTGTTACCTGTTTTGTGGTAGCAGTGGAAAATGAGTGATTTATAAATGTTCTGGTGATTTATCATCACTGTCTGACCTCTCATCTTTGATACTGTCAGCTCGCTGTGGGATGCAATTAGTACGATCCTTTTACATGGTTATCTGCGGCGTTACACAATTTGTGTTTTCGAGATGTCACAGACCGCTAAGAGTACACAATATCCACGCAGGGAGGAGAAGTTCTGCAGATCCCAACATGTCTGCTGTAATATTTGTAGAGCTTTTGGAAGCTGGGATCAAATTCTAGACCAGGGCAAAATCCTGTCAAAATGTCATTTTGAAATATTGATTATTCCTACAACCCAGAGCTGTGGTGGCAGGGGGATTAATCTGTATCCCTCTCTGGATGCAGTTAACCACAGGAAAAATAGCAGAAGCTGCTGACCTGAAGCTTCTAGTTTCCCATTTCCAAAGGACCCCAGCCCTGGTCCCCGGAGCCTCAGGTGTCCTGAGGACAGATATTTCTCTTGCTGAAGCTGTGCACATGCTTTCACACCAAGGGTATGTTTCTTACCAATACAGACTGCTTGGAGGATTTCCACGTCTGTGGCGTCACCTTTGCAGACTGATGTCTCACTATTGAGGGATAAGCTGTGACAACAGAAGAGAGCCTGTTACAGGTCAGCCCCCGACACCATCCCCGTCTCCCCTCGCAAGCATCAAGGCAAGCAGCAGGACTGGACGTGCCACGTAATTAGTATTGCACTGCTTAACGTGGAAATGCAGCCGTTCCTGGGGTGGGACACCACAGCCATCGGACAGGTGCCTGCTCCACCGCCCAGCCGGTTCGGAGAAGGGAGTGAAGAAGGCCTGTCTAATTAAAATGTCTGAGGAATGCAGGGAGGTGGAATGCAATCAGTCCAATTAAATTTAGGCCAAGTCCTGAACTAAGCATTCTGACTGCTGCGAAGAACACTATCGGCTATTTAATTAGCGCAAAGAGCCGCGGCCTGGGTTTCATGTCAGAAATTAATGACAGTACCTCTGGCAGTGTGATAAGCCCTAACCCCCACCTACTGCACCAGCTCAGCTCTGATTCAGGACTAATAGCAGCCCTGCTGCATCACAGCCCGCTGCAGCACTGTCGGGAGATGGGCTTTGGGCTTTCCTCACCACCTCCCAGCTGCAAATTAATCGGGCCTGACTCTGCTTGGCAGGTGCTGATGCTCTTGGCTTCAACCTTTGGTGCCCTTGAACTAGTTGGCAGTGCGGAAAGAGGATTAGGAGGCAGTGGATGGGGGACCCTGGTTCAGATGAAGGAGAATTGGCAGCTAGCACATAGGTTTTTTAAAGGTTGTGCTCTGTGGCTATTATTCTTTTAGGATAATAGCTGTTTTCAAACACTGATGAAGCTAGGGGGTAAAGGAAATTAATCTCATCTCCCAGCATCCCTCTCTCCCTGGTTCCTGTGAATCTAAAATCATCTAAATTCTCATCTCTACGCCTTACAAACAAAATTAAAACCCCCTCCAACTACTCCCTAAATATAACCATACTTTACTAAAGTCCTTTTGCCCTGGTTCAGGGGTGTGAGGTGCTCATCATGGGCACGTATCTGAGACTGACAGCCCGGGCAGGAGAGGTGGGCCAGCTGCAGGACTGCTCCAGGCCCCCTCATGGGAGCAAGGACAGGGCTGAATGCCTTATCACCTAAACAAGGAGCAGGAGGAAGGAGGGGAAAAACCAAATGCCTAGTACCGGTCTTAGTGAAGAGGCTCCCATCAGACTGTTTGCTGAAGTCACCGGGCGGATTCTGTCCCACCGAGGAGAACTGAAAAGGCAGCTTAGTGCCATTGCCTACTGGAAGATAGAAGAGGTTGCGTTATTCCACGGCGCTGCGTGCTGCACTGGGGAAGCCTAAGCACTTCAAAACACACCCTGTAAAACTACCTCCAGCCAGCCTGGGGGGAAACGGGAACTGGTGGCTTTGTCCCTGTTCTTTTCCTTAAGAAAAAAGCAAATCAGCAGCCAGTGGTGGGGTCCTGGTGTGGTGTGTGAGTGTGAAGAGGTCCCAGTGCTCCGGGCAGGGAGGGAAGAGCCTTTCTCTCGTGAGACCCAGAGTGCAGGTGTGACCAAAGAGCTTCCTTGCAGGCAAATTGCCTCTCCAGAAACTGGGGTAGCGAGGCCAAACTACACGGCTGCCAAAGCTCCCTTGCCTCTGAGCAGTTGAGCCTTATTCAAAGCAAGGTGAAATTAAAGCAAGGCTTCCTCTCCTGGCCAACTTGGGGTCAGGCCCTGGCTGCCAAAAGGAATCTGAGACAGAGGTGATGAGGGGGAGAGAGCCCTGCCTGTGGCACGGGGAGCAGGAGGGCTCAGCTGTGGCTGTGAGTCACAGGAGCTGCCCCGGCTCGGGCCGAGTGGCCACGGATGCTGGTGGGCTGCCGGTGAATGAAGGCAGGCAGGACCCTGAGCGTGAACAAGCAAAGAAAAGACAGGAGAGAAAAAGGAAGGTGGGGAGCTGGGCAGAGAAGGCACGACTCGCTGCTGCTGGTCCGCACCACGCTACCACTGAACATCCCCTCCCCATCATGCTGATGCTGTGCAGGCTGTGAACAGGGGGCAGGCCACATCTCTGAGAGCTTATGAGCTCAGTGAAAGGTGTGTGTGAGAGGGAGAAGAGCAGCCTTGTGCTTCTTAAACTGCCTGGGGGGAACCAGAGTCAGCTCCTGCTCCTGCCCCCAGCTC
The DNA here is from genome assembly GCA_011075105.1 of Heteronetta atricapilla. Lineage (NCBI taxonomy): Eukaryota > Metazoa > Chordata > Aves > Anseriformes > Anatidae > Heteronetta > Heteronetta atricapilla. The sequence goes on along the minus strand of CM021754.1, from coordinate 4,581,794 downwards.
CGCAGCTCGCCTCGGACCAGTTGGTGTCGGCATTCCTGTCGCAGCTGGTTAGGTGTCTCAGGGTCTGTACAAACTCTTTTCCATCTTCTTTCCACTGCTCAAACAATGAGGACCAGAGCTACCCGCCCCTCCTACACGGGCAGTGCCTAGGGCAGCGAGACCTGGGCTTTGGGTGTGCGCAGGCGGCGCTGCTGGCCCCAGATGGCTTTGTTGGGACAGTGACAGGACAGCTGAGAGGGGAAGCAGAGGTCGGTTAGACAGCTGGAAAGCTGTGGCACGGGGGGTTAGATCCTTTCAAACTGAAGGCGGAATTACCCGTACCAAGTGTTTCCTCAGTCGCTTGGAAGGAGGAAAATTCCCATGATCGTGGGTTGAAACTGGCTGTAAAACAAGAGCATCCAGTTCAGCAGTTGGCTCCAGGTGAGCTGGCTCCAAGGCCTGTGCCTGGCGTTGCTCTATGAAACAGTCCCCACCATTTTGGAAGCAGCCCCAAAGCAGAAGTCCGGGTGCAGGGAGGAAAGCCTGAGCTTTTCTCTGCATTCTAGGGCTGCTGAACAGACTTTGCAATGCTTAGCAAATGAAATTCTCAGTGCTGCAGCGCTGTCTTTAGCCCCATTAAATTGCCAACTTCAGTTTGCCTACTCGACGTGACTATTTCGCAAAGAGACCTGCAGGCAGAGGCTTGGATTTCGAGCACGAGAGGCACCAGCAGAGGAGCGTTGCTTGCTCACGTGCACGGCGTCTCAGCCTCCGAGACAGGCATGTGCTGCAGGGGTTCACGAGGGCTGCACGCCGTGATGCCGCCTGGTGCTGCCGTACCCCTCTTGTGAGACATCAGGCTCCCAGAGGAGCAAAAAAAGTGATGAATGCTGTGAGCTGTTTTGCTGCCATCCTGTGGTCTGCTTTTCTAGTTCAGCAGTGTTTCTGTTTAAGCAGTTACCTCTCCCTTCCTATGCACTGAGTAGCCCAGCTTATTTAAAGACCCGTGAAAGCACAAGATGATCTTTCCAACCTTCCTCTGGCTTTGGCCAAAATGTTTGCAACCTTAGGAGAAGAAAGTTCACCAGAAGAGGACAGAAAGGAGTGTCGAGCAGTTTGTTCCCCAAATTTTAGGCAGCATTTGAAGCCCTTTATGTCTCCACTCTGCATCATTGTGTCACCCCTGCAGATGGGTGCTCTGTGATACTGTCTTTAACGACAAGAGCAGCGGAAGGCTCCTTAAATTTAAGCAGGACGTAAAGACCTACAGGGTCAGCTCAAGTCCAAGTGGTTTCTTAGTGTGGTGCAATTAGCACCGAGCTCTGCTTGGGTAGCATTCCTCAGCACAGCAAGCAGACGTGCTGCCGTGGCCTACGGCAGGACTTGCACTGATCCAACCCAGCAGGAAAAAGGGTGTGTTAGAAAACCATCACGAGATATTCAAGGATTCTGTGCACATTATGCAATACAAAGGGTGGAGGGGGGGCCTTTTTTTTTTTTTTTTTTTTTCTTCCATTTTATGGAATTCCTTAGAAAAGATGCAATTGAAAGCATTTCTGGACTTCTACATGACACACTGCTAGAGGACAGAAAGCCCTAGGGGGTTAAATGCTTGTGGCTATAGTGCATTATTCATCAGATAATCCTTTGCTAGCCAGCATACAAGCTTAAGTGGGTCATGTCTCCTGTTTTGCCTACTGACTCATTCTGTTGCCAAAGTCCCCATCAGGGTGGTTGCAGCGGCCGGTTCCTTTCGATCACCGTGTTCCCATAAGGGATCGTTTTTGCACCCTCACCCTGGTGGAGAACCCAGCCCTGCTCAGTCCCCATTTCAGCAGGGACTTGGTGTGCTATCACGTGCTTTGTTTTTTGGGTGAAGTAACTTGATTGGTAACAAATAGAGAACGAGCAGCTTTGGGAAGCAAAATGTGCCTGCTCTCAGGACAATGTAGGTGTGTGTGTGGGTGGAACAAGCGCTCCCCCAGCATTTGTATATTCAGAAGCCCATTGCAGGAAGCGATGGGTCACGGAGCTCCTAGCCAGTGTGCAGCGCTCGCACGCCTCTGCAGCTGTCTGCATCCAGCAAGTGGCTTCACTGGCTTTGATAACAACATGAAATTCTAAATCCCATATCCAACAGTTCTAGTTGATTCAATCATCCCTTAAGGCTGAAAATGCTGTAAGATGCAGGGCTCGGACTGGTCTCCCCCAGCATCGGCAGCTCTGCTCAGCAAAGCTGGGGCAGGCAGCAGCTGTAACCATCCGGGCAGAGTTTGGGGATGGGTTCCCTCTTAACCGAACCCTCCACATGCAAAATGGCCCTGGCAGCCTCTGATGAAGACACTGTGGGCCAGCAGGGCGCAGTCCTTGCTAACCGAACCGGGGTCTGCTCCCCGTCCCCATGGCGCCAGGCAGGGCGGGCAGCAAGCTGCCAGCCGTGGGCTGCTCACAGAGGAGAAGGGCAGAGGGGAAATGCAGACAAAGGGCTCAGTGTTGGGATCTGGGCTGTCCCCACGGAACCCTAAGGCTGGCAGAGGCCATATCGCATGCCATGTGTGCCTGCAGGGGGGTGCCACCACTAATTGCAGGCCTTTTGGTTTGCCCTGCCACGATCTGGTTGTTCAGAGCAGCAGCTGCAGACACCTGGCAAGCCCAGGTAGGGCCTCACTTGCCAGGGACCAGAGGAAATCTGCTCACTGATTTTGTGCCATGCTTTCTGTGCCGTTGTTAATACAGGCTCTGCTTTGCCTAGGGCTGTATCACTCTGTGCTTCTCACTCTGGAGGTCCTGATGCTAATTTGGAAGTAGGCAGCTGCCATTTTACAACTGAATGTGTTGAAAACGGGCATTCGCTCATCCGGGAGTGTTCAAGCAACAACGGGGCCATAAGCAGATCTCAAGGGCTCTTGTCAGTGTAAGAACTCAGAAAAGAACCCCAACCTCCTGCTTTTTTAGGGCACATTACTCACTTCTTGCATCCTTTCCCTGCTAGGAAAAAAATAAAGATGTTTTCTGGTGAAAGTAAAATCTGAACTCAGATCACGCCTGGTGTAGCCTTCCTGTTTGATAGCACACAGGGGTAAGCTTCTGGTGGAGGGTAACGCTTACTTCGACCTGATAACGTCTGTTAAAACTCCCCTGTCTTCACAAACTTCCCTCCTGAGGGAGTTCAGTTGTTCCAGCTCTCCTCCACGGAGCTAAGAGCCTTTTCTGCCTTGTTTGAGATGGAAAGGCAAAAACTGCTCAAAGCTTTGTAAGCTGGAGGGAAGACCTGGCATAAACAAACACAGGGGGACTGAACTCAGTCCAGTCCAGAGGGACAGCACTGAAATAAGTGAAGGAAAGCCAATTTTGGGACAAATCACTAATGAAATTCCTTTCCTGTGCTGAGCTTGGAAGAAAGCCGGCCACCACTGGGTTGCCTTACCTTTGGGAGACAGGAACATGGAAAATCTCTTCAAGTTATCGGGCTGGTTCCACTCGTAGTTGTTCATCATAAACCGGTGGTCGCCTGTGGGAGCAGAGCAGGAGCTGAGTGGCCTTGAGAGGGACAGGAGGAGGGGAAGGGGACAACAGGCTGGAAATGCGTCCTCGGGAACAGAGGGAGAGGTGGTGGTGCCCTTTGAAAACAAATTGTTCTACCCTTGTAGCTCTATCCTTGTAACTCTGCCCTAGGACTTGCTGGCTGCAAGGTCGAGCAGCCCCAAAACGAGCTGGCTGCCCAAAATTCTGGGATAAAAGAGGTTTGGCACAGCTGAAGTGTGAAGAGCTGAGGAACAGCCCTTCCGCAGAGATACGCTATCTCCTGCGCATCCACAGGGACACTCCAGGGTTGAGGCGTTTTCCAACCAAAGGACTGCTCCGTGGCTAAAATCGGATCCCACTTCAAAGGCGCTGGTTTGGGTTTGGCTGCTTTTGTGTGCTCAGCCTGTGCACGGAGCTGGCTCTCAACCAGCTCGTCTGGAACTGCAAGTAGTGCAAGGCTCGAGAGAATCAGAGTGCTGGGAGGGCTCAGTGCAGTGGTTCGTGAGATTTTTAAAGATGCTAAACCTGAGCTACAAACAGCTCAAGCTTCCTGGACAAGGATGTTTGGTTCGCGCTGCATTCAAAGTGAGTGAATCCTACCCTTTTGCCACGCATTACACAGCCTGGTTTTGGCTTTCTGGGAATGATCCACAAGAAATGATGCTCTATCACTTCACTTGCTCAGAAAAAAAAAAAATATATATATATATATATATACACACACATATATATATACATTAAAGTCTTAAGTCTTCTATACACCTATTGTTCTCTGCAAGTTCTCTGTAAATTTGGTTCCCACATTTAGATAGCTCCATTGTTTGAAACTTAAGTCACTGCACAAACTTTTATGTTATTTCTGCAATTTATTTCTGTGCTATTTAAACTCCCTGGATGCTCTCTGATTATTTGCCTCCTTGCCACACTACTAAGTAGGTACCTGTTATGACAACTAAAAGAAAGTGGATTCCCTTTGGAGTCTGCTATTAAGCAGGTTTCATTCCATTAATATAATATTTCTTCCTGGGAATTTTTTTACACTAGAAGATCAAGCTGGTTGCAAATGAATTTGTTGCAGTGACTCAGGGGGAGTCTGAGTTAATTAAATCCATTAAGTAATTGTGGAGTTATTTCCTTGCAGTCACTAGATGCAGAGTGCTGTCCTCTTTCAAGTGTAACTGTGGTTTGAAAAACGGAGAGCTGCGAAGTTTTGGAGCTACACCTTAAATAACATTTCCCAGCTGAGTGGATGCCACTGTTCTTCTCATTAGGCAGACTCCAAGCTGTGTCCATTAAATCCCCCATAAAGTTTCTGAAAGCGCCCAGGTTTCTGGCAGTGGTTAAGTGTTGCCCTGCTCAGAAGTGCTTTGGCACTTGATTTCCACGGATTTCAAGTGCCGTTGAGGGTTTCAGCATCAGTAACATGGAGGGGAACCTAATTAAAAGTGATCAACTGATCGGGAGGTAGCCAGCCTTTATCTAGAGCTGCTGGAACTGAACATATGCATACTCTTGGGTTGTACAAATGGCCAAGTAAAGTGTATGTGCTTCAGGACAGGCAAAAATCCTTGACTGCAACTTGTTGTTGCCCAACTCATCTAACCTTCAGAAGTGCTGTGAGTATTTGGGGGGGTTAGAAATTCTCCAAAAGTCCAAGTGAACAAAGGAGAAGAAAGAAAAATGTACAAAAAATATTTTTGGATCATTGTTTTCCATCTACTTGTACTAAGCTAGGGCCAAATTTCTCAGCAAACCTTAGCACACGAAGTGTTGAGAATCTGACCACGCATGCTGCAGTGCTAAATGTTGGATAAGAAGTGACATTCAGTTTCTGCTCCTGCTTAAGGGTATGGGACTTTAAAAAGCTGGCTCTAGCTATGAAACTTCAACACTTTGAATGGGATTCCTGACTTTTCTCAAACTTTGGTCCTCTGGATCAAAAATATCTCGTCTGTCCAATTCATGTCTAATGGAAAACGATGGTGTTAGATAAATGTTAACGAGCTGCTTGCAGTGCAGGCTCCTTGGGGCCAGGGACTCGCTCTGTCTCTCCATGCTGTCGGAAGGCAGCACGCTGTCGCCTGATGAATACCTGTGATTTTCATTACACGTTCACATGTACTCTGGGCCATGTCACCTTCATTCCTACTGCTATAAATTGTGAATGTCAGACAGGCTGGTTCACAGAACTCAGGCGCTGAAAAATGTTGTTTGTTCTCCAGTAATGGGTCCTATGTTGTTCTGACCTGTGTGCATCTATTTCATAGGTTGTTGGTTTTTTTTTTTTTTTTCTTTTTTTATTTTTTTCCTATTCCTCGGTTATTTCTTCCCCTCCTCTTTTATTGTACTATCTTGTAATGTGCATCTGTCTTTTCTGGAAGTTGGAGAGGTTTGGATGACTGTTGCCCAGAAAGATGTGCTGTATTAATAGGAGAGGAATGTTTAATGAGTGCTGGGAATCTGAATGAAATAACAGTGATCTCACAGGTTTACAGCGGAGTTCCTCAGCTGCATGTGCAGTATAAAATGGACTTGAAGGCTATTCTTGCATCTTTTTGAGTCACATCTGGACAGCAGGGTGCAATTTACCCTCAGGTTACCTATCCAGCTTCTTGACCTTTATTGCTCTGCTATGTGAGGTTCCACAATTATTAATAGGCTATATCCTCATAGCAGCCCGGTGAGATAAGGCTTTATTTCCATCCCTATTATTCTTAGTGCAAGGGGTCATTTAATGGGATTAAGTAACTCGCCCAAGGTTACAAAGGCCGTTTGTGGGACAGCTGGGAAGTGAACTGTGGTTGTGGGGTCCTGGTCTGGTGCTCTGTCCTTCTGTCCTACGTGGGAGCTTTGTGCCTCACAAGTCCTCTCTGCAGAGCTAACTGGAAGAGGCAGAACTAAGTGGAAGAGACAGATAGAAAGTGGGTTCAAAGGCTCGGAAGATTCCTTGCAGTGCTGTGGTATTGACCCTGCCCTCTCTATTTACATAAGAAAGATTACTCAGCCCTAAATGCTGCTGAAATGCAGGAACCGTTGGGCACCCTGTTTTTGTAGGAAGCAAAGCTCTATACAGTGGGACCTGCAGAGATGTGATCAGAGAGCTCTGCCTCTTCAACACCTGGCTTAACCAAAACGGAGGCCTTTTTCCTGGAAAAGCTGTTACGAGACTTTCAGTGACAGGTGCTTGTGGGACATTTCATGTTTCAGGCTGAAACTTTCTGTTGTAAAATGGTATGTGATAGCAGTGCAGCAAATATGTTAACCAAGTCAAATAAATAGCCCTAATTACAGGATTTCGGAATTGCTATGCTGGATACATTCATGGCATGGTGGATAAATTCATATTTCTGCCAGTAAAACTCATCAAAGCACTTCTTAGATTTATATATATATATATACAATCAATCCTGCCTTTTCTATTTACGTAGTGAGCTACTGCATTGTCTTGATGTTGGTTGGGATCACTTGGTCCCCTACACAAGATGCTTTAACTCCCTGGCAGGGCAGCTGGCTCCATCTCTACCTATGGCTCTGCCCGGGGAGGGATGGGGCAGTCTCGGGTACTTTGGGTACATTACCATTCTCCATGTGGTTCCTCTCGATGAAGTTGCGGCCCAGGTCTGCCTTGCAGATCTTCTCCACGTGCCTCATGCAGACGTTGAGGAGGTCGTCTCTGAGCAGCCCCATCGATGGGCTCATGCTCTCCCCTTCAAGCAGCACGCTGTACGTCGGGAGGGATGGAGGGGGGACGTAATTCCTCATCAAAGCCCCAAACTCCTGCGAAAAAGAAAGGAAAGGGATGTTACTGAGGAATAAAATATATGCAGAGGTTAGATCTTGAGACTGGCTCCAAATAACATGAAGTGCAAAGGAGAATAGTGAAGACTGAGGGTGGAGCAGTCAAGTGCTTTGACTCTAAGCTTTAGCCACAGTAAATAAATAAATAAAAGGAAAAAGACAAAGAAATATGAGGTGCTGGCATGCCTCTAAGTTCATTCTTCACCTACCAGAGCAGACATGCTTGAAATGTCAGGGCCAGTTCCTGACATCCATGTGTGTTGAACTGGATAAGATTAATGCTTCTTACACCAAAAGAAGGTTTGTCTTTGGGACAAATCCCTCCCTCATGGGAAAAGGAAAGGAAAATTAGATCTTTCTGACCTGGAGGAAGAGCACGGAGTCACTGATCTGGTGGATCTGCTCCCTGTTCTCCTTGTCCTCCCGCAGCAGCTTCGCCCTCTCTTCCAGCTCATCCACGATCTCCTTCACGTTCTCTGATGCAATCTTTTCCCTCTGGTCCAGGGCAGCCTTCACTTCATCCCTCTGCCTCTCCAGGTCACGGATCAGCTCTTTGAAATGCTGGTCTACTGTGGCTTTCTCGTTGGTGGTGTAGTTCTGCAGGGGGAAGGGGCGCAGAGGGGAGGCAGCAGAAGAGACGTGGGAGAGGGCAAGAGAAATGACATGTGAAACTTCCCAGGGAGCCACTTGCTAACAGGGGGATGCAGAGGGGCTTGTGTCCTGGCATTCTCAGCACTGAGACAGGGAATATGTAGACTCTGGGTATGCAAGTCTTGCACCAGAAAGTGATGCAGAAACAAGCAATATTAATTCTCGCAATAATTGTGTATATATATAATCTGCAGTGCATGCTGTCTTCGTCATTGTAAGAGTATATCTCTTCAATTCAAAAACTGCAATCTTAGGTGTAAAAAAAAAGTGTGTATATATGTTTATATGTTTTAAAAAAAAAAGAAAAAAAAAAAGTGTAACCTTCTAAATCATGTCTCTGGCTCCTCAAGGATTTGAGGATGAAGTTTCCTTCCATTCCAAAGGGTGAAAAGTGCCGAAGTGCTTTATACAAACCTGATCTCTACATGTCCCTGAAATATTCCTCAGAGTGACTGTGGATGTAACTATATTCAGAGCTAAAATTTCTAGGTCATATTTCCCATAATAATAATAGTAGTAGTAATAATAATAATAATAAAGCAGACGAAAAGCAGAACTGGCAAGGCAGTGTGTGCACCACATAAAAGGGAGAAGAACGGCTTTGCCTATTAATATTATGCAAATTCTCTGGGGTGTCTCCAAATAGTGTTTTCACTGCTCTATTCAGTTAGGGTGTAAATGAAAAAGAAAAACACCATTACTATATTCCAACCCTTCGTGTGGCTGAAAGGATTATAAAGAAGCCCTCCGTCAGTACGGAAATGAACTATTCCATTATAAACAAGACAAATGCTGGTGTAACTGCATCTGTTTCTGTTGCCTTATCTCTGCCTGGTCAATCCGGAGACCAACTGGAGTTTGGTTTTGTAGGTGAACTAGCAGGTTAAAAGCAGCACACCTTTATTTCGAATCAGCAGTGGCTGCAGGTGGTGGGAGAGCTGTGGGAACCCAAGCAGGGATGTGTCCCGGGTGACTTTGTAAGGAGGCTGTGCTGCTGCCTCTCGATCTCCTGTGGGGTGTGTTGCAGGATGAGCTCAGCAGGAGCTGTTGTTTCCAAGACTTGGCATGAGGTAGGGACTAGGGGAGGAATGGGGTGAGTAAGAGCTGGGTATGTCAGAGACACTGGGGAAAGGGAGAGCAGAGAGAGGGGAAAAGAAAGCAAAGAGATGGGAGAAATGGAGAAGTGATCTTAATACCCCATACACACCTTGATGCGGTCCCTCTCCTTCTGCCACTTGTCCATTTCATCTTCTACCTCGATGATCTTCAGCTGCAGTTGCTCTTTCTGCAGTGAAAGCTCAGCCTGCGAGAAGAAGGGAGTCTCATGAGCAGGGGCAGAGGGCGGCCTGCTTCTAAGGGGGGCTGTGCTCCCACTGAGCACCCGGCCCCGAGCAGCAGCAGCTGGGAGGTCGGGGTTCCTGGCACTGCTCGAAATGGAGACCATGTGCTGACTGTGGACACCATCCCAGAGCTCCTGCCTGGGTCAAGAGATTCAGCTCCCTCAGCAAAGCCAGCAGCAGAAGCACCCACCTACCCGGCTACTGTCATGGTGCTGCTTTTAATCACATTAGAGTCATTAGCTGGAGGGGGAAGAGGCCTGTTTCAAAACTGAGCTGTGTGTGCAGCGAAGGGCCCATCCCAGGGTGTGCCTCTGCAGCAATAACAGTTTTCATGTAATTACGGAATGACGTTTGACGAGTGTTGCAACAAGAGGACGATGCCTCCGGCAGGAATTCTGTTTAGACAGGATTGTGGATTAATTTGCTCTGAATTGAGAGCTTTCATGTTATGATGAAGCTGGGGAATGCTTGGAAAAAAATATATATATATATATAAAGAAATAAATAAATAAATAAATAAAAAACACAAAAGGAAAGGGGGGAGGAGGTGTGGTCAGCCATGCTTGGCTTAGATCAGCAACTTCACTGGGGTTCATTTGCATTTTGTTTTGCACTGCCTTCCCAGGGAAGCACGGCCCAGACATGGGAGAGGGTTTGTGTAGCTGGAGCCCAGGGCGGCGTGCCCTGGCGCAGGATGCTGCCGTGCACCTCTGGACCAGCACCCAGCTGGATCAGCACCCAGCCTCGCGCCGTTACCTCCGGCAGCCCCTCCCTCCATCGCTCCTTTTCACCACCTCCCTGCCCAGCAGATCATGACAGAGCCTTTGTTTACGTGTCTCAAGATCTTTCCGTGTTTCATGTGTGGTTGGTCCCAGCACGAGTGTAACTACGGGCAATCTGCATGCGGTGCACCTATCCCCAGAGCTCTTGAGGAACTGCGTATGCCACAACGGGGCTGTGGTGTATCAGAAAGTCTCTAAAAACCCACAGTACATGTGAGATCCTTTGGTAAATGTCTGCCTTACGCGAAAGCACTTATATTAGGCCTAAAGTTAAGGCAGGGGAGATGAGAGGTGGATAAACCCAGCAGCTAACACGGTGAGGTCTCTGCTGGTAAAGCGCAAGGCGTAGTTCCCACTGCTTCGCCACCAGTCCAGAAACAAAATACAACCTGAAAACCTGGGTCTCCTCTCCTGATCATGTTTGCCCTCAGGGGTGGGAGTTAAAAAGTTTTAAGTCCTTCATTCAAGGAGTGGAAAGGAACATCATGACATGAGGAACAGGCAACGCAGTGGCAGCCTGTCAGGCCAGGGAAATCAGCCCATCAAGGCTCTTGTCTTGGTGCCAGTCACCCCGGTGTCTGAACATCCTCTTGAGCTTGAATCAAGCACAGCTGCAGCTGAGAGCCATTCTCTCTAGCTGTTGCAATTTAGAAAATCACTATTTATAGAGGGAAAACAATTTGATGGTGGTTTTATTGCCCTATAAAAGAGCAGAAAGGGCAAACAAAAAGTTAAATGCTCTCAAAGGTATCTCAGTGCCGGGAGAGCTGCATCCTTACACTGTCATTGTAGTTGTTCTTCTTTGTGGAGAGTTAGGAGACCATACATCTTGAGAGCCTACAATAGCCAACTGCGTGCAGCCATGAGCTCATATTCTACAGGGATTTGGGGCAGACGTGGAAGGTTTTGTAGTACAGGTTCATAAGAGAGCCATGTGGATATTAAGATAAGGAAATTTGCTCTACTACTTATCAAGAAAGTAATGGCATGAGCTTGACCCTATACTCTCCACATTTTCAAGGCAGTGATTTGAAGGAATGCCTGCTTGTGTCCGTTCTCGTGTGCACTGAAACAAGACAAAAAGATGTGCAACCATCTCTGCATGGCAGGGAAATGTGATGACATAAAAGCACTTTGGATCTAGATATCCATCCCACTCCAGTAACCAACCTGAGATCTTACAGCGCGACTTCTTCCCTTGAGCCACAGAGCTACATCCCGATTACATTCATTGTTTGCAAAGTAAAAAGAAGTCTCCTGAGCAATGGGAGGACTTGTTCCCCTCCTCGTCCCTCACTATCAGGATGTTCTCATGACAAAAATATGAGTGAAATCAAATAGAAAGGGACTGAGGTTTTCTTTTGAGAAGGGCAGACATCTCACAGCCACATCGACATTCCTAATCACAACGAATTTGAAAGGAAAGGTCACTGGAAAATTTTCCAGGTGCTGGCTGTAAGGTGCTGATAACAATACTATACTTTTATGGTACTTTTTAATTAAGACGGGTCTCAAAGGAATTTTGCAAACTATTACTTGCTCAAAAGTGGTAGCTAACGCTTAACAGCTTATTGGAGTTATAATATCCCTTCACCCAGAAAGGCAGTTTGGGTGCCTCTGGGATGGGATGTAACAACTATTTAAGATCAGCCCCACACTACAATTTAAAATAAGAATTATCATTTGCAAATGGAAATTACAGAGATAGTTCCAATAGCCAGAATGCAAATCTCACAGTCATCCAAGTTCAGCTTGGGTTAAAACACCCATAATGAGGGCAAAAGGAAATACTAGTACAGACAGCAGGCAAGGCAGGGGAGATGAAGGGAGGCTCTCCATTGCATGACGGTCCAAACACAAGAACTATTCTTACCAAAATTACCAAAAAAAAGAACATGAAGAAGAGGTCTAGGGAGACTATGGACTAGTACAGGAACTGGTGTCGTGAGTGCGAGGAGGCAGATTTGGTAATGAGAGACAGAGCACAACCTCAGGCATTCAGCAGAGACAATTTCATGATGGTTTTAGGCCCTGTTTGATCTATGGCTGGATGGATTTAGCTATCTACATGTACATTTACAGTAGGGTCTTCTCAGCTCCATCCCCTGTGAAGAAACTTCTCTTTTGGCTTCCTTCAGATTTCTCAGATTTTCTAGGGTTAATAGTCCCCAATACCCCCTACACGTCCCCACCCCACACCCAAATCCATTGTGTGAGACTCAGGTTTAGAAGTTCCTAGTGAAAGATTATATAGGAGCTGCATCCATCTTTGGAGGGGTCACTACAGTGCAGAAATAAAAACAGCAGGGAAAAAGATCCAGGAAATACATGTTAAGACCATTAAGTCTGACTACAGCAAGCTGAGAAATGCTGGCACTGAGAGTCTTTGAGCTAAGAGAGGATCCCCTGCTACAGCCTAAATTAATTAGGACAGTCATGAGGCCTAAGTGAAAGTTCAGAATGTACACCTAAACATCCACAGCTGAACCCAGCCCTTGTGCTACAGGACCTGGAGATGTGAGATTATGACTCTTGCATCATGATGCAACTCATTTTTGCAAGGCAGCAATACAAGCATCATCATGTCTTAATGCTCTGGGAACCCAGTCCCTGAATCAGGAAACACCCCTGTGTCACCAGCCTGGGAGAGCTATGGTAATTACCCGACAGCAACAGCCAAGTGCAATAATGAAGGCAGGGAAGAAGTGTTTAAACTAGTTATCCCAGTACAGGGTTTATATTGGAAATGACATGGCTGAGAAATTAGTAAATTGCTTGTTTGAGATGTTTTCTGCTGGATTTGCCATAGGTTTTTCAGTCTAAGCTTGTGTTAAGCAGAGGCAGGTGGCGGTGGGCTATGACCTCTGCAGACTCTGTCAACACCCTACAAAAATGCCACTGGTAAGCATCTTATTTGAGGCCCTAAAAGGCTCTGTGCTTTGCACAGTTTGAAGGAGGTAGAGGATTCCTTACCCACAAGCTGGTGGATTTTCCCCACATTGTGCCCCCACTGTTGAGGCACTAATGCAATGGGCAAAGCTACTGTAAATCACATTTTTCAGCAGGTCTACAGGCAGAACCATGTGCAGGTAGCTGCACTGCTGTGGGAAGAGCATTTATTTTCAGCTGTGTCTGCAGAGCAGCCACAGCTGGTGTAGATAAGGTCTCGTGGCCACACCATGCCCTAGTGGGAAACTTTTCCCATTAGTGGGAAAGGTCAAAAATCCTTCCACACATCAGCACGCTCCTGTGTGCTCTGTATTCAGCCAGAACAATGCTGAGAAGGCCCAGATGGAAACCCCTCTGCATCACATCTGTGGATGCTTGCCCTCAAAGCCTCCCTCAGCCTGTGAAAGCTCCCCTTTTACAAGTGGCTCCGTTGCACCCAGGAACACCCAGCTCCTGTTCCTGCCCAGCGGTTCTCTGCTGCCTCTTTAAACCTGCTGCACAGCGTGAACTTTTCTTTAAAGGTAAAGAATTAAAGGGGAAAAAAAAAATAATCAAAGTGCTTTTTGCTAGATCTGACCCGACACACTGAGTAGTGAGGCTGGCGATGGAGAGTAAGTAACGCCAGGTTATTTGCAGCTCTGTGGCTGGCAGGCATCCGTGGAGTTGTCTCCTTCTGAGAACAGGCCTGTAAAACAGGTTTTGGATGAAGGATCCCCTTCCAAAATGAAGGATGCTGTCTGAGAGGGGGGGCTCCAGTTCTGCTGGTAAATCAAGCTGGCCAGAGGGCTTTATCTGAGCGTACAAGCTGCTATTGACAATTCTCACTTCTCAGTAGAGTGTGGTTATTACCCAGCCTCAAGGATTTTTTTTTTTCTTGTGCTGATTCTGGGGGTCATTACTCTTCCTTTAAATCTGTAGCAGGAAATAAATGCAAAGTGGAAGGTGCTGAAGTCTTTCTGGGTAAAATAACAAATACCACCGGATAGAAACTCAGAAAATACATCTCCATCCTATGTGCCCAGTTGTCTCTGTCTGACCCTTTGTGCCTTTCTCTCTTGCTCCGCTCAACACCATGCTAGGAAGAGCACGAGGGGCAATCACCCTCGAGTAGGTGCTGCTGTGCTCCCCCTCTGCAGCCAGAGATCCCACGCTTTGCACTGCCTGCCTGAACGCCCTAACCAGTGGGTGACTGCATGCTGTTTGTTTGCATTCCTCTCCTCTTAAGCTGTGCTGTCTGTCTGCCTTGTGGGGCAAACCCACCTGTGCAATACAGTAGTATTTATTTATCTTTCCTACAGGCTTGTAGCAGGAGTAAAATTCATGAAAGACGCTGTAATGTGCATTAATTCAGCAATATGGAAGGAATAGGAGTACAATATAACGTATTACATGACACTTCTGCAACCAAATTGCCAAGCACCCAGGCTAACTGTCAGGTTTAGGAGCATCACAGCATGGAAATCCCCCAGTTCTGCAGGAATCCCCTCCAGGTGTGGCACCACAGTATGGCCAGGGACTGGGAGATCCCGGCAGATAAACCAGGTGCTCCTTGACAGCCAACACAGAGCAGAAGAAGTATACAGCTGTGTTCTGGTCACCAATCGAGTGGCACATCTAGCAAGTATTGAGGCAGCAAAGCTGCCCTGGAGCTGCTTGGGTGCCAAACGGAGAAGGGAAGGGTGACCTGGTGTGGGGTTTGAGCTTATCCCTTCCACAAAGGCACCAGGCACATTTTGCCACTCTTCCAATTTGTGGTCGCGTTCTGGCTCAGCTGATTTGCAAGACTTGAAAAGGAATAGGTGGTGCACACAAGGCCCATTCCTCTTTGTGGTTCTTGCTGAGCTGTATTCTTCACCACGAGTGAATACATCAGGAATAAACATTTGTAAGCAACAGCTACCCTGTGAATTGCTTTTGTCTGAGTGAATGCTCACTCAGGTTACAACACGATCGCGACTCCTTGCACATGTCTATGATTCATTGATAAAGCCCTAAATCCCTGAGGCTTAGCAGCAGCAGAATCAGCACAGGACAGGCGTGGACCTAGTGAGAGTAGCACAAATACTCTGAGGGAGAAATCAAACACTGTTTAAATCTCAGTGAAGCCTCCTCTGCCCAGATCTGCTTCCCTGTTCACAACCAAGGTGTCGTAGGTCCACCCTAACACAGGGAGAAGGCTGTGGCCAGCTTTGGTTCCTCAAGGGAGCAGCTGTTAAATTCTCAGTGGAAAGGACTGAGAGGAATTAGACAACCTGGCAGACACTAGGCACAGCTTTATGAAGGTTAGGCGTACACTGTGGAGTATTTCAGAGCTGACATCAAAACACAAAAACAAGCAATCATGAAACAAACAGCAGGCTAACAACCCCTGCAGGAATGTCTTGAAGAGAGGCTGTCTGGGACATGGAAAAAGCCTTGTCTGGTTTCAAGTAAGGCTTCAAGGTGGAGATGGCATTGCAAGAACAGACCCAAAGTAGTGCATAGGACAACAGAGAAGAGCTCTAAAAAAGATACTGCTCCAGCCCAGCCTCATGAGTTAAATCTCCCTAGCTCTGTAGAGTTAAATTGTTCCTCTGAGTTCAGGGTAACTCCAGAATCTCCAAGAGCAGGCACTTGTATGTGCCTGCTCACCACATCAGAGCTCTTGCCTGGGCTGTGATTAAGACTGGGATTTAGCAGGTCTCAGTGCCCTGCCAGTTCCTGCCATGGGCTGGCTGTGTGACTCTAGGCAAATTGTTTTATGTTACCGTTTCATTGGGCTCCTTTCTGTAATCTCTTCTCTCCTGTCTGGAGAGATCAGAAGGTCTCCAGGCCAGGACATGCTTTTACTACAGATGCGTGCAGCACCGAATTGTGATGAGACCCTGATCTTTACTGAAGCTAGTGGAATAATCTTACATCCACCCAGAAAGCAAACAGCATGGGACTTTAGGCAAACAAAGGTGGGAGACTTCTCATTAGTGAGCACTGGTTCCCATACCAGTCCCATCCCTTTAGATGTCCATCTTCTGAACCTATTGTAGTAACACTTCAGGGAAAATTAAAATGCTCTGCGTTTGCACCAGGTTTTTTTCTTCATCTAAGCTTCAAAAGGTTCTTCCCATAGGTGGGGCCCAACATCATTATCTCCATAACAGAAAAGACAAACGAGAAAGCAGAAGCTCGCTCCAAGAAGCTGAGATTGCATTTTCTGCAGTAACCACAAACCGGAGCCGCCACTGATCGGGCTGCCGAGCTCTGGGGGTCCTGAACCTGAGTGATGCCCACCTGGCTGGCTGGGGGCCACGCTACACAAACACTGTCAAAACCTCGGGCAGAGTTTTGGAAACTGGATGGAAACCAGGTTCTCTACCCCACCTAACGAGCTGCTGCACAGCCCCACGGCTATGCTGCTGGAACCGGTCTTAGGGGAATGACGGTCCCATTGCAGCAGAACCTCTAACATCAGTTCTCCAACAAATGCTCCCCATCCACCATCCTTCCATCCCAGAATTACATTGAACCATGACTTTAGGAGACTGTAGGCTCGAGAACAAAAGCTGTGGTGTAACATTGAAACCCGTTGGAAAGGCCGATGGGAACGCGCAATAAAAAGAGCATTACCTCTTTACCCGCTTTCTCGATCTCCACCGTCACCGTGCTGTGGTTCTTGTGCTCCTGGAACATGCAGAGGTAGCAGATGCACATCTGGTCTGTCTGACAGAACAGCTCCATGGTCTTCCCATGCACAGGGCATTTTCTTGCTTCAAAGTCCCTGATGGGGTCCAGGAGCTGGTGGTCCCGGAAAGCCGCTCCCTCCAGGTGGGGCTTGAGGTGCAGCTCGCAGAAGGAAGCCTGGCACACCAAGCAGGACTTCACGGCCTTTTGCTTGTTGTCGATGCAGGAATCACACAGCACATCCTCCAGCTTCACCCTGGGCCGTGACCCGGCTGCTCTGTCGGGCACCTTGTTGAAGGTGGATCTTCTCAGGTCCCCGGTCTCCACCAGAGGCAAGGAAGACTTCTTCATGTCCCCCATCTGCCCTCCAGAGAAGAGCGGCTTCCTCCCTTCCCCTTCGTTAGGCAGGAAGCTCTTTTTGGAATCCAAGGAGAAGAGGGACTTCCTGAGGTCGCCTTTATCTGCAAAGGAGAGGGGGGGTCTCCGCATGTCTCCTATCTGTCCGCTGCCGTACTGCATCTTCTTTGAGTCTGCTGAGTCCATGCTGAAGTAAGTCGATCTCTTCTCGTCGGACGACTCCACAAACTGAATGATGGGCCTCTTCCAGTCACTCCCAGAGAAGAGGGAGCTCTTGATTTGCCCCGTCTCCAGAGAAGAACCGCCAGTGCCCTTCATTGGCTCCTTCTCCCCTCCACCAGGGTTCGTGGTCTTCTTCACTTCTTCATCTTTTTTGGGGGCGGATGGGCTCTTCACATCCTCTGGCTTGCCGGTGGTACCATTTGTCCTTGCTGCGCTCCCCGTTTCCATCGTCTAAACAGGGCAAATTGGTTGGCTTCGCTGCTCGGCCCCTTCTCCAGTTCCCGTCTCCCAGCCCTTTAGGAAGCGGCTCCGTCCGCGTGCCTGCCCGCGGTCGTCCCAGCAAGGAATGACGGTGGAATGCAGGGAAGTTTCTGCCCGAGTGACGCACCTGGAGCTCCTGCAAGGAGGAGGAGAAGGACGCCCGGATTATGCTAGGTAGAGGCAGGGAGAAAGAAAGAAAGAAACAGACGTTACCAGGGATCAGAAGCTACAGCTGTGCAGTTAATTATACAAGGCGGTCCACACCCAGGAACATTCTTGTCTAACCAGGTTTGGGAGGAAGGGCTGTTTATATACATAGAAATGCTTGGAAAAAAAAAAAAAAAAAAAAAAAAAAAAAAAGTCATTTTCATTAAGATGTAGCAACCAGTTCTACCGCTTGTTTCAAAAATAATTTTGCTCGTTGTTGCCAGGAGCTGAGGTTACCTCCTTGCAGAGATGGGCAGGGTCGGAGAGACCATGAGATGCCGAGGATGGGTTTGTTAACTGGGTCATACACATGCACAAAAATAATTATGGTTGTAATTAAAATGAACGCCTAGAATAAAGCATTCTTAAACTGGGTTCCCCCCAGGGCTTACTGTATTCACTGGGAGAGGGAGGAGAAACATGGATAATACTGGGTTTAAAAGACCCCTCTTACCTTTATTTTGATTTTGATGTTGGGTTTGTGCAAGGTCCATCCATCTGGACCTGGAAAGAGCCAACCCGTGTATTAGAGGAACATAGCAGACCCAAAATAAACCTCAACCAGAGTCCTGTTTTCCCACAGGCCATGTGATCCCCACTTAGGTGACTAATAGAATAACCCCCACTGCCTGCTTCATTGCCTGCTCTCAGTAAAATACGGGTTCAAGTGTGCCTTCTGCAGCTCTTCCCATAAATGTCCACTGAACTGAGAGACACATACCTGGAAAATGAAATGTTCTACAGCTAGGTGGCCAAAATATTTCTTGCAAGAAAAAAGAAGAAATGCAAAAGAGTTTTAAAAATAAGTCTTTCTCTCTCCATTAGCTGTATTCCTGGAAAATGCTAAACTTTTTGCCCAAAACAAATATATTCACATAAAGCAACTTAGGTGGTTTTACTTTTTCTCTTCCCTTGTCTTTCCCTTCATTTTTCACCTCTTTGACTGGGAAAAAGAGGGTGCATTGGATGGGAGATGCAGCAAAATCATTTCAAAGCTCATGAAATGTTCCTTTCATTAAAAAAAAAAAAAAAAAAAAAAAGTCCACACCCCATAATGGCTTGTATTCAGCCAACTGGAATCACAGATTTCAGAAGAAAAAGGCTCTTTATCAGCACTGTTGAATTCCATTAACTTCAAAAGAAGGAGGTGGACCTACACTCATTTCATATCAATGTAACATAGATTATGCTCTGAACTTCAGTGAGATTGCTCTGAGATTAACACCCTGGCTGTAAATTGACTGTGCTTAAGATTTGTGCTTAATTTTATTTTATTTTATTTTATTTTCCCAGAATGGAATGGTTTTACTGCTGGAGAATGTGATTTTTACCCTGCAATAATTTCTCCTTAGAAATCTGTAGCAGCCCCCCTGCTGGAAGTGCTCCAAGCAGTAGAGGAAGGACCCGGGTCTGCGCTTTGCAGCCCTTTTTTAGGTGTGGAGGAAATAGAAGTGCAGCCCAAAACAGGAACCGCGTACCTTTTGGATCTGATATGAGAATGAGATATCCAGGAAGCACCAGTCTTACAGATATGGTTTATAAGGGCTTTGTCTATGCAAAAAAACGAGAGAAAAAGAGAGAGGAACAAAAAAGAAGGCCTTCAACTGAGCAGCATTTCGAATTCTGGCCCATGGAGTCAGCCCTTCTTGCTGCCTGCTATGGCAGTAGTAGTTATGGCTTGCTCTGCATGGGGAATAATTCACTATCCACTATTGTTTTGGGGCAATAGTTGGTGGGAAAGGCCCCCCTTTTGCAGTCATTTCTAATGGACAGGTTTTAACAATGGGACCATAGTCTTGCTCGACTCAGAAGCCATTCCTTGGTACAGGAAAGGCCAATGCTACTTTTTAAAAACAACGCTCATAAAAGGAAGAGATTGGCTGGCACATACATACATACGTATTTCTTTCCTCTTGGCTTCCCAGGCTGAGCTGATCTTTATAACATCAACAGTCCTGGAGATCTCCAAGTAATTAAAAATACTGGAGGGTGGAGGCGCCTGTTCTCACGTGTACAGAAAAGGCTCAGCAGAGCTTTTCCAAACCACCATTAATACCTAGGAAACAAAAAAATATCTATATGTAGAGATCTGACTTGGAAAAGGAGTGCCTTTGTTTCTCTAGCTTTCTCAACTCTTTGTTATTTTTTGGACGACGTAAGGCAGACAGAAGCGTAAGAGCTTAAGGACTGTTGTTTTTTGTTTTGTTTTGTTTTGTTTTTCATCGCAGTTTTACCAATGCAAATGCAAAGTAAATGAATTTAATGCAGCTCTCCCAGGCAGACTCAGGAGTAACTGGGCTCAGGACGAGGCTGGTTATTGATTGCCGTGTCCGTGCAGAGGCTCACAGAAGCCTGGCACCCACCAGTCCCTCGGGTTAGGGCTGTGCTCTGCCCTGGTGACAGCCGTGGCTTTAGCTCCTCCGTTTGTTGCAGGAGGACAAAGTGTGGCCATGCCTGATGTCTCCAGTGATGGGATGTCTGTCCTCTATTGCTGCTCCCATCTGAGTTGGAACTGTTGTAGGCACTCGTGGCAGCCTGTACTTCCATACAGCCTCTGGTTATGGGCTGGCTTTTGTGTAGCTTGGGTGGCATCTGTCCTTACTTCTTAGTTTTGAGGATTCTCAGCCTAAATTCACTGTGACAGAGGGAAGTCATGTGCAGATGCACTTGTGCAGGCTAATGGAGCCAAGTGCAAAGTGGATTTCTTTAAAAGCAACCTGTTTGCCTGTTTCCCAGGCTGAATTTCCCTCAAATCTGCAGAAAGCAAGTGAGGCTGTCCCTCCATGTACGCAGGCAGCATTCCCCGCTGCTGCCAGGCGCCTCTGCATAACTCCACTTTCACTGGTCCCTGCTCAACCTCAGCTTACGCTCACACCATCCCACAGGCCTGGCATTAGTGCCTTGGGCACGTCCTGCTCGTAAATACCCACGAAACCGTGGCAGGCCCATGTGTGACCAAGGAGAGCTTTAATGCATCACCACGCGTCCTGGGACTGCAGCTTGGCTCCGGTGCCAGAGGCCAAGCCCACTACTTTCCCCATCATCTCTCCGCAACCCGTCACACCTCCTTGTGTTTGGTGGCTATTTATTTTCATGGCAAAAAAAAAATCGCTTGCAGATGGGGCCCACCTCCCACTTGCTATTTTTCTGGCTTGTGCTGGGAATTCAGCCGTTCACACCTGCCTGGAGCTTGAGGTGCTCAGAAACACCATCACGCTGGCCAGTTCTGCCAGGGGAGCTCAGGAGTGCTGCTGGGGGTACAGGGCAGGCTGCTAGTTAGAGGACAGTTTGTCAGACAATCTGTGCTTCAGTTCTCAGCCGTGTTTAGGAGGCTTGCACACACACACGTTTATTTCAGGCAATTTGGAAGTCAAAGTAAAGTACAGACCGGACTTCTCTTTATTGCAGGCTGTATCTTTGCACCTCCCTGGAGGGTGGCTCCTGATTTCTCTAGCATGAGTTCACACTTGTGTAAGCACCAGCTATGATTTTTGCACCGACCATCCCTCCATTTCCTGCAGAGGACAACTGTCTCCTATCTGGTGCACTGCGTCAGGCCGATCACACAATATGCCCATGTCTGTGCCTCTGACTCAGAGCATCCACCCACGTTTGGCATCTGCAGCGCCTTTCATCTGAAAAACTCGGAGCGTTTTTCAAAGGTTCGCAAATTAAACTTGACAACACCTTTGCAAAATAGGTCTGGGTTGCTAACCCCATGTAGCAATTAGGGAAACTGAGGCATGTACTGTCAAACTGGCTGAAATTTTTCAGGGAAAATGAAATATTTGTTCTGAGATTGCTCTGCAGCCTTTTGCTTGCTTATTCTCCTCTTGTTATTTTTCATAACTGTGTTCCCTAAATCCTTGATTATTTTTTTTCTATTCCCCACTGCTTTTGTTCTTGTTTTCAACTTCATTTTTTTTCACTGTATATACACGGGTAAATTTGTGTGTTTTATTGCTTGTACTGAGGTGTTTCTGCTGCGCAATGTGCTGCACAGCAATCGCCATGAGCAGGTACCTTAGAAAAAAATCTCCCCAGGAGTGAGAAAGTGAAAATATTGGGTCCCTTTCAAACAAAATAGAACAGAAACAGTTAAGCCAACCCCAGGGCACTCCTTTAGACAGGCTCCAGAGCGGAGCTGCAAACACCCGTGTCAGATGAAGTCATGGAGAGTCGGTGAGAATTAGATCAACCAGCCCGTGATTCACTGGTCCCAGTCCTCCCAGCAGCTCCGGCCGAGCTAGGAGCAGGGAACCTGCCCGCTCTGTGCTCTGCCCACCGCTCCCTGCTCCCCTACACATCCTCGGTCCTTTTTCCCTGCTTCTCATGAAATAAACCCACAGCTCAGCAAACGCTGTGCTGAAATGCACGCTGGCTGTCCCTGCTACAGGAAAGCCCAGGAAACTGATCCACCAGGCGTGCAGGCACCGCCGAGCTCCGGCCAGGCATTAACAGCTCCTGGTGCAACAGCAGAGCAGGCAGAACGAGTTCAGGGCTTCGTGCTGCTTTCACGGGTATCTGATTGTCAGCGACGCGGCCAGATAGATCAAGAGAGCTACCCTGGCATGAAGAGAAAATAACGACGCTGCAGGTGTGCTTAAAGCAGATCCGCAGAGATTCCCAGAGCCGTGATTGACACGAGATAAACTCCATTTATACGGCGTGAGCCCAGGTACTTGTGAAAGTACATGTGATAGTCAGCTGTGCGTGTCTGATGAGGAGATGAAGGGACGGAGAAGTGAATTAGGAGGATCCAGTCATTTGAGGGATGCTTTATCACCTTACAGGGCGTGCTGAAATGAGAGCTCGGGGAAGCTGGTTGGGACCTGGCTTCAGAAACAAAGACAGGGATTTTTGAGGCATTGTGAGCACCTCAATAGCTCCTCGGTGGCAGGCCAGACACAAGCTTCCCAGGGCTTAAATCAGGCCTGCAGGGTATGAGCTGGACCATGGGGAATCTTAATTATTGGAACGAGTTACGGGCGGGACAGAACGGCCCTTGTGCAACAGCGATACTCGGAGAGCTGCGGCAGGGGGTGATTCACCAAGGAGCCGGGGGGTGTGCGGCATGACGAGGACATTACGTGGGGGATACGTGGTGCAGGGGGGGACAACCCCTTTCTAGTGGTTGTGCTGAGTCTCGTCTTTGAAAAAAGGGAAAATGACTACTCAGCATTAAATTCGTGGGGAGGACAGGAGAGGGAATTCCAGCTCAGGAAGGAAATCTGGCTTGAAGAGCAGTGCCAGGGTGAGAGCTAATAAGGGTCCATTTTTTCATTAAAAACTGCAGGTTAGGAATGAGAAGATTTCTAGAGATCACAGGAGCAGAGTTCAGGGATGGCCTTTGAAATAAAGTCTTGGGCACCAGGATCCAAAGTGGCTTCGAGATGAGCTTGCTGCAGTCATCAACACGTTGCATAACAGTGGACGGATGATACTATATGCCTTCAATGTGCTTACAGGACTTGTTGCACCATGTTCATATTGTTTTTAATTAATTAATTAAGCCTGTGTTTCAAGGCTTCTGCTTGCTGGTTGCCTGTAGAGGCCAGGAAGGATTTTTTTTTCCCCCTCTTTGATGATTAACTTGGTTTCTGTGTCATTGGTTTTCAGTTTTTGTTTTCTTTTCCACCTCCTTTTCATGCGCTGGAGATTGGCACAAGCTGAGATGGGGAAGTTGGGTGGAGCCGGTCACACCTCTGGGTGCCTGCTCAGCAGTAAAACACAATCTCCAGATTTGGGATTGGGGAGGACTGGTTCACGGGTCGATTGGCAAGGACCACTGCAGCTCTTTGCCTTCTGTAGGCTGCTGTATTCTCTTTTGGCCTCTCCAGAGTGGGGTCACTGGCAGTTTTTAGGGCAGGCTCAGCATCCATGCAGATGTGATTTCGTGGACTTGGGAGGCTGGGATTGTGTTCTCTGTCTTGCTCCAACCTGTGGATGCCCTTCTAAAGC
Organism: Heteronetta atricapilla; assembly: GCA_011075105.1. NCBI lineage: Eukaryota > Metazoa > Chordata > Aves > Anseriformes > Anatidae > Heteronetta > Heteronetta atricapilla. The sequence continues at coordinate 4,558,105 of CM021754.1, read as the reverse complement.
ACGATGGGATCTTAAGGAACAAAGCGCGCTAGAAGATGTAGATATTATGCACGTAAAAGTCACAATTCATATAATTTGATAATAATAATAAAACATTCCTTGACTTGCAGGCAGAATGGCATTTCTTCATACCTGGATAGGCACAACAGATTGTACCAATCCTTCCAAGGAAAAAGATGTGGTCACGGGGTGCAGGTGCTAGCATGGGTCAATAGCCCCCAGGAGCTCTTTCTGTGCTCTTCTATGCAAATGTTTTTGTTTCTCTGATGCTCATGTTTCTCTGATGCTTAGCAGTGATAACCTTTAGCAGAATTTGCTAATTGTCCCCAGCACTGGGAGTTATTTTGTCAGCTCTAGGTCTCTGTGGGTTTGGATCCCAGCAATAAATGCCCTGCCTCAGACTCTGCAAGGCAGGGGAATGCCATCTCCATTGCGTGCCTCGGGAAATAAAAGCCTGCCAAAGCTGAAAAACATCAGCTTTCTAGCTGTCCAAAAGCAGGGACTGGAAATCCCCAAACAGAAATACCTTTGTCCCTGTCCTGTTGCTTAAAATCACGTTTCCCCTCCAGAGTGGTCCGTGAGATACGACCGCAGTAAGTGAGCCAACGAAGGGATTCCTGGTACGGTCAGAATGCAGGATCCCAGGCTGGGAAGGGGTTGTGGGCACCGCTGTAGGAGCTTTATTGTGATGGGAGAGCCTTGACAAGTCAAGGGACTGGTGGGAGTGATGGGACTCGTGACACCGAGCCCGGAGGAGGCAGGTGGAGAGAAAGAGGAGAAACGTGGCTGGGTGAAGAAGGGCAGAGCAAGGACAGCCAGACGAGGAAGAAAAAGGGCAGAGAGTTATTAATAGTTTCCCAAACATGCTAAATACTCTGAAATCTTCTGTATTTGGCAACATTGAGCAAGCTTCCCTCCAGGCCACGGCTGGTCCTAGCACGGGCAGCACAGAGAGCCCTGCAAGGAGCTCTCCTTGCCCTGGCCTGCCCTGGAGACAGAAACCACGGCTCCGTCCCTCCCGAGGTGACCTGGTGTGTGTGGTCCCCAGGCAGCCCAGCACGGGATGGAGAGCAGGATGGGGCAATTCCTGCCCTGGAGCTGCTGCCTCTGCTCGTGCTGTGCTTGTTCATGGTCCCGTGTGAGGGGCTGGGGGTGGCAGCGAGCTCAGGGGCTTGTAGGATCAGCGACTTCCAGGCTAAGAACAAGTGTTTTCTCCCCCAAAATCTCTCTTCACCTCTTTCAAGAGCCTCAGTGTCTTGAGTCTTGCCTCTGCTGAAGGCTCAGCCCCCCGAGACCTGCCTCCCCTCGGTGCCTAGAGGGCAGAGGAGCCTCGGGCAATTATCCATGGAGGTTTGTGAGACCCAACAGGGCTACATGGGCAGGAGGCTGCCCCAGCCTCCAGGGAGGCTTTGGGGGAGGCCAGGGGTGACTCCGGTCTGTGTCACCGCTGGGGTTCCTGGAAATCTGAGCACAGGACAGAGGGAAGCCTGAGTAACGAGGCCACCACACGCAAGAAGAGGCGGCGAGCTTGGCTCCCATGTCCGGGCATTCAGAGGAGTTCTCGTGCTGAAAAGCCCCTGGGACGTTAGATGGGAAAACATGCTGGAACAAGGACGCTTATTCACCGAGTGACTGAGCACGGCAAACATCCAGCGTGTGTGCGTGCGTGTCGTGGGTTACTCCCCCCTTCCCTTCCTCTTTAAAAACAGGGAAATGGCAGGGCAGAAAAAGAGAAATGAGAGCTGGAGGGGGAGAGACACAGAAGAGGGACAACGCTGAGGAAAGCAGGAAGGAGGAGAAAGAGCTGAATAATGCTGAGAGAGAAGTACAAAACCTAGATACGAGGGTGAGCCTGGGGCCTGAGCGTGCCTTGCTCACTGCCAAAAAACACAGGATAACCCGGCAGGAGCCGAGGCAGGGCCAGGGTCAGACCCAGACCTCGAGGAGGCTGAGCATCGCCACTCTTACTCATCGGCAGCACACTGCTGCGTGCCGTGCCCGGACTTGCTTGTCCTTGGTCAGCAGGATCCCTCGGCAGCCGAATCCCACCCTCTGGTTTTAGGGTGGTGGCAGGCGCCTGGGAAAGGGCTGCGTCACGCCGTCCCCTTCTCCAGGGGAAAACAGCAGGGTCAGCAAGCTGCCGGGGAGGCCAGCGAGGCAGCAGCACAGAGGCTGCGTTTTGGTGGTTTGGCTGTGTGGGGTGGGGATGGGAGCAGGGGGCAGGCAGCCCTGGCCACAGCTCGGTCCCTTGGCTGCTCGTGGCAGGGGCTGCCCAGTGTCTGGGGCTTGGGAAGGGACCTGCGATCCAAACGCCAGCCCTGGCTTGCACAAAAGGGAGTGAAATTTGGCATCCAGGGCGAGCAGCGCCTGTTGGAAAATGTCTGATGTTTGCCTTGGAAAGGATCTGGGGACAGGCTGATCGTGGTAGCTCTTACATCACCGGCACTGAGCTCATGGTCCTTCAGCACCTGTGTACACCTCCTTCCAAGCCCCACCGCTAAACAACAGGAGCTCAGCCCTCAGCTCTGCTCATCCTCCACATGTCCCCTGCCATCCCAGCTCTCTGTCCTGCCTCCTGCCTCTCTCTGGCTCCATCCTTGGTGCTGTCAGCAGCCCAAAGGGTCCCCTGCACCCTCAATCCCCTCACAGCCCTGCCTATAACCAGCTCCCACCTTCCTCCCAGCCCCATTGCGGCGTCCTCGCTTCACTCCTGTGTGGCCGGGTGGCAGAAAAAGTAAACCTTTGAAGGCTTCTCCAGCTCAAGAACCCCCCCAGCAGGACCCAGCTCAGAGCCAGAGGACAGAATTGGTGCCACACATGGGCCATGGCCACCCCCTGCACCCTTGCCCATGGGTACCTGCCTGCCCATCCCATCCTCTCACCCCAGGGCAGGGCTTTCTGTGTGGCTAGCACAAGGAGCTCTCCTCCGGATCTGGTGACAGCTGTGTCACCGTGTCAGCAGCTCTCCGTGGTCAGCTAAATGCCCGTGATGAGGTGCAGGGTGGCACAAGGGACACTGGCAGTGGCAGCAAGGGGCACAGCCTCCGGCCAGGCACCTGCCAAGCTCCCCGTGTGCCACCCAGCTGGGTGGCTGTGACTTTCTGTGCAGAGCAGGGGGGCCCAGCCGGGTTGGGAAACTCTCCTGCAGCTGCATGTGAGCTTTGGAAGGTGCCCAGCAGCCAGAGGGCCAAAAAGCTCTTGCATTCCTGCCTCCCCACCTCGCTGCCTCCTGGCAGAGCCCGAGCTTGCCTCTCCAGTACCCAGGAGGAGCCTGGTCGCCTCCTTGGTGGTACGGTTGTGAAAGAGGAGAAAATGATGGGGGAGATTCCCAGGGGGCTGGCACCGCAGCTCCATGGGCCGCAGGAATGCCAGGGAGGGGAGCAGGGAGCAGAGCTGCTGCTGGTGGTGCAGGGGCAGGGAGCACCCGGAGCTTGGGCAACGCCAGGAGCCATCCCCGCTGCTCCGCCCGGCTCCGTGCGTGCGCTGGTCTTCATTACATTAATTGCATTTCACTTTAAGGCTCCGTCAAGTCCGAACGCAGCCCAGCGGAGCGTCACAGGGCTGGCTGGCACCCAGGAAGGAAAGCGGAGGGGGGTGGAGGAAGGTTGGGTGAGAAAGCGGCGGGCCCAGGGGAGCTGCAGCTCTCCTGGCACGGGGAAGGGCGCGCTTGCCCGTGCCTCGTGCTCCCTGCCCTTCTCCCCGTGATGATCCTGCCCCCTGGGCTGGCAGGGGCAGCGTTTTGGGGTGAGATCTACACGTCAGGGGAACAGGTTGCCACCCAGGGCCACCTCCATCAGTGCGGGAGAGGGAAGGAGCTGCCCTCACCCACATTTTTGAGCCTCTCCCGGGGCTGTGGGGCAGCAGGGAGGGGAGAGGAGGTTTTTTGGGGGGAGAGGGGCAGTTGTGCAGTGTGGGCACACAGCAGGCATCCTTCGTGTGGCCAAGGAGAGCATGTGCTGCCCTGCACCGTGGGAAGAGCTGATGGCTTGTGACAGGGTGGCTGTGACAAGGTCTGGGGGGCATCGCCGGAGGGATCCCACGTCTCTTACCCCAAGGGATTTTGGCACCCAGCTCTTCCTGGGCTCATGGTGCTCACATCTTGCTCACGCAGCAAAGGGGAAATGAAAACTGTGCCCGGGGAGGTCCCTCCCAGTGCACTTTAGGTGATTTTTATTTATTTATTTTAATAGAGCAGGGCTCTCTGAGCATCCTGACACTAAGGAGTGCTCACTGTGAGGGTCCCCCAGGCTGGCTGGTATAACAACCTCCCAGACGTGGGATGGGAGCCACAATTGCCCCCAGGGATCCCCCAAGTCTGGGGTTTGTGTTTGGGAGGGCAGGGCAAGGGAGCTGGGGATGGGCGAGCTCCTGGGGGGCGAGGGGGCGAGCATCTTCCAGGCAGGGCGAGCATCTCCACGGAAGGGTGAGCATCTCCAAGGCAGGGTGAGCATCTCCAAGGCAGGGTGAGCATCTCCAAGGCAGGGCAAGCATCTCCCAGGCAGGGCGAGCATCTCTGCAGGCAGGGCAGCATCCCCGTGGCAGGGCTCTCCGGCCGCTAGGTGTCCTCCGTGGGCCGCACACGGGTGTCGGGGGCCCCGCGGGGAATCCGGGGAGCTCCAGAAACGTGGGGGTGTGGGCAAAAAGCCCCGGGACAGGACGGGCACCCCTTCCCTCGCCACCCTGCCCCGAGGCAGAGCTCTGCTCCCCCAGAGGCTGCACGGGGGGGCATGGTGCTGAGCCCCCCAGATTTGGCTGTGGGGTGGACGCCTGGCTGCATCCATCCCTGGGGGTGCTGGTGGGAAGAGGAGGAAGGGTTTTCCTGTGCCCCTACGGAAAGCAGAGGATGAGGCTGGAGCTTTGCAGGGTTTCATCTTCCCAGCCTGTGTGAGCTATCCTAGGAAGTTAAACGCATCCCCTGCCAGCAAAGTGCAGGCAGCCTGGGGAGCAGAGGAGATGCTGAGCTGGCCCAGCACAGGAGGAGCAATAATATGATTCTGTGATACCTTTCCATCCTGCACCCCGAGCCCCTGTCTGCTCCACAGGGTCCCAAGCAGGGCTGGCCGGGTGACTCCCTGCGTGATTATTTGCAGCAGGTAGCCAGGGGCTGACAGGGCATCCTCCTTCCTGCTGGGAAGCCCCAGATGCTGGGATGGGGAAGGTAGGTTTATTCCTGAAAATCCCAGCTCTCCCAGCCTTGTTTTTCTCTCCTTAAGAGACCTTTTCCTTAAGTGTCCCCAAAATAATACTCGAGAGTAAATGTTCTTGCCTCTGTAGGGTGTCAGCCGGGTGTTTCCCAAACACCTTGCAGAACACAGCAGCTTCCCCGTCAGCATGTTCCCCCTCGTTGGAGTCAGCGAGTCCCCCCCTCACTATCTTATCAGCACACTCATTATACCCTCAGAAACACAGTGTAAACATCGCCAGCAAACTGCACTCGATGACAATTTTCTTGCCAAATAAGCCACTTCCCTGCCTGAGTGATGGTTATGAGCGAGGCTTTCTGTAACTGCTGCTGTTTGAACAAGTGCGAGGTAAATACAGCTCCCTTTCTGGGAGCACACGCGTGCACCTGCTCTGCGGAATTTCATCACAGGCAGGGGTAGGAAGGTGTCTGAGAGCTGCTCATTAACATCCTGGCAGCTCACCGCCGCTGCTTTGTTCAGTTTCTAACCTGGAATTTGGCTGAGGGAGGAAGATAATGCTCTGGAGGAAGGGGAACTTTCCCAGTCCAGGCTGTCAGGCAGTCAGTTTTACGGCTTATTCCAAAGGTGGCACCTCCACGAGTGCATCAGGATGCTGACCCGGGCTGTGCTGGGAGGAGACGGGTACTGCTGTGGCTGACTGAATCACAGTGCTTCTGCTGGGCTCCGCTCAGAGCAGAGGAAAATAGCAGAGCGAGAGCTCTTGCCAGCTTCAGCCCGTGCCCGTCTCCACTTTCATTACCTGCCACGGCTGCTGCGGGGCTTAGAGCAGTCCTCAGGCTGCTCTGGTTCGCAACAGGTAGTGCAGCTGGATGCAGGCAGGCTGGGACCTGCCGGGGATCTCGAGTGCTTCCTGTGCTGCTTTTCAGCATTTCAGCCCCGGCACAGCCAAAAAAAGCCCCTGCAGCCTCCCCTGGTGCTTACTGCGACCCAGCCTGCCCCCTCGGAGCCGGAACAGTCTGCCAGGGGCTGAGCGCCGGGCAGCTTGGCTGCATTGCTGTCCTTCCATTCAGAGGGAGAGGGAGGCTGAATGGGGAGAAGGAGAGAAAACAGAAACTAAATTAGTCTCCCAGCTGGTAGCAGAGCTTCCGTGCGCCGATTGCAGAAGGCTGTCCAATTCCTTCTCCCGTTACAGGCTTTGCTGCAGACCCTCGCAGCTTGCTTCCAGCTCTCCCAGCTCTGCTAATTCCTGCTGCAGCCGGGGCTGGGCTGCCTTTCTCGGATGTCTGTCTGGGTCTCCCCCCTCTTTTCTCCCAGCTCGTATTTCACAAAGATTTACTTCCCCTTCCCTTCCCCGTGTAAATAACAGCAGATAGGGCCACAGACGGTGTGCTCAGCCAGCAGAGCTCCTGCCGCAGCCCGCGCTCAGCCCAGCCAGCAGCCTCATTCAGCAGCCTGGCCTGACGCCCACCTTTGCAGGCTGAAGTAATGCTTTAAGGATCACGGAGGAGGGCAGGAGCATCAGGAGACGAAGGGGAGGGTTTGAAGAGAGGAGATCTTAATACAGAGAGGAGAGAAAATCCCCCCGATGCCCTGCATTGATTGCTTTGCTTAGTTTCTTTTTGCAGAGATGATGTAATCAAATGGAAGCTGGTTTGTGTGACCCCTGTGAGGCATCAGAGCGCCGTGCCCGTGCACGGCCTGCCTTGTACTACTGCCCTGTGTCCACACTAGCCCTTTGCATGGAGATATCTGGCAGTTGTCCTCACTACGACTAACACCAAGATGTAATAGGAACCGCGATCTAAGCATAGCCCCCTGCTTTTCACTCTGGTTTTGGGGCTGGAGGAAGGAAAGAGGCGGTGAAGCCTTGCCCACTCTGTGCCGAACCCTGATTTCGGTGGAGCCCTAGTTCAGGGCACGGCATTTCATCACTTTTCACAGTGTGCCTCGCTTTCCAGGCAGAGGCTGTGTTGCACCACGCCGTGCAACGCCTGCCCGGGATGAGGTGTGCAGAAAGAGCTGGCTGGCTGGAAACCTCGCTCGGAGATGAGTTCTGAAAGCACAGTTCCCTGCAGGTAGAGACAACACGGGGAGAGTCCTCCAAGTCTTGACACATCATGAAATGAATCTGTTGGGCTTCAGGTCAGCAGGGGAAGAAACATGGGCTGATCCTGGCAGCATGAGGGGGCTGCGCTGTGGGTTTTTGGGGTCAGGCTGGGACATGGACAGAGTCCTGCAACAATTGTTACCTGACACAGATTGAGAAAGTGCTTTCTTAGGAAGTGAAAGACTCTTATTCAGCACACCAAACCAAGGTCACTAAGAACCGTAGGGAATATTCTGGCGTGTGGCAGTGGGTGGATTTCTTCACCAGCGTTCCCTGAACCTGTGAGGAAAGTTTCCCCAGGACTGGATTTCGATAAACAGCGAGGGCACGGTTCTGAGAAAGCAACCTTGGATTCAGAGATCAGCTGCTAATTCAATTAACATGAAATGGAAAGACAAACAAAGCCCGCAAATCGGGCTCTTGGTTTCAAAGAGGCAAATCTTTGTTGACTGAGGGAAATCCACAGGAACGAAAACTGGACTTGGGAGCTCAGAGTGGCTTGCGATTTTTCAAAGTGAAACCAAAAAAAAAGAAAGCAAAGTCGAAAATGGGTGAGAGGTGTGGGGGCAGGGAGAACCTTCCCCGGGAGGTTTCCAGTTCCAGCTAGCTGCGTAACCACCTCAAAGGGAGGCTGGCAGCAACCAGGATGCCTGTGAGGGATGTAGAAACAGGCCAGGTCAGCAGAGAAGGCAGCAGCACAGAAGTCGGCGTGTGGAGGAATAAACGAGGGCTGTCAGAAGCCGGATGAGTAATCCCACCGTGGGCATTAAAACGGCCCGAAGTTCTTCAGGTGCATGGCAAAAGGAGCGAGCAAGGGAAGAAGAAATGGTGATGCTCCGCAATCAGCGCGGGGTAGAGATTGAGGGATGTCTAAATATCGCCTTGGAAGGACTTATTCATGGGAAAATGGGGCTAAACATAGGGCAAGTGAAGGCAAGGGTATCGAGGAGAAAACTGCCAAGTTCCTGGTAGGAATGAAATTAAGATCCTTGTTTTGTTGGGGGTGTAGGGAAATACCTTCTGCCCCCTGGTTGAGGCAGAGTGGAGGAAATCACGGATCTTCCACCGGGATTGCTGACAAGTCTGCGCCACCTCAGCACTGCCATGGGGCCAGAGACCCAATTTCATGCCTACGTCTTGAAAAGGGGTGGGGAGAGGTTAGCCTAGCTGAGTGCAGAAACGCTAAAATCCTCAGCAAGATGTCAGAGGAAGCTTTGAGAGCAAGATGCGTGAAGGGTGCCTGTGGATGGGAAACGAACTGCTCCGTGGCCGCCTCGGATGAACTAGTTGTTTTTCTTTCCTAAGATGACTCAACTTCTAGATGGATACTGAGAAATAAAACCCTCCAGCTTGCTCCAGGGTGAAGCTCGAGCTCTTTCCAGGAAGGGAGCTCACGGTACGGCTTCTCCTAAGGCGACCGTGTCGGATCCCCTCCTGCTCCTGGAGGAGGAGGCTTCCGAGAAGCGCCGGTGCTTTCTGACTGCAGCACACTCGGGGCTGCCTCCTCCGCTTCCCCGGTTTCTCTCTCACTGCCCTAAGAGCTCGCAGTAACCCGAGTCTGTCCTTCCCCTTTTCCTTACTTTCCTCGTGCCCCAGCACGTTGCAGGCCAGGAGGCAGCGCAGCGTCGGGAGGGAGCCCCGCGCCCCGGCAGCCCCGGGAGGAGGGCAGGGAGAGGCGGCAGGAGAGGGGAAGGCGTGAAAAGAGGAGAGAAAAAGTTAAGAGAAAGGGAGAGAAAAGTTTTATTTTCCTGATCTGGGGGAAATCTCTCCTGATTCGGGGGAAATCAGGTTCAAAGTGCCCCTGCAGGGCACTGCAGCCCTGCACTCTCACCTGTCCGCCCCAGACCACAGGCTCTGCCTGCCCCCAGCCCCACGCTGGTGTCAGTCTAAGGATGGTTTTGCAGGGAAGGGCACAGCTGCCTCCTCTCCAGATGCTCTCTCCTGACTCTTATGCCCTCTGACAATGCCAAACAATGACGGGTTCGGTCCCTGCTGCCCTCAGAGGCTGTGAGCGTTCACCCCCAGCTCTCAGAGCCAAAGCTCTCCCTATGCACGGGGCACAAACATGCAGCTTTACAGCAGCCGGCGAGTCTCACCACCAGGATTAATCATTACACCAGAAGCAATGCTTCCACAAAAGCCTGAAAGTGCAGTGTATAAAAATCCTGAATGACTTCAGTGACAAGCTCGAGCCGGATCACCCTTCGCTGCCCTGCCCTCCTCGTGCCTCGTGGCCGCAGGAGCAAGGTGCGGGTTGGCACACACGTGTTTAATGCTCGTGGCACCAGGACAAGTGGCAGGGGCTCTGCCACCGGTGTCAGGGCTCCCCTCTTTTCTGTGTGTGCTGGTTCCTTGCTCAGGACCTTCTGCTGTCTTGCTTCGCTGGGATTTGGTCCGGGGGAGGCTGTGCACGAAGGCAGGAATGGGTCTGGGTGCACTTGGAGCTGCGTTTTGAGCAGAGCCCCCTCTTGCTGACCCCACCTCCCTTCCCCTTTCACGAGATGCTGGACTCTTTCAGCTGACATCGGGCTTTCCTGCCAGCCTTGTTAGCTTGAGCTGGAACCATTTCCTTTGAACTCAGCCTGAATTAACATCGCCATGGCAATAGGATCGGGGCTTTGTCTCTGGCAACCTGCCCTTCACCCGCAACAAGGGGTCCCACCAGGAGGTGGGAAGGGACCAGGGTGCTGGCCCACACCACCACCTTTCCCTGGGGGAAAGCAGAGGGAGGACAGCCCAGGGCTGGCTCTGCTCCCTGCAACGCTCCCTGGGGAGGGGAGGCTGCAGCAGCCACTGCCAGGTCGGCGCTCGGCTTAGATGAGTTTGCTGCAAAAAAAGAGGCAGCGAGTGGACGTGTGCTGGGGGCGAGAGGAAAGCAGCCCGCTTCATTTCACCCTAAACCATCACAAACACACGCAGTTCCCTGGAGGAACGTCTCTGGTGCTGAGCCAGCGTGGTGGAAGGAGAACCGTGCTCCTGCTGTACCCCCAGTCAGCGCTTCCCCTCCGCCCCGTGCTGCCTCCCCTCTCCCCCGCACCCAGTTTCCCAGCACCATGTCCATCCCCATCTCTGCCCCATCTTCATCCCCAGCACCCAGAAAGTGCCCCGTTTTCATCCCAAGCGCACCAGCTCATGCAGTGCATCCTGTTACGCTGCCTCTTTCTCCCTGTGGTGGGGAAAAGCCACGTGCAAGGCGATGACCCCACCGCTGCCAAGCTGAACTAAAAACCTCTCTGCCCTGCAAGTGCCACCCGGTGCCACCCATCCGTCTCATCAGCCTCTCCTCCCTCCCGTGGACCCTCTTTTCCAGCACCTTGACCTTCCCAGCCTGGCCTCGCCCCCAGCCCAGGCCCCCAGCCCCAGATAAAGGATACTTTATTCCCTCCCCGCAGCGCTCCTGCTCCCTGCCGTGGCCCACGCGGGGCCGTCTGTTCGGCTTTAGTGGGGCTCTCGCTAACAATGGTTTTTTTTTTCCCTCTCGTAGAGCGAGAGGCTGGCTTTGCAGCCAAGTCTGTAGGTGGGAAGAAAAAAAATAATAATAATAAAAAACCAGGCCTTTTCCTTTGAATGCCGGGTAATTTCTCTGAGAGCTGCCTCAGGGAAATCAAATCTTAGTTTCTTCTCATTTTTTTTGGTGGGGCGGGGGGGAGGTAACAGGGGGAGCTGCAAACACGGCAGCAAACACTTCCCTTCCTCCTGCTCTTCCTCCGGGTCGGGTTCCCTGCTCCAGAACACCCCGGGGAAGGCAAAGCCCTTCCTGCTCCCACACGGGGATGGGCTGCAGGTGTCCGGGCAGGGGAAGGAAGCCCCAGACGGACACTGTGAGTCCGGAGGGGTTTTGCTGGGCGTTAGCCGCAGTCGGGGTCATTGCAGCTGTGGTCCCCCGAGGGTTTGGGGAGCTGAGGAGCAGAAGCAGCTCCTCTCTCTGCCCTGTGCCATGTCTGGGGCTTGGCGGAGCGCAGGGGCATCACCCCAAGGCTCAGGGCTCTCGGTGCAGGGTCTCAAGGTGGCTGTGCCTGCCTGGGCTCCTCTGGTGCCCCCTTCTCCCCCCGCCGTGCCCCTTCTCCCTCCTCCAGCAGCTCCCGCAGCTGGGTCGCAGCAGGCAGCTTTCCTTCTCCGTTAATGAGAAACTCCTGCACTTTGTCCCTTGAAACAGAGCCACGTTCGCCACGTGATTGCGGGGAAGGGCTTCGGCTAAGGCTGCGGAGGAAGAGAGGAAGGCGAAGGGCGAAGCCGGCTCCCCTCGCACGCGCGGTCCTGTGCCAGGGGCTGCGCCGGGAGGGGAGAGGCTCCAGCTGGAAGCCAGTTGCTGGGGGAATGGGAGCCTGCCCGGCCTCACCCTGCTGACCCCACGCTGACTCAGCGGCTGTCTGCGTCTCTTCCCTTCGTACCAGGGAAGGGGAATTCATCCCCCCACGCCCGCCGCCTCCCCCGGCCCCGTGCTCAGCTGTGATGAGCACGCAGCGGCCGACGTGCGCGTACCAGCCTCCGCGCTCCGGTGGCTGTAAATCATAAACTGGGGGAGGGAGTCATGGAGAGGGGGAGCAGGGGTCGTCCCTCACCTCCTGGTACAGCTGGGCCTGTGTTTGGGAACAGATTTAGGTCAGGATAAGGAAAACCCCCAGCCCCAGCTTCCTGGGACAGACCCCAGCTGGTCCCCGGGCAGCTGCAGGGATGAAGCAAGATTTATTTTTCCGCACCCCCAGCTTTGCTGCCAGTGGTGCCACGGACCTGCTCGGCATCTCTGGGGGGGCAGCTTTCCCTGCCAATCCAGCCCCCTGCTGCATAAAACCTTCCCTGAGCAGGCCAGCAGGGCACGGGGCCCCTGTGAGCATCCCTCCGGGTACAGGATGTGCTCCACCAGCCCCGCACAGCGCCGGCCCCGCCGCCCTCCCGCTGGCCCTAGCGCCTCTTATCTCGAGCAAGAGGCATCTCGGCTCTCCCTGATACAGACGAGACTGCCCCGACCCCGCTGTGGCTCCGTGCCAGACACGGATCATCTTTCTCTTGCAACCCTGCCCCAAGAGCTGGGAAGGGAACAGGATGCGATCCCCCCGCAGAGCCGGGGCAGCCCCACTGATTGGGGGCTGCAGACCTCCCTGCAGCAACGTCCCACGAGCAGCGTGATGGATCCTCGCAGGCTTGGCACTGTGTGTGGCTCGTGGGCTGCCCTATATTGGGTTTTGTCCTTCACCAAGCTCTGAGCTTTGTGCCACAGTGCCCTGGGCAAAAAAAAGGTGGGGGCTTCCCGGGCTTCCCAGCCTTTTGGTTCTCCTTCACACCACCCTGCCGCCACGAAGGACTATTGAATAGGCTGAACTCGGGATTTAGCCCACAGCAGGACTGAAAGGGACATCGTAGAGTAACTGCAGGAGCCAAATCTTTTCAGATTTTGGGGTATCAGAGATTCAGATCCCAGCTCTTTGGTGAGGGAGGGGTTTGGGAGCAGGTAACATCCCCAAAGGTGCCGCCGATTTCTCCCACGTGGCGCAGGGCGGGCAGAAGCATCTCGCTTTGATGCACCAGAGGGAAGACAAAACCTCCCCGGCTCTTGCACTGCTGCTTCCCCCACCTCCTTAGGGGGGCTGCCGGGGGGGAGGCAGAGCAACAGGAAACTCGCAGCCAGCTGTGATTTTTCACCAGAATCCGAGAAACCGCCTGGAAGGGGCAGCTGCACTTAATAAAGCTGGGTCATTAAAATGACACAGCAGCTCTGCGGGGAAGGGGAGCCAACGGCACGGGGGGAAAGCCTCTTGTCTGAAGCGACTGGGGACAGACCAGAAAAGAAAAGGGCCCTTGGAAAGTCTGGGGAGGGAGAAGGAAAATATTCCTCAGCTCCCTGGCCACGTGCCCAGCCGGTGAGATGCCGCGGCTCTTGGCCGTGGGTCCGGGAGCTGGGGGCAGGATGGGATGGTGCAGAGGGTTACCTGGAAGAGTTGGGTTTCCTCTGCTGGCCTTGCTCTTCTCAAGCTTTGTTATCAGCCCCCCCGGGAGCACTGGAACCGAGGCCAGGCAAGGAGGAGAGATTTTTTTTCTTTGCTCCATCCCCCGAACGCCACATCAGCAGGGAGCTGCAGGATGACCTCGGTGAGGAACAGATCGTCCCTTGGCCTGCCTCCACCTCCCTGCCCACAGGGACACCAGGACCTTGAGGCGGGGGGAACGGGGCTGAGGCCGGGTGGGCTTCACCACGAGTCCCCCGCTGGGGATGCAGGCACCCAGAGACGAAGCAGCAGTAGACCTTGGGGCTCGGGAGGGGATTTTTTTTCCATCATTTCCAGCCCGACAGCTCATTGGCAGAGCCCAGCAAAGGTTTCCAACAGGCAAGGGCTGTGATCAGGTGGTGCGGCACCAGGGGATGCTCCCAGCTCTGCTTTGGGCAGCTCCGAGGGGAGCAGCGTGGCCTGGAGAAGCCACCAGAAAAGTTTTAGTGACAGCCCAGGGTGGGAGTTTTGTACCTTCTCATTTTTTATTTTTATTTTTTCCATCTCATTTCATTCCATCCCCCTTGGGCTGCAACAGCCTCGAGTTTTGGGGATGCCGAACATCCACCCACCTCCTCCGCCCCAAACCCCAGGTAGCGAGGTTTCGGCGGAGGCACCCCACGACGGGCGGTGAGCCTGTTGGGTCACTGCCCTGCCCAGCCCCAGCTGGTGAGCCCAGTTTCGAGCTGATCCCACGGCTAAACCCCCGCGTGGCTTTGCTGAGGCATTTACATAAAGTCTATTTCCAAGGAGCTTTAAGGCCACGTAAGATTAGGTGACACAAAACGCAGGGCATCTGTCCACGGAGGAAGTGAATAGACCTTTCAGCCAGCCTGTTGCTTTTTTCTTTTTCTTTTTCTTTTTCTTTTTCTTTTCTTTTTTCTTTTTTTTTCTTTTTCTTTTTTCTTTTTTTTAAGCTATTTGGTTCAGTGGGCCCTCCAATCCAACAAACTGCCTAATTTTGCATTAACGTTCCAGGAAAGCACAGGAAATGTTTCCAGCTAAATCTGCAAGAAAAAATATTTGCATTTCCCTCCAGGCTGATTTCTAACCTAGATTGCTGGGGTTTGGGGGGGGAGGGAGGGGGGTGCTGCTTTTTAGCAAGTTTCCACAAAATAGATATTTCGCTTTAGTCTGGAAAAAATGAAATTCAGACCGCTGCAGATGCTCCAGTGCCAAATGACTTTCAAGCATGAGAAAATTCTGAGATCCTAAGCACAAAACATATGGCACTTTGCTTTGGAGTAAGATTGAAAGGGAAAAGCTCAACTGTAAAGCTGAGCCGAGGACATTTTATGATTCAGAACGGTATGAAAAAGTGTTTTCTTTTAGCCAGAGGAAGACAGAATTTTGAGCAGGTCTGTTTTCTCAAATTGATTTTTTTCCAAAGACCAGCAGCAGCCTTATTATTTATTTGCATTGTGGTCGCATTAGGTCAATTATTAAATAGCTTAAATGAAAACCAAAAGCTCCTTAGGAATTTATTTTATGTGAAAGTGTGGATGAAAATGGAAACTACCAAGCAGATTTTTCCAGTTTAAGAGAGAAATATTAACCGCTGCCTCCCTCGGCAAGCGCAGATTTGGGACAGTTTTGCCTTTCGATCTGGGAGGCGAAAGAGGGGGGAGGTGTTTGCTGCTCATAACTGGAGGGGAAAAAATCCCCCAGATATTTCATTTTCTTTCCTCACCGCATAGAAGAAAGGTTTAAATGGAAAAACTGATGGAAAAATAAATAAATAATTAAATAAATAAACCTCCGATTGATTCAGATCTCTTTGAGCCGCCCCAAAACGTGGCTCTGAGCCCCCGGCCAGCACTGCTGCGTCAGGCCCCATAGCGTCGGGCGAGCGCGCTCAGCCATGCAGGGATTAGGCACATTCCCACGAGCTCCTGCTCGGCCGATCATCCCCCAAATCCCTCAATCCCTCCTGCACCGGGACACCAACCATCCCCAGAACCTAGGGCTGGGGGCCCCTGGGGCTTCCCTGAGCAGCTCTGGCTTTACTCTCACCGCCTTATACTTGCCCTATACGAGCTCCCCCAATTTTGCCCTCCTGCCAGCCACACGCCATGAGCCAGAAGCGGCTGTGGCTCGGGGCTGTACTCAAAGAGCAGCTTCCCTGACCCCGTCTGCAACTGCAGATTGCCCCGGAGCACCGCGCCTAATTAACCTTGGTTTGTTCTTTGTAGCTGCAGGTGTTTTCCTTGCTCATAAACCCGTCCCGGTCCTTTCTCCAACTATTCACATCTTTTGTGCGCCATGATTCTTTTCCAAATGTCCATTTTATAAATCACTTTAATTAGTTTTATATCACTCTCTTATATTTATATCACTTGATTTAGTTTTCACACTGCTTCCATTACGTCCTATATGTTGCTTTGATTTTATTTATGGTGTTTCTAGTGCATTTGCATTACTTTCCTGAGATGGATATCATTCTGGCTGGATTTACAGTGTATTTCTTCAGTTAGATTTATATCGCTTTAATTAGATTTATATCCCTTTAGACTTTGAGGGCTTCTCTTAGATTTATAATATCTCTTTTACTAGGCTTGTCTTGCACAGGAGATTTGCATCCTTTTTTGTTTCAAAGGGTATTGCTTAACTCAACACCGGCGTTGTTTTACCAGGACTTTGGTCAGTGTCCCAGTTAGATGTATTAAGCAAGAGCTCACCACCAGTCGTGCTTCCATCCCCCATCCCCCCCAGTTCCCACTGGGATTATTCCAGCATAAATTGTGCTGATGTAAATCATCTAAGTTAGCCTCTTCCAAGTTGGCACTACATGGCTGTAGTGGAGATCTCACTGACTGGATTTCTTAGAGAAATTTCTTAGAGGATTTCTTCTTTCCCTTCCTGCACGGATCGCCCCCATCACACGAAGCTGAGCGCCCTCTCCCAGCACGGCAGCGGACCAGGACGCTCCCAGCTGCAGAAGCAGCCTCAGTTTGGGGGATGCGGGCTCCAAGCTGGGTTTTCCCTCTCCCAAAGTGCCCTAACCAAGAAGAAACTTGGTGTTGAAAGAGCAATAGCATTTCCCTCTCCACCTTCCTGTTTCAGAACATGAAATTCCCATGCCAGCCCCTCGGCACCGCAGCAGGAGGGAGGCAGCAGCTCTCCCTTAAGCTGCTTTGCCCCAAACAGCCCCCGAGGACCTGGCTTTGTGTTTCCACCCAGCTCTGATCACATCAGCGGAAGAAATCAGCTGGAAGGGCTCTAAACCCATGTGCTTCGGGGCGAAAGCCGACCTCTGGCTGAGAAGGGTCAGTGGGCACCCCTGGGGGCTGCTGGTTCAGATGCTCGCAGTGGGATATTCGGCTGCTTTCCAGCAATGTGAGGCTCTGTCGTGGGGCAGGATGGTGGATCTCTGCTCCCAGACCTTATCCAGTTCATCTCTAAACCTGCTGAGGGCCTGAGCTGATGGGAGTTAATTGTGGTGAAGTTTCCCAGCCATCAGCACTTGGCTGGCAGGGGTGGCTGCGCCCAGGGCTCTCACAGACAAAACCAACCTCCTGAATCTCCTCTTGCCCAAAACACAGCAAGACCCCGGCGCTTACTGCGTGTCCAAAAAAGTATTAAAAGAGGATTAAAAATCATATTAAAAGAGACGTGGCACTCATACAGCTGCAGCTCTGGGGGCCTGGCCAGGGGAGATACCTGCCAGCAGCAGAGCAATCTGCCTGGTCATCTACCACTTCATCCCACCCCATCCTCTTTGTTTTCACTCCCCTGTGAACAGGATAAGCCCCTTGAGGCACAAAGCAGTGAGGGAGGCGAAGAATGTGTTACAGAAAGCCTCTTGTTTGGTAGTTGAATCCAGATGTTAGGGGAAGCAGCGGAGTTTGCATGAGTGGGACAGAAAAAGGCTGGAGCGGGAGCAAGGCGCACGCAGCCTGCCCTCCCAGTTACCCCAGGAAACACTGAAGGGAGCTGAGTTCAACTCTGTAGGAGCAAATTCTGGACCAAAAGGGCACCTTCCCCAAATCTTCAGCACAAGGGCTGACCCACAAGAAGTACAAAATCCTGCTCTTTTACCCCAGGGTGATGTAGCTTGGCCCAGACCAAGAGGAACCTTCTGCAGAAGATAGCCAGAGCCAGTGGTTATGAACCCACTTCCCCAAAGCAGTTTTACTTTGGTGTGGCAGTCTGGGCCACCAGGGAGATTTTTCCAAGCATTTCCCAATAACTCTCCATAAAACCCACCAGCAGGAACGGAGCAGAAGCCCCCTGCCCCCCCTCTCCCCCACCCTCTGCCTCTCATCCTCCCTGCAGCCGCACCCAGCCTCCGCATAAACAAGCGTGGTACCCCAATTAACGTGCACCTAATCAGGCCATCAGCATCTCTGGAAGAAAGACAGCATCCGAGGCCTCGGCTGCAGAGGTCTTGAGCACGCTGCCTTCCCCGTGCCCTGCCACTGGGCCCCTTTCATTTAATTACGCCCAGGCTGCCGTACGCCTCGGCCTTTTAATTGCCCAGGGCAGAGAAGGGGGTGGAAAACAGGTCGGAGATGGAAGATGCTGGGTATTGTTTTAAGGCAGTAAAGCTGTTTATAAACACCGTGGAGGAGCTAGCTTTATGTAATTGCCAAGAAAAGAAGGGCATTTGGGGGGGTGGGAGGCAGCGGGGAACACCCCAAAGGGAGGTTGAGGAGCTGTTAATTAACGAAAAATGACTCGGAGCCTGATTCACCTCTGTAACAGCAAGATCTCCACTGAGCACCAGAGCTACAAATCCTTTCCCGGAGCTTCAAACCAAGCCATGGGTCTGCAGGAATAGTCCCAGCTGGAGCTGGGATTTAGTCAAAAATTTGGCTGAATTTGGGGAACTAGGAGGATAACAAAAAAAAAAAAAAATCCAGCTAACTCTCCCTGAGGTCTGTTAGTGCTGTGGTGCTGGGAACAACAGAAAAAAAGCTGACTTTTATGTGCTCGCATCCCCAAAAAGAGTTGCCCTGATTGAACACTTCAAAAAGCACTGATGATTCTTTCATGTATCTTTAAAAGTGGAGTTTGGCATGGAAATGAAAACGAAGGATGGAAGATTAAATAGATCAAGGCAGAGTGTTTGGGCCGGATCCCTGACCTCAGTTACGCCGCTTTTAGTTGAAATTAACACCAGCGCGCAGGGGATGAGAAACTCGGGGACTGAACAGGCACCAAAAGCTTGTGCTCGGTCGGTTTTCATTTTGAAAGCTGAGATCTCCCAGGCTCTTCTGGAGCACGGCTGGGTGGGTTTTCGGAGCACAACCAGGAGCCTGTTCTGCCTCCCCCTTGCCTTTTTGCTCTCCTGATCCCCATCTGCACAAGCAGCCAGCCAGAGCGCCGCAAGAAAAATCTCTGCCTGGCTCTCAGTGTGTGCGCAGAGCTCCGTCCAGCAAGGGAAATAAACCTGATGAGGCCAGGGCAGGGGATGGAAAGCCTGGTAAGCCACAGGCAGGCTGCCCGGTGGAGGATGGGAGAGGCAGGACGGCTGTCGGGATGTGCTCGCAGGGTTAGCATCCTGCCCAGGGCTGCAGCACCAGGACGTTTCACGGGCTTCTGCTGAGCTTTGCAGGCGCACGGATGAGCTAACGCTGCAGGAGCACAGATGAGCTAACTCTGCGGTGTTTTCCCTGCTGAAAGCGCTGCAGGGAGGACTGCAGGGCTGGGAGAAGCTCCCAGAGAAGTGCGTGGCCCCAGGACCACGGGGAAGGCTGCCCACAGGTGTATGCAGCAGCTTCGATGCCAGCTCCATCCATCTCCTCCACCAGAGCAAGGCACAGCTCCTTACACACAGCTGAATAAATCACATCAGTGCTTCATTTAAGCTCTGGATTGGGAAGGACTTAGAACAGCACTAGTCCTCAGCACTGCAGGACTTAGAGCATCATGGGTCCTGAGCACTCCAGCAGGCACTAATTGCCCTAACGAGCTTCCCCCAGGCCTTGCCCCATGTTTCCCACTGGCCCCCCAGCTCCATTTAAGCTCAGGCCCAGGCCCCCTGCCCTCCCCTAAGCCACTGGAGTGGGGCTGCCCTGCTGGAAGGGATGAGGCAGCACCTTCCCCCACAGGGTGAGGTGAGCAGAGCAGGCTCGCTGGGGACAACTGGCTCAGCCCGAGGTCACCAAGTGAGGGTGGGAAGACAAGGCAAGTCCAGGGGATGATGAGGACACCGGTCAATGCATCAGGTTCAAGAGGGCCAGGCGTGGGTGGACCTGCTGTGGAGCTCAGGTAAGGGCTGGGGAGTGGGGTCTGAGCTCTAGCAGGGGTCTGGAGCCAGGGCTGTGGGCGCAGGGATGATGCTGGGCCCCTAAGTCTTGGTGCTGTCCTTAGGGTCCAGCAGCTAGGTATGGCCTGGACCTTCTGTGGGTGCAGCAGCTGGAGGTGTGCCTTCCCCAGCTTCTGTGCTTGTGGATTTCTGCTCGGCACAGTGCGTGTTCCTAGAGGCAGAGAACCTTGAAAGGTGAAGAAACCTTTCTGAAGAAGCAGGGAGGTTTTACGGAGGAGGGAGCGTTTCCTGGGAACCGCTGTGGCTGCTGATTCAGCAGGCTGAGGGGAACCCCGCTGGCACTGACCAGGCTTGTTTCCCAGCAGCAGGGTGCTGAGGGACCTGAAGGAGGCTTGGTGCTGCATCTGCACGAGCCCCCTGCAGCCCTCCTGGCACAGACAGAACCCCTCTACCCATGAAAGTCTGTAGATGAGGACGGGAGGCCACAGCTCTGCCTCTTGCCCCTCCAAAGGTGAGGATGCAGAGGCTGCAGTCCCTGGCAAGCTGTTCTTCCCAGTGCCCAGCTCCCCGCTGACTTACCGAGGTTGTTTCTCAGAATAAGTGGCTCATTCACAACAAACATCCTCGCTCTTTGATGTATTGCTGGTGCTGTTGTTGCGGTGCGTTAAGTATCTTGGTTTCGTGCTTGTAATAAGAAAACCGGCCGCAGAGCCTTACTGTAAGCTGATGAGAAAGTAGCAATAATTATTGCTCTCTCCTCCCTGGGATGGTGAACTTCAGATGCTAATGGGCTCTGGAGTATTGGCTGCTTACTCACAGTGGGGTGAAACAGCAAGGGCCTTCATTCCCTTTGGTCTTAAATGCTCCTGTTTTGGGGAATGGGGCAAGAAATACCCTGAAGTGCACAGGGGGTGGTTGCAGCAGCCTGATTTGGGGCTAAGGGAAGGAAAATTGCGTGTGGGGCAAGGGACAGGGCAGGTGTATTCCTGGAACGGGCGAAGATGCTGCAGGTGTTCATACCTCATCCAGCTCGGCACCAAGTGGGTGGTAAGTGGTGAAGGCAGGGTGGCAGCGAGCTTTTTCGTTTGCCTGGAAAATTTACATGTGGTGCAGGCAGGGCTCTCGCAAGCAGCTTGCCCACAGTGCCCGATGTGGGGTGCTGGAGGACTTCTCACGCTCCCTGCTTCTGTTTTCCCCCCTCCCTGTGCCTGCTGAGGCTCTCAGCTTCTTGCAGCTGGAGCCCAGATCTTAGTGGGCACGACTCCCTCCCTGGTTTTCCGAGGTGCTGGCGTGACGCTGGGCTGTAAATGAAGTTTTGAGGTGAGGAAGAGGGAATGAAGATTTGCAGCCTGGCCAGATATTAGTGGTTTTCCACAGGGATGACAAAGGATACATCCAAGGCACCAAGGCGAGCCCCGTGTCAAACTAATCCCCTGCTCCCACGCACTGCCCTGCTGGAGCTTCACAACAAAGTGCAGCGGAGAACATTTTCTTTCAACAGCATATTTTTCCTTAACCTCGTTCTCAAGCATGGCTGAGGTATTTTAATGGAAATTTCCTCCCAGTAAAAAGGGCGGCAGCACACACATACCAGAAACAAGATCATTAACATTCAGTAAAACTATATGCAGCTCAGCAACTGCTCCTGCCGTGGGGGCATTGAACCGGCAGGCAGCTTCCTTTCCTTATAGCTAGGAGGAGATTGCTGTTTGTAAGTCTGAAGAGCTGTTCCATATTAACAAAGGTAGAAGCTGACAGCATTGAGGAATCGGTTTGGTCACTCAGGCTTGTCCCAAAGCTGTGCTTCCTCTTCTCCAGCTGCCCTTCATGGCCAGTAATTCTCCAGCCCCTGGTAACCTGCCCAAACATCTCTTCCTGAGATGTGACTGATGGTGTCTGTCCCTTCAAACACCAGGTGTGCTAAATCCCATCCGAGCAGTGTTTCTCCTCTCCTCAGTTCCTTGGTAGCTCTTCTGCTCTCTGCTCTCACTTTCTCTGACTGCTGTGTGCCAGTGTTTTGGTTCCCCTCCCCACTCCCTGCTATTTCTTGTCTGTGCCCATTCATTTTGGGGCTGGGATTGGATCTTCATTCCAAGAGTCAAGGTTCAGTTGTGATCTGCAGGGCTAGAGTTCCTGGCAGAGCGCTGAGCCTTGGGAAGAGCCTTGTGAGGCAGCCTGCTTTCTGCTTTCCTTCCCTCTGGGAGGTACCAGGAGATAAAAATGATACCCCTCACTCCAAGCCAGGGAAGGAGGGCCCTAAATTATTGCACCCTAGGGTCCAGGAGCGTGTTCCTGTGGCTTTGCAGGGAGCAGAGGCTGCAGCCTTGCTCGCCTCCCTTTGTCCTCCAGCGTGGCCCCAGGACCACGCTGTGCTCGAGTTCTGGGGGCTCGGTCCCAAGGTGATGGACCTGGGGTAACCCCATTGCGATGGGGAAGCTGATCCCAGATCTGAGCTGGGCAAAGAGTGCAGCCCTTCGGCTGGATGCTTTCCAGGGGTTATTTGTGCGTGCTAACCTCGTGGCACTCTTCCTTCCAGCCCCTGCCGGGGTCCTCCTGTCTTTCTGCATAATCTCCTCTGAATAAATAGACCGTGAGTGGGGCCTTCTCAGCAGCTTTTGTCAGGGGGAGCTGCTTGGTGTGCGTTTGTACCTTGTGGGCCCTCCCTCTCTTTTTGAGGCAGAGCCGAACCGTTTCTTTTCTCCTGTTTGCACCTCTTAACTTTCTCTCCTTGCCTGCTCTGATTTCCTTGCCCTGGAAAGTATTTGGAGGATACAACTTGTGTATCACATTTTCTTACATTTTCAGTCTAAAACTTAATTGTGTGAGGTCCCACAAAACACGTTACTTGGACAAAAGTGATCTCTTCTCCTGGAAGCGTGGATTTAAACGGTGGCTCCTCTACATTTCCGTGCTTTTCCTTGCACAGCTCTTTCTCTGAGGCCCCGATCCTGCTGCCACAGTGACCTTTGTGTTTGCAGAGAGACCTTTTGAAATCAAAGGGGCCCTTCATGAGCATCTGCCCATCTGGAAGCGATTGCAGGAGTGGGCGGGTGAAGGGCAGTGCTGGAGCCTTGTGGCTGGGCTGCCGAGTCTGAAGTGCCCCAGGTCTGCGTGGCTGGGAGAGAGGGGCCAGGAAAAGCCCCAGGTGGCTTGCACGACCTCCTCGGGGGCAGGAATACCTCCGGTGTGCCTGAGAGCAGCCCTGTGAGCCTCCTGTGTGCAGCGTGAGCCTGAGCAATCATGTAAATGTTGTTTGATTCCCAACAACCGCATGTTTAGAGGACTCTGATTTGTGTGTGTTTGTGCAAACAGGAGTGCTGGGCTTTGTTATTAACGCTGACCTCTCCTTTCCAAATGCACTTTGGGGATAATTATTTATCCCACGGAGTAGAAAACAAATAATAATAAAAAAACCTGCAGGAGAGCCCAGAAGCTGCCTGGAGCTGATACCCCTCCATCCTCCTGCCACCCAGAGCACCGGGGCTCGCCTGCAGGGCGGCTGTTTGGTCCAGATATTTTTTTTCCTCGCCCTCAGGCGAGCTCTGCCTGCCTGTCTCTTTTTTTTTT
Source organism: Heteronetta atricapilla (assembly GCA_011075105.1). Lineage (NCBI taxonomy): Eukaryota > Metazoa > Chordata > Aves > Anseriformes > Anatidae > Heteronetta > Heteronetta atricapilla. The sequence continues at coordinate 4,535,092 of CM021754.1, read as the reverse complement.
TTTTTTCCCATTATTATTCCTCGCTCCCCTCCTCCCCCCTGCAGCTGGGGAGCAGCTGCGGGCCCGGCCTGGCCCTTTAAAGGCGGGGCGGCAGCGCCGCTGCCTCTTTTAGGGCCGGTCCCTGCCTTTGGGGGAAGGAAGTGTTGAGCCGGGGGGGGGGGGGGCCGAAAAGCGGCGGCCGAGGGCTCTGCATGGCCGGGGGGGGCGCGGCGGGGCTCTTTTCCCACGCTGCGCTCCGCGCCCCCCGCCCCATGCGGGCCGGGGGCTGCCCCGAGCCGTGCGCGCCCCGCCGGGGGTAACGGTGCGGGGCTCCGGGGAGCGAGGGGGGATGCTCGCCCCTCGGCTACCGGCGCTTCCAGCCCTGCTGTGGCTAGCGTTAGCCCCTCTGCCCGGCGCTCCCGGCCCCGCAGCTAAGGCTGAGCTGCGGGTGCGGGTGCGGCTGCCCGGCGGGCAGGTGGCGGAGGAGAGCCTGCAAGCCGACAGCGGCTCCGACTGCATCAGCCTGGAGCTCCGCAAGGCCGACGGCGCCCTCATCACCCTCACGGCCGATTTCAGACAGGTGAGGCTCGGGGGGCAACGCCGCGGGACGGCTCCGGGGTGCTGCGCTCGCCCCGCGGTGGAGCGGAGCGCTCCGAGCATCCCCCGGGGTCCCGGGGAGCCCCCGGTGGGGTTTGGTCCTGGGGGGTCTCCGGTGGGTCCCAGCTGGGCGAGGGGTGCGAGGGGATGGGTCCTTTGAGCCCTAGGGTGTCAGGAAGAGGCTTGGGGCAGGACCCCCCCCCCCCCGTGCCTGCTGCTTGTGGGGAGCTGGGATCTGCCTGGAGCCTGGGGAAACTCTGCTGTGGGGTTCAGGAGCCCGAGCTGTGGCAGGGGATGGGGTCCTTCAGAAGTCCCTCCACCAATGATTGCTTTTGGGGTCTTTGTGGGGCACTCCACAGACAGCTCCTGGCCATTTGGGCAGATTCCTGCCCCCCCGTGGCACAGCTGCAACCTGGGCTGCTTGGTGGTGAGCACGGTGGGGAAGGATTTTGGCAGGATGGGTGGCAAAGGCATCTCCGTGCCCCGCTGAGTGCAGCAGGTCTGTTTCTCCTTGCTGAGCCAAGAGGAGCCGTGGGTTTGGGTGGCAGACAGCAGCAGGGCACAGAGCAGGAGAGACCCCATGAGCTGGGGCTCTGCTGTGTCTCCAGGATGTCTCTCTCCAAGTGATGGCTTTGGGGAGCATGTGGGTTTGGGGTGTGGGCGCTGTTCGCATGGCAGCTCGCTCAGGGACTGGCAGAAACCCAGGGATCCTCCTGGCCCCCTCCCAGGCCCCTCTGCAGGGAGGTGATGCTGAGACCCCACACTTCTCAGCAGGAGATGGGAGCTTTGGGGCCAGCGTGGCGTCGTTCAGAGCACCCTGATGCGGTGCATTTTCTTTTCCCTGGCTCGGGGATGAGCTGTTTGCTGCTGCCTGGGTGGCACGGCCGTCCGTGTGGCACGGCCGTGTTATCTTGTTCCAGCCCTCTGCTCAGACTGTTTGCTGGGGTGGACTTTGGTTCGTGGCAGGAGGAAGCACAGCCTCGTGAGGCAGGCTGGTGGTGTGCCCCGTCCTGCTGTGAACCTTGGAGCCCTCTCCCAGGCGTGTTCTGCTGGCTCTTCCCCTTTCCACCGTGATTTTTAGACGCGGTTTCCATGCAAGGCTCTCAGATTGGCCTTGGCCATCTGGAGGGTGCAGGTCTGGGATGCTTTCTGAGATGCTCGCAGAAGCCGTGGCAGTTCGGGGTGTGATGGCGTGCTCTGTGCCAGCAGAAAACCAGTGCCATGGCTCCTGGGGGAGCACAGGGCTCCGAGGGCCAGGAGGGCTTTTAAACCTCAAGAGTGCCAAGCTGCACAGCATGCTCCTGAGCAAGGGAAATCCCAGCTCTGTACAGACCTTCTGGGTGGGCCCTTTGGGGAAACAGGGATGTGATGTGGGGAATTCAGGTGTCCCGTGCATCCCTCTAACGTTTTTCCCCACTTATTTCAGCTCTCACGCAGGCTTGCTCTCAAATCTCATCCCCAAACCCAACAGCGTGTGGTAGCTCTTCTGCTCTCATCCTGCTTCTAGCTGAGCTGCTTCTGGGCTGGTTCTCTGAAGGTTTCTCTGTTGTATGTGTTAAATGCTTAGCTCCATGCAAGCCCTCAGCTCCTGGAAGCACACAAGAGACAGTCTCTGGAAGGCTTGCAAGCATCAGCCTCCCGAAGCCTGTTCCTAACCCTCAGTTTTCCAGCAGTTGGGTGCTGCCTGTCTGTGCTCATGGCTTTGCTGGAGTAGAGCTGAAGAAAGCCAGAGACAGAAGGGACCGAGGAGATGGATTTGTGGTGCAGTGAGTAATGATGTGAGCAAGCAGCTGCCTGGCCAGGCTTCCCCCTCTGACCTGTTCTCCTGGCTGCACGCAGGCATTTCCCTGCTCTGCTGCTCGGCTCTCGAGCGTTACACAACTTCTCCCCTCCGGAGAGGAGGTCTTGAGGCTCTTAGCCTTTGTGAAAGCAGCTGGGGTTGTTGATCTGGGTTTCCCAAGCAAGATTGTGTGGTCATGCTGTGGCCAGGATGCTGGCTTTCTGCACAAATGATTTTTCCACTCCTCTGGCTTAAACTGCAGGGGGTTAGTCCAAAGGCAGATCTTTTTTTTAAAAAAAAAATTCTTTGCTGACAAAGAGTTGCTGTTAGACCGTGGGCTGCAGAGGAGAGGAGTTACAATGAGATCATGGCTCAGCTCTCCCTTCAGACACTGGTGGAAGCTGAGCAGAGCTCCAGGCCTTCCAGGGGTGCAGTTCTCCTTTCTCTTCCATCCCTGCCTCCATCCAGAGCTGAACCTGGAGGAGCGGTGTCCTCAGAGCACACCAGCCTTTATTTTGCTCCCTCGAGCACCGCAGCCTGGTCCGTGGGACTCCAAACTGGGCCTTGCTGCTTCCTGGGGCGTGCAGTGGTGAAAACTTTCTTCCCCGGCAATCCGAAAGGGCGCGATGAAAACCCTTCCTTGTCTACGTGGCACTGTCAGGGACAAAACTTCCTGCAGAAAAGATGGAGGGGGTGGATCGACCCTAAACGTTGTGTCTAATTCCAGCAGCGTGATCTTGCCAGTTGTCAAACAGCGGCCTGAGAACAAAGTGGGCGGTTCTAGCCCAAGGTCAGCACACAGATAGAGAAAAAGTTTCTTTTTCCTTCTGATTGCTGGAAAAAATGTGTTGGAAGTGGCTACTGCTATCGTAACGCTTGCGTTGCCAGTCCTCTTGGGGTCCTTTGTTAATAAAGCTGGATAGTTGGGGGGTGCGGAGGCGTTCCTTGTGCCAGGGGTTAATTGTGTTAGGTGCTAAATGACCAGGGGATGTAGGGAAGCATGTGGTTGTAAGACACGGGAGGCTGTGCTCTGCCTGCTGCCAGGGCTGCCCCCTGCTCATGCCATGGCCTTGGGCAGGATGCTCGTGGGGCAGGATCCAGTTTGGGAAGCAGCTCTGGGATTTACTCGTTGGCATCCTTTGGTTTGTAGGTGCTGGGCATGAGGAGGCATAACTCGGGGATGTTCTCCCAGACGCCAATTCTGGCTGCTCAGCGCTCGTAGGAACGAGGCTTTCTGGTAGGAGAGGGGTTAAAAAGCATAATCCCCTCTGAGTCAGGGGAACTCAGCCGGCTGGCCCCCCAGCGAGGATGCAATAACACATGCTCTGTGCTGTGCAAGCAAAACAACTTTCCGGCCAGCTCCAGCTGCTCCCCAGGGGAGTGCAGGCAGCGCCACGACCACAGCAGAGGCTGCTGGCACGGCTGGGACCTGGGTCTGGGGGTCCCCCGTGTCCCCAGCAGCAGCTTCCCTTTCTTTGTACCCCCCCGGCTTGCCCAGACGTGTGACAGCGAAGACAAAAGCAGGTCCCACGGCAGCGCTGATCTCCCTGGGGGAGAGAAGCTTGGCAGGAACGCTGCCTGGGTCGGAGGGAGGGAGGCACCAAAATAATTTATTTCCCTGGGAACTGGTTCGCTCCACGTCGCGTGAAGCCGAGGCGCTGGGCTCGGCTCTGGACCACACAGGCGTGTACGGCTGCACGGGATCCAGCCTCGAAATGGAGGCCGGGTTGTTCCCGCACCCCAGATGGCAGTCCCCGGGGAGCTGGCTGAGGACGGGGAGAGGAGGGAGGAAATTCTGATTTCTCTTCGTTTCCATGCAGCCCGGTTCTGCGCTGGAGTTGCTTCAGCACATGCAGGCAACCCGGGCTGGTGGGAGCTGGCTGCATGGATTTCCTTCTTCCCCGTAGGAACCAAGAGCTGCTCTGCCTGTGCCCCACGAGCCAAGGCTGCGGTTCCCTCCCATGGCACGGCGAGTATATGGCCACAGAACTGCCTGTTCCCTGCCACGCCACCGCCGTGGCCAGCCCCAGACAATAGCTGTAACCGTACCCGGCACAGCAGCGTGGGTCAGGGCCAAGGATTCTCACCGCCCCCGGGATGAGTTCATCCGGAGAGTCCCCGCGTTGCAAGGCAATGCTCTGTCGGGGCTTGTTCCCTGCTGGGAAATTTTGCAGAAACCCAGAATTAAAGGTGCACTTCGCTGCCTTGGCTGGGTACCCGCCTTGGCACCGGCTGATCCTGCTCTTCCTGGTGGGAATCGGTGGGGTGCCTGGAGAGGGGAGGGTGCCCTCCAAGCACAAAAAACTTCAGTGGCTCTTTCCAGGTGAGAGGCATGGCATGTTTTTGATGTGACGAGCTTCGGTTCTTGCTCCACCTGGTGTTGTGTAGCCGGGGCAGGGAGAGCAGGGAAACTGGGCATGGGCTGGAGAGAGGGAGGTGAGGGAAAAGGGGGTCTCTTGGTGGTCCCTGCATGGCACAGGTCTCCCAGAATGTGGTTAGCTTTGAGCTTTGCTCAGAGATCCGCAGGGAGGATCGCTTTGGGTTTGCTTGGAGCCAGGCAAAGGTGGGATTTCTCTTGTTAGAACAACACGTGCCTTAGGAGCCAGTTCCTTGATTAAACCAGTTTGATTAAAGCTGTTCGGTGGCTTGCTGGCTGCTGGAGAAGTGCACCAAATGGGCATCAGCAGAGAGATACCTGCAGTCCCTGACCCTACAGCACTGAAGGCCGTGGGTTCAGGCAGCACCACAGCCCTCTGTGTGCCAGAGCTGCCTCCTTTGGCTGCTGTGGGGTGAGACCCACATCTCCATGTGGCTCCAGCCCTTGGGTTTGGGTACAGGGGAGCTCAGATTCGCTGTTGAGATGCGATGTGCTTTCGAGGTATGTTGCATGGGCACCATCTCCTTTGCTTAGCTTTATGGAGACCCCAAAAATGATAGCAGTAAAGGGACCAAAGGTGGCCAGCAGGCTCAGCTCAACCCCAGGAGCTGTCGCTGTGTTCCCAGGGGGCCCTTTGAACAGATCTGCTGGAGGACAGAGGTGGCCTAAAGCCCTGGGGACGTGGGGAGGAGAAGAAATGCCCCCTCCCTGAGGTCCTGAGGCTGGTGTGTGGGGGGTTGCAGCTTTGATGGTGGCGGCTCGGGGCAGCAGGGTTCATGTAGATAAGGATCTGGCCTTGCTGTTTGATGTAGGGGCAGCCAGGCATGGAGCCGCCCTGGTTTGGCACCAAGGGGCTTGGAGGGAGGTGAAGCTGTGAGGGATGAAAGGATGGATCAGGGGCACCGCTCCCCCTCTGGATCCTGGTCATCTTTACCGTTTTACCCCCTTCAGCTGTATCCCACCCCAGGACCACCTTTCTCTTTCTCTCCTTCCTCTACCAATGGGCTCTTTCAGAGCAGTTTTCACAGGGATCTTTACCCGAGGTTATGTGGACCCGCTGGCCCATAAATCAGTAAGCACCCAGACAGGCAGATAAATATTTAGAATAGCTGAGTGGCAGCCCTGGACCACTCGCTGGCTGGGGCTGGAGGCAATGCGGTGCTGTGCGGGTGCTTGTGGTGCTTCCACCTTGCTCCTGCTGCCTGCCTGGGGCTGGAGAGGGAGCAGAGGCTTGTCTGGATGCCTGAGAGCTCCTTGTTTGCTCCCCTGGTGGCTGTTGTGGTCCTGAGCTTGGTCCTGCCTCCCTTGTATGCTCGGGACCCTGAAAACAAAGCACTGCTCTCTGAATTCAGCACTGAATTAGGAGCTGGGTATGCCGTGGAAGAGGCACTTTTGGATGCGAGGCTTCTTGGGAAGGAGTTTTTCTGTGCCTGGACCTCGCAGCGGCCGGGTGCTGGGCTTTGGAGCCAGAGCAAAGGACTTGCAGTCATATGCATAGCTCAGGAGCTTTGGACCGCTCATGGGGAGAGTGATGCAGATCTCTTGTATGTATCGTGACAAGGAGAGGGAGCTGGGTGACTAACGTCTAGCTCGTGGACCCACACATCGCAAGGATCCATGGGTTGCTCGGCATGTTCTCATGTTGCAAAAATTGCTTCCAAGCTGGGGAGGCCTGCGCTGCTGTTAATCTCCTGCATCCACTTGAGGTTTGCAGAGCATGGCTGACCCCGTTTGCTTCTTGCAGACAGGCTGCTGGCTGTTCAAAGTGAATTAAAATGAAATCCACATCTGGGGGATGTGCCAGGGTGAGCTGCTGGTTTCAGTCTCCTTGTCCTTGGACCAGGCAGGAGCGCGCAGCAGAGCTCAGCTGGGAGGCAGCTGGACTAAGCACAGACGGGAACGTGGCTCCTGCAGTGGTGCCAGGGGCTCAGTGGGAAATGTCCCCATTAAAGCAGGCTAGAATCATGATTCAGTCATAACATCACATTTCTGTGAGAACTTCATCCGGGATTTTTCTTTGTTGGTGGGAAGTTTGGGAAATATTGCTTTCTTCTCCGTCCCCCTGCAGTTGTACTGCTCCAGCCATAACCCTAGCCATTTAAAAAAAGCTTAGCTTCTCTTTTCTCATATTATTTTTGTTTTCCTTTTTTTTTCTTTTCTTAAATGCCTTCAGATGCTCTTTTAAGACCCTGGAGAACACAGCAGCTTCGAGCTGCTGGTGATGCCTCCCGGGCTGTGCTGTGCTTTTTCGGATGTTTCCCATGTCTGCACAGAGGTGTCAGTCAAACCAGAGCACTACAGGCAGCAATTAAGAAACCCTCGTGTTTGTGGGCAAAAGCAACTGGTGTCTCTTTTTCCAAATCCCCTTCTTGTCCTGTTTTTGTGCCGAGTTCTCAGTGCATACAACAACAAAGGCACCCAGCAAAATCCTTTCCCCTGTCCTGGGAACATCCCGGGTCACAGCTATCCAGATGTGCACCGAGTTGTGCATCCTTTTCTCATCTGGACAGGGAGCAATTTCTTCTCCAGGATGCCAGATTGTACAGAAGCAAGTGAGGGAAGGCAGCAGAGGAAGGTCGGCACCTCTGCCCTGATACAGGCTGATAACAGCTATGTGATACTCGTTTAACCAAAATAGGTGTAGGTTTTGGCTGTGCTCAATCTCAGCTTGTTATTAGCTCATTGGTGAAAGGAGGACCTTTTGCTGTAATGAAGACTCAGGATATTTTTAGTTGGTGGCAGCAGATGGAAGCCGTGACCAGCTGCCCCCACAGGGCTTCAGTTACAGCTCAAAAAGATTGAGAGACCTGAAAGGAAAAAATGGGCCTCCCTCGGTGCGTGGCGTGGTGGGGATATGGTTACAGAGGTTCTGGTCCCTATCACGCTGCTGCTTGGAGAAACTCCTCCAGTCCCCCAGTCCCAATAGTCCTGGCACTGTTGTGCAGTGGGATTTTTGGACTCTGCCTTGTCCTTTCACCCGTTTCGTGCTCACCCTCGTGCCTTCCTGCCCACGCTTGTGCTTCCTCTCGCCCTTTCCCCTTTGCCTTCTGCTCGCACACCAGTTGCCCCTAGCAGGAGAGGCCACGTTGCAGAAACTGGAAGCAGCAATCAGCTTGTTTAACACCGGTGGTAACCCTGCCTCTGGGGATGGGAGGAGCCTTCAGGGCTTTTCCAGACCGAAGGGCAAAAGAAATAGCCTTGAGCGGAGTGTGGATATGCGATATCCTCTCTTGATAGTGGGAGAACCCCCAGGGGTCAATCTGAAGGTGAGCATCTCCTCAGGACGAGACTCCTGGGAGGCTCACCTCTCATGTTCGAGGACAAAAGCCCAGCCGCTGGCTGAGGGAGGCAGGGATGTGGGATGGGAGCTGGCAGCGACCTGTCCCTGCCCCTCTGGGATTGTGAAAACCCTTACACCAGTTGTTATGCTGCAGGCTTGGGTGGGATTGGACCTGGGAGAGGACACCTGTGCTCGGGGAGCAGAAGTATGAGACCTTTGACTTTGTTCTTTGGGCTGGAGCCTTTCTGCAAGACCCTGACTTCTCAATTCACCAAACGATGCCAGAGGCATGTGACTAACTGCGATTTTTTTTTTTAATTCTCTCTCTGCCAGGAGGTGAAGATCTTCCGTGCCTTAATCCTAGGGGAGCTGGAGAGGGGCCAGAGCCAGTTCCAAGCTCTTTGCTTTGTCACCCGGCTTCACCGCAACGAGATCATCCCCAGCGAGTCCATGGCGAAGCTGCGGCAGGTAGGGGGCTGCCCCGTGCCCAAAACCCACCAGGGGTTTCTTGGAGCTCCCTGGATAACCTTCCCATGCAGCTGCCTTGCGGCTCTGCTGGCCATCAGACCTGCCTTTGAGCCCCCCTCCTGCTTAAGGAGCTCGGCATTGAACTAATTTCAGTAATAGTATTGATCCTGATCTACTAATAGACATGAAGGGAGCATGATTGAGTTCGGTCTGAATCAAAGGGCAAGTGGATGCTTAGAGTAATCACCAGGCAAGCTCCTGCCCAGCGTTGTCCAGTGAATTAATTACCGGTACCATCCATCATGACAGAGCACTGATAAATGATCCCAGGCAAATTGGAGCAGTAATAAACCATCAGTTCCAACATCACCCAGAGGTTTTGTATGCCTCCCATCCAGGTATGGGATGCAGGTGCACTCGGAGGGAGCATCCGTTTGCACATCTTCCTATGTTCGTGTGAAATCCTGACGTGTTACAAGGGGTGATTTGTTGCAGTCAGGATTCAGGTTTTTGTGATTTTATTTTATTTTTTTTTCTTGTCCCCTGCAGAAAAACCCCAGGACAGTGCGGCAGGCTGAGGAGGTGCGGGGCCTGGAGCACCTCAGCATGGATGTAGCCGTCAACTTCAGCAAAGGGGCGCAGCTCAGCTCCCACCTCCACAACGTCTGCGCAGAGGCCAAAGAAGCGATTTACACGCGGGAGGACGATGTCAAATTTTGGCTGGAGAAAGGTAAAAAGCTTCCTTTGGTTTGGGTAGAACTGCTCTGGTCAGCAGGCTGGGTTGCTGCTGCGCTCTGCCAGCCCGTGGTGACGTGCAGAGAACATTTCAGCTTTCTGTGTGCGGTGGGCAAGGCGTGTGCACTGCTTGCTGGCACGTGCTCATCTGTTCTTCAGCTTGTATCTGACTTCTTCAGTGTCACCTCCTCCTGAATGTAATTAGGCTGTATTTCCAAGGCAACCTTTCACCGGGTCCCTCACCTAAAAGAAAATGCATTCTTTGCATTCTTGATGCCTCCTGGCCTGTTTCCCTCAGTGCCCTTTCCTCTCCCAGGGGTTCCTACCCAGCCGCGTGTCCCACCAGCCCCTGAAAACATTTTTTTGGCTGTTTGCACCAAGAACGGCGCTGCCTCTGCACCTCCCCTCGCCTTCCAGCAGCTCCCTGAGCAGGATTTTGCTTCCTCCCGCAGGGGTGGACGGCTCCATGTTCGAGGTCCTGCCGCAGACCTCCGACCTGCCGGACCTGCAGCGCTGCAGGCTGTGCGCGGACCGCTGGAAGCCCTGCATCTGCAGCTACTCGCTGAGCATCGAGTGGTACCCCTGCATGCTCAAGTACTGCAAGAGCCGCGACGCCGCGGGCAAGGTTTCTTCCTACAAGTGCGGCATCCGCAGCTGCCAGAAGGGCTACACCTTCGATTACTACGTGCCGCAGAAGCAGCTCTGTCTCTGGGACGAGGAGACCTAGAGGAGCCAGGCTTTTCTGAGCGGCAGCCCATCTGCCTCCTGCCACTGCTCACGATGCTGAGGGCCTCCTGCAGCCCCCCGCTGCGAAGAAGGAAGGCGGTTCACAGCGGTGCCTTGTACCAGGAGAGCTCTGTGTGTGTGCCTTTCCTTCTGCCCTCCTCCCCGTGGCTCCCTCCTGCCCCCACACCTCGTACGGGGATAAATAAGCGGGCTCGGCTCGCTGCATGGTGAAGCAGCAAGCAGGAGCTGTGGGTTTTGGGGCTGAAGCACCAAAAGGGCTCTGTTTTTCCCTGCTCTGGGGGTGGGGGTGTGTGAAGGGGGGCACCTCTGGCCAGTTTTCAGCCTCCAGCATCATGAAGGGTGGCCAGGGCAGGGAGAGGAGCAGTCCCTGGGGTGTCAAACATCTCCACCACTGACTTCGCCACCTCCTGGTGATGTGACAGCATTTCCCAATGGGAACGTGGCTGAGTTACGGGACCACATACCCTGAACAAGGAAGGTACGAATCCTACCCAAAGCCAGAGCCTGCCTGTAGCTTTTCCTAGTGTCTGCCTGGCTGGTATATCCTTCCCATGGCTACTACCAAGATGCTCTGGGGGGATATAGACCAGCAATTACTTCTGCCCCAAAGGGCTGCTAATTAGGGCTTGGAACTTCACCCTATTTAGACTAGTGAAGGCCAACTTTTTGTGTTGGTTCTGGGACTGTCCTGCTAGGAAAGAGACATCTGGAGATTTGTGACTGCCATCGTAACCTTGTGGTTGCAAGGGGGGATGATCCCAGATGGGCATTGCAACCTTTGTTTGGAAGAAAATGTCCTACACCTACTTCTACATCCTACTCTGCCAGCTATTCACAAGAAGCTCTTAGTTAACTGTACTGCTTTGCTGTGCCTTGGTTTCCCCTAAATGTAAAGCAGGGATGACCTTGAAGCTGACCATGGCCCTGGTGCGTGCCTGGAGGACATCAGACAAAAAGTGCTGTAGGAGTGCTGCCTGCTTCCCGAGCCGTCTTCCACTCAAGTTTAGAACAAGCAGAGAGGGGAAAGAGGCTGTTGGGGTCATTGTGAGCCCCCATTCCTCCTGATGAAAAGCCTTCACAATGTGCCTTTTTGCCTAAAATCCAGGAATTTTTGATGAAAATGAATTTGGTCACAATTATTTTTGTATTGATCAGTTAAGGGGGGGGAGAAGGGAAAAGTATTTTAATATTGCAACATGAAGTAAAACACACTTGAATGATTTTTTTTTAAAAAACAAATTATTTATCATTTGTAAGGTAAAATAAATTCTTTTTTAAAAGCATGCCTGGTCTAAAAGCCTCTCTCATAATCTGTGTGATTCCTTTGTTTGGGATTGGGATTGGAAATGGTTCTCTGCTGGGTGCCAAGCCTGTGCCTTGGGTGGTGGAGAGCTTGGGGCTGGAGGGGCTGCATCCTGCATGAACAAAGTATTCAGCGTGGTCCTGTAAATGGTCCTTTAAAGCAAGGGTGCCAGCCACCCAGCCCCTCAAGTAACTGGGAGCTTTGAGCCTGATATCTGGGGAAGTAAAAGATCAGAGACAGAAACTGGTCTGGGGGTCGGTGGGCTGGTGACAGTGAGCTCCCAGGGGTGTGTGTGGTGTGGCTGGGGTCTTGGCTGGGACCAGCAGCCTCCAGAAAGTCTCTCTTCCTCTGCAGCTACAGCTGAGGGGAGATGAGGGCAGCAGAGCCTGGGGCTGGTTCAGATCTCCCAGCTCCGTGGCTGATCACAGGAGAAGCGTGGAGTGCTGATTCCCCCTAGTGTGGTGAATGTGGAGGCAGGATGAGGGCATCTGCAGCCTCAGCCCTTCTGCATGGGAGTGATTTCCTCTGCTACTCCCTTGGTTACCTGGTCAGCATTTGCAGGGGTTTGTTCTCCCCTGCTGCAGCAGTGGGGCAAGGTGGGGATAGAGGGAGAGGATAGCAGGGAAGCTGCAACCTGCTTGAGCTCCATTCCCACCTCTACCTCCTGCACAGGGCTGCTGGAAGTGGGCATGAACTCTGTCTGGGAGCCCCTGGGTCACAGCCTGGAGAGCTACTGAGATTATTTTGTAATGGTGAGGCTCTGGGTGCTGGGATCATGCTCGGGGGGCTGCTGGATACTCTGAACGGAGGAGGAAAGGCAGCTTGTAAGAGGCATCTCAGCTATTCCCCATCTCTTTTGACCAGGGCACCTCAGGAAGGCAGTGCCAGACCAGATCCCCACTCTGTAGAGGTGACCAAGGAGCCTGATACGAGCCAGACCCGTGCTCGGCAGTGCAGGTTGGTGGGCGTTTCTGGGGCCAGTGCTGTGTCATGGGAGCTCTTACCCAGGCCAAGTATGTGAAGGACGTGAACTTTACAACAACAGACAGTGTGTGCTGAGCAAAGCTCGATAGCTGCTGCTGGATTTGTGCTCTGGGTTTGAGGGGAGCTGAGAAACCAGGGCACGTCCCTAAAGCCTGGGGGTTTCACACCCCAGATTGCAGTCTTGCTCCCTGCGAGAGCTCGCTATCTCCTGTCCTGCAAGAAGAGAACTGCAGTGCAGTGCAATTGCCTTTCCAAAGAAAAAAAAATCTACTTCTTGATATAAATAACACCCCTGAAGAGCAGCTGCTGCAGGTGGAGACAGGAGAACTGCCTGGCACAGAGAAGACGCAGTTGGCCGGGAGCACTGCTATAAATCCTTGCTATTAGGAAAAGCAGGAGAGGATTTTGTAACATCCTCCTGCAGTCTGTGCTTTCAGAGCCATCCACGCTGCAGAAATCAATTGCTATCTGCCGATCTTGCCTTCCTCCGGGAGAGGAATGAACACTGGCAGCACAAGTGGAGGAGCACATGCATGCGCTTAGGGTGCGAGCAGATGGGCCAGTGACTGATGACCATGGGGAAAAAAAGTAATAATAAAAAGAGCAGTTGATTTCTAGCAGCATATCTGCTGGCATCCAGGAATGATCATCTCAGGACAAAGTTAAAATCTGCCTTTGCCTGGGGAAGATGGTCTTATTCACACAGCAGACAGGCCTGATGGTGCTGTGGTCCTCCTCTCTTTTGCCCCTCTGCTCATTGCAGAGCTGTCTCAGGTAGTTTATGAAAAAAACATCTTTTTATTATTATTATTTTTTTCCCTGACCACAGAATAAAAGCCAGAAGCAGCTGGAGGGTTCCTGGCTGCACCTGGTAGCGTCTGTAGGGCCAGGAGAGGGCACTGCGGGCCTGCCTATGGCCGGGCCAGCATCTTGGGATGCACAGTGACACCTGCCAGCACCCCAAAGGGGACACCCTGGGGCTCGGGGACGGGCTGCAACAGGGAGCAGAGGGAAAAGAGCTGCAGCAAGGCGAGCTGGCAGCTGGTGTGAGAGATGTGGGTTTTTTGGGTGGGAAGGAGCATGCTCGTGCAACCCCCCCAGCCCTTACAAGAGCCTTTCTCCTGCCCCTTGGAGGCTCTTCAAGCTGGCGAGGTGCCACCAGTAAATCCACGTCTGACGCAGTGCGGCCACCCGATCGCGTCAGCCCTCGACACGGGGAAAACCCAGCCGTGGGGGTCAGGCCAGCAACAGAGGAAAACGGAGCAGCGGCGGCCCTGGAATGCCCCGAGGAGGGGGCCTGAATGGCTGGGGCTCTGCCACCGAGCAGTGGCAAGAGGCCAGCCCCTCCAGCAGCTGGGGACGAGGTGTCTGCGCAAGCCACCCCATGTCACCTCCCTGCTTCCTGGAGCCGCTCTGAGCGCAGCCCGTAGCACTCCCCCCTTTAGTTCCTCCATCCTGCAAACGCTTGTCTGACCCGGGAACCTTCTCTTTGCTTTCCCCTTTCCTCCTTTCCCCAAATTTCCTCATTTTTTTTTTTTTTTTTTTTCTTTTTAACACATCCACCCCATCCTTGCAGCCTGCTCCCCTCTCCCGAGGGCTCCCCTCTGACCGCGCAGGCTCTGCGGCCCCGCAGCACCAGACTGGGTTGGAGGTGAGGCCCGGAGAGCCTGCCCGCCCGCCCACCCATCTCCTCAGAGAAACCTGTCTTTCCAGGGAGGGAGAGCAGCATGTGGGAAAGCCGAGAGCCCTGGAACGTGAATTAGCCAGGGAGAGATGAATGTGCGATAGCTTGTACCTGGCAGCTACCAATTGAGCGTGTTAACGCTTTCAGGAGGGGGTTGAGCAGGGCTGCAGGAGTTTCACGCAGGCTCCCCACCACCCTGGGCATGGTAGGGGGGCACCCAGGTGGCTAACGTGGCACCCAAGCCCATAACGGGGGCCGCTGCTCCCTGTCACAGCACCGGGATCAGGCCAAGGGCTTGGCCCGCCCGCAGCCCAAGGCAGCTTGAGGGGATTTTTCTCCCTGCTTTCCCTGGAAGTCGGCTGGATCCTGCAGCTGGAACCAAGATGTCGGAGGAGGAGGAGGAGGCTGTTTGCCCCTTCATTACTTTTTTCTGGGTGCTGTCCTGGCACAGGGAGCAGGGCTCAGGTGAGGGGAGTCACTGGGTGCTGACCATGCACCTTCAGCAGCACCAGGGCACCTTTCTGCCCCACGCTGAGGGCTTCATAGAGCATCCCTCGTGTTCAGCCCAGCCCCGCAGCAGCCAAAGGCCACGCCGTGCAGGCCACACTCATGGACTCAACCCGAGCAGAGTCCAAAATTTATCAGAAAAAATACAAAGGGGCTGCCCGATGGGGGGCTGCTCAGCCATCTTCCCCTCTGGGTGCTGCCCAGCCTGCCTTCATGCCTCTCCCACCCATGCTTTGCAAGGGACGGAGCCAGCAGCCTCCTTTCCCTCACCAGGCGGCCTCGGGGCTGGTGTCGGAGCCCCCACGAAGCCCTCACGAAGCCCCCAGGAAGCCCCCACGAAGCCCCCTCCGCCAGCCCGGCGGGCAGGTGCTGCGGGGCGCATCCGAGGCGGTGCGGGCGGGCGAAGCGCCTCCTTCCTCCCTCCTTCCCACCCCACCCCACGCCCTGGTAGCGCTGCAGGGACTCATCCATTCCCGAGTTACTAATATGCAAATGGGTGCTTTTGCATGGGCCGGGCGCCAGGCTGCTGGGTGTCAGGGCACCCGAGGGAGCCGGAGGTGGGGCGAGGCGTGGCGCGGCGCCGCATGCTCACCTGGCCCTGCATGGCAACAGGCAATGGAGCTCTAGGTCCCTTGGGGAGCGGACCCACGGCCGGTTTGAGAGGCAGCGGGTGGCAGAGGAGGGAGGGCAAACTGGCAGCCCCTGGCAACCTGGGGCTGACGGCAGGAGGCTGGGCGCACCGTGGATTTCCCTCCACCAGCAGGATGGTGAACCTGGAGTCTGTGCACGCAGGTAAAGGGCGCTGGAGGAAGGATCGGGCTGGGGCTCACCACGCACATGAGACGTGGGCTCGGGCAGGAAATGGGCTTGCTCCGGTTTCCGTGACCTTTCCTCCCTCCTTTCCCTCCTCTTCTCTCCTGCTGGAGTCGGTGACGGCAGCCAGTGCCTGGTTAAGAGCCACCAGGGGGATGGATGCTGCCCTGGCCCTATTTAGGGGGCTGCCGAGCCATGCCCACAGCGTGGGAGTGCTGCTCAGGCTGCCAGCCCGAACGTGGGCTGCGGGGCAGAGCACAAGTGTCTCTTGGGCACCTGGAAAATGGGCAGGTAGTGCCTGACCCACTGTCCTGTGTCACCGGGATAAAGCCAGGAGGAGTGAGAGGGGGGTAAAGTCCCCGAGGGATGCAGAAAGGGTGGCAGGGGGTGGGTGGCTGTGAGCGAAGGATGGGACGTGGGCTGGAAGGAGGAAGGTTAATGACAAAGAGGGAGCAATGAGCCAGGGGAGAGCTGTGGGAGGGTGAGGTGAGCAAGGAATGAATGAATGGGGACACTCAGGAGGAGTATCCGCGCCTTGCAGGGCTTTGACACGGAGGCACAGCCTCACGTCTCCACAAGCAGCAGGGGAAGCAGAGCCACGGCTGCCAAATGCCTCGGTGCTGCGCGGAGCCACTTCAGCTCCTGCCCTCTTTTGAGCCCCCCATGCTGGAGGAGAGGGAACGTCCCCAGCACGTGGGGCTGAGGGCAGTGCTGGCATAGAGCTGAGCAGGGCTATGGCGCAGGCTGGATCCCGACAGCCCCTTCTGTGGCATCGGGGGTGCTGTGGCCGGGGGGCCACGTGCAGGCCGAGCAGGGCGGCAGGAGGCTGGCGGTGCCGGCGCGGCGTGCGAGCCTGACTCGTCCGAGCACCTGCGATGGGCGTGCGTGCGTGAGTGGTGCCTCTCGGGGACGCATCCCCCGCAGGCTCCCCTCCGCCCATCTGCTTTGCTTGTGGGCGACTCTTTCTTCATGAGAAGATTCCCCAAATCGATACCGTGCCCTCTGTCAGAGCCGGCGGCACCGCTCCCAGGGCGGATTTGGCCGGGAGCTGCGCACGCTGGGTGCGCGCCGAGCCCTCCTGCCCCCACAGCATCCCACCCCCTGCCCGTCTGAGGGGCCCGAGCTTCACGCCGTGGTTTTGCAGGGAGAGAGACGAACCAGGGCCCAGCTGCTTTCACGTGCCAGAGCCTAGGAAGCTCATTCCTACTGCTGCAAAGGTGCTGGTGTGCTCAGGCTAGGGGTGCCGAGCCCTCTTTCATCCCCACTGCACAAAGGGACTGGGGGCTCCGCTCGCCCCCTTCCCACCCAAAGGCTCCCCCCAGCAGAACCTCCTCCTCTCCTCCTCCTCCTCCCCAGGCCTTTGGGCGTTTTCAGCTTCCTGCAGCCTCCACAGGGGCTCGGGCACAGAAAATGCAGCAAAATTCAACAGGCTCCAGGTGCTGGCCCCAGCCAACACAATTTCTCCCCGCTACTGGCACCGGAGTTCGTTTTTTCCTCTTAGAGCCACCAGGCTGGTTTATTCTGGTGCCCATGTCAGGACAGCTACTAGGAATCAGGGCTTGGGAAAGCTTTATTTGCTGACACCATTTGTTTCAGCCAAAATATAGATGCAGATATATCCCCAGAGAACTGTCTGCACTGGTAGAGTTTCTTTGGTCTGGGTAAACAGACCAGACTGCCTCTTCTCCAGGGATGTTTGCTAACTGAGGTAGAGCAGCACATTTTTAATATGGCCCAGGCCACAGTGGCGGCTCCTAGTAGGTCTGTGGTTAGGAGTTAGGCAGTCCCACGTTGCATTATTTTTCCCAGAGATTTTTTTTTTACTAGCCTAGGTGTATTGCAAAGCGGTGTGGTAGGAGCCTGCGTTTATTTGGCCTCAAAGTCTCGAAGCCCGTGTAAGTCTAGAAATTTTGCCACACTTGGAGGGGTTCAAATCCAGCCGAGCTGTGTCACACTCTCCCTGGTTTAAAGCAGGGGACAAAGAGGAGTTTCCATCATCCTGGCTGCACTTGTGCCAGTCACCCCTCTGTGTCTGCTCCCTGTTCTCAAGGAGCCCTTGGAGGATGGTTATCATAGGTGTCTGAAAGGTGGGCAGCCCCAAACGACTCACATCAGGCAGGCCTTGATCAAAAGGACTTACTTTTTCTTCCTGTTCTGTTGTTGGTTTATTTTTTTCCACCGCAATGTATTTAAATTATAGTAACTTTTGTACATTTATGAGGGGAAATTGGCTCCTTGTGACACTAAAACTCTTCTGCTCTGTATGAGAGCATCACGGGGTACCTTGTTATCTCCTGACTGCAGGAGGAGGGGATTTCACTGACGGCCCACAGCTGGTGTGTAAGCACTGGCAGCTGCAGGATTATTGCTGCTGGGGGCTGAGGGTGGCTGCTAGCAGCCCAGGGCCTCACCCGACATGAAAAGAGACAGGGCTCCGAGCAGCAGCCGGGTTATTTTACTGCCCGTGCACAGGACAAAGTGCATGGGCTGTGGGAATTGGCTCCCTCGGGTCACCGAGGCTCCTGCAGAGCACCAGGAGGGTGCTTGTGTCCGTGTAGAGGGGCAAGGCACGGCTGCTGCTCATCCCTCCCTCTGCCCCCGTGGTCCTGGGGATGAGATAATTTTCTTCTACTAACACACGTCTGTTAAGTTGTGTGCCCACAAGGAAAGTCACAGTAGGGTTTTTTGTTGTTATTCTGTTTTTTTTTCAAACGTGCAGACATTCTCGCCAAACTTCTGTACGGGTAAAGGTTTTCCTTATTTTCTGAGAACTTGGCTTTTCTTAAAGCTTCTTCTTGGCAGCAAGCAAAACTTTGTGCTTTGTAGCTGCCTAAGTTAGGGTCCCTTGGCAGTGGTACAAGACAAGAAGATGTTTATAACTGAAGATAATTACTCTTCCCGCAGTAGCAGTGCTTAGAAGCCCCACTAAACGTTCACGTCTTAATTGCAGAGGGACTGTTTGAAAAGCAATGCTTTTCTCTCTCCTTTTCCTCCCTCCCTGCACAGAAAATTTAAGGAAAGCAAGTTTCTGAAGTGCGTGGATGTTGCTGCACTCCTGTGGCGTAAAATCTTCCCTGGTTTTTTTTCCTTCTTATAGTCGTTTGCTGCAGGAAAAAGTTCCAAGCTCTAGCCTAAACAAAGTTATTCCGTTTTGGCCAAAAAGCAGAGAGTTTGCCATTTGCACACGGGAAGTTTCAATAGAGGGGAAATAAACAAATGAAAGCTCTGCCCGCTTTATTGTGAGTAATAGAGGGAAATTGGAATAAAAACGTATAGGCTTCTCTTCGCCCTTTTGGCCACTTGGAAATAATGTAAGGCACACATGGGAAAGAGGAAAAGGTTTGCATGATGCCTTTAAGAAGGCTTCCACCTGCCTTTTCTACCCTAGCAAAACCACAGCAAACACTCGCCCTGCTTCCACGCTGTTGTTATTCCCCGATGCAAATCGGATGCCTCCTGTGGCCGGGATTGGCTGCAGGAAGCACATGCAAATCACTCGGTCGGCTCTTTATAAAATTGTATTCTTATCTTTTTTTCCACCCCCCCCCACCGGCCTGGAAAGAGTTAAAATTCCCATGCAAAGGGGAGAAGAGGGCGAGGGGGTGTCCGACTGAATTTGAATAGATATTCTTCCTTCTCTCACCCAGTGTGTACTTTGCCTCTTTTAAGGAGGCAGGAGCAATCCAGTGCAAAGTTGACTATTCCCACCCTTTTCTTTCAGCTGTCCCCGAAGGAGAACGTGGCCCCGGGTGTGGTGGCAGCCATCACTTCAAGGGTAAATGACAAATTTATTGGCCTTGGAAAGGATGGAGGGAAGCGTGCCGGACCGTGGCGGCAGTGTTCTCCTTGGGGACATTGCTTCGGCTCCGTGGTCAGAGAGGGGTGTGAGCACGTGCGTGCGGGGCAGCACTTTGCCAAGAGGTGTTCTGGGGAGAACAAGTTGGAGAGGAGGCGCGAGAAGAGAGCTCCCTTCCCTCCCTGAGCATCCCGCTCCGCTTCTGCCTCGCCAAGGCCGGCCCTGGCCGATTGCACCCTGCGCAGCACTGAGCTCTGGCCCTGCTGCACCATCCCCAGATAAAAAGGAAGGGATGTGGGAGAGGGGGGGAAAGCTGGGAGGGATCCCCTGCAGGTGTGGCAGTGGAGGGCAGCATCACCGGCTGCTCTGGGAAGCCTGCATAAAGCTCGGGGGAGAGGCCAGAGGGGCAGGGAGGGCTCCCGGTGCTTCCCGAGCCCTTTGCAGGGCAGGAGGTGAGAGGCACAGCAGCGAACTGAGGAGGGGGGAAAGGAGCGAGGGGGGGATGCGAAGAGCAACAGGAGGGAAAGTGCATCCTCACAGCTGATGAATATTCTAGTGCCTGTATGTTGAGGAATCAGAAATTTGAAAGTCTGATGGTTTATTATAATTACACATTCATTTGTGCTGTTTAGTGGAAGCCACATGTGCCTGTTGCCTGGGACTGTGACCTGTTATTAAAATCAGTTGTGCCATCTTTTCCAGAGATCAAGATGAGCGGTGATGCGGCGGATTCCACAGACACTCGGCACGAGCCCGACCAGGTGGAGCCAGGTAAGGAGGGTCTGGGACACTGCGGGGCCACCGAGGGAGGGGAAGGGATTCGGGGGGCTCGGGTGCTGGAACTTTCTGCCGGTGCTTTGCTCCTGTTGCTGCTGTGTTGCGTTGTTCCAGCCAGCCGGGGAGTTGATCAAGAATGCGCTCTGGGCTAGGATTGCATTGGTATCTTGATCAGCATGCGAGATCCTTCTGCGAGAGCACTGAATCCGTGCGTGGCCCTGCGGTCTGAGCATGGAAATACGCTCCCTTCCCTCGCCAAATGAATAATGCCACTGAAATGGTCCTGGTCCGCTCAGCTCAGCACAAACAGCTCTGCGTTGCGCACAGGGTTCGTGTCAGGAACGTTTCCCCAGACAAAACTCCCAGGGACGAAGCCTTTTTTGGCCACGTATATGTAGCAAAATGGGAGGGACTTCTGGAACAGTCAAATCCAGCTTGGTAGCTCCAGCCAAAATGCATAGCTCTTCTTCTTGAAGCGTGATTGGGTTTCTCATCCCCACTACTCCCACCTGATGCTCAGCCTCTCCCTGCTCTGTGGCTAGAAGCCTCAGCTTTCCTTGCAGATGGAAAGCCGAAGAACTGGGCGATCCCATGAAGATAATAGCAGTGGCATTAGTGCTGACTTCTGCCAGTTTGCCTACCAGTTCCTGCACTGCCACAGCGTGAGATACCCCCAAAAATCCATGTCATGTTTTCCAGCATCGCTTCTGACTGCCGCTGCCCGCAGTGGGCTGTGAGTGCAGGATCTTGAGGATGTGGCTTATGGTCAGCCTCCTTTCTAGGCAAATAAATAGCAATAAGAAAGGCATTAAGCACCCACTAGTTATAGTTGTAATATAAGAAAGGTTATTAGAAACAGTGAGACTCATCTATAGACTTGGAAATAAACACTCTTTAAAACCAAAACTCATAGAGACAATGCCGAAGAATTGTTCTCTGAGTCATGAAGAGCCCTAAGCTTGGGGTGGGGGCGTGTGTAACAACAGATTAAAACTTCACATGGAATGATTTTACTTCTCCTTTTATTGATTAAGAGGATTTAGGGGAAAAAAAAAAAAAAAAGAGAGAGAGAGAGATCTTGGTAAAGGCAGAGAAGCCTAGGCATGTTTTAATGGGACTAAATCTGCCCCTTTATTTACACCGTACATTGAGGTCTAGAAATCCTCCGAGCTCTTAAGTTGGGTTATTTGACATAATCTAAGGCAGAGATAAAATCTGGTTCTATTCACGTCCATGAACTCCACTTGACTTTGGTCAGGTCAGCCTCTGCTCATGGCTTTCAGCTGCCCCCAAGCTGGTTTTCTGAGATAAATCATTCAACGCCGCCCAGCAGCAAGCGTGTCCCGAGCCCTTCCAAACCTCCCCGCTCACATTTTGGGGGAGCTTTCAAGGGGGAGGCAGCGGCTCCCCAAGCACCCTGTGCCCCAGCAGGGGCGGCTGGCCGGGTGCAATGCGGTTTTTAGTGTAAGCTTCCCAGACAGCCATTAGTGTGAGCTGTAGCACCTCTTTCTAGTGGTAATTGAGAGGAGAATGCGGAGAAGTGGAGGCAATTTGTTTTAAAATAACAAAAATGTTCAGCGCTGCTCCCGGAGCCTTCAAATCAGGCAGGGAAATCAGAACAAGTAAATCTCCCTCATTTACAAAAGAGTGACACTTCCCTGGGGACTGATGCAAGCAACTTGCTTCAATCGGTCTCTCCTCCCAGGCTTTCTTCCACCGGGACTGGTGGATCTGGTGAGGGGACCTTACAAGATCGTGGTGCTGGGGCTGTGGGATGACAGGATGCATCCCCCCGGTGATGGGACCCTACAGGAGATGTGGGGCCAGAGCAGCCCCATGCCCTGCTGACACCGGTGTCCTTCAGGGCCTCATCCAGCCCCACCAGCGCTCACGACCAGCCAAGCCCCCCCCGAGGGGCTCCCTCGATGCCGCCCCGAAGCTTTTCCGCCTCTTTGTTTGGTTTTCCCCCTCTTCCCGAGCATCCCGTTTACAAACAACAGAGCGCTTTGTACTGAACTTCCCTGAACGCTTTTTGTTTTCCCCGATACACGCTGTTGGAGGGATCTTTACTGCAAGAGTGTTTTGTTTACCAGCTTCGTGAGAGAAACTCTATTTTCCAATTACTGATTAACTGAAGACCCATTTCCTAATGAACTGCACCAATGCACCGCTCCCCAGGAAATTTGTTCCCTCTGGAAGGAGAGGGCAGTTACCAAACTACCAATATTATAGCTTTTAAAGGCTGGAAATCTTTCTAGGTGCAGATCTACAAAGGCCTTTCATCACCAAAAGATGTAGACTGGCTCCAAGAAGAATTTAAAATAATAATAATATTAAAAAAAAAAAAAAAAAGGAGAGAGTTGGGTGCCAAAATGCTTTTGTAAACCAAGCCCTTGATCTAAAACTGATGCCTAAAGATCTGATGGGAAGTGGCAGTAGCAGAAGCATAATCTCAGCCTTTCATATCTCCGCCAGTTCTAGGCTCAGAGGGAAAGAAAGAGGGTAATTTGGGGCATTGTTTTACTTTGGAAGTGCTTAAAATAATTGTGGGACTTTTTTCTTTTTGAGAAAAAAAAAATTGAAATTGTTCCTTTTTCATAAGAGGTTAGGAAAATTAAGCTTTTTGTTTATTTCTTTATTTAGGTATTTTTGCTTCTTTTTTTTTTTTTTCTTATCCACACCAATTTCATAAAAAGCGCTTCAAAGCTTTTAGCAAGATGCCCTCCAAAATTCTCCGTTTCTTTGTGTACCTTTTTCCCCCCATGTCTGCCGGTCGCGGCAAAATTCTGCCATGGTTGAAAAAAATAACATGACCTCGATAATAATAATAATAATAATAACAATAAAATAAGATATCCCCTGGCCAGTCCTGCAGATCCTAAGCCCTCCCTTGCTTCACCCCTGCCTTTCCTATTGTGGCACGTGTGCGAGATGCTCAGGTTGTGTCCGTGGAGCCGTGCCGTGCCGTCCTCCCTGCCCTTTGCTGCACTCTGGGCTCGCCGGCAGCCCCGCGGACTCCATGGGGGGTAATGACAAGCGCGAGTTTTGCGCTTGGCTGCGAGCTCTTTTCATCTTTTTTAAACTGATGAAAGCCATGCCAGCAAGTTCTGGGTTGAGTTTTTTTTATGGGAACTGTGGGGGCTTGGCACTGCCGAGTGTCGCCCCTGGTCTTCCAGCCGAGAGGCAGAGATCTCCCCCTTCTTGTGGTTTATCTAAGCCCTCTGTATCTGATGCAACAAAATGCTGAGGTGGGACTTGCCTCTGTCTGTCTGTTTGTTTGTGTCAGACACTTGTTCCCCGTTTATCTGCTTGATCAAAACAGGTTACACCAAGCAAAGCTACTTCCCTTTGATTTCATCTGTTGAGGCTATGGGGGGGAAGCCAAAGCCTTAACAAAAGGGCGATAGGGAAGCTCTTCAAACACAACCATCGGTAACTGAATAGCTGCGGGCGCTCCGAACATCTTCCCTCCCCACCCTGCAACACGGGGAGCTGGACAGGCTGCCAGGAGCCCAGGGCGGGGTGCGCGATGGGCATCCCGGTGCACGGGGAGGGGAGCAGGGCTGCACGCCGCATGGGTCGGCCCTACAGCGGTCCCGCTGCCCTACAGCAGCTGGTATTGCTGCCTGGGGTGGTGGTGGAGGGCTGGACCAGCAGCTTGCTGGTCCAGCCTCGACCCTAATGGGTCAAGGAGTGGGGTTGCGTGGGGAAGGCGTGTGGAGGTGGAAAGGGGGCTCTCGCCAGCTCTGGTGGGAACAGCACCGTGATTGTCTCGGTCTCTTTTGGTGGGTTAGGAGGCTGTAGAGCAGATATCCTTCCCTCCAAAGGTCAGGAGGAGCCTTTCCTTTGAACCCCAAGGCAGCCCAAGTGGAAAGGAGCTATGAAGCATCTGCTCCTATGGTCTTGCAGGGGGGATGCTCCTTCGAGTGTCATTTCTCTCCCCTAGCTCCTCAATTCCAGCCAGCCTGTGGCATTGGAAGGATGGCAGCAAGAGGTAAAAGCCTGCCTCCACTGCTGCCACCAGGCCCAGGCCCCTCCTGGTTCCCCATCTCCCGAAGTCTGTCCGTGCCTTCTGCATCAAAACCTATGCAAATGTGATTTTCAGCCCCAAAGCGGGGGTCCCCAGCTCGTCCCCCACCTTTTGGCCAGGTGCAAGCTCCTTGCTGCAGGCGCTGCTCCCTGGGGTGGGTGCAGCTCTCCCAAGGGCTGGGTTCACTGGTGTTTGTCGTATTGCTGTGGTAGGGCTCTGGGCTTGCTGGGTAGGCTTTCTTTTAAACTTCATGGCTTATGCTCAAATAGGATCCAGAGGTTTTCACCTCTGCTTCTGTCTCAGGTAGAAGGAAACGTGCCCAAGCCATGTCAGCAGTGTGAAATGGGCTGGGGGGTGCTCAGGCTTTGCTCTGCTCGCAGGCATCCCCCAGCAGGCGAGCCCAGGGATGCCGGGGCCGAGCCTTCCTCTTTCTTCTGCCGTTACCTCTGCAAATGGGGCTGGAAACGGGCCGTCAGGCCAAAAACTTTTGAGGAAACTTGGCCTTCCCCAGCCCCACGCCGAGCCCCGTCCTTGGCTGCGCCTCTGCTCGCCAAGGTCAGCTCTCCCCGGTGAAACTCCCCTCCGAGCCTCCAGGATTTCTCTCCTCTCTTTCCCCTGCAGCCATGAACAGCCCCAGGACAAGTCCCAAATAAATAAAAGCAGCAGCAGCAGCAGCCGGGCTGGAAACAGCTGGTTGCTATGGCAATTGGGCCTGCTCGGGATTTGCATAAGGCTGATGATTTTCATAGCACAGCCACATTTAAGGCAAGCAGGAGAAATTTCCATATTCCCAGCTCCGAGTCAGTTGGGGCGTGGGGGAGGCCAGGAGGGGGATATTTGAAATTCAAATGAAGGTGATTAGGGTTTGAGGTTGGGTTATTTTATTTTTTTTTCTTAAACGTCCCATTATGGAAGAGGATAAAAAAGGATGGGGAGGGGAAAGGGGAACAAAAGGCTGGTTTGACTTGAATTAGAGGGGCAAAGGAAGAGCTGGTCTGATCTGCCTCTTGCCTCTGGTCTAAGAGAAGAGACTTGCCCTCTCCCAACACCTGCAGGTGAAATGTTTTCCGTGGGAACAACTGCTGCCCTCGGGTTTCCTTCTGGAAGCTGCCCGAGTCTCCCACACTCGCTGTCCTGCGTTCCCCCCGCGCCCTGCCCCACACGAAGGGTACGTCGCGCCCGGAGCTGCGGTGGCACCAGGAGGTGGGAGTTCGGCGAGGCTCACAAAGGAAAGGCATTTCTATGTCCCAGGGGGTTTCCACCCAAATGAAACGCCCGAGCCTTCAGTGAAAGCTTCCCCTGCAGTCGTGCAGCCCTCTCACTGAGTCAGCCAGCACACATTCACTTTTCCTGCTAACCAGCCCTGACTTTCCCATGGAGATGCCCCGATGCCCCGGTTTGGTCTGTTTGTGTTGTTAGTGCAAACAGCAGGAAAAGTGCAGCCCGATTTGGCTGCCTTGAGAACTTCCCATATTGCTCAGACTTTCCCTTGCTCCTTTTAAGTAACGCTCCGGGAGCTAACCTTGGGAACAGGGAGCATCCCAGCAGGGCAGGTAAGGGTCTGAGGAACAGGCTGGTGTCTGCTCAGCTGCACTTTCTGCTCCCCATTACCACTGGGCACAGGTGGGGGAATCAGGGCCAGCCACTCAAGTGATGACAAGGTGATTTAAGCGAGCTTGTTCCAGGCAGGGCTTGTGCTGCTAGTTCTGCAGAAGTGGCTGGTCTGGCTGCTGGGAAAGGCAGAGAGGTTTGTGATGGTGTTTGCTCCAGTATCCAAAGCGAGCTAAATTACTGAGGAGCTGAATAGCTTTTTGGCTTAATAGGACCCCATCCTTCTTAGTGCAGGTAAATGTTTTGCTTCATTTACTGCATGTGGCTCAAGTATTGCTCATAGCTATAATGAGTGTCACTGCTCCTGGTTATGTTTTGACTTTACATCACAGTTGGGGTGAGGGACTGGATTCTTGCATCGGTCAATGTGAACAAATTAATTCCTTAGCCACTAGAAAACGTGTATTGAAAGGTGCTCTCCATCTGGCCTGCTTTGTCTGTCTCTAACGGCATTGTGCTTTATCAGCTGGGGTGCTAGAATACTGCAGGATAGGTGAGATTAATCTTAATTTGAGATATTCAGCACTGTGAGGCTGAAGCCTGACCTACTCACCCCGGGCGCCTTGTAGAGTCAGCGATGAAAATAGGCATCAGCAGAAGGTGATTCATCTCTCTGCCCTCTGTCTTGGGGGCGAGGTGAGTTGCCCTCTGGAAGCGCCGGCTTCCTCTCTGTGGCTGTAAAGGCAGCCTAGAGCAATTGGCTGGGAATTAGACACCTAAAAGTTAGACATCTGAGCCTGAATCCCCTGCCCGGTGTCTGCCTGGCACTGTTCCCCCATCACCGTTCAGCTGTTCTGAATTTCCCTCCCAAATGCACGGGCAGAAAACTGATTCCCTGTGGGAATTCCCCAACACCTGCTAAAGATTGAAATCGCCTCCTAATTCCCTGTCCCTTCTGCGAGATCAAACTGCGGGGCACATTAAGCGTGTCGCTGGGTGGGAAGGGGAATTAAGTTAGCCTTCTGGTTGCAGCCCTGCTTTGTCGCCGGGCGAAAAGCCACAGGCGGCTGTCACTCCCCACAGGTGACATCTGCATGTTCCTGCATGTGTTTGCCTCGCCGAGGCGAAGCCGAGCTGCGATCTTGATTTTCCTTCCTGCCATCGCGGGGCTTTTATCCTCAAGAGCCGGACAGGCTGGGCGGCTTTCAGTGGGAATCGGGGCGGTTGCGACGGGGCGCGGGGGCTCGATTTTCACAGCACGCGAAGCCTTCCAGACGGGGGGGAACAGCAGGGGTGGGGGGGGGGGAAGCCGTCCGGAACTGCGCTGCTGCTCCCATCCCCAGAGAAACCTCCCCAGGCAAACTCGCACCAGATCTGATGCCAGTGCTATGCAAAACAGCTGCCAGGTGAACCAAGGAGAGCAGCGCGGCCCTCGGCTGCCGTGCTGCGGGGAGCCGGCGGAGCTTATCGCTGCCTCTCCCCCTCTGTCCAGGACACCCACGGAGAGGGCAATGGATGGGGAAGCTCCTGGGAAAGGTAGAGCAAGGAGCTCAAAGCAATCCTTCTCCCTTTAAGTCCCTGGGCTTCCCAAATTTGATGCAACCGAAGGAAGGGAGGGCCGTGGTGCCTGGCTGGCGTAGCAGGAGCACGTTGTTGGCTGGTGCGGAGCCCCACCAAAACGAGCGGCGTTCTGGCAGTTTGCAGCAGTTGAGAGTCTGCCGCCACTTACACTTTTCTTTCTTTTTATCTCCTGGAGCTAGGAGAGATTAAATCTACAGTGCGGATCCGTGCTGTTTGAACAGCCCGTTCCTTTAAGGAGAGAAATGCCTCCTTCAGCGTGGGTCCTGATGTTGATAGAAAGGGGGAGGAAAGCAGTCTGTTTTTAAAATATTTGTAGGAAAGTCAGCGATTTAGCTGGAACGAGAGAGCTGTTATCCCTATCACACCCAAACCTTGGCTTGCAGATGAAGTCATTTTAATTTCACTCGATGCACAAGCTTTTGCTGAAACAGAAAAAGATGAGATTTGTTTGCAAATAAATCTGCGCGCAAACACTCACTGATCCGGCTGAAAAGCTGCAGAGATTTGTGTATCCAGCCCCCATTTACATAACCACTGGGAGCAGAAATCACCTCGCCCAGTTTTAAATATCACACTATTGGACATCTAAGCCTGAACTAGTTGCCCCTGGGTCCCTTTGTAGTCAATAAAAAGAAATTGTCATCTCCAGAGGGCCATTCATCTCGACTTAGATAGGCGTCTAAGATAGGTCAGATGAATGGCCTCTGGAGGTGCCTATTGCTCCTCGTTGTCTACCAAGACAGCCTGGGGCACTTCTCTCAGACTTAGACACCCAAGCTACAAATGGGTTCCTGTTGATCTCCATGCATATTTCCAGCATGTTCCACTGTCACGGAAAATGAGGTACTCCCGAGCACCTGCGCTCATCTGGGGCAGGATGCGGAGGGTGCTGAGTCTGGCCTTGTAGGACAGGAAAGGAAAAAGAAGTCTGAGGGCTGAGCTTGCTGGCGCAGGGAGGGAAAAGAGAGAGGTGGGAAGCTTGGAAGAGGAGGAGGGGATGTGCTGGAGAGCTTGAGCTCGGGCGCTTTGAACCTGCTGTGTGTTTTGGCAGCTTCGTTTGGAGAGTTTGGCTCGTTGTGGCAGGGATGCAGCACGAAGCCGCGCTCCAGCTGCGCATCCCCGGTTCCAGGAGCTGGGGTGTACGGTGGTGACTCAGAGCCCTCAGCACTGGGACCCAGGGATTTCCCTC
Organism: Heteronetta atricapilla; assembly: GCA_011075105.1. Lineage (NCBI taxonomy): Eukaryota > Metazoa > Chordata > Aves > Anseriformes > Anatidae > Heteronetta > Heteronetta atricapilla. Next base: position 4,506,914 of record CM021754.1, on the reverse strand, counting down.
CAGCTCTTTGAATCTTGCCTCATCAACATGCTGCATTTGAACGTGAGCGAAAGCCTCGCATCCAAGAAAGCAGAAGATTACCTTTTCCTTCCTGTTCTATTTTAGCAACTGGGAACTGCGTTTCCTTCTTCTCCCCTTCTTGCCTTTCTCCCCTTCAGCTACTGCCCTCAGATTGCATCAACCCCCCGTGGGTTGCAAAGGTAGAAACTGCAGGCCTTGAAGATCATCACGCAGCCCCGCTCAGGTGTGTGGATGCTGATTGCGATCATCTATTAGCGCTATCAGCATTCCCATCGCTTAGATGAGCAGTCGTTGGCTCTCAGGGCTTGGAGCTGGAGCGCAATGAATGAACAAATTCCTGGGGCAGGAGCAGCTGGGGAGAGGTGGTCAGGGGGCAACTGGCCACAGCTGGGGGGCTCACGAGCGCCTGGTGGGACGGAGGTGGAAGCAAGAGCTGGGGAACCGCGGGGAAGAAGAGAAAGACCTGAGAGTGGGAAGAGAAGGAAAGCTTTGAAAAGCAGGTCGGGAGGAAGCCAGGAGGGGAGGGCAGGTTCCAGCACAGCAGAAATGCAGAAGGGCTGATGGAAAAAGGAACAGACCCGGACTGGGGTTGAGTTGCAGGTGGTGAGAGGATAGAGATTTTTGGAGCGGGGGGCAACGGCGTGCTCTGCCGTGAAATAGTGCTCTGGTTGTGTCTGATAACGAAGACCCGCAGCTCAGCCTAACGAGAGCAACAAAGGCAGCTCAGTTTCCATCGCTGGTGCTGTTAACGTGCTGCAGATAAAATCAGCAGAGTAGTTTCTAGATAGCAGAGAACAGGGTGCCATGAAATGGTTAGAGCCTGCTCTAAAAGCGTTCTGCCATCCGTGAGTAATTGTACCAAGAACACTCCCCCTGAGGATCTCGGAGCCCGGGTGATTCACCTGGGAATAGTACGAGCATGGCACGAGCTGAAAAGCTGCCTGCGAGCTCGGGGTAGAGGCTTGCTCAGCTGAAAGCAAGCAAGTCAACGGGAGAGCTGGGTTTGCGCTCCTGGGTTTGCACTCCTGCCTGCACAGCCTCCCCGAACTGCTTTCCAACTTCTTGTGAGAGCCATGAACCCCCGAAAAACGCAATGTGTTGAAGCTTGATCGGATCACAGGGCATGGGCTACGCTTCATGGGGAACGTTATACTGGAAAAAAAGAGGAAAAAAGAAAAAAAAAACAGGAGCAGAAGGCCCCCAGGGGCTTGTGGTGGTGGGATGCGAACAATTTCAGACTATTTATCACAAACTCAGTTGGGCTGGAAGGGAATGACTTAGGGGATGGATTGCAAAGGGGAAGGGAAGGGGTTTCTTGGGGTTGCCTTTGCAACTGAAGAGGCTTCGTGGAATCCCTTAAAGCATTCATATCTGTGGAGCGCACAGCCTTTCCTCTGTGATGTTCTTGATGAATTTGGCAGGTGTGATAGAGGGGGGGGGGAAATGTTTATCATCAAAGGGGAATGAGTGAGGGCCTGTGCGGTACCTTCAGGCTGAAACCTGTCTGATTTTCCCCCTGTGCCTGCCAATCTCTTTTGGAATCAAGGAGACGCCTCTTGCGCACAACCCCACGGCACCCTCTGTTCCTTTAGATATCCCGTAATTACTTGGTACCACACAGGTTCCTAAAGATCCCTGGTTAACAGCCTCGGCCACCTGTTTGCTAGCCTCTCCCACAGTTAGCTCTTGCTTTATGCGCAGTCCTCGCTCCCGGATTTCCCTGGAGACTTGCAATATCCTCCAGTTCACCCCCGCTGGAATCTCCCTTTGCTGGTGAGCTCTCCCCCACCCTCGCTGCCTGGCCAGGTGTCTCCCAGGCAGGAAAAAAAAAAAAAAAAAAAAAAACTTCAGCAAAGGCTGGTACCAGCAGATGCTGCAAAAGCTGTCCTCGTGCTCCCATCGCTGCTTTCGCATCGACTCCACCTCCCCGCTCCTCTCCTTGCTCTTGCGCTGAAGTGCGCTGGGCGAGCCGCGCATCTTTGGCTACGTGGCCCTGAGTCCTGGGAGGTGTAGATGGATGCTCTCTGCTGTTAATACTGAGACCTTTTTCTGTTTGTTTCGTTGTAGGAAGTGAGCAGAATGGGCTGGACTTTAACAGGCAGGTAAGACGCTCCTTGGATTCTCCTGCTTTCTTGAATTACGGTTTAACTGCTCATCTTGCTGAGTCCCAGGCAGCTACTGCTAGGAGATACAAACTGTTAGGTCACAAGCTGCTGTTAATCAGGCCACAAAAGTCCTTCCCGGTTCCCCTTGTGGGACAGCATGGCAGATGAAACTTCTGGTTTCCAGGCCTTCCCATTTCATAGAAGTTCGGTTAATTATAGAGTTTCTTAAAGTCACAGTTTGCTTGAGGCTTTTGCTGGCTTTTTAATTTTTTCCAATGCCATTCAGAAACAAAAGGGACCTCAGTTACACTGGCGAATGTGCAAATCCCGCCCCAAAGCTCCATGGATTTGCACCGTGTGCGACACTGGCGCTGAAAGCACTGCGGTATGCAAGTCTAGGAGCACGGGCTGACTCACAGGAGTATCAGCAAGGACTGAAGATGAGGTGGTTTGAGGTCTTGGAGTGCCTGGGTCAAGACCAGGCCTGCCTACAACGGCAGATTCCTCTTTGCAAGATGGTGGGGAAAGGGGCAGCAGATAAATAAATGCAAGTGTGTCTGATAGCAGCAGCCCTGGCTGCAGCACGTGAGGCTCTGGCGAGCTGTTGTCTTTGCTGTTAGATGTTACCCTCTGGCTTCATGCAGCCCGAAGCAACCCGTCTCATGGAGTGCCTGAGACTTTCACACCTGGCCCTCTGAAATCCCTGAACCTCAAAGCAGAATTGCAAAGGGGAGGCAAGTGACAGCCCTCCCCAGATCCCAAATTTGTGCAGAGACACGAGAAAATGTGCTCGGTCCTGAACCAAGGACTGCTGTAGCCATTGGGGGGCCGGGCTCAGAGCTTGTAAACACAAAGAGGAGGTCTGGAGAGACAAGGCACCCACCTGCTGCGGCAGTCTGGGGAGCTGGAGCGAGGAAAGCCAGCAGGCTGCAGCTCCGGGGACAGTTACTAGCGTTTGAAGCAGATGTTGGCACTCCTAGCAATCCAGCAGCCTGCCTGCCTCCAGCTTTGCCTTCCCCGAGTTCAAGGGTTGCGATCCTTTGCAAAGGCTTCCTGCTAGCAGCAGGTGGGCAGCCGATGCCTCTCCCGTGACTTCTCTGTCCGCCAAGCTTGTTTTGGTGGCTCTGGTCTGACAGATGTCAGCAAGCTGCTGTTTGTTTGTTTGGTTTGGCTGCTCCAGTTCTGGGTGGGTTGTAACTTCCTATCAAAGGTGTCTTGACACGTTCAGCCATCTTCCAGGTTTTTGGAAAACCCAGCTGAAAACAAAAAGTCTTGTGTCTCCAGCTCTGTGGATTGCAGAGCCCAAAGCACAGGCTTTCCACAAGCCAAGAGAAGAATCCAATCTGCTTATAACGAGTGATAAAAGAAAATTCCCTCAAGATAGAAATAAGCTATGAAAGTACAAGATCGTTGCATGTTGCAAACTTTTCCTATGGCAACACCACAAAGATGTTAGAACTGGATCCTGGGCTGAGGTTAATCGAGGAGACGTTAGTGACGGTGGTGAAGCAGCGCTGGTTCTCACCCGCTGGAGGTTGGACTCGTTATCTTCAAGGTCCCTGTCCCCTGCACGCCACTGAATGAGGAGCTGCCTGTATGCTTGTGTGGGCAGGCAGCCTCACAGTCATTAGGATTTGGGCCAGAGACTGCTCGATGGAAACATCTTACACCAAAAATGAGGTTGTGGTTGCATGGCAGTCTTTGGTGGCATTTGCTTCCCACTTTGTTTCTCTCCTTCCACCAAAGTCCCTTCCATTTGTGCCAGCACACCTGTGTAACCAAGCAGCAAACCTTCCTGGGGACTGATCAAGGCGTAAAAAGCAAAAACCTGTGAATAAGCTCATTTTGAAGGTGTTTTTTTAGCTGTTTTTTTTTTTTTAATCCGGGTTGTAGCAGTGTGGGTGAGCGGGCCTGCAGGCAGTGTGGCTCTCTGTCTCCCTCTCTTGGCCCTCTCCAGGGCGAGTTGAGCCATTCTTGGTCTGTCTTTAACCAAGACGGAGCCCCAGCGCACGCCAGTTGTACGCTCACGTTTCAGGCTGACCTCAGCTATTGGTGAATTTATCTTCAATTCAGCAGATAGATACCGAGCGATGAGAAAAAGGAAGAGGGGAGATACGGGAATATCAAAGTGTTTTCATGTAAAACCAGATGCCGAGCTCTTTCATTACGGGTGGAGGTTGGTGGGTTTTTAATTTTGGTTTGGGGTTTGGGTGTATTTTTTTTTTTTTTGTTACCTTGCAATTCAGGTTTTCAAACCGAAGCCAGAGAAGCATGGTTTGAAACCCAACTCCAAGCCGAATGCGAGAGCTGCCGAGCTCTCTTTGACTTTATTTGGAGTGCTGGGCGCTAATCACTTTGAAGATCATAAATCTCACATCGTTTAAGCCTCTCCCCCAGTCTTTGTAGATGGCCTACATTTCAGGTCTGTTTCCCTCCCCTGTTATGCTCCAGGCGGGAAGGGAAGGGTGGAGTGACCTGGTTAGACCCCTTGCTTGCCTACCAGTTCCCTGCTGCGGCTGCTCTCGCCCAGCGAACGGGGAGGAGGGAAACTCTTGCGGAGTTTGAGGTTTTCTCGCAGTTTGTGGGTCAGCCCTGTGCCTTATGAGAAAGCTGCCTTCTGATCCCTCAGCCTATTTGGCAAATGTTCACTCCCCCCCTCCCCGCTTCAACTCTCCTCCCACCTGGATGCAGCAGTAATTTGTATGTGAATGAGAGGGGAAAGGGTGTGTATGGAAAAAAGCAGCATCTTCTGCCTTGCCTATCTGGTTTGGCTTTTTATTTAGGGAGTCTAATGCTTGTTGTTTCCTGTTTATATCAAGGGAAATGCAAAGAGAGCGTAATAAACTTTCACCTTCAGTGCTGGCAACCTGGATAGGGACATCTGCTTCTTAATGGTTTGGGATCGTGTCCAGAGCGTGTCAAGGAGAGGAGCGAGGAACTCGGCAGTGGTGGCTTCAGTCCGGCAAAGGTCCGGCTGAAAGTGTTGAGTCAGAGCTTTTCCTCGCATTCATCTGGTGACCTTCACCAGGTGGTGATGGTCTGGTTTGTTTTATTTCCCCCACTGGTGAATGCAATGGTCACGCTTTGGGGAAATACCGCACTGTTTGTTTTCAGATGGCTCTGAAGAGAGCTGCTCTGGAGAGCCGTGCAACTTCCCTTTCTCTGGAGTTATCTCGGAGGTAACGTTGACTTCTGTAATCTGCACATGGAGCTAGGGCTGATGGTTTGGGGAGAAAACAGGTCTTGTGTGTATGCTGTGCACGTGGCACCCCGTGCCATGCATCAACCCATAGCTAGGGGAGGGAAGAACAGATTCTGGATCTCTGGTTTCTTTTCCGCCAGGGAAGTGGTGTGAAGGATTGTGGCACTTGCTGGCCCTCGCAGCAATACGAGGGCTGAAGGCTCACATCTCCTTCCAGAGGAGAGAATGAGACGTCCTCTCCAAGCCTCTCATGCTGTCAAGCACAGAGCTGAGCTCTGGAGCCAGGACAGAACGTGTCCCTTCTGAAACAAAGCTGAAAGGCTGTGCCTTACCAGGGCAGGAAAGGATCTGTGTGTGCTCTGTATCCAAATATGTCATGCAGTTTCATTCCAGCAGCAGGCTAACCCTTGTAGACAGGCTGTCATTTGTTTAATGATAATGACAGGCTTGATATTTGTACCAATACAGAGGTGATCCTGCCGTGAGACTTACCAATATTGCAGGCACTCATGTGCCTGAGTAGCCCAGGGCTCAGCATAGCTTGAATTTTCCTGTTGGTTCTTTATTACTTTATTTTCTTTGTTTTACACCCATCAAGGGATGTTATGTGGATACAGCCCTTTCCTACGGGCCTCCTAGAAACAGGATTTTGGGAAGGATTTACTGGAGAAAAGGAGGTAACTGGGAGATGTAGAGGTGGTGCAGGAGAGACCTTCAGAGCATGAGGGGAAGAATCCAGAGTAAAATCAGGAAGCAAGACAGATGATTGAAGTGGGCTGGTATTTCACATTCACATTAACTCTATGCTTCCCACAATGGGTCGTACTCTGTGCCATTGTGACCCTTCCTTATGATGGTAAGGGACAGATTTCACACCCCCTTCCCTTCCAGTGATCAGTCAGCATCAAACAGTTGAGCTGCTTCAGGTTCCCACTCGGAAGGACTCAGGTAGATTTTGGGGGTGCCGATTGAGTGTGTCTGCTGGTGTAACCCAAAAAAGCAGTGAGGAACTGGGTATTTGGCAAAATTCTTCCCTTCCAAAAGGATCTTCTCCCACCCCGGGATCTGCTTCTCTAACCTCACCTCCCTGCCCTGCTTGTATCTGGCAGGGTTGTTGTCTGATGGAACTTGAATTTCTGAGGTTTGGGGGTTTCCAGTATTTCTTTGGAGGTAAGAGACTGAGTTGTCCCAGGTCTTCACAGCTGATGTCCTGTAGACTCATGACGTGAGGAAGGAAAGCAGGCAAACTGCATCTGAGATGCGAAATCACAGGTGGCCCTTCTTCAGAGCCATTAACGCCCTGACCTTGCCGGGTATTTTCCACCCACGCGTCTGAAGGTTCTTTGCTAATGAATTTAGCATCCTCCAGGAGGTAGGGAGGTGTTTAACCCTGTCCTGCAGATGAGGCAGACAGGGGCTGACTCCCTGGCTTTTCCCAAAGGTGCTGAGCACTGTGATTGCAGCTGAAATCAGTGGATGCTTTTCGGGAGAGTTGCCTGTGGACATTGAGGCTTATTGTAATCCAGGGCCTTGCTCCCTGGCGGAGCTGGGATACGGACTCCATTCTCTGATTCATAGTCTTGTGCTCAACCACAGACAAGTTCTTCCTCCCCTCCATCCTTTTGAAGGTGGAAAGAAGGGCCCAGCTTGCTAGGTAGTTTGTTATTAATATCTGGGATGCAAAACTCCCTGCAGATTTAATTTTGCTCAATCAGGGCTTCCCTCCCCCCGGCGATCTCTCTCATAGTTTTTCATTCCACTTTGAGTTCCCACCTCCCCCTAATCTCGTGTGTTCCCTATATGTCATTTCTGTTCCTGCTTGGCTCTTCCCTGTGGGTAGTTCAGGTTTCAGTCTGCCCTCCAGATTTCCATCCCAGTCCTGTTTTGCCCTCCTCTCAAGGGGAGGTTCACATCCTGCTTCCTTCTCCCCTCTGGGGATCAATTCAGATTTCACTCTCTCTTCTTCTCCGCATTGCCCCAGGGTGTCAGCCTAAGTCTTGCATCTCCTTTTCATCTCTTGAGCCTCCTCTAGTTGGAAATGGGCCCAGCTGTCCATATCTGCCTTGACTGACACTGGATCTACGCTGAGCGCTGCCTTGGCCTTTCCCTTTTGAAGTTCCCTTGCTCCGTCCTAGGGATAGACTGATTGCATAAATTTGTATGTGTGCTGCTTCTTCATTGAAATGCAGCCCTTTGGGAAAGCATCAGAGAAAGCCCTGGCTGGAGGGAAAGTCCTCTGTTTCTATATACGGCACTGTTTTGCTTAGGACAGATATGTAGAGGAACCTCTTCTGCAGGCTAGTTTTGTTTTGGAGCCTTGCAGATGAGATTGCTGGGAACAAACTCCAAAACGTGCCGGTGACTCTCCTGTGAAGTTTGTAGGGGAGAAAAGGGATGGAAGCAGAAGGAAAGATTCTGAACCCCACACCCTCCGCTCCCAAGGGATGGATTGAAGACACCAGATTTGTTTGCTTAGCCAATAACTGCTGACAACAGCCCAGCATCCCTCTTGAGTTGGCAGGATTGTGCCTGGTTCTCAGATCCAGCCACAGCCTGTTCACAAACTCCTGCTTTCCTGCTCCAGACTCCCAAAGAGCAACCTGTATTTAGAAAGTACTGCCCACGCTTGTTGCCTTGGTCCACTGGCAATGTATCTTGTGCTGTTGTTTGAAAGGTCTCTTAAAGATGGAGAGGCAGACTGGTCTTCCCTCTGTGCAAATTCCCTGCTCAGCTGGGCTCCTATCATCTTTTACTAAATAATTTCTTAGCTTGCAGGCAACGAGCCCTGGTTTCATGGACTAAAGGGACCTATCGATTGTTTCCGCAATAGAAACTGGGCTCGGGGCATGGATGTCACTGTCAAGGTGCTTTTTAGGTTGCTTGGCACCTTTTTAAGTGGTGAGCGGCATGAGCTACCATGCATGGTTATGACTCTTCTGCCTGCTGGAGAATGGCTCATCGGTAATAAGGAGAAGACTCCAAATTCTTGAAGGCCTTTCATCTGGTGAGCTCCAAGAATTCAATCAAAAGCCTGCACCACCCAGCAAGGGTGGGGCCCTGCACCCATTTTGCAGAAGGGCAAGTCATAGCATAAAAAGGTGAAGGTGATGGGGTTTCAAGCGAGGCCTCTAATTTTGGAAGCCTGACATCAGAGTGCACTTTTTCGCATCCCAGAGGTGCTGATGTGCCAGCGCCCCATGTGAAATCAGTGGGTGAGCTGGAGCTGCTCGGCCCCTTGGGAGGCAGACGCTGGGTTTTCTCTCGCAGGACACCCTCTCGCCTGCTTCCCCAGCACATGGAAGACGCCAGAGCCCTCGAGCCGGGAGCAGAGAACTGGTTTCCTCTTCCCCCAACCTCCAGCCTCGTTCCTTCCACCCAAACCGAAAAATTATGCGATACTCCCCAGCGAAGTTGATCTTTCTCACTCTCCCTTTCTTTTTTAATTATATGACTTGTGTGCACTTAATGCAATTCCTCTAGCTGCTCTCCTTGTGTCCCAGTTCCCCAGGGCACGGCAGCGGGTGCCAAAACTCCCCCGAACCAATCAGAGAAACCTGCGGAGCTGGGATGGAGCCAGCCCCAGTCACGGGAGCCGGCTGGTTCCAAGTTCATTCCTTTTCCAATGTGGGATGGGGCGGAAAGCGAGGGCTCCCTGCGCCACGACTCCCGCGTCTCGCCCTGCCCTGCGCATGGATGACTGAGCCGGGGACATCGGTGCTGTGCAGCAGGGAGGCAGTGCCAGGTATTTAGGTGGTTTCTGACTGGTTGGCAGCCAGAGGGCACAGAGAATACAGGATCAGCACGGTCTGCTCCCCCAGGCAAGGGATCCACGGGAAGGGGAAATTTTCCGTGCAGGGAATTGGTTAAAGGTCTGGTTCTGGCCCCTGTAAAAGACCAATAAGGCAATTTTGCTGCTGACTTCAACAGGAACATGACGAGGCTCCAGGGAACCTGTGCAAGCATGCAGGAGGGCATGGGAGAAGCAACGAAGCCTGGCATGTGTGAAATCGGATTGATAAGGAAAGGGGCAGGGATGCAGCCCAGGGTGGGAGCGAGGAAGATAAGCGCAAAGGTGTAGGCAGAGGTGGAGTTCTGGAGAGCTTTGGAAGTTGGGCAAGTGGAATCGGGAGATGCAGGAGCAGTGCTGCAATGCTCGGCGAGGCTGGGGCAGCAGCGATGGCAGCACCTCCGGGCTCAGGGCTGGGGAGGAGAGTCCTGGAACGGAGCCGTGGGAGAAATCGCAGCCTTTACGATGGTAAAACAGTTTTCCATGTGCTGTTCAGAGGTTCTCACCATTCTGACCAAGAAAATGGCATCTTCCCCTCCCCCTTTTTTAAATACTTCCAATTTGGCACGTCCACAGGCCTTGGCGGGGAAGGCACCGCATGCCTGAGTACCAATAGCAAGAGCAAAGATGCTCCAAGCTGTTGCTTTCCAGCATCCTTTTCCCAGCTCGGTGCTCTCTGACCACAGGACACCGCTCCAAGCCCTCGCTGTGCTCCTGGGGCTCGTGCAGAGGCAGCACAGACGTGAGCACGGCCTCTTGGGCAGGTGCTCACCCCACCTCTGCCTTCAGTTCTCCTCTCCCATGCCCGGTGCCTGCTTTGGAAGCCTGCTGCGCTGCACGTGATGGTTTGGGGGCTTATCGCTCAGTGCGGAGCAGAGGGATGGCTTCTTTCTCTTTCCTCTTCTCTGCTTCAAAGCAGAAACGCTTGGGAAATGCTGCATCAGGCGGCTTGCGAACGCAAAGCCGAGCGTGGCTCTGTTTGTTTCCCTTTGTGAAGCGTGTAGCTCGGTTACACTTAGTTTTGATTTCCCACCCCCACTTTTACTACGGCTCCAGTGCAGCCATTCACATCCTGAGCTGCAGCTCAGAGGGCGAAGCGTATCAGATCAGACCTCAATTAACAGACTCAAACGCCTCAAAGCTCTGATGCAGGTGTGTTGAGGTTAGGGATTACATTCTAATTTTTCACTGTGTTGCCATTACTGAGTTTTAGGATGTTGTCTGCTAAGCATTCAGCGTGGGATTAATTCTGCTTTTGTCATGCTGACAGCTTCTGAAAATCCCACTCTTCAATGTGAAAGGATACCGAGTTTTTATAGGGCGAATATTGCCCTATTAACAGGAGGGTTTTGTGCTTTCTTCCTGAATGTCTGTTAAGCCTCGCTGCATGTGCAGGATAGTACATGTGGAAATAGTAATTGCAAGCCCATTATTATTATTATTGCTATAATTCATTATTAGTGTGTGTTTTATTTTATGGTGCCCACGTGTGCAGGTAATTCACAGAAGTACACTTACGCCATTGGGAGGTGGGAAGGCTTAGCTGCAATAGCCTTGGATCCAGTTTTGATACCTGTTTCCATCATAAGACTTCCTCCCTTCACTTCAGGCAACCCAGTCGTGTGAAATAATGCTTAGGGAATGATTCAGCCCAGGAAGAAACGTGCTGCTCTCTTTCAGCGAGGGGCAATTGGCTCCAAAGCCTCTGCGCACCCGATCCTCTTCCCAACAGCCAGAGCCCTCTGCAGCTGCAGGGGGAGGGATGTGAGCAAGTCCAAGTCTTAAACAGTTGTGAATTGCTGACTCTCAGATAAGCCAGATACGAGGGCAGATAAATACCTGTTTCAAAGAGGTTGCCGTCTAAATAGAAACTGCACAACAAATCCGATTGTCTTCGGTCTTACGATGACGACCGCAGCTGCTGCTGGAGGAGGCTGGCGTGGCTTTCATGGCTTCACTCGGGCAGAGTACGGGCACCCCTTATCTAGGCTTGGGGAGAGCATCCCAGAGGGGTGCAAAATCAGCCGGTGCCACCTTAGCAAAGGGGATGGCGGAGTTGTGCTAATGTCACCTGGGAAGTGCTCCCAGCCAGCAGCAGATGCTTGCTGGCCTGGGGACCACGGCCGCTTGCTTGGTGCTCGTTAGCTGAATTGCTAATTGATCCCGTAAGCACAGGAAGGTCGTGAAGCATCTCCAGCCACCTTGGCGGCGGCGCTGGGTTACACCAGGAGGCTGCAGCCCGAGCCCTGTGCAACCGATGGCATCCTGCTGCCACCTCATCGGATCAGGCGTGGGCTGGTCTGTCCGTCTGCCTGTCGGAGGGGTACGGCCTTCCACACGGTGAGCTCGGAGCTGCCAACTTTCCAACTTCCTCGTGTAAGGCTGGCTTTTTACAGCTTTGCAATATGTCTGCAGGATGTTTTCATGAGCCGAATGTTTGCCAAAAGTTCACAGATCAGTTACAAAACAGATGTACTTTTTTTTTTTTCCTCCCCTTCTTCCTACTGGTAAGGAAGAGTTTGTGCAGTAATTGCAGGCAGGTTGGGAGATGTTTTCTTCATAATTCTCCTTCTTATGAAATGTTTATGAAACACCTTCCACAAATCAGTTGCGCAAGCAAGCTGAAGAGCTTTGATCATTTTCCATCGCCCTCAATATGTTTCTTAGTTTGTTTTGCTTTTTGTTTTTGTTTTCAGGCTAGAGATAGGTACGAACCAATCCATCGTTGGCCGTGCCCAGCAGACGCGCTAGCCAACTAAGGAAGGGACTCCTTCCATCCAGTCACCCTTCCTGTGTTTTTCACAGGGATTGCTTGGGGGCAGCTGACCCTATTTTAAGGCTGTGAAAACATCCACTTGAGATTTGCAAGTGTGATTCCTCTCCCCAGCCCTCGGCAGCTCGGCGTGCGGGTGCCGCCACCTGCCGTTACCTGCTGCCCAGGGGCCCCAGCCCGGAGACTGCCCAGGTGCCTGCGAGCGCTGCCTTATTTCCCCCTCCTCTCTTACAAGCTCGTTTTTTTTTTTTTTTTCCTTCTTAGCATTATTTTCCCAAACCCAACTGGATGGGAAGAAACTAAGGTTCGTTCTCAATGCCTTCTCGTTCCTGCCCTGACCATAATGTAAATGCAAGGAACTGGGGAAGCACAGCAAGACCTGGTCCTGATTTTAACCCAGTCACACTTTTTTTGTGCGTGGTCATCTAGTGTGGATCTCAGCAAACACCTACATGAGCTGATTTTTTTTTTTCCAGCCTTCTTTGGTTCCTTTAGGAAAACTCTCATATTTGCAGAAAATAACAGCAAACGTGGGTCAGAGGCACTGGGAAAGGAGAAAGGCAACTCCTCTTGTTTTATTAGTTTGAAATTTACATTATTTTAAGTCTCATGATATTGAGTGGCCTCGCCCACAATGTGTGTGGTTTTTTGGGGTTTTTGGTTTGGTTTCTTTCTAACGTACGGTTGGTAACAGTGCCGGTTTAGCTGGGGAAAAAACGAAGGTGCAGGATTTGCATAAACCATCCAAAAAGTTTTGGATATGCCCCGAACTCTTGCTAATGAACAATTAGCCAGCTGCAGGCCTGTTGGGGAGAGGAAGAGGAGGGAGAAGCAAAACTGAGCCTAAAACCAATGAAAAAAGGTGCAGGGGAGAAGGATTTGTCAAGAACACCCAGGTTCCCGCCCACTGCGCAGGAGAGAGCCAGAGAATTCCAGGGCCGGGGGAAGGAGCAGTGGGAGATGTTGTTGTTTTTAAATGGGGAACCGGTCCTTTGCCAAACCCACCTCCCGTTCTCATATTGTGCGATGCCGGGATGCAGCTACACACCCCTTTCGGCCTGGAACGCTTCCAGATCATTCCGCTTGGCAGCTGTAAAAATTGATTTCAGTTTGGAAATGGCTTGTGCTTCTTCAACACTCCGCTCCTACCGGGATCGTAACCCAGGCGGGATCAAGTGCCTCGTTCTCTAACACGCGGATATCTTTTCTTTTTGGGACTGTTCAGCCTTGGATGACTGCGTTGTATGAGGCAGACACGCGTGAATTGCAAGCAGGAGTAGCGTTTATTTATTTATTTTTACTTTTTGGCTCGGATGATATATACCTGTATTTTTTTTTTTGAATGCACCTTCAGGGAAAAAAAAAAGGTGCATAAAACCATTTCCCTGAGGTGACTGGATGGCTCAAGGGTAACGGTGCATTCTCCGAGCCCTTTGCCTAACATTTAGTAACTTAAACACTATCCGCGTTGATAGTGATCAAGAAGCTCTTTCCATCTGATTTCTTCGCCAGGCTAAGCGGGATGATCATGCTGACCTGAAAGGTAGGAAAGAGCTCGAATTCACAGCATGTATAAGCCTTGTTGCAAGGAGCTACTACTATTGCAAAACTAGTTTCGGCAGTATCCAGAGCTATAGTTTAATTGAAGGAGATGTTGTAACTCTTCCCTCTGCGCAGCACCTTCCAAAAAGCAGAGGTTAATGTTTATCGGCTCGGCTCCCTGTGATCGCACTTTCTCTTTCTCTTCGGGGCATGGAGGTGGTGTGTTTTTGTTTGCTTTGCTCAAACTGAAATAAAAGATCCTTCAGCCAGAAATACCCACATGGGCCATGGCTTTTAAAGGGGCATTTCTCGTCCCCCTCTGCTGGTAGAAGGCTGCATGACCTAAAGTCTGTGCCAGCACTGCACAACGCCGGCAAACACAGCCCCGCTCGAATTCTGGGCGATGTTGGGCTCGGGGGTTATTTGATGGGAGATGGTGAGGGTCAGCCCTGGCAGTAAGAGTGAACCTGAGATTCTGAGTCTGTAGATGAGGTTTTCAAGATTTATTCTTTCTGTTTTCTTCCTGTTCTTTCCGGTTTGTGGGAACTGGAGCCTCTTCTTGCACTGGAAAAACTAGGAAGGGGTCTGCTGATGTGAGCCTTCTTGTAGGCACAGTCATGGTTGGGGAAAACTTGAGGCTGTCTGGTAATTGTTTGAATGCATCTTTTATTGAAGAAAACGTGTTATAAGAGATCTGTATGACTTTTCTCATGCCTCTGCACAGCATCTGCACATAGACGCTCCCCAGCTTTCAGGAATTATTCGAAAAACTTCTAAAATCTCCCCAGCCAGGTTGTCTGTTCTCCTCTCCTGCTTGGTCTTGTCAAAAAATAATAAAATTAAAAAATCAGCCAGTATAAAATGATGTATTTTCATTATTATTTTTTAGTATTATTTTTTTTAAAACAGTAGCAATGTTAAAAATTAATTATGGAGACTATGGGATAAACCTAACGTAAGGATTCAGTTCTGGTCCCTGTGTAAATTCTGAAGAACCTGTGTAAGAATGTGGATTCAGAAATAATGATTTCTGTAGACTGGAATCTTTCTTGAACATTAAAATAAGTTAAAATGACCACTGGACAAAGGGCTGACACCTGTGAGGTTTGCCATTTTTTCCCTCACGGCTTCTTTTAGGTAAAGAAGCAAACTTTTTCCTTGCCAGATTTTTTTCCTTGCCAGTACAGCAGGACTTTCCCACTGCTTGTTGCTTTCTCATGGTTTGGGACATGTGGTGACTAGGGTGGTGTGTTTTCAAGTCTGGAAGGGTATACTGCTTTTTAAAGTCTTTTACTTCATGATCTTTCCTCTTCTGTTCCCTTGTACCACTCTCTGCTACTTGCTGAACAACATGTGAGGCCATCTACAGCCACCCTATAGGGCTGTGAGTGGTGATCTGCGAAGGGGAATTGCTTTGTGTCCTCCTAGTAACACCACAAAATGCCTTAGTGTTCCGTCTGAGGAAAGCAGTTGCATGCTTTAAAGCCTGTGAAGTGACTGGAAACTTCCTGAAATGTTTTAATTAATGTGATTTAATTGAGTGCACTGCAAGCTTCCCCTTGGTTTAGCAGAGCAGGAAAATTATTCCCCTGTTATAATCGTAGATTCATTCGGGTTGGAAAACACCTCTAACACCATCTAGTCCAACCTCTAACCTGGTACTGACATAAAAATATATAAACTGGAGAGCAGAAGTGAGGAACAACCCTTATCTTGCTGCAAAGCCAGGGATGGAAGCAATAGGTCCTGATTTCTCCCCCTTCTCTGAAAGCAATCCCTTTAATCTGAAAGCGATCCCTTCCCCGTCTCTTCCAGCCTCTCTGACTTCCTACCATCCCAGGCATCCCACGGTCTATGTCTGTTCCCTAAGGCTACAACTGCTTTGCTCTCTTTTTTCAGATTAAAACCGAAGACCTCAGCGATTCCTTGCAATCTACAATCCCCCCCAGGTCAGGACACCTTGTACAGGGATCATCAATGATGCCTGGAAGTCAGATCGCAGGGGTAAGTGCCTTTGGGGCATCAGGGGCTGAGTTAATGAATCTCCACGGGAAAGGCTGGTTTTGAGAGACACTTGCCACCTTTTGGCAGTGACAAAAGAAGACTTGAGGACATGATGGACAGTGATTTGGCAGAGTCTCCTCCCCAACCTCTTTTTCACAGCAGCCAGGAGACCTGTGTAATGCCTTGCCAAAGGATGCAGAAAGTTTACACGGGTTCAAAGGCAGAGTGGACACGTACTTGGAAGAGATTTCCTTTGAGGGTTTTCTAAGCAGGCAAAACCACACCATGCTCAGGAAATCCCTTTGAGCTGAAAATAATTGGAGACTGAGACAATACCGAGGGGAGTGTTGGATATGCTTGTCCTGGTCTTCCTCTTTCCCAAATGCCTGGTTAATGTCATTGCTGGAGATGGAATCCTAGGTTAGATTAGGAGTTAATCTGAGCCATCCTTGAATATGTTGGCTCCAACTGATTTACAGCAGAGAAGAAATTGATTACTTTTTTTTCCTTTAAGGTAAAAAAAAAAATAGAGTTTAGCACTTAACACGTGTTAAATTCTAATACAGTTAAAGGCTGGAAGGCTGCATGGCCGCTCAGTAATCTCTTCTGCCATTCTTTCATGGGGTAATCAGACCTCTTACCCAACTCAGCCTTGCTGAAGTTCCCCAAGACTTCCTAACAGTTCTTGAGAAGCTTAATAAGCTGATCTTATTAAGCAATGAGCTCCTTCGAGAACATACCTCTCGAGAGAGTTGCTCTTATTGGAGCACTTTTCTCTCTACCCCAAACAAAAGCAAACTCTTATCCCTAATCCTACAAAAGACGTAGGACTCCAGGGATGTGAAAGAGCACTGAGATGCCCTCCCTGCCTCTCAGTACCTATTCCCTGCTCTGCTTGGTGCAGGATGGGGAGTGCCTGTGGCAAAGAACAGAAAATATTTTGCATCTGGTGGCTGTGTCCATTGCAGTTCATTTGCTGGTGGTGCAGACAATGAGGCACTTGCTGGGCTTTGCTTCTTTCCCACCCCAGCAGCTGGTGGGAAGTCAGCCTTCTGTGCCAAGCAGGCTCAGTGCTGGGAGATGGGACAGCCAGCTGAATCTTTTCTGTGTCATTTTAGGGAGTTCATTCTCTGAAAAGACAGTATCTGTAAGAAACTGACATCCAAGGCTGTTGTTCTTGCTTCTTAATAAGGAGATTTTGATTTCCAGTCCCTCAAAAATGTTATTTTTCAAGCATTAACTTTTTCAGTTAAAAGTAGATGTTCTCCCTGTGGATGTCTGTGTGCACAGCATTTTTCTTTTAAAGCTGAAAACTTCAGATCCCGGCATTGCTCTGGATCTGTAGTTCTCCTGTGCACGCATGTGATGTGTTGGCAGCTAAATGAAAAACAAGAAAGGGGTCAGAGACAGTGCAAAAGACCAGGGACGGGGGGAGATGATGCTGTGTGAAGAGCAGATGTCTCTGAGCGTTGCTGTTCCCTTTGCTTTTTCCCGTAGGATATGAGCTCTCTTCACACCCTGCAGCAGCTGGTATTGCTCCCTGGTCACATGCAGTCAGTCCCCCAGTTTCTTCTCTCTCAGTCCCAGGCAGGGCAACAAGGTAAGAGCAACCAAAGCTGAAAGGGGTGTTGTAATACGTGGGCACGTATCCAGGGAGAGCCTCCCTACTCCTGACTCTTGCTTTCAAGCTGCCCTGATTGATTTCCCCAGCCTGGCCCCTTCTGCTCTCACTGGGGCAGGGGGTGGGCAGCAGGGGGGCTGCCAGCACCCACGGCTCCTGCATCCCACCAGTGCCCCCTTGCTCTGGTGGAAGGACGGTGCTGGCACCAGAGCAAAGAGATCCGACCCAGCCAGGAGCATCGCGGGGCTGGGAGCGAGCTCCAAAGTGGGGCTGCCACTGCTTGTTCCCCAACCTTGCTCCAAGGCATGGGGTGGGAGAGGACGGGAGACCTAACTACTTCTGCAATAGAGTGTAATCAGCGTCATGAAAGGACAGAGGCCTTAATGCAGTGCTTAAGAAAGACCTTATGTTTCTATTTTTATCACCGATTATTTTCATGGCATTTCTCCAGTCTCTGGGACACAGACATGCCATTGATGAAGCTTCATGCTGCCTGTGGACAAACACAGACGTCGATCCGTAACCTGACAGATGCAAAGGGACTTGGGTCCTTCACTCACATTCTCATTTATCCCAGCACAGAAGTCCCTCTATGGGAGCCAAAATTCAGAATGAGAACCATAACGTCTCTGCAGCTCGAATGCAACTGTACACATGCTCTGAAAGAAAAGTATCACACTGTGGGCAATTGGGAAACCCATTTCTCATTGACAGTACTTGCACTCTTTTCCCTGCCAAACGATGCTGAGCGATGCATCAAGATACCACTTGATGTATATTTAACAGTAGTCTAGAATTTAGCTTGTTTGAGCTGTCAGGGTCGGGATAATCTATTGCTCGCTGCCTGATTTTATTCCTGTATAAGAAACGCACTATGCTGGAAAATAGCATTTTGCTTCCTTTTATAGAACTACCATTTCTTCTGTTAAGTGACTTCCTTTGGCAGCTGCAGCCCTTCCAACAGATGGCCACTTGTTTGGCCATGACCCCTTTTTGGTTCCAGACTTGCTGCAGACTGGATATTTTGGCCAGTAGCCAGCTTTTTGAGCAAGATCCCTCCCATTTGAATAGGCGATTGTCAAGTTTTAACGATCCTCTGCTGTGTGCGTGCCCGGCCACTGGGGACTGAAAGTGAAGGCACAGATGGGTTGTGTGGCACGAGCGGTTTGGCAGGGATGCAGGTGAAGCGCTCTTCGTGCCGATGAGGTGCGTGGAGTATTCCTGAAGCCATCCCTGGGGCCACCCCTCAGGAATATAGGAACATCTTCAACCTTTCCTGAGCTCTGACTGATGGATACATCAGTCCACGGATTTCACAGCCAAAGGGGACTTGGCTGTAGGTTTAACCTTTCCAAGAGGCCACAAGTCTGGGTTTGATTTCAGTGTTTTAATGTTCTTTTTAAGCCAGATAAGTTCCCAGGCCTGATTCATTATGCGCTGATCTGATTTACTGTGCAGCCCTTCAGACAGCTCATGCTGGCACGCTTGGATGCGAGGGTGGGAGCTCAGTGCTGCAAAGGTGGAAACAAGCAGCCAAGGAGATGCTGGGAATACTCTCAGCCAAAATATTGCTGCTGAAGACTTCATCTCACGAAAACACAGCCTCCATCTCATCAGCTGTCAAACCGGTGATTCCTGAATCCAGTCCATAATTTTCATTTGAGCTAGAGCTTAGCTTTTGCAAAGGTGTTCAATCATGTTTTTAAAGACTCCAAATGACAGAGCATCCGCCATGTCCCTAGGCAAGCCATTCCAGTGATTAATTACCTTCACTGTTAAAAATGTGCACCTCATTACCAGCCTGCATTTGAAATTCAAAGTTGTTCCAGCATTAGAGAAGGCTTATTGAAACACCAATCTAAATAAATAAATGGGATCCTGCACATTCAGATCTAAATTAAAAAAGGAAAGACAGAGAGGGAGAGAAAGATATTTTGGAGATGATCTTTTTTCCTTTTTCAGCAGAAGTCCATAAATGTCTATAGATTTCCCTATAATTGTCAGTTCCAATCAATTGAATATATTGCCTGTTTCAGGAAAGGTTATAAATCCTCTCTAAATTCTATAAGCTTCACCCACAACAGACTTGAAGAACCAAACTAAATTTATATGGAACTACACTGCTTTGGTCGCTACTAAATCCTTTAGGACATTCCCTGTAAGACATATGGGCTTGTGCTCAGCAGCTTGTCAACTGAACAATTACGCAGTGTCCATAAATACTACTTTTTGTTAGTTTTATAGATTTCCCTTCTTTTTTTTTTTTTTTCTTTCATCATTTTGTGTCAGTGTATAAATTCCAAAAGAAATTCAATTTGTTTGAAATACAGTAGGGTAGAAAAGAAAGGGTCAGATGGCTCCGAAATGACACTTCAAAATGAAATGCGTAGTAGAGAGCAGATTGGGTAGGCTCATGAGATTAACTGTAGGATCAGGATATTTTTAACATGATAAACAACTCCTGGAAGTTGGAGTCAGCAAAGCTCATATTGGAAATAAGATGCACATTCTCAGTAGTTAGAGTGATTAAGTACTGGGAGAAATCACTGCTAAGGGTGTGATAAATTCTCTGCTACTTGACATCTGAAATCAAAGTTAGATGTCTATATAAAATGTCTGTGTCCTAGTTCAACCTCACGCAGGGATCAATGGTTGAAACATTTTACCTCCATCATCACTCTAGAAATCTCTTTCAAGCTAAAAGGCCATGGAAAGAAAGAAAAAATAAACCCTGGTCATTCTCATAACCCAACTCAGAGCCGTCCACACTTGCAATAGCCAAAAGTCTCGTATTTTGAACAAGAGCGAGCTGTTTCCATTCAGAGCTTCTCGAGCCTGTGCAGTGATGCTCAGCTGCCTAGGCGCTGATGATGGAGCTGACCTGATCTCTCTTTCTCTCCCCAGCTTTGCAGCCAAACCTCCTCTCCTTCCCTCAGCAGCAGGGCAGCCTTCTCCTCTCCCAGCCAGGACCCAGCCTGGCATCACAGGTAACTCACCCCCATCCCCGAGAAGCTTAAAGAACAGCTGCACCGAGGGTGAATGGCAGGGAAAACCGTGTGCTTTTTTCTGTCATTGGGACTCCCTGCATTTGTTGCTGCTGTTTTTAACAGGCTGTGGGCCGTTCTGGGCTCCCTGGCTCATCGGTTGAACCTCACCTGGATGTACCCCAGCATTTGCAAGTGGCGAAGCACCTAACTCCGTCGGGAGCATCTGAGGAGCCCAGTGACCTGGAGGAGCTGGAGAAGTTTGCCAAGACTTTCAAACAGAGGCGAATCAAGTTGGGGTTCACGCAGGTGAGCGGCCTCGTCCCTAGGAATGTCGGTGTCACACGTGGTGGGGTGGGGGATTCTGTGACAGAGAAGTGGATGGAGGGAGGGCTGGATTAGGTATAGATATCCCCTTCCAAACACACAGAAAGACAAATTCTTCCTAGTATTTCATTACCACAACCTCATCCCACATCTTCTTCAATGTACAAAGACTCAGGGGCATGGGGAAGACTCCACGGGGAAGAGAGGCCCTTCTCTCTGGGTGGGTGGGCATGGACACTCCGCTACCTCTGTTCTGGAAGCAGCACGAGAGGTGGTGACAGCAGGGAGCTGTGAGGGTTTTTTTTCTGAGCTCATGTTGTGATTTGGGTCTTCTCTGGCAGGGAGACGTTGGACTTGCCATGGGCAAGCTCTATGGCAATGATTTCAGCCAGACCACCATTTCCCGCTTCGAGGCTCTCAACCTAAGCTTTAAGAATATGTGCAAGCTCAAACCCCTGCTGGAGAAGTGGCTGAGTGACGCAGGTGAGTGACGTTACATGCAGAAACACCACTGATTTTGACCAGCGCAGGAGAGGCTCCATCCAGGAACCTCCCACAAAAGCCAGAAAAAAAGTAGCCAGAGCTAAGACCTCTGACAACAGACTTCTTGCTTGTGTTGATCACAGCCTAGACAGCAAAGCACATCTGCTTTTTTGCTTTAGCAGTGTGGGCCCTTGGTGGCTGGGGCAATCCGCTCCTGCAGCCTCTGTTGCATGGCCTGGGGCAAATCTCCGGGCTAGTCCGCCCCGTCCCTCCCTGTGCAAACTGGCAAGAGAAGGCAGGGAGTGCTGTGCAAGAGATCAGCCCATGAGCAGTGCCTAGAAAAGGAGGATATCACTGCACGGGGAATCCCCAGCAGCAGCAGTATGGGGCTGGTGTCCTCTGCTGGCTGCACACCAGCGCAGGAGTGGCACTGGTCTCGTGTGCCCGTCAGGAGCTGCGTCTTGGACCGATTTACCACGTCAGGAGGTGTCTCAGCTACACGAGGGCTGACCCTAGGGAGGTAAATCAGCAGCTTTAACTGTGTGACATTAAAACGTCAGAAAATCTGTGGTCCCCATCAGGGCATGCTGGAAATTAAGATGGGAGAAATAAAAACGGTGTTTTGATTAATATTTTTATCACTTATATTTCTTTCTTGATTCCATCATTGATGGATCTGGAAGCGCTGAAGCAATTTT
The DNA here is from genome assembly GCA_011075105.1 of Heteronetta atricapilla. Taxonomy (NCBI): domain Eukaryota; kingdom Metazoa; phylum Chordata; class Aves; order Anseriformes; family Anatidae; genus Heteronetta; species Heteronetta atricapilla. Next base: position 4,485,367 of record CM021754.1, on the reverse strand, counting down.
AAGAGGAATTATGCATAATGTAGGAGCACTTCACTTATTTTGGGAGGTGCTCTAGTTCCCAGAAAGGATCTGGGAATGCAAATAACCCATAATCTTCTTCAGTATCTCTTCTCCCCTTTCTCTTTCCCCAGAATCTGCTCCTTTGGATTCTTCCATGAGCACTCCCAATTCCTACCCCTCAGTGAACGAGATGTTTGGACGGAAAAGGAAGAAGCGGACCAGCATTGAGACCAACATTCGCTCCACGCTGGAGAAAAGATTTCAAGATGTGAGGGGAAAATGTTCCAGTGTGCTGTGAACTGTCTCTGGGTTTGCCATTTGCTAGGTCATAGCGGCAGCACTGAATAGTCAGGAAAAAAAAAAATCATTTGTTTTGACAGCAGGTTAGAAAATGCTTGAAGGAGTTCAAGGGAAAAATCAAAGAAATTAGGTCCAATTATTTCCGTGGTGGATGTTTTTAAGATTTCATCACCTGTACTCTTGCACTAATCAATGCCCCCGACCAAAGCTGACCTCCTGCAGCCCCCTCTTGGCAGCTGGGGTCAGCTGCTGGCCCAGCACAGTGGGGAGGTGGGCGCCTGGCTGAGCAGCTCCTGTGAGTGCAGGAAGGAGCAGAGCATCGCTCCCGAGGGTGCTGCCGAATCCTTTCAGCAGCGGAGCCTATCACCAGGACCGCATCATCCGTCGAGAATATTTCATCAGAACCGTTTTTGACCGGCCCTCATTTATTCTTGTTTTCTCCCTCATATCAGTATGATCATATGATCATATTTGATCATATCAAATTTTCCTCCGGTCTTATGTTGATAAGGACAAGAGACAGTCGTTTTCAGATTCTTATGGGCAGCTCATTTTTTAGCTAGTACAAGGCGCTCTTTGTAATGGGAAAACTGCCTTGGCCATCTCCGTGCTAGGTATTTTTTTTCCCTTGAAGTCTCCAACTCAGATCAAAAACCACAGAACTAAATGCTGTCAAATGCACCAGAAAATGAGTCAGAAAAAAAAAGGATGGGTATTATTATTTCCGTTTACAAAGGAGAGATAGAGAAAGAGATGAAATGGTTGTTGTGAGTTGGTGCAGGTAGGTGTACAACAGCACTCGGAGCTCGTGTGTCCTGTGCGGTGATAAGGAGACCACCAGTCATTAGCTTCCCCTCAAGCAATGATTTAGGGTGCTGTTAAGATCAAAGAGCTTGGTGCTTTATGCAATAGCAGGGCCAGGTACTGACTCATCCCCGCTGATTCCATGAGATTTGATGTTGAATCAGGGGCCCTTTCTGGTTCACAGAACGTAATCTCTCACCCAAATGTTTACCCTTTGCCTTAGAAGCAAATATTCTCCCCTCTCCAGTTTACTTCCAACCCCACCCTCGTCCTCTGCCTTTCCAGCAGCAGAAGCAGGTACTGATGCTGCAAGTTACAGACCTTCGAGGCTTTCTTTAACCTCCGGCCCTTTCTTAGCAGAACCCCAAGCCCAGTTCAGAGGAGATCTCCCTAATAGCAGAGCAGCTCTCCATGGAAAAGGAGGTGGTTCGGGTCTGGTTCTGCAACCGGCGCCAGAAGGAAAAACGGATCAGCTGCCCGATGCCGTCCCCCATCAAATCACCCATCTACAACTCCAGACTGGTGAGAGACTTTTTGGGTTAAGGAGCTGTATGTGCTGCTCGTGGAAGGGAAAAGGGGAGGGGGGATATAGAACAGCGTTTGCCCTCATTTATAGAACAACATTTTGCATTCTTTTAATGAAAACACTGGTAAGAAATCACAAGAAAAAAAAATGCACATCTCCCAGAAATTATAAGTTAGTCTAACTGCAGGATAATTTATCCAAATAGGGGTGCTGTCCCCCAAATTTTCCCTCTAGGATTGGTAAAATAAAACCTTCCCAGAGTTAATGGAGGAGGAATTCAGCATTCTACGGAAAGAGAATTACATCCAGTCGTATCAATTTGGTTGAGTCTGAAAGCTGACAGTAACCACTTACTTATCACTGTGGTGTTTTCCATCTGTTCAGAAATGCAGAACGCGCTTCAGCGGCGCTATTTGTCCTTCTCGCTTATTGCACACTCACATTTTGACAAGTGTATTTTCATTGCCAGGAAGGATGAGAGAAAGAAGCTGCTGTGAGAGTTAGTGAAAGCGTGTCCCTGTAATCGGAGTGGCTGTTCTGGATAACAAGCTGCACTTGCATTTCTGCTACTTAATAGTTGTTTAGTTGCTTCCACGTAGAAAAGTGGCAGGAACCTCCCTACGGTGTTGTCGGTGCTGCAGCACATGTGAGTGGGAGGAAGAGTACCTATGCACAAGCAACATTTTATCTCGAAATCTTCTGGGTTTTAGAATTATCCATTAGAAGGCAGGAAAAAAAAAACAACAAAACATCACAAGAAGTTTGGTCACTTGTTGCACAACACGTTCGGGCCGCAGTCGCAAACACAAAACGCTGCTTGCAAGCCGTGAATTTTTAAAGCAGCCGCTTTGGTGACTGGTTTCCCCGTGAGCGCGTCGCACAAAGTATGCCTTTTGCTCATCAGGCATTCTGGGCAGCGCGTTGCCTGTAGTTAAAGTATCACGGCTGAACACCAGATGCCCCAGGCTCGCTTTTGATTACAGCCACCAAATTAGTAATTGTCACATGAGGATTCTCACCCAGCAAGAACTCCTCAAAGGAAAAGGGATGCTTTGTGCCCGACACCGGAACGAGTCGGGATGTTTCTGCATGAGAACACCCGGTCTGAAACATCCAAAGGGCAGGGGCTCCTCCTGGCTGGAGCTCAGCACTTGCAGAAAGCGCAGCAGTTTCAGGCTTTTCCGTAGATGATCCATAAATGTAGACCTGTGTGGGGAGTATCAGGCACACGTAATACTCATTCTGGTTTCTTTGCCCGACCCTAGATATGGGAATTGTGCTGGCAGAATAGAGCACAAATAGAAGCATTGGTGGGAGGCTCAGATGTAGATAAGTCTGCCTGGGAGCCGGCACACTCCAAAGGGAACACGAAGGAGTGGCACGTTGTGGTCTGCACCCTCGGAGTGCCAGCTGCTGACTGTCTGCTTCTGTTCCTCCTCAGGTCTCTACCTCAGGGTCCTTGGGGCCCCTCTCTGTCAACCCGGTGCACAGCACCATGCCTGGGACAGGTAAGCCCTGACAAACTGTCTCACCCCCGTTCCTTCCCTCCTTCCTCTGCTCTTGCCCTCTGGCTGCTTGGATTCCAGGCCACCTCTGCTGGTCCCTCTCGAACAGACCTTTGGTTTGGGGCAGGGAAATTAGCCCTACCTATGGGTGGATGGGGGATGACAAGAGCTGAGTCTTTCTCTTGGCTGGAACAAAGACAAGGAAAGCATCCTGGGCATGGTAACACTCCCAGGATAATCCTAGCCAAATGTGACTGGGGCGTTCAGGTCTGGGAACCAGGCACACACCTAGAAGCCAACCAAGAGGGTGCTCAGGGGGCAGGTTACTGCATTTCTGCAGAGGAGCAGTGGCAAGGATGTGGTTTGCTCTGACAGAAACCAGACAGAGCAGGGTGCAGGATGAACAGGATGGTGGAAGGGCTGGGGCTTGGGCTTTCCTTGGCAGGAGAAGGGGACCCCAGCCTCATTCTGCTCTCTCTGCTGTGCAGTAACATCATCGTGTTCCCCAGGGAACTCCAGCAGGCCCTCGTCCCCTGGCAGTGCACTCCATGCCAGCAGCCCCAGCACAGCCCAGAGCAACTCCAAAGCTGCAATGAACTCATCCGGTTTCAACTCTTCAGGGTAAGGCAGGGGGGCACAGCTTGATCCTTGGGTGTCGGGGGGCTTGGGAGAAAAGCAGGGGGGCTTTAGAGGAGAGTCTTTAGAGGCTCCAGCAATGCGGGGCTACGTGGTGGCATGTGATTACACAAAGCTCCATGCCTTACCTCAAGCTTCTTGGGATATGGCTAGGTTTTACTTAAAAACAAACAGTAAATCAGCTTTGCCTGAAATTCTATGCTGATTAAAAAAAAGAAAAAAAAAAATCTGGATGGAAGCACTGTCCATGAGGACTGTCTTGAATTAATTCTGTGTGTGGAGGAAGCAGAGGAAGGCTTATTTTGCTGCTTCTGCTTTGATAAACCTCTCCACAGCCAGGTTTCTCTCCTGTAGTGCCAGCCCGAGAGCTCTGCTGCAGCGTAATGATTCCACGCTGGCAGATAAAACAAGAACAGCAATTTTCCTCTGCCCTGCCTTTAGATGCTACAGAAGGATTAAGCCGCACACGAGGGCTCAGAGCCCTTCTAGTTATTTCACTGACTGTTCCCCTGCTGCAGCCAGTGCTGCTGAGGCCTCTCTGCACTTGTAGTTTCCCCGGCTCGTTGCACGTGGCATCGAGGATGCTACATTAGCAGGAAGGCAACTGAGAGGGCATTACGTGTAGCTTCTGGGCTTTGTGAGTCATGGAGCGTCCCGTGCCATGAATCAGACCTGCTCTCACCCAGAGGAAGTCCAGCAGCCAGGTCGCGTGTGAAATCCTGAGCTCAGTGCAAGCTGCTGCTTAGAAAGAGGGGGGTTTTGCTCTGAGCTTCCTACAGGAAAAAGGGATCGCTTGCCGGCTGCCACGTCTAAGAAGGGTTACAAACAGAATAGGAATGGTTTTTATTTCAAGGGGAAAAGTTAACAACATGGCAATTGTAGCTCTTATTCCCTGTGTTGCAAACAGATCTTGGTACCGATGGAATCAACCTACCTACCTCCACTGAGATGACTCCTCCATCGTGTGTAACAGGAGCTCTGACTTCTAGCTATGGACCAACTTCTCTAGGAACAATGCTTGGGGCAACATCTGGCGTTCCAGTGCCTTCAAACTGCTGCCAAATGAAGGTCTTGTTTAGGGGAGCCCAGAGCAGCAGAACTCTCCAGGGACTCAAACTGCAGCTGACCTTCCCCAAGGATTCTCACCACCACCAGTGACATTTTAGTCCTCTTCCATGCATTCACTTCAAGAACGAGCCCTTGCTTAGCACTATTAGCATGAAACACTGCCCTCTGCTTGCAAATCTCTGCATTCACACTGGATTGCCTGGCAATCCCTGATCTGGAAGGATTTCTGTGTCAGGACCCTCTTTTTTTTTCCCCCTCACTCATTTCAGAGCTTCCCACAGGAAGGGTCTGTCATGCTGTTACTATCACGCACACGTACCGTAACCCCCAAACTGAGCCGAGGTAACCCAGTTCATTTCACCAGAGACCCGTGTCTAGACGTGAGCCTTGGTTTTCAATAGACTTCCAAGGTCAATGGCACTGTGCTTTATCCACCACCAAACCTGCTTTGCTTTGAGCCCTTCTGCCCTGTTTCTGAAGTTTGTTTCCTTTTCCTTTTTTTTTTTTTCCTTTTTTTTTTTTTCTTTTTTTTTTTTTTAAGTATTTTAGAGCTTTCTTATTATTATTTTTTTCCTTTAAAAAAAAATTGCCTCCTTTTGCAAAATCTGTGTCCAGGTCTTGTTATTGCTCACAGCTGGCCTCGCTGGAGGATGTCACTGTAGTAAAACACTGGGTGCACTTCTGATCCAACTGAACACAAAAGCAGTTTGCGTTGGTTTGATGGGACGAGGATTAATCTTGACCGCCCCTTCTTCTTTCTTTTATTCATCCTTTGGGCTTTATCTGGTACCAAACGAAAGCAACCTCTCCGGAGCAGGGGGGTGCCTGTGTTGTGGTTTGTCCTGAATTGTAAGTGATGTAGCTGGCCTGGTCCCTGAAGCGTGCCCTTTGTTCCTGGGGGACAGGTTGTACTGCTCAGGTGTGAATCTCAAGGATTTGGTGTGCAAGGTTTCTTAATATCACGAGACGCCAAAGCGTAGGAAGCTTCACCTGTCACAGCGTATCGCCAGGGAAATCGTGGTTACTTGCAACTCGCCTCTTAAAAAGAGGTAGATATTTAATTTTGCAAAAGCAGACTTGAGTAATACAAATTCCTGGTCAGGTTGTCAATGGGTACAGGTAATTAATTCAGTGAAACTAGAGTAAAGGAGCATTTGGTTCACAGGTTGTAAATAGACATTTTTGAGTAGTAGTCTTTTTTTTTTTCCAATTACTTTTTTTTAGGCAAATGTGAGCTTTTCTTTTTTTTTTTTTTTTTTTTTTTTTAAGTAATCTGTTGTCACTTCTTTTGGGGAAAAATGTATTTGATTTGGTTGTTTCTTATCCTACTCCTTCAGTGCTGTGTGATGACACTATTGCCGTAGGGGGTCTGTGGACCTTAAGAGTTTCTCAGTTACCTTTACACAAATGTTGAGCCCCACAAGCACACTGTACATGGAACTGCATTTGTCGCTTTGAGTTTGGTTTGGTGTAGAAGCAGACACTGATAATACCGTGAAAGGATTGAAAAAGATAAGGTAACGTTTCTTGAAAAATAGAATTTGAGAAATATTTCCTTTTAAAATACTAAATCACTTTTAAAAAATGTTCTGACATCATCAAAAGCAACAGCAAAGAACGGAGAAACTGTATTTCTGTTTCCTGCATTCCCCACATCACCCGTTTACCTCTAACTAAAACATTTTCGTCATAGCATTTTTTTTTTTTCAGTGGAAACATTAAAATTAAATGAAACTTTCTATTTTTTGCAACAAAATCTGTTGTGGTTTAAAAAGCATTTTCTGCTGGGAAAGCAAGAAATGTAGGTGGGAAGTATTCATCTCACTAATTGCTATGGCCCTTCTCTCTGCCATTAATTAAATACTCTTACATGCTTGGAGGGTTGATTTCAAGCCTTGTTCTCTATTGCTTTCCAACCGTATTTAGAGATGTGAAACAAATTATTTGAGTATAATTATTCTAAAGGCTTTGACAGGTTTGGTACAGCCGTGAGGGTGGGTTTTTGTGGCATGTTTAAGGTTCCCGTTGCCCCCTATAGCAGGGACTTCCCTACCAGACCAGTATTGGGCAACTGGAATAGGAATTATTCCTGATAGGAATTAAAAAGATATCTTTTTTTGTACCATGTGCCTTAAACATGGGATCTTTGGTAGGGGGATGGGGAGAGAATTCTCCCTCCAGCCATGAAATGATCCCACAGCAGCACCTCCACGTGGCTGGGGGCTTGGAGGAGCGACGCTGCACATCCCGAGCATGAGGCATGGGTGGTAAGAGGGAAACTGGGGATCCCCCTGGAGGAGCTGCCTCTGCTCTGAGGCCTTGCACAGAAACACCTCCCTCTGCAGCGAGGAGCCTGCATGGGAGGGTGAAAAAGCCAGGTGGGGGTTTCATGCCAGCCTGAAAAGCGATTTGCACGTGGCTGCACTGAGCATACCACAAGGCTATGAATAAAGTCAGCAAGGGTTAGATTCTGAACAGGGCTGAAAAAGAGCTGTGTCTGTCACCTGCTCTGCCACTAAAATGACCCCTAAGGGTGCTAGGAAGATCCCTAATCAGATCCTGGGGTCAGCAATAACTTTCTGATCCTTATTCAAAGGCAGCTCCATACAACAAAGGTGCTCGGGTAGCACAAAGGGACCTTGCTCTGGCCGCTCCCTGCTAAGATGCAAAATTCTTGAAGCTAAAGCTCTGCTGCATACTGGAAACATGCATCACACTGCTAAGACAATGACTAATATTTAAAAAAAATTCTGGCTATTACAAATATATAAAGGCCAGTGTAAGGGAAGAATGAATTTAAACCCGAATCTGTACTTCTGTGACACCTTTCTTAGCTTACAGCCTGTTCACTCACTTCCTGCCTGCCCTCGGACAAACCACTTCATCCCCATTAGGCGATGACAATCCTCTCCTCCTCCCAGTCCTCAGTTTGCACAAAACAGCATAGGTCACAACTGACGAACGTCGCAGCGGATTCTGCTGCCGTCAGAGAAGCCATTTGTTATACTGTGCCAGGAAAAACTCAGGTTCCAAGCTCATTTGTACCGTGAAAAATCTGCAGTTATTTTGTAGATGATAAGCAATTAATTAAAAGCTCAGGAGTGGCCATTTTGATTGCCTTCATAACCCTACCCTAGCAAATTTTAAGCAGCGTACCTGGTAGCTGAGCTGTTGATTTTAGAGGCAGCTGATTGCTGAAACCCTCGGTGAAGGGTCCCAGAGGTTTGTGAGCCTCTTTGCCAAACAAACTAACAAAAACACAGAGAAGCAAAGGAAATTTACTATTTGCAATCGTATATTTATAAGTTACAGCACATGTATATATTTTTATAATATGGAGAAGATGCATCAAGATCAAAACCCAGCTTTTAACTGGTATTTCATTTTCAGAAATTCCTCCACATAATTTGCTCCCACAAAAGCAGCACTAAGTAAATTTTCAAATAGCGATTCTGAAAGCCGGGGAGGGAAACTACAAAGTTCTTCGATGCTGGGTAGCGGCACCTGCACATTAGTGTTGCAGCTGAGATCAAAGCCGTGCTGTGCCAGGTGTTGTGCAAACACAACAGGAGAGCTGCTGTCCCCTGGAAGGTTTACCGACACAATAAAATGGCTCTCAGGTTTATTGATAAACCACTCCTGAACAGGAAAACAAACCTAGCAGCCGATCTATTTCAGAAAAAGCTACAGTTGGAAGGGAAAGGTTTTCATTCGCCTTGTCTTCTAGGAATAGCTCCAACATCACAGGAGCAGCTAAGGGATTAAAAAATATACAGGGCAGGAAATTCCAGCTTTCCAAGGCCAAGAGTCACCTCCCACAGCCGTAAATAAACAATGCAGGGAACAATTGCTCACAAGCAGAGGTGCCTCATGGTGGCTGTAAGAACTGACACCATCTCCTGGAGCTGACCTGCTGCCAAAGCAGCCCTGGTGCCCGACAGCAGCCTTGTATTCTGTCCCTGTCTGTCTCTTTGACAGACAGACAAGTTAGGACTCAAGCATCAGTGGTGGGACCCCTGGAGTAAGTGAAGCTGTCAGCTGTCCCCCATCTAAAAACACCCCTGTGGGGCCCATCTCTATTCCTTCCGAGCAGGAGGGGTGCAACCCCCTTAATCTTTTATTTTTATCCGCGGTCTGGCCACTCACAAGCTTGCTGGAGAAACGAGCCAGGTCCCCCTTAGCACCAAAATCAGGGCAAGGACGTGGCATGCTCTTGGAAGTTGGGCTCCTGCTCTTCTCACGACCAGAGACAGCTAAATCAGCATCCTCAGAATGCAATATGAGCAAATTCTCCCAATTTTCCTCTCTGCTGACAGGCATCAGGGTGCACGCAGGAGATGTTAAAGCCAGTACTGGTGGGGTGGGATATCAGGAACCAGAGGTTGTCCTTCCTGGCACACCCACACTGCTTAGCTGGGCCTGAGTTCAAGCAAGATTTGGAAGGGTTGGAAATGGAATAATTTGCTGTTGGTATTTCTGTTCATTCCTCTGCTTTTCCTCCTCTGCTTTCCACCTGGGAGAAGAATGAGAGCAAGTGGGGAGAGCAGGGCTCAGCCCTTGCCCTTCCCAGTTTTCCCTGTGACCCGAAGGGTGTCTTTGAGCATCTTCTAAATGTCTAAATGCTCCCTTCAGGTGCCCTCATCATCCCTGATGCTCACAGCCTTGGGGCTTACCTTCCCGGTAGCATTAGTGTAGAGCCTTACCCTAACACTCCAACACAATGCCTTCAGAAGCTGAGCTTAAATTCAGGCTCGCTTTTATGGATCCGGGTAGCTTGAGCCTGCAGGGCTGGAGCTGCAGTGCGATCTCCCCCCCCAAAAAAGCACCCTTAGGTGAGGACCTAAAGCTCTCGGTGCTTGCTTCCACTCCCTTCGCGGAGCTCAGTGGCTGTAGGAAGGTTTGGGGTTGCTGGGGGCACAGAGTTTCCTTCAGGCAGATTTTTAAGCGAATTGAATAAAGAGAAACAACGCGGCCTTGGCTCCAAGTTCACTGCCAGGGCCTGGAGGCAGCACAGCCCTTCATGGTACAAGCCCCTGCCCTGGTGCTCGGCTCCCCCATCATTTGCCCCATTGCTCGCCCCATTCCCTGCATCCTGCCTCTCCCTTTTCCTCCTCCTCCCTCCATGCAGTCACCTGCACCAAACCACGCACAAAACTTAATCAGGGACTCCAGAACACCTGAAAAAAAAAAAAAAAAAAAAAAGACAAAAGCACCTCCCCTACTTGCCTGAACCACCTTTGTTCCGTGCTTTCTTCCCCTCCATTAGGACGCAAAGCTGCCGAACCAGAGCTCGGGACCCTTGCGGCGAGGAGGCTGGAAGGAGGCTCCCCAAAAACCTCTCCCGATTCACTCCCGCGACCCCTTTTTCCCCCGGGGCAGGGCAGCGGAGGGGCAGGAGGTGCCGGCCGGGGGCGGGGAGCGGGGAGGGACGGGGGGAGGATAAAAACCTCTTGGGGAGCCCCAGCACCGCCTCCCCGGGCGCGCCCGGAGCCCGCAGCCGGTCCCGCAGAGGCAGCTCCGGGTCCCGAGCGGCCCCGAGCTCGGTAAGGAGCCGGAGGGGGCTGCTCCCTAATGGGGGTCCCTTCCTTGGGGGGTTCCCGCGGTGCCCGAGCAGGGCAGGGGGCTTTGGGATGCTTTGGGGCTGTGTTTGTTCCCACTGGTGTTAGGGCTATAGGAACGAGGAAAGGTGTGCAAGGGAATGGTGCTAGAGAGGGTCCAGCCCTGTTCAGCAGGGTGCTGTGCTCATGGCAAGGGTGCGAAGCATGCTTGGGACTTTTTTTTGGTTGTTTGCATGTGACTTTTTTTTTTTTTTTCCTTTTCTTTTTATTTCTACCTCCCTGGGTTTTTTCCACATGAGTAAGCTGGGCCGGATGATCACCCCTCGGTGACGGAGCTGCCGTGCTCATGACTCTTTGCCTTCAGCAGGATGGTGTCGATCGTTCTCGAGGTGGCGTGCAGCCTGGTGGCCTGGCTGTCCCTGTATGCCGCCTGCTGCCACTGGCACAAGCACCGCTCCCGCGAGTGGAGCTGCCGCTTGGTCACCCTGCTGCACGGGGTGGCTGTCACCTGCCTCTCGGGCTACGTTGCTCTTCTGGATGGGCCCTGGCCTCTAACCCATGCAGGTATGTTTGGAGTCTTACCCTGACACACATCCTTGTCATCTGCTGGGGACGCAACTCCTCCTCTGGTTCTGTGCAAGTGGAGTGGGGATCTGGTCAATTTTGATGTCTGTTCTTTTATTTATATGTCTGTGGGGCATGGCAAAACTTTGTTCAACTCCCATGCTTTTCTCCAGCTCTCAAGACTTCTTATTTTTAATCTTGCTGCTGTTCTATTCATGTACTTACTCAAGACTTTCAGTCTGAATTTATGGTGCTATTACTGCTAGGTGTGGCAATGCAGAGAACAGACTAAATGCTGTTCACTTCTTGAAGGGTATAATAACTCCTGGCACTTGACTGTGGGTTTGTTCTTTTCTATCATTAAATCTCACATAGCTCTGCCGATGGGGTCAGGCTCTCCCACCCTGCTTTCTGAAAGGGTGGAGAGAAAAGGAGAAGCCAAGTGTGGCAGGATGGGATGACCTGCCTGGGTTTTCTGGGGCTGAAGTCTGAAGGGAGAGCAGAGCCAGGTGTCCTGGTTCATGGCCTGTAGGATAACCACAGAAAGCAAGAAGGAAAGAGGCATGCTGACCACCTGTTTGCTATGTATTTTAGAAGTATGTCTTATTTAAGACCCCAATCTTACGTGCGTCTTTCATTTCAGGTTCACCAAACACACCTCTTCAGATCCATGTGCTGGCCCTGACCTTGGGTTACTTCATCTTTGACCTGGGCTGGTGCCTGTATTTCCAGACAGAGGGGGACCTCATGCTGCTCCACCACACGCTGAGCATCTGTGGCATGATCATGGTGCTGGGGCTCGGCAAGTCTGCTACGGAAGTCAACGCAGTTGTTTTTGTTAGCGAGATCACCAACCCCCTGCTGCAGGCCCGCTGGTTTCTGCGGGAAATGGGCCGCTACCACACTTTGCTGGGCGAGGTGGTGGATTTCTTCTTCGTGTTCCTCTTCCTGGTGCTGCGCATCGCGGGGGGAGCTCTGATCATGTACGCGATGCTGGCGTCCCCTCAGCCCAGCTGGCTCCTCAAGGCTGGGGGCCTGGCCATGTACCTTGTATCTCTGGGGTTCATGGTTGAGATCTGCCACTTTGTGAGGAGGAAAATGTTGAAGAAATTCCCTTCCTGGACAAGCCGGAGGAGTGTGAATGCACCCCTGAAAACAAATGGGCACCTGACAGCTCATTAATGGTTGTGGAAGGAGCCCTTGGGGTAGCTCCTGGCTCCTGAGGCCCATTTTGGTGACAAGAACTCCTGAAAGTGGCATGAAATTGACTTCCTGGCACCTGCAGCTTTCTGCCACCCACAGAGAAGATGAATCAGGTGTGCAGAAAAGCTGAGAGAAAGGGGATTTAAGTAGAAATGGGAGGAATTTCACATGTCTTCTGACCTGCAATTCCCTGCCTTCTCCAGCATGGGTGCAGCCTCTAGCAGGGCACTAAGGCTGGGCCTAACGAGTCTGCAACCACGGTGTAGGGCCAGAAAGTCTGATCAGGAAAATCCCACCCCCTTGTTGGTGTAACCAGGTAGGGGGGTGACCTAGCCAAAATTTGCTCAGCCTCGCTCTTCCCTGATCCAGAAACTGGGCAAAACATTTGACCAAGTACTTGGATGAAAGCTTGTGAACCCGACAGAAGTGCTTGTAGGGGTACAGTTAAGTTGTTCTTTGTGCGAAGCGATGGTACCTGAGGGTGAGGCAATGTTTTTACCTCATTGTTTTTAATGACACGTTTCTTTTTTATTATTATTTATTTAAATGCTTGCATTCAAGCAGGTATTGATCTTGGAGCACTGTGACTTCCCTGAGTTTGACTCTGGCACTTGTAAGACCCTGTTCCTTGCAGACAGGAATCCAGAATTAGACTTGTGCTGATAAACTCCATAAGCAGGTATTTACCTAGCCTTAGATTTTTTTTATTTATTTTATGTTTTAAAAGTAGACACTTCTTGTGTGAGAGATGGTAGAGTCCTCTCTGGCTGCTCTCTGTTCTGGGGCTGACTTATTACAGAACACTTAAGCTGCATGCAAGGCCAACAAGAGTCCAGCATGTGCACATGTTGTCAGTGGTGACAGTGACATTGAGGCAGATCTCAGTGTAACATCTGCTTCATACCAGCAGGTCTTGGAGTATGGACCAGTTGTATTGTTGTCTTTACCTCTCAGAATTATGTTCTGACTTTCCCCTGGGGTTTTAATGTGAATTTACCTCATTCTGAGGCTGCAGTTTGGATCTCCCCCCTCCCATAAAAGCCTTGCTTACAGCTGGAAAACAAATGGCCTTGAGTTCAGTGAGGCCTTTCCTTCCCTTCTACTTTTGAAGACTTTACTGAGATTTACTGAGAAGAGCATCTTCATGGAGCTAGGGAGCTCTGAGGCTGCTTGTGTGGCTCTTCCTCACCTTGCTGCAGGGCCCCAGGAGGGGAAGGGTGGCAGTGCTGCTGTGGTGGGGTGGTCCCACCAGCTCCATGCCTCCTGCCCTGCCTGGTGCTGATACCTGCCTTAGCTGGGGGCTGCAGGAAGGTGTCTGGAGAGATTAAATGGTATGTAGTAACTTTAGAGGTGCCCCCTGAATGCATTGCAGTTGTGAATCCAGGCAAGGAAGCAGGTTAATATGGTCAGAAGGGCAGGAGGCTTGCACTCCTGATGGGTTCCCAGTGTGGCTCTGGGGGCCTGGCCTGGGGAGGTGGCAGCTCTTGGAGTCACTGTGCTCTTGTGAAAACTCCCCTGAGTGATGAGACTTCCAATAAAGTTATGTTCTCTTTTTAAAAAGAAACTATTGCTGTAATTTTCTTTTGTTCTTCCCCTAAAGGAGGGCAACTGAAGCTTCCCCTGAGCAAAGCAGGCTTGAGGGAAGGCTAAGCATGCCAAGGCCAGTAGTCACTGGTGAAGCTCTGGCTTGTGCCCTTTTGTGCAGCTTGGGAAGGAGAGAGCTGGTGGGCAAACAAGCCTGGGCAGAGCCATGGGCTCTGGCTTGAGGTCTGGAGGATGGATGAGGGTCAGCTGAAGCTCACAGTTGTGACTAATGAACCCATAACCTGCCTTGCCAATGAGTCAGTCAGTGCTTGCTCTTGATGGGCATGGGTCACAGAGCTCCTGTTAAATTTTGGCTGTGGCCTACTTCCCAGGCTGCCTCTTCTCTGCAGCACCAGTGCCTTTGCTGCTGTATATTCCCAGTTCATTTTTGGACTAATAGTTTCTAAGGTAAGCTAATAAATCCTATGACCCTATCGGTGCTATAAGCTCTTGTTAGAATACATACAGACAGGAAAAAAAAAGAACTTACTGATGAGCAAGGGTATAGCTATACTATAATGGGGAGTAGCGTGCAAATAACTGTTAGCAGAGGTTCCAGTCCTGAGCTGTTTTGCTGAATGCTGTTCATCTGCAGGCAAAATAAGCCAGTGCAACTCAGTCTGCCTATTGAAACAGCTGATTCTGCACAAAGCAAACAAGAAAATTAGCGTAGAAACTGCACCTAATTTCTGGTACAGTCCATTGGGAGGTGATTTAGCTTGCCACCTTGTATCTCACTGTATGCAAATGTTTTACATCATATGATCTTAACAAAACAAAACCGCACAAAACCCCTCCTCTTATATTACCTCTGGCAGTAAACAGTCCTTGCCTTCTTGAGACTTTGACTGCTCTTTTGTGACCATCTCTGCTGTTCTTCCTGCCTGCTCGGTTTCTGTGCCATGAGTCAACATTAGTCCTGCAGCTTTCTGTGTATCCGTGCTGTTCTTTATCCTAAACTGAACGTCAGAACAGCTCTGTCTCATTTGTCATTGAGGCTATTAGGGCTGGCCTGGTGCCTGGCTCAGCAAAGGTGGAGGAAAGCAAGATGAGACCTAAGATTTGTCAGAGAAACAAGTGCGCTATTAATGCTAGCGAGGATGTCGTGTTGAAATAGCAGAAGGATGAGCATCTCGTAGCAATAGGAACCTGTGCCTGGCTTGAACTGGAAAGGTGAGATAGTAAGATACCCAGCTGAAAACAGGATGGGTACAAGTGTCATGAGAGGCTGACAAGACACTCCCACCATTTGTATTTCAAAAGGTAAAACCCGACAGGATGAAAATACATACTAATCCAGGGTGTGAGAGATTGCTTTGATTGAAACTTAAGAAAGAAGTAAGTCTGCTGGTCGGAGGAAGATTTTTTGTGAGCTAATTGAAGTGCCCTGCTTTGCTGCTCTGTGGAGGGGGGGCAGGTGGAAAAGAGGTACGTTTGTGCTGAATGCCTGCAGTGAGAAGAAATTACCAGGCTTTGTAACTGCTGCATAAGCTCAGGCTGGGAGGGTAGGCTTAGGGCAGGGGTGTGTACTTTCCCAGCCTGCTGAAGCTGCACGTTCCGTGCTGTGCTGGCGACGAACCCCGCTGGGTACGCTACCTTCACGCCGCTGCAGTTCGGCAACTCCCGCAGGAGAGCCGGCTCACATCCCCTCCCGCCTGGATGCGAGCAAGACGCGGCCGTGGCCGTGCCTGTTATCTTTGGGACGCGAGATGAGTGATGCTGTGGGTGCGTGGGGCTCAGCTCCCGTGCCCGCAGGCCAAAGGGATGCTCCGTGCGTGCCTTGTGGCTGCCTCGCTCTGCGAGCAACACCCCGCTGACCACCGAAACCAAGGCCTGAGCGCACCTGGGGGGCCACAGCCCTGACCCCAACCAGCCCTTACAGGGGCTGAGGGCGAGCACAGGGCCCCTTCCCCGGGGCCAGCCTCCGTCCCTCCGCCCCGCCAGCGGGCGCCCCTCGGCTGCCGCCGCTTTCTCTTCCCAGGCACGGAGCGTGGCCCAGCAGCCGCAGCGGCGGCCGAGCCGCTTCCCACAGGTGGGTTTGTGGGGAGGCCCCAGTAGGGCTGGGGGGACCCCCAGGGGCCCTACACCACCCTGGCCCTGCAGCCCCGGCCTCGCTTGGCTCTGGCAGCTGGCTCCGGGCGCTGCCAGACCGGGAAGCACCGATGCGAGGGGCGCAGGCTCGCGGCGGGGCCTCCGGGGGCTGGAGGGGATGGGGCCTGTGCGCAGTTGCAGGGTGGTGTTGGGGTGGTTTCTCCCTTATTTTAGAAAAAGGAGGAAGTGATGCTTTTCTGGAGATGTCCGTCAGGGTTTTAAGCTCTTTTGGGGTGAGTAGGGCTGGGATTTGAGGCGCGTTTGATTGCTCTGCTTTTATTCGTGGCCCCGGCGCTGCTGCTAATGCAAACAGTGCTGCTCCTTCTAAAGGGGCAATATGGATAATAATATAATTACAGCCTGTTTTAAAGGTTTTTGCCCTTTTCAGTGTGCAGTGAGAGGCATAATTAACAGATAAAATATATATTGTACATGCTAATGACAGGCGTTGAGCTTTGATGTGTAAATGAAAGAAAGCCCCCTCCTTTTTTTCCCGAGGAAATACAGATTTTTTTTTTTCAAGTGTAGGTGTGGAAAACACCTCGAGATGCTTGCCCTCTTTTGCAGGTTCAAGTGTCCTTCCAGCAGGCTTATTGCCCCTTCTGCAGGTCAGGTGTCCTTCCAGCAGGCTTATTGCCCCTTCTGCAGGTCAGGTGTCCTTCCAGCAGGCTTATTGCCCCTTCTGCAGGTCAGGTGTCCTTCCAGCAGGCTTATTGCCCCTTCTGCAGGTCAGGTTCCTTCCAGCAGGCTCCTCAGCCCATCAGTCCCTTCTGTCACATCAGGATTCCTCCTGCCTTACCCTGACTGTGAGTGCATATGGGCCTCGAGTACCAGGGATGCCAATGGAAACGCCCAGTCAGAGCAGTTAATCACATCCTTATTTCATCTCCCCGTGTTCCCGAGGCCCATTAAAGCATAATGGTTTTGTTTATCCAGCCTCCTAAGTCATGCCTGGTAACACTTAAAACAGGCCAGGCAGGAAGGTCGGGAGTTGCGCCTCTGACTCCGCACCGCGCGTATCCTTTCGGTGTCCCCCAGCGCGGTGCTCAGCGAGCAGCAGGACCAGCGGTGCTTTGGCTGCAGCACAACTGGAATCCTGCGTGGCCCTGTGCGTGACTCAGCTTCTTTTGCTGCACTTCCCTAAGTGCCCAGAAATAATGAGTTGGATCTTGTATTTCTTGGAGAGCTTCTACAAACATGAACGAGATGTAAATATTAGGGTATTGCAACTTTGGGGGGCTTCTAGCAATAAATCCAGCGTCCTCCACAGATGGGTATGTGTTGTAGTTTTCTTATGGTAGCGTATTTTCTGTTTGTTAGAGGGATTCTGTATCACTCAGTGATGGAAGACATATAAAAGTACTGCTGAAAGTTGAGTGGGTTTTGCCTTGTCCCACTCCTCTGCACATTGCTTTTCTGAACCTCCTGAGCGTGGATTTTTTGCACAGGGAAGTGCGAGGAGGGACAGGGGGCACCTGTGGAGAGCGGTGAAGGGTAGGAAAGAGAGTGGAAGTGTGAGTGCTTGGCTGCTCCCTGGCACAGTCAGCCACTTTATTCTGTTTGTGATAAGCCTTAACGTAGGTTGCTCCACAGGAGGTTTCCATGGGAGGACAAGGGGACCTCACAGCTGTTTTTTTGTTTCCAAATTGTCCTGAAATGTGTTGGTGCTGGAAGGTTAAATTCCAGTAGCAGGATAAGGTGGCAGTGCCTTTGTGTTTCTGTTGACCCACTTGCAGATGGTGTTGCAGCACTGGCAAGACTGATTAGCAGTGAACCTAGCAAGAGATTGTGTTTTTTGGGTTTTCCTGTTTTTTGTTGCAGTAGAGGAGGATCCAGGCTAGCAGATGGGATAAGTAGGTCTGGTGGGGCAACACAAGCAGACCATTGAAGTGCAGACTACGTGGGCAGGGAAGAAAAATGAAGGGGCTGGAGTAGCTCTGGATCAAAGCCTTGTCACTAGAGCTCCTTGTGGAGCTCCTCAGCCTGTCCCTCAGGCAGTGCAGAGGAGCACGAAAATATCCCAGCAGATCCTGCACCGTAGACTGGTTGGGGAAGACATTTGAGGTGCATTACCAAATTCTGGTATGTTTTCTGTACAATGAGCTTGGAACTCACTGTCTTACAGGGTACTGCTTTCAGTGCATCCTCATAGCTGAGGTGGTGCTGGTGGGGTCTGTGTGCTGCTGGCCCCATGGTGAGTCTGCCCAAATTGTCATGAATTGCTCTTTGGTGTGGGCCTTTCTCCAGAGAAACTGCAGTTCCTCTGCAGAAAAATATATATATATATAAAATTGTCAGGAGCAAACAACACCATCAGGAAACAGCCCTGTATGTGCAGTGCTGGGATGGCTGCTGGTGAAATGCTCTACAGGGCTGTGCTAATGTCAAAGGTGAGACCTTCTGACGCATTTTGTCCTCCTGTTCCCGTGTCAGGATGCTGTTCGCCCTGCCCCTGAGAGTAGCCTGCAGCCTGCTTGCCTGGCTCTCCCTCTACGCTTGGTTCTGCCATCGCTACAAGCACCGGAGTTACGAATGGAGCTGCAGGCTGGTCACGCTGACCCACGGCATTCTCGCTACCTGTCTTTCTGCTTACATTGGCTTCATCGACGGCCCCTGGCCTTTGAGTCACCCAGGTGAGTGGTGAATTTCTGGGCCTGAGCAGTGGGTGATAGCACAAGGTGGGATTTTCCTGTTGCTTTGGTATCTAGCCCACATGAGGAATGTTGGTTGCAATGTTATCTGAGGTGCTTTGTGGCTGAAGGTACTAGAGAAAAGGGGAGACTGTGCTGTGTTTTGCTAGCATAATGCCTCCCCTCAGCTGCAGTCTGGCACAGTGTGCGATCACGTTGCGTGGCCATTACATGGGTGCAGCTGTTGGACTAACAACTGTGGCTCATCTGACTTCTGTGGCAGAGCTGTGACCAGTACGGGACAGTATCAGCCTGCCCGTGCTGAAGGTGAATCCCCTTTCCCCACCTCAGAACCTGCCTGCTTGTTGCCTCCTTGCTCTGACACTCTCCCTGGCGTCTCTGTGTTTCAGGATCACCAAACACAACTCTTCAGGTACACGGGCTGTGCCTTAGCTTGGGCTACTTCCTCTTCGACCTCTGTTGGTGCGTGTACTTCCAGACAGAGGGTGCCCTGATGCTGGCCCACCACCTGGTGAGCATCCTGGGCATCACAGCATCCCTGGCACTCGGGGAGTCGGCCGCAGAGGTCAACGCTGTCATCTTCGGCAGCGAGATCACCAACCCGCTGCTGCAAGCCCGCTGGTTCCTGAAGGAGACGGGGTGTTACCACAGCCTCACAGGCGACGTGGTGGACTTCTTCTTCGTGGTCCTCTTCACCGGGGTGCGGATCGGAGTGGGGGCCTGGCTGATGTACTGTGAGCTCGCCTCTCCCAAGCCCAGGTGGTACATCAAGCTGGGTGGCGTCATCATGTACGCTGTCTCCTGGGTCTTCATGGTCAGCATCTGCCGCTTCGCTAGGAGGAAGAGCATGAAGAAGTACCACGCTTGGAGGAGTCGGAGGAGTGAGGAGCTGTACTTGAAAACAAATGGACATCTGAAAAACCACTGACTGGATGCTGAGTAAAAACTTCCTCGAGTCTGGCAGGAAGGGGATCATGCCTGAGATGCCACTGTCGGGAAAGGAGCCAACACACGTTAGCAATTCTGGAGCCAAATTTATCCCTGGCATAACTCCATTGAAATCCATGGAGCTGTGCCATGGATTCATCGGATCTGCAGTGTTGGCCTGGCAGAGGCTAGCTCGGTGTGTATGTAAGCAGACGCTAACTGATAGGAGTGAAAGAAGGGCTAATTTTACTGACTAACCATAACTGGTCCAGCAGTGCAGGTGTCAATAGCAGTGTTAGCAGCTAACTCCTTCAGCATTGCTATGATCTTGGAAGAGAGGAGAAAATAACACTAGATGTTGATGTTCAGTGTCCTGTACAGTCTAGACAGCTGGAGTGACTACGTACTGCTAGGAAGGAGTACGTTTGAGTGTTTCGTGGGAGCTGGGATTCCTGGCTCTTCCACCAACTTGTTATGTGACCTTGGGCAAGTCACTTAACTCTCTAACTCCGTGCCTAATTTCCCCATTTGTGAATTGGGGGTGATGGAGCCGGTCCATCTGTGTTATGCACTTTCAGATCTTTCCTTGAGAGGTGCTATATGAACACAAAACGGTGGTCGTTATCTGCACTTTGTTCATTATCCCCACGTTTCCTTTGGTTCTGGTGGTTGAGCTACAGCGTGACTCTAGGAAGAACAGTATTTTAAGTAGGTCGCTCTTTCCTACCCTAATTCCTCTCAATAACTTATTTAATAATATATTGGTAACTTATTTTTCAGTAGTGTCCAGAAGCTCTGGTCAGCACTGGCACCTTGCAGGACTCGGTGCTCCATGAACACACCCAAAGATGCAGCCCCTGATGGGAAGCGCTGTTGTGACGTTTTTCCTCCTCTTCACTCCTGACTGTTAAAGCTCTGCCCACGCCCTCTAAATACTGCTCCTAGCTCCGTGAGTGACCAACACTCTCCTTTATGAGAAGCCCCATCAGGACTTGTCAGTAAGTGGTTTTCTGACCTCCAAGGCGGGCCCAGCACTGCTGTGTCTGCAGAACGGCGAACTTCCCTCTGCTTTATTTATTAGCCCAAATGCAGGCATAGTGTGGAGCAAGCCTGAGACCCCATGGCTTGTCCTGAGGCTGTCAAATACCTTCCCCAAGCTGCAACTTCTGAAAAAGAGAGCAGTAAATAAATGTAGGGTGTGTTTGCAGATCGCTGCAGAATAAGCTGTACTTGCCGTTTCTGGCAGCCAAAAGGGAACAGGGTGTAGAACCCGATTTATAGTAAAGGCTTTATATTTCTGTTGCTCTTGAAGGTGTCCTTCCAGATTCCTGTCACTGTGTCTGAACCCAGAGACTGTCCCAGCATTTAAAGACAACGGAGGACTGTGGGTGGAAGCATGGAAGCTGTTATGGAAAGACGGCTGGAAAATACAGCTCACTTCAAATGAGCATTGATGTTTTTCCCAAGGACCATAGATAACAGTTTTGACAGGAGTGTTTCCTCAGATCCAAATTGGGATTTTTGGTTAAAAAGTAGTCAGGATACATCTTCAAAACCCACTAGTTAGGGTGGGAGAGAAACCCAGCTCCAGATCTGTCCTCTGCCCTCTTTAAGCCAGAGACCTGCTCTTGGCTCTTCTTGATCTGCATTGATGCTTTGACCTCTGGGCTTTAAATTGACTTCACTCTTCCTGATTAGATCTGGTTCACTTTATGAAAGTGAGCCTTTAGAGGGTAAGAGAGACTTATTTTATGGCCCAATAATTAAAGAAATGAGAGGCACAGAACATGGCATTTTTTAAGCAGAGAAGTGTACTTGTCCAGGAGAAAAGATGTTAGTTAACTATCCGGTCCCATTTGCAGGGAAAAAACCTGCTGCCCAGCTGGCAGCAGCTGGCGTTTGTTTCCCTGCGTGTTCTTTACTCTCTGTACTCAGCACCAGGGCTGTCGTGCTGCTGCCAGCCTTGCCTGTTGCAGCCAAAGGGCTTCCGATCAGCAGAGCCGGCTGGTGGTGAGCTGGTCCTTCAACCCAAACTTGACTCATCCGGCACAGCGCAGCGATGTGACTGCCTTGGAGGGAGGCAAGAAGGGCTAGTCAGGGCTCGCCGATTCCTTCCCAGCTCTGCTGCGGGCGTGGGATGTGTCAAGGAGCCTTTTTGCCTCAGCTTACCCCCCTTGTTAAGTGGGTACAATACACAGCTACCTCGTGAGGCGTTTCCATGTGTTAACACTAAGCCACCTTTGATTAAAGCTTGGTGGTCTCTGTCCAGCTGTGCTGTATAAAGGCAAATTGCTGTTGCTCGGAGTGAAGCACTTCTCTCTGTGGCCCATATTTAGTTATTTTTAACCTGAACTTGACACTTCCCAGCATCAGGCTTGCTTAAAAGCATGAGTCCAAGGTGCTTTGCAGTGGGTAGGAGTTAAAATGAGTGAGCTAGGCATCCATGTAAAAGTGAACCCAGGTCCCTCTTGTTCAGCTAGACTCCCAGGTTAAAGAAGTAAGGATTTCTGGTGGGTGTTCCCTACTGAAACTGCAACAAATCTGGAGTCAGAAGAGTTTCAGCAGCCAGCCTGACTAGGGAATAAGGGCTAGGATTGCAGGGAGAGCTTTCAGCAGCAGGTCCTGAGGAAGCACAGCTGAAAACAGAACCTGTTCATTTCTCAGTGCCCTTGTTGTCTTGCCTGGCAGGAGCAGTTTCCTGAGCAGACTTGATGATTCGGACCCCAGCTTCTGGTGAGACTTGGTGCGCAGCTTAATGCGTGGCTGTAGCCCTTCTGTGCGCAACCTGCCTGACTTGGAATGGAGAATAAGGATGCCAGTTAGTGATTGCAGGTACTTCTGAAGCACGTTGCGTGAAAATATTAAGAAATGCAATGCACTTAATGGCTGAGGAGTCCACTTCTTTGAACTGGGGGGAACTGGGTTGGAAGAAGTGATCAGTGTCGAGGCTTTAGATGTTAAGCAAAGGCACCAGAAAACAAAAGAGCTGATAGGAATGGCTCTGTGAGGTAGAGCTAGCAGCGATGTTGCAGAGCAAGGCTTTGTAGTCTTGTGTGGTGGGCTCCAGCATAGAATCACAGACCCAAGAAGAAGTATAACCTGTAAGCTGTGGAGCACGTGGTGGGACCAGTCCTCAAGCTAGTCCATGGTGCCTGCAGCAAGTGTAAAAGGAAACTGCAGAACTAGCGTGAAATAATAACTTGTGTTTGCATTACTGTGTAATAGCAACTAATGTTCCACCAGTGAATGGTGTAGATGCTTTGTATTATGTTTTATAAAATAAAGATTATTTAATTATACGAGGAATTTGGTTTCTGCCTTTGAATGGAGTTCTTCTGTGGATTGCTGCGTGAGTTGGCATTGATCAAAGCTGGGGGGTGAGAGGTGCTGGTCTGTCACTCTGTGTGCTTTTCAGGGTATTAGTGCTTACGTGCTGGGGGCCTGCTTTCACTCGAAGCCAGAGAAAAACTGCAGGTCTGTGCAGCTGCAGGGAGCTGTGTACATCCTGTTCTGCTCGTGCCCCAAAGCTCCCCAGGCATTTTGTCACTTAATCTGCCGTGGGAGGTGCGAGCTGCCACGAAGATGCTGCACAGGGCTCAGATCTGTTCACAAAGGGGTTTCTTTTGCCAGTAATGCAATAGCTTGGCACTTGGAAAGCCAGCAACATGGGGAACATCTTCATCTAAAGTGTTTTAGAAAGTTGTGTGTTCCTTTCAAAATGGTGATCCTGAAACAGGAGGAGAGGAAAATGTTTCTGTCAGAGTGGTGCTTTCAGTGAGAGACCCAGGCACTGTACAGACCCAGAACCAACACTGCCTTGCTTATGGCCACAGCATTTTGCCAGAGATCTATCATGCCAGAGTCTGTTTTCCAAGAACAGTTAAGTGAATTTTGTTTGAGTGTAACCCTCAATCTACCTCAAAATCCCCCAGCACTGGGGAGCAGCTGTGTAGTGTTGAGTCCTCTAGAGTTACTGGCCTGTTTAGCGCTCCACAAGCAGCCTGGCTGCATGGTGAAGTGGTGTCAGGGACTGCAATAATTTATCCTGGGAGTTTGTTTAACCTCTGAGGTAGTCTGCAATCGGAGAAGAAAGTACAGTAATGTTCTGCAGCTTTGCTTTGGAGCTGCAAGCATCTTCCCAGTTTCACAACTTCAAGTTACACACTAGAATCTAGTCTGAAGTTCATGAGCAAAGGTGCTTCACTGTAAAAACGTGACATCTGCCTCCCACACAATTTATTTCATTTTATGGCTTCCCATTATTTCTTTTAAACCCATTCCTTCCCTACTGCTTGTTTTTTGCTTGTACTACTGGCCCTGCAGTGGAGCTTTATAAAACTGACTTTCTTTTGGTCCTCTGTCCTCTCTTTGTAATTAACCTCCTTACTTGTATTTGAAGAAATTGCTATTTTGTGAAATTGAAGGCTTTATTCCCTTGCAGCTGTAGTCCAAACACTGCTATAAAAGCATAGTGGTTTAGGGCTCTAGAGTCTGCTTTTAGACTAATGCCAGTGCTGTCAGCTGGCCTGTTCCTTGGGTATGAAATATAAGAGAATGTTTTAAGCTTCATGGTAGTCATGTGTATGTTCCTGATAGTTGCTGACTTTGTATAGCTTAGCTGGAAGTAAAATAACAAGTCTGCTGCCATTTCTAAAGAAATCAAGTTTCAGAAACCAAGAGGGAATTAAAGTCACCATTAGCCTATGCTGCATAAGCAATTTCTAGGCAAGGAACAACTTCTTTTTGGTTATACCAAAATGAACAAGTGCTTTTCCCTTTCCAAGTCAGCTTTGATATGTACTCCTGTAAATCTGTGCAAGAGAAGGTGTCAGCTTCTGCTAGCTTTGTCCTGTTTCCCCCATGCCCCAGGGGCAGTTTGGCAGCTGATAAGTTGGCAACCTAAGGCATCTTCAGAGAATGACTTCCAGAAGCAACTGAACAGATCTGGAAAGCGTGTGCAAAAACTTTCACAAAGTTAGAACAGCTTAGTGGGAGCTAATTTCACATGGAAAAGAGAAAATGTCCATTTTTGTTGCTTTTCATGTGTTACAAGCTACAGGTTTTCAGGAATGCTTGTGTTTAAATCCTGTATCACGTCAGAAGGTGCACATCTGTTCAGTGTAACTGATAGTCCTCAAATGCGGTAAGAAATTTCATTCTTTATTCCTTTATATTATTTTACCCTAATAACAAATACCTCTTTTTTAATTTTAATTTTTTGTCTTTTGTCTTTTTTTTTTTTTTTCCAATTAGAGGGTGTTGATTCTAGCAGGCAGCAAGAAGAAAGACTCCATGGCAGGACGTACAGCAGCTTTGTCCTTACACATGCTGCTGCTTTAATTATGCTGATGTGGAAAGAAAGCTTAGTGCTATAAAAATGCTTACTGTGATGTGGCTTATCCAGGTTTAGGCACTTAATAAGCTGTCACAGTGGAAACCCTGATAGATTAGCCTATCTGTATCTCAACAAAGTCAGCAAAGTATCGTATGTGTCCAAATGACTTAAAAGCCCGGGCCAGCCCTGTATGCATTTCTATCATTTACAGCAAGCTGGACTCAAAATGAGCTGCCTGTCTCCATAGGTGGAGAATTATGTGCCAATTTTAAGGCATGTGATGCTAAAAGGCTTTGAAATCTCATAGCAATGTGGAGTGCAGCAAAAAGTCATTATTTTTATTACTATTTTTCAGATTAGAAGTGCATCAATATGGCCACTAGTGGCTGCTGGATCAGGCTTTGTATCAGCTTCTGAAGCAGGTGGCATCCATGTCACGGTGTAGCTGTTCAGCAACAGCCCAGCACCTGGCTGGAAAATTCAGTGGATGGCCAAGCGGATAGACACGTGTCTGGATTTCAGACAGTTTATCATGACGTGCTCCACTCACTCAAAAGCAGAATCTCTGCAATTAAGGAAATCCCCCACAGCTTCACAGCTGGCTCAGCAGGATCTCATACCAAAGGAGTTCCCTGAAATCTTTTTTTTTTTTTTTTTCCCCAGAGCCTTAGTAATTTGTGGCATTACCAGCAGAAGTCTAAATACCAACACAAAACCCTGGTGCATTCTGCCTCTGGTTTTAAATTGATTACCTGTAAGCAGCAAAGTACAAGAGGAATGATCTGTGCCCTTTCAAATCATACATAACTTAATGTTAGAAGAGTCCTCCTCCATTTCATTTTTATAACGGGGGTCAGCAAAACTCAGCTAATATTCCATCATGTCTGAGTTGCAGCATGCAATTTTACAAAGCTATCTATTCTTTACTTAAAGTCTGCAGGGGATCCTTTGCACTTGCAGGTAAGGTGCTCTAATGCTTGATTATCCCACCTGAAATGTGCTGCAAAGTTTTCCCGGAAGAATTATTACGTTCAGTGATGCTCAAAATTTGAAGACAAGACAGAGCCTGATACATCTGGCATCAGGGAGTTAAAAATCTATTGCCTTTTGCTGTTTTCTGACCTGTGTTTGTACTGAGGCCGTAGTGGTGCAACTCCGGATCAGAGCACAGCACCTGGAGCACCCAAACTCCAGAAGCTGACTCCGGTTTCAGGACTCGTTTCGAAAGCGGCTTGGCGGTGAGCTTGCTGTTAAAATGCCGG
Source organism: Heteronetta atricapilla (assembly GCA_011075105.1). Taxonomy (NCBI): domain Eukaryota; kingdom Metazoa; phylum Chordata; class Aves; order Anseriformes; family Anatidae; genus Heteronetta; species Heteronetta atricapilla. The sequence continues at coordinate 4,459,353 of CM021754.1, read as the reverse complement.
TGGAAGGTTTCAGATGAGAGCAACCATGCGAGGATCCTCCAGCAGATGGCATCAGGTCCCCGGGTGAGCCTCTGCTGCCAGGCTGGGAACTGAGGTCTGGGAAAGAGCCTCAGCAAAGCCCTTCTCTGCAGGCATGCCCTTCCAGGAGCCCTGTATAAGGCACCTCCAAGGATTTTTGTGCCATCCTTTACTTAAGGCAAAATGGGAATTTATAGCTCATAGCACTCGACGTTCTTCACAGCAGGGTCCTTGTTATTGCAGCTGTTTAGCTCTGCTCTGGTCCCTATAAAATACAAGTGGGAGGGATGGGGGACATCGGTGCTGGGCCCCAGAGACGTGGACTGATGAGCTAAATATGCAGCTCCCAACATCTACATTTGTATGACAGTCATAGCTGTAAATTCAGGCTAAGTGAGGACTTCATAGCTACCAGATGAAATCTATTTTAATTGGTACTGCACAATGTAATTGCTTATCGATTTTTTTTTCCACCAGATTTCACATTGTAAAACTGCCCAGGCAGCAGAAGTGTCATAAATAGACATGTATATTAACATCAGTACACAATCAGCTTCCCCACAAAAATCATCATGTGCAGGAAGGAGAAGCAATTATGGTATCAGAGTCTACTTTGCAATTGTTTTATTATTGCTTTTTCTTTTTAATTGTGGCATTAAACGTAGCAATGTGAATGCAGCCCATTACGAGCAAGAGTTAATCTAGTGAACAATATGCTATGAGGGTTTTATGCTTCCTTCTTGTCTTTGGCATAGTCTTATGTGATGCTTCTTTCGACAATACTGAGCAGATTCTTTGGCAAATGTTAATCAGTGTCACTCCACTGAGTTTTATGTCCTTTTACTGCAGCTGAAGATGCTTCCTACTCTTTCCTATTTTTTTTTCCAGGATTTCCTCCAGCTAATTGTTACTGTCGTTATTTTGTCATGCACGATAAAATATGATTAAAGGAATAAAAAAGCATCAAGGCCTAATATGCAAACACTGGGCCCGTCATGAAATAAGCAGTCTCCCAAGAGCCTTCCTCTCACTCAAGGCCCAGTACTGCATGTTCCCTGCGATAAAGGCAGGGAGGGACTTATTGCAGAGAAGGTGCAATAAAGAATGCAATAAAGAGATATATGATAAATATAGATAGATAAATAGAGATATTGAGGCACTCCATTAGCACCGAGCAGCGTGTCGCATGCTGCTGCCGTGCTGGAGGCGGCTGTGGGTGCACGACTCGCGCCCCCCTCTTTTTCTCTTTTCAAGCTTCTATCTTCCCCAAAAGGAAACCAAAAGAGGAAGCGTAAATGCTCTGCGTGTCTATGTCAAGCACCATCTAGAAAATGATTTCATCCCACGCTTCCCCTCTTTGCGCCGAACTTCTTCAAAACAACAAATTCATCAGACTATCAAAGAGCCCCCGGGCTTCCTGATTCCCACTCACTTCTCTGCACGAGGAAGCAGCTCCACGGCGGGGGCCCGCGAGCGCCTTTGGGGCAAGGTACGGTGCTCGCTGCCACGTTTGCGCCTCCCTCCCCAAAAACCTCTTTTCCAGGCTCTTTCCAAGTCCAGTGCCTGGCTTTGAAGAAGCGCACGGAGGTAAGGTTAATTAAAGAGAAGGAAGGTGGCCTGCATGGCTGGGATTAGCTAATAATATTCCTATTTTGGCCTGTTGTTGGCATCTGGTAGGAAAGGCTGACGTGAGCTCAGCCCCAGGGCCTTGCCCAAGTTCTCGGCGCTGGGAGGCCAGGCATGGGTGCCACGTGGAGCTGTCCCCTCCATTTCACGTCTGGTGGTCACTGCCTTCAGTTCCTGGCCACGTGAGGCTCGGTGGCGTGGAAGGTTCACGAGCTTCTGGTATATGGACACTCGTAGCTAGGTGTTTGAGAGCAAGAGTGCCTGGCTGAAAGCTCATTTATCCCCTCGTGTTGGCAACAGATTTGGGGATTAGGACCTCAAGCTTGGTGTCTGGTCTGTTGTCGCAGTTTGCCTCACATCCAGTGTCCCAAACAAACCGTGCTGTTTGAACGCTGGTGACATCGAGACAGACGCTGCTCCTGACGGATTTGTTGTATGTGGTGTAAGCACCGAGGAACTACAGACATATATTGGCACAGGCACGTTTCTGGTGGGAGCTGTGCCCCGTCTGTGTGTTTTGAGGTGCTGCTGCCCGAATATTCTGCATTTATTCAGTGTGGTAGCACACGGGCTGCTGCTCGCCCAAAGTGCTGGGGGAGCATGAGCAGGGCTGAGGTGTGTCGGGGTTCGGCCATCACGCTGGTCTTGGGTTTTTGATCGCCTTAGCTATGGGAAGAGAGCCTGGGACTTGTTGTGGGTGTGTGGGGACGGAGGGGTACGGGGGGAAGGAGGGTACAGGGGGATGCAAACAGGGGCTGTGGAGGCTGTGATGGAGGACTATGAGGGGATGGAGGTACGGGGGGATGCAGAGAGGGGCAGTGGAGGCTGTGACAGGGAGGTACAGGGGGGATGCAGGGGGCTGTGGAGATGAGCTCCTGCCCTCGCTCTTTCCCCTCGCTCCCTCCTGCCCGCTGCCTCTCCGTGCCACATTTTCCACACCGCGCATCCCCGGCTCCAGGGGGAAGGAGGAGGAGATGGAGGAGGTGGAGGAAGAGGAGGAGGAGGAAGAGGAGGAGGAGAGGGCCCGGGCGGGGCGGAGCGGCGGCGGAAGGATCCGGCCGGAGGGGCGGGGAGGAGCGCTGCGGCCGGAGGCTGAGCCCCCCGGAGGCCAGGGGAGGCCCGGCTCGCTTCGGCCTCCACCGGGAGGCTCCGCTCCCGCCCGGCAGCAGCGGGGCCGGGCCGGAACCGGGTGGAGGAGGAGGAGGAAGAGGAGGAGGAGGAAGAGGAGGAGGCAGCAGCGGCAGCAGCGGCAGCAGCTCCCTCGCAGCAGGACTTTGCCCCGCCGCGCCGTGCCCGAGGCAGGGCCGGGGCCTCCCCGCGGGTAGAGGCCACGAACGGAGCCGAGCTCCCCCCTCCCCGGGCTGGGGGAGGCCGGGCCTCGACCTCCCCCCCCCTTTTCCCTTCTTTCCCTCCACATCGCTTCGGTTTGGGACAAGCGGCGAGGCCGGGCATGGAGCCCCGGGCCTGAGGACAGGCGGACGGACGGACAGACAGCCGGGCAGCAGCTCCCACCCGCCCGCCCCCCTCCCCTAAACGGGCGAGCCGGCGGGCGGGGGGGGGGTGGACACACGACGGGGGACGGGGACATGGGACCCGGTTTCGTCTCGGCGACCCCAAGGACACCGGCAGCCGTCGGGAGATAAAAAGGGGGGGAGAAGAAAAACCCTAAAAAAAAGCCCCCAAAGCAGCGGCGGGGAGGGGGCACCCCGCGGGGAGGCGGCAGGGACGGCGGCCTCCGGCCTCCCCTGGGCTCAGCCCCCTGCCCTAGGACCACCGAGGATCTGCTCCCCGGAAGGTTTCCTCGCTCTGCAGACCCTTTTACCCCCCCCATTCCCATCTCTGGGGGCACCTAGGGGAACAGCTTTATTATTATTATTATTTTTTTGGAATTTTTCCTTAAACAATTCCCCCCCCCCCTCCACTTCCGTGGTCTGGATATTCTGAGTGACTGCAAGAAGAGTTTGGGATTTTTTTTTCTTTTTTTCTTTTTCCTTTTTTTTCTTTTTCCCCTGCCCTCGAACTGAATTTCTCTGTGCATGCCTCTTCTGGAGCGAGGCTGGAGCCGGAACCTCGGTGCGCGGTGGGGGGCCAAGCCTCGGTAATATTCCTGCAAGAAGAGTAAAATGTAAAGTGGATAATACGACTTCTTGCCAAAGGCTCCAATGAGTGGCACACAGTCCACAATCACGGACAGGTCAGTATGAAATAAGTTTTGGTTTTTTATGAAGTTTAGGCTCTGCCTTAGGGCTCGCGTCCTCCGCGTTTCGACTTGGGTGACGGGATGAGAAAATGAGGATTAAATTGTGTTTCTGGGAATCGGAATCAGCACGCAGCCGGGGTGGCTGACTGTCAAGGCGCCGGGGTTAACTTTGGAGAATTTCAAGTCCAACTGCTTTCACGCCTGCCAGGGCTTCTCGTTCCGCTCCCAGGCCAGCGCGGTGCTGGTAGGAGAACCCAGGGGAACCGCTCCTGCGCCGAGCAAAGCAGGAAAAGCAGCACGAGTTTAGGGTACGGCTGAAGTCTCGAGCTCAAAAAGCTGAGTGGAGGACACGCTTGCTTCTCGGCAGGTCAAGCGCCGTAGCCTTGCACCGAGGTCACATCAGGTGAGGGCAGGAGGAGCAGTCGCCGAGCAGGAATGGTGCTGGTGGCTGCACAAGCATAGCAGCCAGATTTTTCCTGCCCGAGATACCTGCTCGGGCCTCTGGGCTCCTCTGCAGGTGCTGCCACGTGCATTTTGTTAGCGGGCTGGGATTCTTCTGCTCGGATGCTACCGAGGCAGGTGAAAAAATGTATTTTATATGTTGAAGGGAAAAAAAAAATCAGTAGGAAGCCCCTTAGGTGCTTTTGAGATGGAATTGTAGATGATTTTTTTTTTTGGTGAGCAGGAAAAGTAGTTCTTTTTGATGCTTGCAAGCAGAACCAGCTTCTCTTTTATTATGGCTTTTACTGCGTTTTTCATCCCTGTGTGTGTTTGGTGGTTAAGGTGCAAACGTGTTGGAGATGGAGGCCTCGCCTCTCGGGCCTTGCACGACGGACGCAAGCAGCTCTGGCACAGGAGGCGAAGCAGGGCTGGGACGGGGCCGATGCTTCTGGGTGCCCGAGATCCCTCGGAGACCCCAGGCGCGGGCAGAAAAGAGCAGGAGTAATTCACGTTTACTCCTGGGCCTTTTGGCAGAGGTTGAGCAGCGCTGCGGGACAGCGAGGAGCCGCATCGGGTCGGGATTTGATTTCTGTGCTATTCTCAGAGCAGCGAGACTTTGAGATGAACTGCGTAATATTTTTGTCCTGGCAGAGGAGGTGAAGTTGTCGCTGCCTGGGGGCTGCTCCTTGCTGTTTTTATTCGCTGTTTCTCTTTTCTCTTTCGTTTGCGGGGCGTGTGTGTGAGCACTACAGATATTCCGGAGTTGCAGGACGCTTTTCAGCATCAGGCAAGACAGCGACAGTAAAAAGAAGGTGATGTTTCAGGAGGTTTTGCAAGAATATTGTACTTCAGAGCGTGTATCTTCAGGCGGGTTGCAAGACAGCAGCAGGATCTTCATACCAAGAAGCCGTTGTGTTGGGGGGGGGGGGAAGCACGAGGACATGGAGTTATATCTGCTTGGTAAAAACAAAATACTTTCCATTATTGAATTGGAACAGCCAAATTAAAACTGTAGCAGAGACCAGAAAAAAGAGAGAGAAGTCTCCATTTGCTGTTGCTTTTGGTTCTGTTTCTGTTCGGTGTCCCATCAGGGCTTTGGTTCAGGTGACTTCTAACGCCGAGGATTTTGTAGTGCTCACAGGATGATGGGGACAGCCTTGGGTTCCCCCTGTGCCCAGGAAACCTCCGCGTTGCCTCTTTGGGTCCCGCTCTCAGGCTTGGAATGCAAAAGCAGGTGCAATGTAAATCATCTCAGAGCTCCTGGTGTCACCAGATCCGCACGGCACGAGCCATCTGACGTCTTCAATTCTTCCCTTATTTACCGGTGACCTTCCTCGGTGCGATCGAGTCGGGAACTGCCTTAAAAACAAAACCCCAAACTCTCAGCTTGCCTCTCTGCCAAACGGCATTAGGAGCATAATGGGGCAGCCGGCGCCTGTGTTTTTCCCCACGTTAGCTTTCCGCCGTCGCCTTTCACAAACGTATAGCGGCTTGAGACAGCAAATACTTCCTTTTGTGTCCCGTCAGGTGAAAATGAAATGGGATCCCGCGTGTTTTGGTAGCTCTTCGGCGTTCCCGTTGCCCAGGTTGCGCTTGTCCTGTCCCTCACGTGCCCTCTGACGAGGTCGTGCGGGGCACTGAAGTCTGTAAATGAGGAGGAATGAGGAGGAACGGCCGTTTCTGGTGCTGCTCTATGGCCAGGGTGATAAACGATGTTTGCATCAAAGACTTTTTGTTGTCTCATGGTGTTTTCTTCCTTTTCCCAGCACATTTTAGTGTCTGCCTGTCTGGCACGGGCCCTTCCTGGTCAGCCTCTCTGCTTTTGGAGAAACGTGTAGGGGGTGCAGGCAGAAAAAAAGGATTAATTTACAAAGCAGTTCTTGAAACTTAGGAATCCATGAGACGTAGAAATGTGTGCAAGCAGAGGGATGCCCGGGATAGCCGTGGTGTCCTGCGTGCCTTCTGATGCTGCTGTGGGAGATGCAGACCCCCAGGCGGTGACGTCCACTTCCCCTCCTTTCTTTCAGGATGTTCTTGTACTTCGTCAGCTGCTTTTCATAACCCTGGTGCCCAGCAGACCGTATCGCACAGTTCATCTTCAGTCTCAGTGCCCCGCCACTTTGTCTGTAAACATTCACACCCTCCCAGTTTAATCTTCCCTTAGCTCTTCTGTATTTCCTTGGAGGCCTCCTGGGGTGGCGTTTACCTTGCTTAACGTGGTGAGATTTTGGGTGGGCACCTGTATTCGAGCTGTCTGGTCTAGATTGCCTTCGGAATTGAAGGAAAACGGGCACGGTGAGGGGACGTGGAGCAGGCAGGTGAGACCGAGCGCCTCCACTTCAGCCAGCTCTGTTTCTAGGAGCGAGCTGTGCCTGTTGGCCTGCAAATCCCTGTTAGTTTATCCGCAAGCTCCCTCCTAATTACCCTCACCAGGCTGGCTCCTCGTTGCTGGACGCTCTTACGAGCTCCCAGCGTTGCCATTAGGGCAGGGGGGCGCTCCCCGAAGTGCCCCCGCTGCCTCGCGGCCGGGCTGTGCGGCCGCCCTGGGCGTTGCTCTGTGCGTGGCAGGCGACACATGGCCGGCCGAGATAAGGCTTTTATTCTTTGCAAGGACGTCCCGGGGCCGGGATGAAACTCAGCCCTTCGCCGGCCCCGGTTGGCCGCTGAAGGCAGATCGCAACTGGGCTGTATCCTGTTATGACACTAAAGAAACATTTGTGTGCCATTAATATTTTTTTTTGCCTCGCAGTTAACTGTATTTTTCTTCCTGTAACCGTTCCAAGCGTGCTGCAGAGCGAAACAACCGCACGGCTCCGGGACTCGGCCGGGCTTTCTCTCCGCTTGCTGAAGCCCTCGGAAAGGAGGGATGCTCTCGGGACACCGCTCGCCCTCCCCGTGCGGTTCCCGTCAGAGGAGTTTTATTTATAACCCTGCTGTAGTTTCTGTTGCTACGATTGGAAAATAGGAGAGGTCGAATTTACACGTCATTATCCTTGAGAGGCTTTTAATTGCTGATTCGCTCCTCGCTGGGTGCTAAAATAGGCCCTAATTGTCTCTTATCTGCTGAGATGCACTTTCGCTGTCTTGGCTGTTTGCAGGTCCCGGTAATCAGGGCTCCTTTAACCCCGTGGAGGGGGAAGCAAGCAGGTTTTCTTCACCAGGGTAAGAGTAAGGCCTTCAGAGAAAGTCACACCTGGCTGTCACTGAGCAGCCAGGTGCTATTAAGTGTGCTTCCTTAATTAGGACAGCGTGTGAGATTATTTAGGGAAAGCGGGCTGCAGTCAAACATCCGCTTCTCCTGACTAAAAAGCCTGATTTTAGGGCCGGCTGTCCCTGCCCACGCGGGCTGCCTTTAACAGATCCTTAAGATCCCTCCAACCCAAACCGTTCCGTGATTCCCCGATAAGAGGCATCGCAGCAAATGTTCCTCTTTTCCCTCCGTTTGGCTGTGTTTGTGAATCAGTAGTTGACGTCAGCTGTGCGTAACCTCATTTCTTATTTATTCTGTTGCTGAAGCTGTCGGAAGGGGCTGCTGGCTCGGGTGTTTACTACTGGCTCGGAGAGAAGCGAACGCTGCCGGTTGGTGCTGCATAATTTATTAGGTTTTTTTTCTTTTACTACAGACAGAAGTTGAGGTGAGCTTGATTTTCTAGTTTGGAATCGAGCTGTGGGCGTCGTGATTATTTGGGTGGAGGCAGGAATGATATTTCATCTGTTAGCCCAATTGTATGATTCTCCCTGCACACAGCTCCTATTATGGCATTTATTAGTGTTTCGGATGGGGAACCGGACCGAGACGTAGGCTATTTCATTTTAGGCTTTGTAAAAAGCTTGCCCAGATCCGCGGGAGTCAGGGCACGATTCATTTAGCTGCAGCAATACTTAGCAGAGCTAATTATGGAAAGCCTAGAGGGTATGGAGGGATTGCAGGAAAAGCCTGGAGAAAGGGTTTGGTGACGATCTGAGCACTTGCTGTCGTCCTTCTCCGGGCCGCCTCTGCCTCTCTGTTTCTTCCTGGGAGAAAGGTTTGCACATCGCAGTGCTTCGGGACCACGCTTTGCTTTGGTGATGCCTGGTAAGAAACGTGCACCTTGGAGCAGTTCACCTAGGGCCGGTGAGCTCTGTGGGTATCAGTCTGCCTTCTTCCAGCAAGCTCTGTAATCCTGACCTCGGTGCTGATGAGCGTGGCCCACGCAGGATGAAAGTTTGTTGGTCCTTGGAAAGCTGCTCAGCGCTGCTGCTCCCCGTTTGCTCTCAGAGCTATTACACATCACAAGGTAAAAGTAGTGATTGAGGCATGGAATATTATTTGGCATCCCATCTGGAGGTGGTATACAACCCTGAGCACACCCAGGCCAGTTATTTTATAGATTTCTTAGCTATATCCCAAGATCTTCTCGGGTTATTTCAAGAAGCAGCTCTCTGAGTGAATTTGTGCTCTAGGAACTTCGTGTTCTGGAGTATTTTCAGTGCCTGCTGCTGCCCCGATGCTTTCCCCAGAAGCCCTGGTGTATAACCGCTGGGATTTCTGCCACCAGCTCTTCCTTCCCCCCGAGTTCTGGGTGGCATCGCTTCCCTCTCAGGGGTTACAGCCTCCATCCCCCACCCTGGCCAGCAGCGTGGTTATGCAAAGTGGCTCAAAGAAGTAGTGTTTGCCTTGGTCTGGAGACTGAATTCTGCACTTAAACCTCTAGGTGGTCCTTCTGGGTCACCGGGGAAGTATGTTGGCTCTGCTGCTTGAGAGATAAGCTTAGGTTTTTGCTTTCAGGGCTTTAGCCTCCAGGTTTCTCGCTTCATCCCTCTTTCTGCCCCCTGCAAATTGTTGGTAGGAGGCTGAGTGAAGCGTCCCGTTTGTGTTACCCCGGAGTTTGCAGACCGGCTGATCCGAGATGCAGGTAAAAATGCTCCTGGGAGCCTTTGTAAGGCTGCGCAGATACTCCTCTAAGCACTCTTTCCCTGCACTCACCCTAGTCCTGATGTTTTACTTGGAGAAAACGAGCTCTTGCTCCGGTAAGAGGAACCAGGAGCGCTAAGAGAAACCCGAGCGCATGCTTTCGGCGAGGGGATCCTGTGCTCTGTCCTATTTCGTGGCCCTGTTCTGGATAATTACTAGGTGTAAAGAATAGAAACGGTAGTTCGTGTCTCGGCTTGATGAAACCAAGGGTCAGGAGCCCGTGTGGGGATCGTGCCTCAACGCAAGGCCAAGGGAAGGAGCAGCAGAGATACTGCTCACGTGAAAAGGGATAAAAAACCTGCAAGAATGGACGGAGGATAAAGGCAGGACACCAAGACGCACAAAAGAGGAACAGCGCAGTTAGAACAAGGCAGGAAGAAACAAGGTTGACTTTTTCTTTTTTAATTTAATTAAAATAAATACATTAAAATGACAGGGAAAAAGCAGTGTCCTCATTTTATGTAGAAATGTAAGCATCATTATAAATAGCATAAACAAAACAAACAATGTTCAGACCGTGACATTCACAAATAGGCTCCCGAACGTCGCTTGGGCTTTGTTATCACTCTGCATCCTTCTCTTGAGTATTTTCAGTGTTTTGTCTGTTTGACTTTTAAGACCAATGGGCAGGAACCCTTCCTTGCAGAGCCGCGCCGTTTCACGCGGTCTGGTAAGTAAGAAAAGGATGCTGTTTATACGTTTGTTGGCAAATGCTTAAAAATTATCCGCGGGGTTATTTTAAGCTTTGTTTTGACAACGCTGAAGCTTGTGGGGCCGCGCGATGCCGCTTGGTAAGGTAACGTCGTGGAATCGCCCGGGCGCTGGGAAGGCAAATGACCGGTGGCGTTGCTGGGGCCGAATAGGTGAGCTGGAAAAGACCCGAAGGCAAAGCCACGTGAGTTCCTGTACCTGAAATAATCGGGTTGTAATCCATCCCAATCGTTGTCGTGTCGGTTACCCGGGTGCTGTCAAACGTCCTGCTGACGGCAGGCGCTGCCCTAGGGGCGCGTTTACGCCTCTTCTTTTACGTGGTTCGGAAAAATTAACGTTTTTAGGACGAGAGCCGCCCAAAAGATGGGCTGAGCTGTGTGAATTGACCAAAAGGGCCCTCTTTTGTTGGCTACAGTGATGCTGCAGTGTCGGTGTCAGGAACTTAGGCGAGCATCCCAGGGTATGGGACGCCTGGGTTGCGTGCAGGTGGCACAAGAAACAGGGTTTTTGCCAGGGCGAGGCTTGAATCGCTTTGTCTGCTCCTGAGCTCTTGAAGCGTGCAGTAGAAGTCTGCAGAAACGGTGGTGGAAACCCTCGTTTTGGTTCGTCTTTTCGTCCACGTACCGTTCCTCCTGGAAACCGTGAGCGGCGGCGCAAATAATCCTGTTTACGTGAGAGGCTGCTTCGGCTTTTATTTGTAAACCGTGAGCCTGGGTTTTGTGGCATCGCAGGCGATCACGTTACCAAGAGCTCGGCTGCCTCCCCACCATGAATCTTTTAAGCTACGAAGAGCCAGGTGCTCCCTTGCGGAGCCCCGACGGAGCTGCAGCGCTGGAGGAGCCTTGGAAGGCTTCGGTGGGACCTGAATTGACCTGAGCAAGCGTTTCCCGGCCTGGAGGAAAAGACCCATGTGAACAAAGCACCAGTCTGATCCGGGAGAGGTGCAGGATTCGGAGTCCACCCCTCCCATAAACGTACAAGCTCCAACCTGCAAGCCTCCCTGAAGTATCTGATGGCTGCCTGCAAGTCTTTTACCGCGTTACGATAGCGGCTGCCGGTGCAGCTTGTTGGCAGCACATCAGACGGGGCGGCTCCTGCCGGGGCACAGAGGCACCGTGGCCTGCCTCCGGTGTGCCCGGCTGCGGGAGGGCGGCCCGGGGGGGAGATGAAAGCCACCGGGGAAAAGGGGGGAGAAGGAGAGAACCGAAAGAGAGGGAGCTCTAACGAGCGCGGAGAAAAAGGAAATAGGAAAAAGCTGCAGCGTAAGAGATGCGAAAGTCAATAGGAAATGAGCGAGAGGGAGAGAAACGGGAGAGGTGGTGGCGGCGGCCAGATACGAGGGAGGTTTCCTGCCTGCCGCTGCCTCCTGAAGGCACACGCCAGCAGCAAAGGGCCAGGACCTGCTGCGTAAGGCAAAAAAAATGACAAACGCTGCCAGGAGCACAGCCCTGCCGACCGCTGGGGAGGACGGGAGCTGTGCTTGGTGCCTGGGTACCCCCCTGTTCCTCCAGGAGGGTGCTGCGCTGCCTTCTGAAACCGCGCAGTGACGGCAGCCCCCCCGTGCCAGCATTCGAGCCAGGCTGCTGGTGGTTAGTCTTCTTCTTCTGGTGCGTGGCTCTCAAAGAGGAAAATGGTGTGGTTTTCTGAGCCCTGCAGATAATGCAGCTCTTTCCACCCTCTGAAAAATTAATATGCACAGTCCGAAATGAGACGGTGACTTCAGCCAAAAGTAAGTTGCTGTTCTCAGATCCTAAAAGTGCGTTGTTTTTTTTTCCCCTGCACGTAGCCATCTGACCTGCCTTGCTTGGGCAGCATCGTGACAGCTTTGGGGAAGGTGGTCGGGGGGAGCTGTGAAAGAGAAAAAGAGGAGGAATTCGTACGATGTGAACTCCCTGAACGTTGGGGTGAGAGGGAGCGGGGGCTCGCCAGCAGTACCTCTGTGCCGAGGCCAGGAGTTCTTAGACAGCTTGGAGATCTCGCGACGATGAACTGCAGCTCGCAAGCTGGCAATTTGTTCTTGCTGTGTGTTGAGAGACACAAAATGATAGGTTGTGGTTTGCCCTGTGTAGTCCCTGTGGTTTCGGCAGCGGAAGTGGTTCGTGTGGGTGCAGATCGGATCTTCGCAAACCGACGAGCTCGATCGTCTTGGCTGATGGAGGTGGAGCGGGGATGCTGCAGTGAAAGCCGTTCGCACGCGTGGGGTTGCCCCCGGTTCTGCCAAGGCCGTGGCAAAGCCTGGGGGGTGCTGGTAACGCGAACACCTCCGTCACGGGCTTCTTCTGTGCCCTTGCGATACGGAACCTGCACTGGGAAGGGAAACGCTTTGCGATAGTTTTGGGGACGGGCACAGGCTTGGAAAGAGGTTTGTTCCGCGTCTGGTCGGGTCTCTGCTGTGTCAGGCGCTGTGGTGTCCCGGCGTAATGATCCTCTCTCGGCAGCTGGTAGGTACAAAGCAGCCTGCGGAGAGTCCTGAGAAATCCCAGGGTTTACGCTCTGCGAAGTCCTGCACAGCGTTCATCCCGCTTGCGTTATGGCCATTGCTATGAGAAGAAAAGCCTGGAATTCTTGGAAAAAAAAAAAAAAGAAAAAGGGGAAAAAAAAAAAGAGCAGGCATGCTTCTCTGTTCTTCCAGCGTGGAAAGATGTAGGAATGCTGGTGATAGCTTCAAACTCCGGAGCGCTGTTTACTTTGGATGTTAACCAGCGCAACTTCAGCTGTACGTATTGCATAGCAAACCTTGACCTCCTCTCCCTTTTCCTTTGGGCAGGCTCGTTATCAGGGTTCGCACTCGTCGGGGAGACGTTCACGGTGTTTTTTCGGTGTCTGCACCTGTTCACCTGCGCTTCTGCTTCCCCCCTCCGTGGCTGGGGCGTCAGCACGGCGGGCTCGGGCCAGGAAAACGAAGAAAATGCTTCTTTCCTGGTGGCGTGCTGCGCTCCTGCCTGCTCGCCAGGTCAAACCAATGCTGCCTGGCGGAGGGGAGAGTCTCTGGGTGCCGATCCAGCCTTGTTGTGACGGTCAGGAGCAGCCTCGCTGGAGGAGGCTGGTGCTCGCAGCCCTGCCCCTGGGTCGCTTGCAGGCAGAAGCGGATAATTAAGCTCAGAGGGAACCAGGGGGGGAGAGGAAGCAGCCTTGCAACAGGTTTGAGTTTGGGGCTGTCTGCAAGCCTGAATGCTTCTGGCTGGAAGCTAGATGGAAAGGGCCTGCCCCTTTCCCCCTCCTTTCTTTTTTTTTTGATCATCGTGGCTGCTTCAGCGAGGCTGCCTGCTTCCTGCAAGGACAGGAACATCGCGCTGGCTCGGCGTGCTGGAATTCCTGCTCCATCTGCTGCTGCTGGCGGACGGGAAAATGGCTCCTCCGGATCCCTAAGGTGCTCCCGGAGCGGTAACGGGTTTCGGTCAGGTGGACCAGCAAGCGACCCGAGATCTGTGCGAGTTTAATGCTCCGAAATGTGCTGGCTCCTGTGGTTTCGCTGGGAAGCAGGAATGGATTGTCCACGAAACGAGTGTCGTGCTGGGGTGTGCGTAGGGATTTAGGGTTCTCCCTCTGCCTTTCCTTCTCCCTCTCAGTGAAATATCCTTGAAATCAAAACCGAAATTGGCCCCAAAAGATCGTTTTCAACAACTTGATAAAGAGGAGAAAATAACAAAGAGCATAGGAATAATGAGCTTTAAAAAAAAAGGGGGGGGGGAAGATTTGTAATCAGCTGTGAGGCCAGGCACAGAGGGGCTCTGGATGCTTCCCACAAGGACAGTCCTGCTCAGGGACCTGGTTTATTTAAATCCCTCAGTGAAGTCTCCTCATCTCCAAGTCGCGTTTGGATCAGTTTGCAGTAAATATAAAATATAAAGATGAGCTGTACGGCGACGAGAAGCCTACTGAAATACCAGGAACCCCACATGGAAAGCTTGTTTCCCGGGGGATTTTAAGCAACGCTTTCTCGCTGGTGCTGGTGCGAGGAGTATTTCTGAATACTTGTTGTTGGTGCTGCTTGCTCGGGGCATCCGTGAGCGCTGCGTCCTCCCTTTGTCTCCGTCACCTCTCCAGCTGTGGTGTGGCTGTCAGTCTGCGTGGGTCTGGCAGGAGCAACCCATCGGGGGGGCAGCCCCTTGGCACCGAGGAGCGCTCGGGCTGTCGCTGCGGCCCCGGGATCTGCGTCTCAGCGGCAGCCAACGCAATTCGACTGCGTGGTAACGCGCGGGAAGAAATGCCCGGCAGCAACTGAATTTCGTCTTGTGAGACTGCGCCCCTCCTCTGCTCGCCCCCTCCTCTCTCTCTTTTCCATCACGTGGAGATGTTTGCTTTAGATAAAGCGCTTCTGTTGACATCCCGGTGCTTGCCGTGCCGCACGGGGACTGGTTGCAGGTACTCCATTTTGGGACCCCGTGGAGAAATCGCCTGGGAGAAACGGCCTTACTGCTGCCGGTGAATTGATATAAAATGTCATTTTCCTTCCCGACGCGGTGCTCTGAGTGCTGAGGTTCTCTGTGCTTCGTTTTTACGTTTCCCTGGTTTCTCGCACGTGTGGGATCCCGAATCCTCGCAGCTGTCGGTTACGGTGATGCACACCGCTCTGTTTAACCCAACGAGGCCGTTGGACCGCGGACAACTGCTGGTGGGTAGCGAAACGCCTTCAGCTCATAGTGGAAATCGGAGAGGGAGGTCTGCGTATCGGCATTCAGAGCATGCTTTGATCCAACGCCGAGGGAGCCGCGGTTTTCTTGCAAGCACGGATGGCTTCCAGCCGTAGCCGCTAGGACGGCCGAGCGTTGTCAGGTTTCTGTAGGTAAGGTGCACGCTGAAAGGGAAGCGATAACGCTGAATATTTGACCAAATGCTCTCTGGGAAGTAACTGCAATCGTTTTGCTCGGCTGTAGAGCTGTTCTCCCTCCAGAGGTCACAGCAGGAAGTCTCCTGAGCAGCAGTGCCCAGCTGGTGAGCAAGGACGAAGGAATTCGGATGAATCACCTCCCAGGCCCCATTAAGGTGTAGTCCTGCCTCGGCGAGGAAACGCACCGTGGTAATTACACCGGTGTAACGAGCTCCGTGAGCGCTCTGGGTTTGGGATTGGAAAAGAAAACTCTTGTAATTACACCGGTAAAACTTTCCTTGAGATCCCCAAAGCTTCATTTTCTTCCTGGCCCCTTGCGTGGCTGCGGTGGCACGCTGTAGGCACGACGCTCTGCTCTGCCGGGGAGATGGAGAGAAAGACTGCTCGTTATGCATTGGCTTCGGGGCAAAGGAGAAATCGTCAATAGGACGGGCTCTGAAATAAAATTAGTTCAGGGGGAGCTAGAGCAAACTGGGATTGGGCTCACAGACAACGTCTGGAGGTACCGCAGACTCCAACCATCAGTGCTTGTGCTTCCCGCGTCGTGCTGAAGCGGTGGGTGAATGAACGGGGGCTGTAGGGCGTTGAGGAGATGGCTCTCTGCGTTATCAGAGTCTGGGGCTGTGAGTACAGGTACTGCTGCCTCGCGTTTGGTTCTCGTCCTCCTCTCGGCATCTGGAAGGGGAAGGCTCCAAGTGGGGAATGCGGGAGTGATGAACCAGCGCTGGCTGTCGCTGGTGGGATTGACCTTGTGGTTCGTGTCCTGAAATTTGGGGTTTGTGTTGTCGTACAAAGCTGGGGAGAGATGAAACCTGCAGTGATTTGAGAAGGATCTGCAGAGATCTTGGGAAAGAAGGAGCCGAGCTCTTGTTTCTTTTCCTGGTTCTCGGTATGTTGTGAGCCGTTAGTAGAATTTACTAGGCCTCGAAGTATTTATTACCGAAAACTTCCTGCTCCAGAGCATTCCATAACAAGGTATTATCAGTGCCCAAGCCGTGTCACTGCTCTTGCTTTTCATCTTTTTAGATTATAAGACAATTTTAGCAACCATGTTCAGCAGCTTGCTGTGAATGAAGCAGACTTTGTCTGGGAAAATGGAGCGTCCCTCTTCTCGTTTTTCTCTCTTTTGAAAATGTGAGCTATACAATCACTGCTTGTCTCCCTCTTTGATTTAGTGTGCTGCTTTGGCATCGATTCACGTTTGAATTTAGTGACTGGCATAAATTTTGTATTTTGGAGCTGTTTTTCCCCCCCCTCCGCTCTTGCAGGCTGACTGAAATCGGTTGAACTTACTTCAAAGGCAGGATAAGCAAAAATCTGTTTTTATACGGGCTGTTCTAAAATGTTTAATGGCTTCTAAAATTGCTCATGGTAAAAAATTAAGGAAGGAAACAGCGTGACCTTTAAATGAAGCTCCATATATCCCATGCTCCTACGCCAGCAGCCAGCCCAGACAATGCGAGATTGAACGAATTAGGGTTCGTGTCCATAAAGGGTCTTTTGCTTTTTGCTTTGGCAGATAGGTGTTTTTTTATCTGCATCACAGATTGAACAGGCTTTACAGCTGCTTTTTAATCACTTTCCATGTTTGAGCCCAAACTTCCTTACTTTAATTCCTGTCTGTTGGAAATGGAGTAGCGGTTGTGTGTCCTGGCAGAAAGCGGCGGGGCCTTCCGTGATTCTTTTTCCTTTGGTTGTCAGCCCTTTCCTTCAGCAATACCTCTTCTTACTGAATGTTTAAGCTTGATAATTGTGCTTAGAGTGTAAGGACTTGAGTGTTTCCTTACTTAAAGCTCATTTTTTAGCAGTGCTTTTTGCCCAAGGTGAACGCAGCCGTGTGTTAAAAGCAGCCAGATGCGGTTCGGTCTCGGCGGGGGCTGACCCCGTGAAGGAGGCTGCCCGTCTAAGCCCAGCGTGTGCCCATGGCTGCTGCTGGCCATCAGCTGGAGCCCAGGACGTGGGTTTTATTCTGCACAGAGCCAGAGGATTTGTGTGCCGATACCTTCGTGGGGTCATGTCCCCAGTAATAAATCGGGAGCTGTTGTATTTTATCCTCCGCTCCTCCTTCTGTACTTTTCCACCCCGCTGAGTTTATCTGGTTTTCCAGGACCTAAATCATCCTTGCTTGTATCTTTATGGGTAGTTCTCGTCTGGAGCTTGTCTTAACGTTTGATTTCATCCCCTCGTTTCCTTTCAGACAGCGTTTAGTTTGATTTTTGCCTGGTGGGTGTTACAGTTTCACGTAGTAGGTGGCGAACCTGTGCCCACTGCTGTGCTTAGAAAGCAGTGGGCACTTGTTGGGGGTTCTCCTCTGGTGTCCAGGATCCTAAAAGCTTTCAGGTAACTCGTGTCAAACTACTCTGAGACCTGAAAGTCTGCAGGTCTTCTAGTTTACTTGTCCATTGCTGGTGCTGAGTCCAGCTTTCTGTCCCAATACATCGTATGCACCTGCATCGTATGCAGGCATCTCTTACTGATCTATAACAATTAAAAAAATTACAGATTTAAGATGGAATGGCTGGTCAGAGTCTGGCTAGTATTTATCCTTCAGCAACTGTCGATCTGCTCTTCTACTGCAGAAATAATTCCCTGTTTCTCTACTTCAGCTTCCTATTTTTTCAGACGAAGCTGAAGTAATTTAAAGCCTGCTCCTCAGATGATGGGCCTGGAGCAAACCTCGGGTGTGCACGGCTTGAAAACAAGGCAGCGGGGGTGAAAAAGGTGTGGTTTCAGTGCCTGAAGTGACCAGGAAGAGGTGTCGTGGTGTGTGAGAGAGGATAATCCTGCCCCTTTTATATCAACAAAAATAGCAAGTCCGGTGTGCAGCTGCTAAATAAGATGGATTTGCACCGAATAAGCGTTCGCTTTGCTTTCCACTGCTAAGGTGAAGTTCACTGGCTCTGATCTCTCCGCAGCCTCTTGGTGGGTATTTGCATGCAGAAGAGGGGCCTGCTATTTTTGTGCTTGGAAACACGCAGATGTTTCTCAGTTACATGCAGAAGGTGTCGGTGACCTGGTGGGCTTCGTGTCCTTGCGGTGCCTTGCTGAAATCGGTGAGCTTTCTGCAGGTCTTTGCCTGTTCTCTTAGATTTGTTCTCTTAAAAACCCCAACCCTATGCTAGCTAGGCTGTTGCGAGTTCCTGTTTATTTAAGATGAGGGGATATCTTTTGTTGCTTTATATAAAAGATAGGAAAAATCAACATCCTGAGCCCATCGGCTGACTGGGAGAAGAGGAGGGCCAGCGCTCCTAGCGCCCGGCTCTGTACCGTGTTCAGACACTGATGGGGCAGCTGGACAACCCTGCTGCCCATCAGCTGTGATCCCGGGGCCTAAGGAGGTGTAATAACAAGCTTTCTGTGTGTTAATGTGATGTGTTACAATCCTAGGGGCTCGTTGGTGCAAAATTTATGCCTCTCTGCCCTGGATCCTGACGGCGTTTGGGCTAAATCCTTTTTCAGGACCACATTTCTTCATCCTCACTGAGCTCAGGAATTGTGGAGAGGTTTGGTGCCCCGATGCTCAGCCCCCGGGTGTTCAGGCGGTGCATTTCATGTCTCTCACTCCTCCCGTGGTGGCAGCGAGGAGATGCGGAGCTCTTGCTGCTGCACGGATGCTGCTTGCAGGGGGTGTGGAGCCCGTCCCTCGGGGACCACTTGGCTTCCGCTGGACGGAGCTCTGGGAAGCTGCTCTTTTCCCATGCCTGGCTCCTTATTGGGGTAAAGGTCTGTGAATTCCGCGTAAATATTTACCATATCCCATCCTAACCAGCTGAGAGCTGCTAACGCCCTCATGAAGCAGCAAGAAGAGCTTTGCCTATTCGGCTTGCGGGGCTTGTGCGTGGGCACGAAGCAATGGGTTCCCTGATCAATAGAGCACGAGGGGGGCAAAACTGTAATTACTCGACAAAGGATGGCACAACAGAGGGAGGAAAACGCTGGGAAGCTAAACCGGGAATTCCAAGCCTTACAACCTGCAGTGGGATGTTTTAGAAGCGCTTAAAAGTAGTTTTCCTATCTTTCCTATCTATTCTTTCAGCATCTTGCCTATGTCCTTAGGGGGTGTTCATGGAAACGGTGGCACTCCGCTTGCAGTCCAAGCCGTATCTTAGCTGTCTCTAATTTCTTCTCAAAACCTGGTTGTGCCAGACGGTCTTCCCTAGCTTCTTTGGTCAAAGATTTATTTATTTTTTCCAATCTGTTTTCTTCTTACGTCCCGTGGCTGAGAAGAGTACGGCGGGAAGGAAATCTGGGAAATCGGAGTAGGAAGCAAGATAGAAGCTTCCATTCCTGAACCTTCCTTGTTTTCACATTGTTTCCTGGCAGCTGCGTTGCTTTGGACTTGAAAGGAATGCATTGTGTTGCTTTTTCTCCGAATCTGCAGATAAAATATAAATCAAAATTAACGCTGTAAAATTATAAGCTCGTTATGTACGGCAGCCAGCGGTTGGGTCTTGCGTCAGGGGGCTGGGAGGGCGCTGGACGGTAAATCCCGGGTAAAAATCGGTTGTTCCTGTGCCCATCCCTGTCGTGAGAACTTTGTCTCGAGTGGTGACGTGTGCCACGCTTGTGGGATTTCGATCCTGGATGTAATCTGCTACAAACGACGACTGGTGCTTCGGAGAGCGATGTTCTTCCAGCAGTTGGGTATTCCAGGAAAGGAGCAGGCTCTGGGCTGGCTCCGGTTGCTTACGCCGGCCTCGTCTGCGCTGGTTTCGTAGCGAGGAGGAAACCTCAGAGCAAGAAGCGAGCAAATGGGAGGCTCAGCAGTTAGAACTTCATTCCCATAACAGTTTTCCCAAAATGTTGCTGCTGCGTCCTGGGCTTAAATCCTTCTACTCGATACTTGCGGTGCATGGAGATTTTGGGATCTTCACGGTATTTATGACTTCCTTGCGATTCAGAGAAGGCTGCAGGACTCAGTCCTGAATCTTTTAAGACTGTTTCCTGGTACAAATGCATTTTTTTTTCCACAATTGTTTATGCTAGTAAGAGTTTTTCTGCTCAGGGGAACTGAAAATGGCCCCTCCGAGGTAAAGGCTTAACACAACTCGTCTCGCATCCCTCCCTTCGCTCGCCGACCTGAAGGGGTGCAGACCAAAGCCTTTGCCTGCAAATCTGAAAAAGCAAGCCCTGGGTTTTGCAGGGCTGTAATAAAAAAATCCAATGTTACACCAATTTGTCCCAGGCTCTGCTTGTTGGAGGGGACAGCAAATGAATGAGCTGCTGGGAGCGGGGAAGGAAGGGGGAAATCTGCGTTTTAAGCGAAACGCAGGTGACTGATGTCAGGTGAATCCTCCTGCTCACCGTGTTCCATCGGCGCCTCATTTACCGATGAGCCTTAGGGACACAAAACGGGAAAGCCTTGATTTTAAAACATAAACCAGCTTCCAAATCTCTCTGCTTCGATGCTCTCTGAATGTCTCAGTGGCTTTTTGTGCACGTGATTCTCACTTGGGCACGAGTGAAGTGGCTACAAAGCTCTGCCCTGGGATTTGCAATGATTTTTCCCTCGCTTCCTTAAGGCTTTGTGATTCCCTGTTCGCTTAAAAAAGGCACTGGCCGTTTTTTTCCGTGCTTTAGGTCAGATACCAGGAGCGTTGAAGGAAGAGGTGCTAGCCAGGGAGTAGCTGAGCAGCTGGCCGCTCACTGCGGTTCTGGTTTTCTCTCTCCTCCAGTTCCCATTTTCTTTTTGAGAGCTGGCATTTTCTCCTCCGATTCGTGAAATTCCTAGAAAATGAAGAGCCGAGCAAACCTTTCAGGCTCAGAACCAACTGAGTACAGCGTACGGCTTGTCAGAAAATGATAATGCCACGCCACAGGGAGGGTGGAAGCATGGAAAATACAAGCTCAGGCCGGGAAATTGCTGCGTGTTTAGAACCGTGGAGCAGATAGGGGAAGGAGTTGATTTCTTTGGCTTCCCGTCTGCTGTGTAATTGTAGCCTTGGTGCAGTTGTGGCTCTGAGGTTATATTTGGTACCGGCTCACGTTGGACTGGGCAGCACACAAGCTGTGGTGAGCGTACTCCGTCATATAAAAAACAAACCCCGAGCGCAGAAGCAAGGAACTCGTTATTAGTGCATTAAGTGATTTATGCGGATTCATCTTTTTAATAGCCCCCGTGATTTGAGAAAGACGCGGAGCTTAGGGCTGGCAATTCAAATCCCCCCTCCCCCCAAATATTTCAGTCAAATTAGGTGGTTTTACGGCAAAGGCTGACATGGAAGTGGTGCTTTTTCCCCTCTCCTGCTGCATGTGGCGGCTCGGCTGCTCGCTAACGGAGCGCCAGGCATCGCAGCGCCTGGGGCACGGTTGGAGCCCGGGGAAGATTTACATTAATCAAACACAAACAGACAGTGTAGCGTGAAGAAATGTCTATCCCGCTAGCAGCGCTTGCAAACTTAATTAGGTTATTGGGGCAGAAAAAGAAAACAGCCCCTTCACCCTCCGGTCCTCCTTCCCCACGGCTGGAGCGGCCTCGGAGCCGTAGGAGCTCGCCGCCCCCCTGCTCTGACCTCCCGGTTCCCTTCCCGGGATGACAGAAAGAGGCGTGCTTTCATTCTCACCCCCCCCCCCCCCTTTCCTGCCCTCCTCTCTCCTACAACAATCCCGGGGCTCTGTTTTCCTGTGGCCGTGTGCTTTTCAGGTGCTGGAGACGGGGGTGTTTGGAAAAACGCCCGCAAGCAGAAGGCGTTAACGTGGCACGGGCGCGACCCCGCGCAGGGCTGCGAGGATCCGAGGAAAAATCTGGCTGCGAGAATCCGAGCCCTTGCTCACGTGCCTCACGCGGTGCGGTTGCTTTGATCGGGGATCTGATTATTTTTTTTTTTTAAAAAAAGCAGAATATTTATGCCCAGAAACGCATAGGCACACACGTGGAAGGCATCTAGAGGCACTGCGCACACGTACGCGCCTTGCAGGTGGGTGTTGCTCTGTCCTTTGGGAGCCCCGGGAATGCAAAACCGTTCAAATCCCAGCTCCCTGCTGGCTGCAGAGGAGAGGTGGAGTTCGGTCCCATCCCTCCTCGAGCAGATGCCTCCCGGGGAGGCTGGATTTAAAAAAAAATCGGCATCACAAGGGTGGCGCGAGCTCCTCGAGGGGCTCCCCCTGGGAACGGGCCCTTGGGATCTCCCCGTTCAGCCGTGTCTGGTGAACCAGGTAATAGCTGCGAGTCTTTGTTCCTTTTCTGCGCTCCGTGAATACGCTGAAAGATGAGAAAATAGCTGCCTTGAATGCAGGGGAGAGGGGAAGAATCCTGCTTTCAGTATCTGTCGGAAAAAGGAGGGTGGGAAGGTTTAGGTTTTTCCCTTGCAGGGCTTTTTTTTCATCCCTTTTCCATTCTTTTAATGGCCGCTGCGTGAACCTCAGTTACTCTTCTGCGTTTTCGTTGTAAAAACGGCCAATTCAACATCGTTGGGAAAATCTGCCTCGGCATCTCAGCTGAAGAACAAAGGTTTTGACAGCTAGGGAAGAAGCCTTGGGTGCAGATGCAGGCGGCGGTGCCTTCCTCCCAGTTCCCCGTGCTGAATTACGTGGCAGCCCTCGCGCGTGCTAGCAGAGCCCTCTCACCAGCTCCTGCGGGCTCCGTGACCGTGAGAGCTGATGCGTGGTGATGTTAAATACGGCTGCTCAAGAAACCATCCTTGAGGTGCGTTGGTTTTTTTTTTTTTCTGAAAACAGTTCTCTCTCTGAAATTCTCCTTCAGTTTTGGATTTCATTGTACGGCGTCGAGAAAATTAAGAAAAAAATCAAGCAACCTGCGGCAGCAGAGGGTCTCCAAAATGCTGCTCGGGGCAGGGCTGAGACAGCGACAGCCCCCGGAGCCTCCTCGGCACTAGCGACAGCCCCTCCTGATGCAGGTGGCGAAGGTTTGATGCAAAAAGGGCTTGGCGTGTGCTCATCACTTCTAGGGCTTCTGTTACGTGTGGCGTGTGCACATTTATATATATATTTGTTATGTATCTCTTATTTTTTTTTGAGTGGGTTTGCTGCAAGGTGGATAGCTGCTCGTTCCCCAGGAAGGCAGTCTCGTGGGTGGCTCGGCCACCAAGGGGTGACCCCGAAATCCCCAGGGACAACCCCCGGGTATGGCAGCCGGGGCTGGAGCTGGCGGTGCCCGCGGGGAGGAGGCAGCGAGACCGGGTGGCAGGGCAGGGGGTGGGGAAAGAGCTGGTCCAAGCGATGCGAGACGTCCCACAGCCCGGTGATCTCTGCGCCGCTGCCACGTCTCGAGGGATTTCGCTGCCATCGCCTCCTGACGGCCGGTAGGTTTCCTGCCTCACTGATTTTTTCCTTTCTTAGAGCTTTATTTTAAGAGAATCAAGAGGCAGACGCTCACACAAACACGTTCGGAGGCCTGTTAATAGCCGCGTGTTTGACTCGTGTTGTTGTCAGGGTCTTGAGCCATTTTACAAGCGGTGTGGCTTCACTACTGGTTTTTTTTCCTGTTGTTCCTTCCATTTTACAGTAGGAGAAGCAGGGTTTGATATTACTGTGAAATCCTAATCCTGCCCGCTGCTCCAGCCCTTTCCGGCTGGTCTCTTTGGATTTATCCTGGAACTTAGCTGAAGGGGAGGACGAAATGCTGGGGAGGAAAGCCGGCTGTGAACGTCGCCGTGACTTGTTTCACTTCTCACGCGGAGTATCCCGAGCCAGTCTTTCGCCTTGTGCTTTATGGGCGAGACCTGTGTTTCGGGGGAAGAGGAAGTAATGGGTCTGTGTGTCACAGACTGCTCTTTGTTTTTCTTAGGCAATGCAAATAAGATAGCTGTAACTCCAGTGCGCAGCTTAGCTCACGTCCTCGTAGTTCACTTTGCATCACGCGCTTGCTTTTTGGTAAATTCTGACGAACTGACGTATGCCGTGGAGAAATCTGCCATGGATACTTTTAAAATCAGAGTTTATCCTAAGAGAAAAACCCTCTTGGGAAGCGCTGAAGCTCATAAAGTGAAATGTTCAATGAGCTGCATGTTCTTAATGTAGTCCCTGGTAGTTTAGACTGGTGCTGTCGCCCTCATTTTGTTGCCCTTGCCGTCTTCATCTGCCTTAGCAAAACTTCACCGGGACAATTAGCTACGTCAGAAGCTGAAAGGCTGAGAGCTAGTAAGAAATACGCTGTACAGGTTCAGCAACAACGTGGTGATGATTTCTTGCTCCTCTCTCTGCTACAGCTTTCGTTTGTAATACAGTGCGCGCATCCGATTTTTCCTGGGTGTAAATGAGGCCACTGGGAGCACTTTGCCTTTGGGTGGTTTAAGATGTATTAGCCGTAAATTACTTTATTGCAGCTGGCAAATATTGAGAAGCTTTGCAAAGGTCGTAAGGGTGAGCGTTGCCTGCACATCCCGTGCAGGATGGGCGTAGTGTGACCAAAGGTTCACGGCTGGGTGGGAGAAGCAAAGGCAGGGCTGAAACGGCTTCTTGGTTGGGTGTCTGCTCAGCTCCGAGCTGATAAATTCCTCCTTCTGATGAGCCGGCAGGTCTTGGGTCTGGAGTGGTGGCGTTAGGTTTCTGGGGCGGTTGACGCACGTTAACCTTTAAAACAAGCCACCGAGAGAATCCAAGGAAAATCTAAATGAAGGCAAGGAGCTCTTCTTGGAGCCGGCGGTAGCCGTGCTGACCGCACCTGTTATCGGGGTAACGTAATGACGTTCTGTGCAGTGGGTCAGGCAAACCATCCTGATTGTTTTTAAATGCATAAATCCATCAGCGAGGGCGTTGCCGATCTCTGTTCTGCTGCTGCTGTTTCCTAATTGCAGGGAAATCTGCAGCGAGATCGATCTGCAGCGAGCTGGTGTCGAGTCAGATGGGAGCTCGCGGTGCCAAGGAGCAGAAGGCCTTAACCTTGCTGGTTCCTTTTTAAAACAGCTTGTGAAAGGCATGTTGGAGGAGAGGAAATGCGTCCTAATGTGATGTTAAATACCCATAAATTAAAAAACCTGGAGACAGATGGTGTGCCTCTGAAAGCTGCGGAGGGAGAAAAGCCCGCTCACCTCTCCGCTAAAAGCCGGGTTGCAAGGGCTTAGCCTGTCCCGCATCCCCTGATGCTTCTGTCAGGTCTCTTTCTGCAGGACCAAGGCTCCTAATCCCAAACTTTGGCAGTTTCTGGAGAACAGAACCTGTTCCTTACCGGTATCTAGAACCCGGGATACGCGTGGGTCTCTCAGGCGGTGGAGGTGCGGCGTTCCCGTGCCAGGCACTGCGCTCACTTCCCAGCAATGTGAACTCTGGGCCAAATATTCAAATGTGGCTCTGAACCTTGTACATATATTTGCAAAACTTCAAGCTGGATAATTGGACTTAGCGTTACGGCCTTTTGAAAGCTACATTTCCAGTCGTGTTGCGTGCGCTGTTTTTTCTCCTCCCTTTCTAATTGCCGTCTTTTGCTGTTTTTAAGACCTGCTTCCACACACCACCAGCCTTGTTGCTGCTTCCCAAGCACCACAAGCGAGGCACGGCGTTAATAAGGAGCTCGGCTGGGTGCCTAATGACATGCACAAAGCCCTCGACCGCGCAGGAGCCATCTCCGAGCCCTTCTGCATGCGCCGGGGGACAGCAAATCCCCCGGCACTCGCCGGCTTCGGGTTCCTACGGTCGGTTTGGGAAAATAAAAAGGCCTGCCGCAGCGCCCCGGCTCCTTTGTGCCTCGCTTTGATTTTCGTGTGCATCTAACTAGAAAGCTTTTCCAGGCTCCGTGTAGGAGGAGCGGTCGCAGGGGAGGCGGGGAGCGGGGCTGCCTCCATTGAGCCAGCTCTGTATTGCAATTATTGGCAGGCAAAGCAAACATTTCATTTCCCCCTAATTAGCTGCAGTTTACGGAGGCAGGTTAATTTGGAGCGCCGCGCCCTGTCTGCGCAACAATCCCCTCTCGCTTTATGTCATTCTTCCATAGTTGGGGAGCAGGCTGTGGGCAAAAGGGGGTTTTTAAATGCTTTTCAGAAAAGAAAACGGGGAAAAAAATCAGAGCACCCATGTTCTGTGCTGTATTTTTTCCCCCCTCAAAGAGCTGAAGCTCAGGTTGCCAAGATTATATGAAAATGGGGAGAAAAGGGCGATTTTGGAGCTGCTGTTACATCGTCACGCTGTGTTTATCTCAGCTGCTTTTCCTTATTTCAGCTGCTTTTCCTTCCTTCAGGGAAGCTCGAGCTCGCTGTGCCTGGGAATATTTGTCTACAGCCTACTTAAAAATAAATAAGCAAGAAAAGTGGGTCATAACTTCTGCAATCTCAAGGCCTGACCTTTCTACTGTACGTGGTCAGTGCTGCTGCGTGCGCAAAGCGAGACAAACTTGCGGCAAATGAACGGAGAAATCGGGGGCATTTCTTCTTCGCAGAGCACCGGATTTCTGTTTAAATTTTTATGACGTTTTCTGAAGGTGTTTTAGAAAATATTAGGCTTTTTGAAAAAAAGCTTTTCTTAAGGTTTAATTCATTTATTTCTGTATTTCCACTTCAAAGATGTGAATTTCGCATTCCCGGCGGTGGAAACTGACTTAGGAACGTGTAGGCAGCCACGTTGGGAAACCAGCAGAAAATCACCCGGGATCTGGCAACCTCTGCTCTTCATCAGTTTCTGAACCATGTTTTGAGGGCAAACCTCATCCCCACCACTTGAATCTTGCCTGTAGGCTGCACCCCAAGGCAGCGCGGGGGCCACACGAGCGACTCGGTTTATTTATGCTCCCTTCCACTGCCCCCCCTCCCCAGCTCCGGTTTGTTTGTCTGCTCCTACCCAGTCGTAGAGGCAGGAAACAATAGGTGGCCTTGTCCTGGGTGGCTGGAGCTTCAGGCCCTGAGATGGAAAGCTGATGCTTCTGAGCCTTGGAAGGCGGTCAGGAGCGGCAGAACAGTGCCGGCTGCTGAAAATGTCTCCGTCCCCTCCCCTTTGTGGAGTTTCTGAGGGGACTGAGAGTTCTCGCAGGGTCCTGGCTTCAGCAGCAGAGCAGCACAAAGGCCACATTGAGAATAGCTGCTGGGGAAGCCCTCCTTCCTTGCCTGCCCTGTAAATGCAGTTCTTTCTCCATGAAAAGCCCTGACATCAGCTCTTGGAAAAATCCAAGTGCTTGTGTCATGGAAAATAGCTGAGGCACTTGCTTGGGCTGGGGCTGAATGACCGGACTGTGGATGAGACTCCTCTGGAGATGCTTTTCTTCTGCCCCTTCCAAACGCTGCTGTTCATAGAGAAATGGAAACCCTTCCCTTCTGGAAGTGGGACAGCGAAGGGTGCCTAGGGAAGAACTACCACGGGCTACAGCGTGCTTGGAGTGCACCTTGATGGGCTGTGTTGGCTACTCCGGATTTTCCAGCCTAAAAGGAAAACTGAATAGCACATTCTAGGTATGTGTAGAAACACTGGTGGGCCAGGAAAACAAAATACAGTATTCACCAGGATGGAGGTTTTTGCTGATGCTTTATTAGGGCCCATCCAAGCTGCTGGGAAGGTTGAGAAGATGGAGAGCTGCGGGGTCAGCCCAAGAAGACAGTAGCTTCAGAGGCTCTCAGGCCACAGCTTTATGTTTCCTGGGTTCCTTCTGCGAAGGCAGAACTAAGTCTGCTGGCAAAGCTGTCAGTAATCTAAAGCTAATAATGCCACGAACGATTCTTCCATGAGTCATTGCGTCAGCTGTGGTTGTTGCCTTGGACTCCTACAAAAATAACATGGAAACTTTTATTGCTCAGCTCTGTTTCGCCTCCTTGTGCACTTGCTACGGTTTTAGGATCCATACATGGGCTCTGGGTGGTCCCAGGAATCCTTTTGTTTTCCTCCTTCACTCTGGCTGTTGTGCTGCACCTTGTGTTGTGCTCTGCTGTCACCAGTCTGCAGCTGGTTTTATTTTGAGGAAGAAAACTGCTTTCCTG
This sequence comes from Heteronetta atricapilla, assembly GCA_011075105.1. NCBI lineage: Eukaryota > Metazoa > Chordata > Aves > Anseriformes > Anatidae > Heteronetta > Heteronetta atricapilla. The sequence goes on along the minus strand of CM021754.1, from coordinate 4,431,718 downwards.
AGCTGACGTCCTGTGATACGGGGAAGAGATGACACGGAGTGGCTTTGTGCACGAAGTGGGTTAATGCTCGGGTAAACAGACCCGATGTGTTCAATCGGTGGTGTCCACAGAATAGCTGCTGTGGTTGCAGCTGCACTTTGTGGGCAGCGCAGGGAAATGGCAGACTTGTGTCTGCGTTTTTTCTTGGTTGCTAATAGTTGCCCACTTGCTGCATCTGTGTTTCTCTCGATCCGCCTGTCATTTGCTATCTCATCAGTTCCTTTTACTCGCCCGCTGCCCTGTGCAGAGCGCGTCTACCCCTTTTTGTTGTGGCAGAAGACTGCCTTTAGCTCTATATTAAGGTCGCATTGGTACTGCTTTTGTTCAGGTCATGTCAGCACTCTGCCACAATACCTTTCTCAGGGCTTTTAAGCCCAGCAAACGAGTGGCTGGTGGCTATGTGCGTCTGCAGACTGGGGGAATATAAATACACAGATGGTTTTGTTTCTTTCAAGATGCAATTCTGAGAACTACCTGTGAAATGGCATTTCAGGCATCCATATTCACTGTACTTGCAAGGCACCTCCTTAAACCTACTTGATTTACACAGAAAATGCAGCTTTTTCTGTCTGTTATCGGTGCAGGTCCAACCAGGGCATCAAAAATGAAGCCTTAGAGGTATTGAGGGGAGCTGCACACGTTAGATGCATTCGAAATCAAGTTGTGAAACCGGTGACGTTTAAGCGAACAGACTTCAGTCCTTCCATTTCAGGATCTCTTTGGGTACAGATGAGGAAGAGGAGAGTAGAATCCAGCTCTTCCTCCCAGAAATAGAGGGGGCAGCTGACCAGTTCTGTCACCAGCATCCACGGAGGTGGTGCTAGGAGAAGGCCTCCCATTGACTCGTTGCTTGGTGGAAACCTTCTGAAGCAGGGTGATGTAATTTTAAATAGCTATGGTTTGGGGCTTTTATTCAGGGGAGGATAAGACTTGGAGTTAATCTTTAGTTTTCTTCTTCTCTAAGTGTGTGGAGAAGACGAAGCAGCCTGTAATTACTTCTCATCTCTGTTGGGTTTGGGGTAGTTGGGTGCTTTTGCTGTTTTTTTTTTCCAAATCCAGAATTTTCGGAGAGGGTTGGTCTGTAGCGAAGCAACGCCTTATTTAAATGAAACTAATAAAGCAATGAAGAAGCTTCTATTGCAACTGTTCGTCTCCTAATTAAAGATTAGTTCCGTCAAGCAAGCAGTTCTGGGCTGTTCTCTTTTGTGTGGGTTTCACAATATTTCTTACTCATCTCAGCACAAGTTGTAGTAATTTATACTTCCACTGAAATACACACAAGCTTAATTTCAGGCATGTGAGTAGTCCTGCTGAAGTAAAGGGAACTAAAGTTAGGCCCATGAGTAAATATTTCCAAGGTTGAGGCTCTTGTCTGAATCTAAATATTTTTTTCTTTGATCAGGTTTTGAGATAGCAAATACTTGAAATCTAGTAATATTTTAGCATGGGAAGGGAAAAAAAGGCAAAACAACAACAAAAAACACACCAACAAACCCAACATGGTTATCTGAGTGCTGTGCTATTTATGGTCAGATATATTTTCAACCTCCAGGGCTGGAATGGAATGCTTTGTACTGCAGGGAGCTGGGAATCCTTCCTCGCTCTGGTGTGTTTTGACACACTAGATCTTAAAACTATCTTTTTCTGTCTTGGCTTGAAGGTAGCTTTCAGGCACCGGTCCAGTACTGAATGGTGCATGCATGTGTGAGCTAACTTGGAGAAGTGTCATTTTGAATCCACAGTGGTACAAGTTGTAGGTATATTTTTCTCACTCGGCTTTCCGGTAAATAGATTTTACTAATGCAGCATGACTAACAAGACATACTTTTAGTAATTTGATGCATTTAAATTGCTTAAATTATTTGACCCAGTATTTTAAAAACAGAATGTGACTTGGCTTTTAATTGTTCCTGGTATTTGGGAGTTGAGAGAGTGGAACAACTTGTTTGAAAATGTGCTGATGTTCATCAGTTATCAGACAAAACGTCTACAGGGTTTTATCATGGAGCCTAAACTTGCCAGCTCGATCTGGAATTAAACCTCCAGCTGTTAACCGCGCCCTGCCGTGCCTACAGCCTGCGTGGTGTTTACAGTAGTAGGTGAAATACATTTTATATGTTATATATGGTGCCGAATGAAATAAAGCGGTGAGGGGAGGTTCAGTACTACTTCCAAACTTAATGCTGTGTCCAAGTGAAGGTCAGCGGCACTGGGACACAAATAGCTGAGGAATAAACTCACGGGGGACTCTGTTGTGTACTTTGTGCTCCGTTTATCCGGTGGCACTGTGCCATAGCGTGCAAGTGATGTAGTGACTGGGAACTGAGGGACATCTTCAGCTAAGAAATGTCAGGTAGAGTTCTGCTAGGGCTTGGGGAAGAGAAAGGGAACTTCTCCTGGCTGGCGTGGATGTTACAGGTGTATTTATGGTCTCAGCCGCCTCTTCCATCTCTCATTTCTGTGACTTCACACCTCTGTGGGCTGGAGCTATTGCAGGCCTTGGAGGGGAGTTTTCTGGGGGTCTTTACCAGCCCCTTCCTCTGCTGTCGGCTTCACCCAGCACCTCCATGGCCACGCTGGGTGCAGAATCATCAGTTGTCAGGAGACTGGGACCTGCCTTGGCCTTGCCAGCACTGGGACCATGACCCACTGCCGCCGCCCTCCCTCTGCCAGCCAGGGAGTAGGGTGAAACTGGGGAAGCTGGTGGGCGGCCGAGGGCCTCCAGTGCTTCCCAAACCTCTCCCGGCCTCCTGCGGCCTGCAGCAGGCCCTGGGGGAAGGCTGAGCCGGGAGGCAGCCAGCATCGGCTCCCGGGGGCCTCCCTCATGGGCCTAGGCCCGAACGCCATTTCCCTTGTGGGCCTAGGCCCGAGTGCTGCTCGGCTCTCCAGCACTAATGCTGACGGGTTGTGCCGTACCCAAAATCGTGAGGACAGCTGTGGCCTCGGAGGAGGAAGCTGCGAGGTTTTGGCTGTCGCTCAGAGCTTCTCTGCTCCCCATTAACGTCAAAGCACAGGAAGAAATCCTGAGGATTTCAGCTGGGGGGAAAAAATACAGCTTGAAAAAACTTCAGTGTTTCCTTTATAAATAACATCAACAGCTTGTGTACAGTAAGTTGAAACGTTGTTCGTAACTTCTAGACCTCGAAAATACATCATCTGCACTTGGTGCTTGAACACATAATAAATAGCTCTGAACCAACTAAAACAGTGCAACAGGGAGCTAATTTTACTTTGTTAATGGCTTCTTTTGCTGTAGGAGCTTAAGCCTGGAGTTCTGGGTGCTTGATAAGGAAGCCTATGGAACAAAAGTTTTCTCCCATCCAAGTATTTGTTAGCGGTGTTAGGGAATTTTTATGCAACTCAAAAGCAAGTGTGTTAGATTTAAAAAAAAAAAAAAAAAAAAAAAAGTATAATCTTAACCATCTTACCATCTTTCCCTGCCTTTGAAGGGATGATGGTTTGTCTGCCCCTGGATTTCTTTGTTTCCCTTTCTGCTCTTTGAAAGCGACGCTTGGTTATTGCTGCATCTGCTTACCGTGCGGCATTCAGGCTGGGCTGGGTTGGCCTGGGATGACTTTTGTTTTCTTTGCTTTAGGATTCAGGCTGTCTGTCCCGCACAAAGCAGTTCCCTGCTGACTGAGATCCGCAAACGGCAGGGCTGAGTGCTGGGGCGATGTGGCTTTGCAGGTGGAGCAGGGCGAGGAGAGGCTGCGTTCGCTGCACCTTGTTTATTTGAATCTGTGGATTTCCCAGCTTCTGAGGTGGAAGTAATGATTCCTGGCTTTTTGTGGGGGAAAGAGGACCAGCACTTCTGTGCAGTCTGGGTGCACCTTTTCTTTAACTTGATAAAATTCTGTGCTGCTTTACCCATGGGTCCTGAAGGCTGATACGAACAAACCTGTCTGTCCCTTTGTTTTTGAAGCTGTTGGTTCGTTTCAGCTACATTTGCTGCTGCTCTCTTAAGAGATGGCAGGTGTCTTGCCCTGTGCAGTTACCGTCAGGAATAGGCAGCCACCACTGCCAGTGTCATTTGAGTTCCTCTTGCCTCGTGTGTCATAAGGTGCTCATCGTGGAGCGCCTAGCATTCAGCCTTGCGTAGGGGCTTGGTGTGTGTGAGCTGGCCAGTGCTTCGTCTGTACGCAGTTGAGTTGCTATTTGAAGCGAGGGATTACGTTGGGTGCTTCTTCTCTGTATCCAGTTATGTTTTCCAGGTAATTGGGAAGGAGTTAGCAGCTCTGAGCCTGTGCTTTTCCCAGCTGGGCCGCTCAGCGTGGCACCGAGGACGAGAGGATGTGAGGTGCTCCTCCTTGGAGAAAGGAGCCTAAAACCCGAGGTGTGCGTCCGGGGGCAGGCTTGTGGGCAGTGCTCGAAGCATCCGTGTTGTAATGCTCCAAAGTGCTCTTCGGGAGCGGTTTGCTTCTGCCATTGGAGCATTTCTGTTGGGCAAGGCCATTGCTCAGCTCAGCTGGATGTGGTTGGAGGCGGTGCCTTTGGGAGCGTCCTGCACTGCTGGCAGTTTTGTTTTCTACTGCAGAATATTGTTCTTTACTAGGTCTGCTTAAAAAAAAGTCATTTAATGCCCTGCTAACTTCTGTGGTATTAGATTTGTTTTTACTTGAATCTCCTCCTGACCCTCACCTCGTTGCTTTTTGGAAAGCCTATGTAAACAGGAAAACCCAAGTGCAGTAAGGATAACTGGTGTGGGGGGGGAATTATCAGCTACAACAATTGTAGATGTACTCGTTGAGAACAAAAGGTGATTTATCCTTTATTCGTAAGTACACGTACATGTCTAAATGTTTGTATTGCTTTCCAGCCGAAGGACCTGAAAAACATTTAACAAGTATCAATGGTGCAGCTAAATTTCTGAAAAGTTTTGAGAATAAAGACTTGTTTTTTATAAAAGTAGAGGCTGGTACCTTAATTTAGGTGGTGTACGCCTTGCTCTCTCATTTTTTGGTGATAATTCAAGGGGAAAATATCCAGGTTTTATTTGTCTTACTTGTTTCTATGTCTCTTATTTGTTAATTTAAAAATTCATATACGCTTCTTCCTCTCTTTAACTCTGAGTTCCTGTTGCTTATGTTCTTTGTGTGTCCCAACAATAATATTTGGAACAGTTAATAGAATTTCAGCTTCACTTTATGCTGCTGTACTTGTCTCAAATTTGGCAAGTTGTTAGGCTCATGAAAATAGGTAGAGGTCTTTTTAGGAGACATCAGCGTGAGCTCCGATATTCCTGGACGCCACGGAACCCACGTGGGAGGGACGTAATGGGAATGTCACAGCTATAGGAGAATTGTCAGTGGGAGTTTGGGCTTTCTTGGACACCAGGACAAAAAAAAAAATCAAGCCATGTTAATTTTTACTGTATGGAACTAGTTGTTAGGAGAGGAAGGTGATCCATGAGCCACTACACTCTAATGAGAAAGGCCTACAGGACGCTGGATTTGGTGGCACAAATTCTGCTTCTGTTCTTTATTCTTTTTGAAACCTTAAGCATCCTGATAATTTTTTGCCTGGTTGAATCAACAAACTAATAATTTGCTGAGGCAGAAGAATAGAAAAGCCTTGGTTGTTCTCTTTCGAAGACATTACGGAGGTGTAAAATAACTTTGTATTTAAGTGTTGTTAACAAGCGTAATATTGAGAACCAAACAACCAAAGACAGTTCATTAAACTTGTTTCTTCTTCTTTTCAGGTTTCCTCTCAAAAAACCTACAAGGTGAGTTGCTGAATTTTAACTGTTTATACGTATGCCAAATCATGGTACAGCATTTTTGAAAGAGGAGAGCAGTGTGTGCAAACGTAGGTAGAAGTACCCAGTATAGATGCGAGGAAATTAATATCCCGGTCAGGATGAGGTGCCAAAAATACAGCTGGTGCTGTGCTCAGAGTGCACGGCATAGTGTTACCTTTTGCTTTTGTTACGTACCCTGGCAGCTCATTTTACCTGGGGGTTGAGATGGGCAGAGAAGCGATGCTGTGCTGGTGCACGATGTGCAGACACTTGCTCTGGGGACTGTGGGGTGGGTATTCTGAGTCCTTTAATTGTTGCATCTATAAACATTGACTGTTTGGTGGGAGAGGAGGTGGAGTTAAGATTTGAGGAGGCTTTTCACTCTGTAACTATTCTGAGGGAGACCATTTTTCCCCTTGAACTCAGTCTGGGAAGAAACTCAGAGGTGAACCTAACGTGTACCTTCTTATCTAGACGATCTTAGAGGTCATTTCCAGCCTACATGATTCTGTGATTCTACGATCTAAACTTCACGTTAGCAAACAGAACTAGTGAAGCTTATTTCCAGAACTAGTTAAGGTTGAGCAGTGCTGTTACGGCACAGCAGTCAGGATCCATCTGCTTTGCTTTGACACAGACACGGCAGCATTCTGAGCAGAGAGTCTCCAGCTGACAAGAAGCAGAAGGTTGAACGCTGCAGCAGCACACACGACTTTGATCCGACAGGTAAAGTCTTAAAACTTCACAGCTGAAGATCTAGGCTTTGATTTGAAAAGTGCTGGGGATCAGAATGAAACCGGTTTTAATGTGTCAACAGATGTGGTTTTTGAGAGTTGTGCTCTTCTGTGCTGGCAAAGCCCTTCGGAAGCACGCAGGCATTGAAATGAATACGGGCTTGCTTTTAAACGTGCTCATCGACAAAGTAGCTGTTAATTATTCAAGAATAAGCCTAGATTAGTGGTATCAGTGAGTAGTTATAACTGCTTCCTCTTTCAGAAAAGCTAGTCTGAAATTTCAGGAGGCAAATACTGTAATTAGTTGTGGGTAGCTCTCTGGCTGTTTTCGTAGAAAAAAGTGTGAAATCTGAGACCTTACAGACTCGACTAGCTCTGGTATTCCTTGTAAATTTTTTCTGAAGGTTAGTGGATTTTGAACCATCTCTGCAGAGTGAATTTGTGCTTTCCGACATGATGCATTTTAAGATGAACTTCTGTTTTTTAAAGGATACGCTATCCTATTTTTTAACCTTCTGAAAGGTTGTATCTGGGTCAGCTTGGTCAACCTGTCCAGTGCTGTCATGGAAATTAGGATGCATGCAGGGATTCTTCCTTCCCTCTGCGAAACACTAACCCAGTGACTACTATGTGTGTTCATGAAATGCATGACAGGCTGTTGCCTGAGCCTCCTGGCCCCATGCAATGTGCTTTTTTCATGTCTGTGCATTCTGCTGTTTAGCCCAGTGATTTCCCTGGGGCTCATGGAAGAGACAAGAGTTGAATCTAAAGGTTGTAGAACTTGTAGAATGTGTTTTTGCACAAGGCATTTGAAGCTGATGTTTATAAACCATCCTCTTCGTTAATGCTTCCTGCCACTAGCTGCATGACTCCTTCCTAGTGTGCACAAAATAAATTAAAATGGGCTTTTAACATTATGTTTAAAAAAAAAGCCCTTTAAGGGAGAGAACCTAAATTAGTGGCTGTCTTCTTTTCCTTAGTCCTTGGGAATACATAATGTAAAATTATTTTGGCTGGGGGAGGTCTCGGGCTCTGAAGTTGGTTTGCAGAAAGAATTCTTCACAAGCAAACTTCAGGAGTCTGCTAATCTTAAATTGATGCAAGTAATTCCGATTGGAGAGCTGCTACCTGGCACCACTGTGCAATGGTTATGATCTGGTCTAACAGATGAACTCTGTACTGTAGCCTTCATAAAATTCCTTTCTTTTTAAGGGGTAAATTCAGAATGCTGAACCACTGTGCATATGTTTATTCCTTGCTCTGGAGATGAATGTTACCAGAGTTTCTATGCTTGGACTGTTTTTTATCCGGAAGATTTTCTGTAGTTCATAGCCAAGAACTTCTTTTATTGTCTCAAATTCTGTAATAGATTCTTTGTGGTGTTACCTGTGTCTTCATGCTCGTATTATTCACCCCTTATTCCAAGTGTTTCACCTACGTTTTGTTCACATCCTATTTGTGTTTTGCACGATTTAACCTAATAAATCAGTCTGTGTTTTTCATTAAGTTTTTTTTTTTTTTTTTTTTTTTTTTTTTTTCATGTTTGGTCTCCATATTTTCTATATCTCTTTCTCCTTTTCTCCTGCTCTCGTGCAGATAGCTCCTCCAAGAAGACAAAGTCTAGTTCGGAGGAGAGTAGATCCGAGACGTATGGTAAGCTAAAGCAGCCGATGCAGCCTTGCACCTTTGCAGTCTGCTCCATGCTTTCTGTCTGTGCACCCGAGGCTTTTATCCTTTACGTGATCCGCATGGTTGGCTCTGCAGCAAGGAGTGGGAAACTGGGTTTAAATGTTGCTTCAGTGTATCAGCTTGTAGTTCTTGTAGTGGCTGGAAACTAACCCGTACGTGGCAAGCACAGGCTGGCACCCGTGTTCTCCTGTTCTCCGTTCCTAACTGGGAAAACCTGGTGGGGCTGCTGTTCTTGGAGATCCTGTGCCACCAGGTATTTTTGGCATTGTGCGAAGACACGGCTCGTGCGGGACTCCAGAAGAGGTTTTGTAGCTGGAGAACAGTCTGTGTCTTGCCCTAACTGTAGGGGTTAATCTGGGTGAACTGGTAATTCATATTTTGCATTATCCGTAGAGGATCTTTTATCAGTTCCTTTCTACTTTTTTTCACAGAAGTGGAAAAAACATGCTCAAAAATAATTTTTAAAAATGTAAGAATATGGACTTAAATCATCCCTTGTATGAATTGAACCATTCTTCATTCCAAAGTGGGGCTAACTTCCCTGGTACTCCTGTATTACCGTGTATTACTGCGTAGTGAGCTTGTAGGCTGGAACAAATTGGCGTATAACAATTTTGGGACAGGATTAGCTCCACGTCATTATGTTGCCAGCACGCTTTGACCGGTGCTGCTGGAAAGAACATGCACCAAATGGAGCCTGTTTGCTCATCCGCCCTTCTACACCTTATATCAGATACGTCAGTCTTTAGACCGGGATGCTCTCTCCATCCTACCTTTATGGTAATGACATGTTGGATTTGTGATCCCTAAAAAGATTTGCACTCCTCTCTTAGAAAATTCAACGTTGCAAGTTTTCACAAGTTGGTGGGTGGTCTTCTGAATCCTACCAGCTTCCAAGACCCTTGGACATAGACTGAATCTGGCCAGTCCTGCCACGTTTCACGTTTCTAAGCTTGTTTGTCCAGCTCTGTCTTGACTCCAGTCATGGGCTGGCTTTCATGTCCTTTCCTATTTTGTTCTGGTATTTAAAATAGTCTGTGATACCTTCTGATTTTTCTCTTGTTGATAATTTTGCTTGCTGCATAACCTTCTGTGGGCTTTTGGACAGATGCACCGACTCTTCCAGTATCAGGTTTATTATCTCACTAGAATAAAACTGCCAGGTGTTACTGCCATCCAACTTCTCAAACCAGCTGTGTAACACAAAATGATGCTGTTGTAGCTCTGACTGTAAGGAACAATGAAAAATAAAAGCAAAACAAGCAACAAAGCTGTAGAGTTCCTTCTCAGGCACGTTAGCCCTTTAGGTGGCACAGCTTAGGGAGGTGTGGTCTGTTCCTTCTGTCAAAATGAGATCCCTAAACTTCCCCTGGAATTTTGAATCGCACACATTTCTTATTAAAAACAAACCAACCGACCAAAACCAACCAACCAACCAGGAGTTATGTGACAGTTATGTTCCTCGGGGTGTGAGACTTCAGCAGAGACTGTGAACAGGTTTGGAGAGAGCTTCGGTAGAGCTGGAAACTCATCCCAGAGAGACCTGGCCTGCTGCAGCTTACGTCTTCCTCCTCAGAAACAACAAACGAGGAAACAACCCGCTCAGCAAGCACGTATTTTAGGGTGATGTTTCTGATGAGCTTATGTTGAAGCCCTGACTAGTTCTTCCCTTCGCCAGGTTGATGCTGGCTAAGGACAGCGCAGGTTGACTAGCTCCCTACGGCTTGAACCTTCATTAAGTTTTGCCTAATGCTGCTTACCCGTAATATACTGGAGGTGCTGTCAGACTATTCTAGTTTAATTACAGGAAACATTTGGTATGCTTAATGGAATGTATCTGTGTTTATACTTCTCCCTCAGTCTGTACAGTGTCCTGGTTTTTCATGTATGGCAGAAAGAAACACGACTTCCTAACTTAAGCCTTCACTTCCCCCAAAGTTTCCTGCAGATGCTCTGTCCATGTCCAGTATCTATGGGAGCAGTTTCCACTCATCCTTCCTTTCCGATGGCCTTTTCTGTTGTGGACCTTGCCCTGCCTTTTGTCTCTACCCTCCTCTTTTCCCAGGTTCTGTGGTATGTGCAGAGAGGTTTGCTGTTTGCTTTGGAAGGGACCAAAATATTTAAAGACCTGCAAGTGGAAATACTGTATTGATATTTTTCCTGCTGGTGACTGGATGGTAACTGGCTCTTTTTTGGATAGCCCTTGGAAAGTGAATAACAGAAAAGTCTTGAATGACAGCAGGAAAACAAGTTGAGACTCTATATATGTTTGTTCTTACCTCTCAAAATTCTTAATTAAGGAGCAATAGGCCAGAATTTGAAGAATATAAGTGGCTTGGCTGGGGAGAGTGGTTAGGTAGGGAAATTATTCTGATAGACAGAAGTTGATTTATAGCCATATCAAACTTGGAGTGAGGTATTTTCTCCCATAAATCCAACCATCTCATATCTGTGTACTCAACAAGGTCTAGCCGATGAGAAGAGAGATTGAGTGTAATTTCAGGTATGCTGTAATTAACTAATTAGCGCTATAACCATCCACAATGCTTGACACCTCTTTCTTGAAATAGAATTCCCGGCTCTTAAACAAACTTGTTAAACAAAATTGCTTATAGCTTTGAGGGTGAGAGGTTAGATATTGGTTACTTGCTCCCTAACGATACCTTCCTTTATATTTACTAATTATAAGTGTCCAGCCCAGATGCTAGACTAGACCTTCTGCATACTCTTCCCCATACTGCCTCCAACTCTGGGGGAGGTTTTTAGATCTTTTTTGTTTCCCAAATCCAGATTTTGCCCCTGCTGACATGTTTTTAAATGGAACCCTGGAGAATCTGTCCTTACTCTTCCTGTTTTGTTCCTTGCAGTTCTTGTCAGCCTTGTGTCTTTATGTTGTGACCATTTTTTCCAGCCTCTTAAAAGGACTCTTGGGAGCCCCTCATCGCTCCCCTTATAATAGCCAGAAACGGCTCGGAGTGCAAGGGGCACTCGACCACAGGGATTGAATGTGTCGTTGCCATGGGAGCAGATAGTCCTATTTTTAATGGTTAAAATACATTGTTCTTTTCTTCCAGAAAGGTTACCGAGCTTTGTTTTATGAATGGTTTTCAGTGCCATTGTTATTCGCAGCCTTATCAGGACATTATATACCGCAGCAATTTCCAACGGTATAGTTTGTGCTCTGGCTTTACATGACTTCTGTTACCAAGTTAGTGGAAGAATCTGAGGAATGCTGCAAATATGTCATTTGGTATGAAGAACATGGCGATAACTCGAATGAAGCGAAATTCAGAATTTCATCCGATGAGAAATTGCCTTTATAAAAGCCGACGGTTTTATTTATTTTGTGGAGCAGGGCTTCTGGAAATATTTTGGTGGAAATCAAGCCTCCCAACTGAAGTGAAACAGTTGGACAGTCTCGAAACCCCGAGGAGTTTGTTTTTGTTTATTGAATGATTCATTTCAAATCACTATATTAAATTGCATTTTCCCATTGTGGCCTCATGCCTCCAGGGAGGTTAGAGTTCACGAGGCTCCTCCCGTGCAGTGTCCCACACAGTTGGATCAGAGGAAAAGCCCCATTATGTTATGGGAGATGTAATTCATGGCTCCGTTCTCTCTTGTGTGTTCGGTTTTCAGAACGAACTCCTGCTGTATTTGTTAGGCCCTGCTGGGGAAATGAATTTTCATATTTAATTGAATAGCTTCAAAATATTTAGGATCCGCAGAGAAGAAGATGAATGATCCCTTAACTGAAGAAGTTCACGGACAAGCAAAAGGCATGTCGGGACTGTTGAGACAGTCATTTTACCATGATGTGTAAGTGACCGGGAGAGGCTGGGACTTTACCCTTTCCTGCAACCCTAAAGGCTCCCGTGTAAGGGGGCTGGAGAACGGGACACAGCGTCTCGGAGGGAATAGTGCCACCTATTGAAGAGTTGATCGTTTTAGCTTTTTCTCTAATTCCTTTTTTATCTGAGCCTGGTGATTTCTAACGGCTTTCACTTCTAATCTGAAACCTCTAACTACAGCTAGTGGCGGCTGATGCAGTTAGCTGCTTTGCTGCACTCTTGGCTTGAGTAATCGACAAGTCTGGGGAATTGCAGTATGCATGAAGATGAAAAAGGATTTTAAGGATTTTTTCCTTCTACAAAATTTTATGAATCCACTCAAAATACAAATGTACTTAAAACATAGTCACAGTGATGTTTCCTTATTTCAATAGGCTGTCATGTGAAAGAGAATACGGGACTAAGAGAATTATTGATTTGATTTTGAATGTTGTCAGTGATGAGTTCCTTTGACCTTGTAATCTTTCTTACACTTCAGCTGGAAAAAAAAAAATGAAATACCTTGGTAAGGTTCTTCAAAAAGAATGATTCATGATTTCCATCCAGGAAACACTGAGAATTGGAACACCCAGGCAAAGAGTGAATGAATCGCGCATCAAAAGCTGATTGCCACTTGCTAACGTGGGCTCTTCAGTGTTCACCAACCTCGTAGGCTTTACTTGAAGTGGGTGAAGTTGCTGCTCAGTGTTTTAAAGTACGAGTTCCTGTAGGTACTTGTGGCAGTAACATGGCAGTAACAGCTGCTGAAAACTTCACAGTGCTTATTTTTGATCTGACGTGGACAAATACGGGGAAGAGGCAATGCTGGAATAATTTGGGATCGTGTCAGCCTAATTTCTGTTACCTTCCCATTGTAAAATTAAAAGGTGCTCTTGGGTGGAATTGAGACTTGTGGTTTGAAACTGATCATTCCTAAAACTTAAGTCATACTCTGCCAGGCCAGCTTTTGGTGCGTCTCCTAACGCATTGCCTCTGCGTTGGCATCACGTTAATGCCAGAAGGGAGCTTATCAGTACCCTCGATCCAAAGGTTACTGGTTCTGGTAAAGAGAGAAATTCCGTGGAAGAGCAGCGAGTACACAGGGCTATGCTGTGCCTTTAAGCAAGGAAAGTTCTTATGAGTCAAAAGATTAGTTAGTGTCTTACTCATAAAACCTGCACGTCTGGCAGCAGGGTTTAAAACGAGCTGTTTTTATGAAATAGCATATGTTCTCTTTCCCACACCCCACCCTGGGGCATCATTCTTGTGAAGTGAGACTTGAAGAAGCTTGGTCATATAGAAAAATGGGAGGTACAAAAGGGAGAGGCATGTTCTTTCACTTGAGCATATAAAGAGGGTGTGAAAGGTGGTTTTTTTTTCCTCTTGTCTGCTTTCCCCTCGCACCCATTCCATCAGCTTGCTGCGGATCGCAGCGGGTAGCGTAATTTGTTTCTCCTTTATCAGCAGAAGGGGAGTCGCTGGGATGGGATTCTGTGACCAGATGGCTGCTGAAGTGCTGGAAAGGAACCTTTCCCACCGCTCCCACACCTGTCTTCATGTATGCCACGCTCAAGGAGAACAGGGCTGACTGGGTGGACAGTGTTTTCACTTGAGGCTCTTCATTTCCATTAGGAGTTGCTCCAGAGACATAAAAGGAGCCGTGCCTGGTACGGGAGTGATTTAAAGCGTGGATGTGACTCCACAGTCTCTTACAATTCATTCCTTAAAAATGATTCCAGCAAAGACAGCTTTGCTGGGGCAGCATCTTCTCAATTTCCTTTGCCCCTTGCATGCTAAACAACACCGCTACAATTTTGGCATCTGATGTGGAGGAGAACTCCAAGTCTTTCTCGAGACGCTGGTGTCAGAATTCTGCCTGATGTGGCTTTAGAAATGAAGAAGCAAAGCAAGCTGTTAGAAAGAAGGCTGATGTTTAGTAGCTAGTGGTTTCTGCTATGTAAATAAAAAAACATCCTTGAAGCATTTTGCAGAGTTCCTAAAGTTGCTTTTCAAGATAAAGGCTCCATTGTGGTAGGCTTTTGCAGCTGCTCTTAGGGAAGTGCTCTGCAAGGAATATGCTGGGGCTGCTACTTCCCCCCCCTTTTTTTTTCCTTGTTTCATTTTCAGGTGAACAACAGACATAGCTATTGGACTAGATGATGGTAGAGGTCTTTTCCAACCTGAACAATTCTATGGTTCTGTCTAGCACTTCACCTTTTCAAAGTGCTGCACCTCCTGAGTACATTTATCCCCGCTGTCTATTTATGTTCACAGCATCCTGAGGCTTCCTGGGAAAAAAGACAATTTGCCTTTGATGTCACGCGGCAAGTTAGAGGAGGAGCAGATTCAAACTCACATCTCCTGGGATTTTGGCCCAGGACTTAGCCCAGCAATAGCTCAGTGGGAAGCACAGTCTTGATTTCAGAAGACTAGCTAAGTGTAGCACATGTGGCTCATCCTTCTTTACTGCTACTGATCTGCTTCTCTTGAATATTCTCACCTGGAACAGAAGGTGCCCCGAGACGAGATTTTTGTAGTACTAGCACAAGCTAACTTCTCAGTATTAGCACGAGCCATTTACGTTAGTTAGAAAGATTTGCAACCTGTTTATTTATTTATTAAAAGTAGCTTGTAAAAATTGTGTGGTGCTTTTGATGGTGTACGGGAACATGACAGCCCCGTGCTGCACTTTGAAGACCTATTGATACGGACAAAGGGAAATTGTGCTCATTGGTTCGTGTACATTGCTGCTCCTCTTTACAAGCTGCTTTTACCTCAAGTTGTGTCTGATGTGCCAGAGCTGTCTGCATCTCTGCTGTTGTATATCTCTGTTTTGTGTAACTGAAGCAATAAGCTTGACCTGTCTTGACATTCCTATCTGTTTCTGGACTGCTGCCCTGTTTCTGTCTCTCATATATTTTTCCCTCTGTTGTCTTGTACCAGTTTCTTTCAGTGCTCTGTGATTATCTAGGAGGATAAGGTTTTGGACTGATGCCTAGCTTGTGTCTCTTTGTATTTCTCTCCTTCTCTTTCTTCTGCCCTTTCCCCACCTTTCTTATGCAGGTCTTGTTCAACGGTGTGTTATTATCCAACGGGATGAAAATGGATTTGGGCTGACAGTCAGCGGAGACAATCCAGTCTTCGTGCAGTCCGTCAAAGAAGGTAAGCAGACATGCTAAATATGCTAGCCAGAGAGCAGCCTAGAGGGTTTTCGTGTGAATCAAAGAAATATGTGCATGAGCTGGAGTAGAAAACTCCAAATTCTTTCCTTATGGGTGGGATGGCTGTAGCTATCACAAACTTTGGAATAGATGTGCAAGGACAAAGAGTGTCACACTGCTGGGGTGCAGTGAACCTCCTGTGTCTGATGGATATGGAAACTGACCTCTTGCAACTGAAAGGGAGTAAGTTTATGCCTGGTAAGGTGGTGGATTGTGGTTTGGCATATCCACTACAAAATGGGAACAGAACTACTCTAGTGTAGATACTCAGAGATGTTAATCTGACGAAGAAAGAAGAAGCTTGGGTGAGTGTGGGAAGTAGCTTTGCATGGAACTACAGAAGCTCTTAAACTATTTTTGGTTAGTATGATTTTTATCGCAATTGGAACTAAATGGTGCCTTGCCTCTGTAGATGGAGCAGCCATGCGGGCTGGAGTGCAAACAGGTGACAGAATTATCAAGGTAAGGGCATTCACATCATCCGAGAAATAGATCCTTTGTATTAAATGAGCTCTTTCCCTGAAAGCAGGTCATTGATGTCTCTGCACTGATGTTTGCTTTTGCCTGTGGGATAGAGGAATGGTCTACGTTTTCCCTGTTCTGGGCATGTACAGTAACCACTGAAAGCCCTCTGCTGAATGTTAGTTTTGTTTTGGAGATCACTCTTATTTCAGAACTTCATTGGCAGGCTCAGCATCCTACAAGGTTCAGTTATCACGTGTACAGAAAAAAAGAGGGATCGGGGAGGGGAGCAGTGTGTTACTGATAATTACCTGCAAAGTAATTGGATTTTATTGGATTTTATTGTTACTCACATAACTGCACCCCAATCAGTGTTCTCTTTTAGTCCCAAACAACTAAGAAATCAAGTCATTAGCTAAAATCTAAGGCAGTGCTGCAAAACGATGGCTGTGCTAGAGCTGCTTTGACACAGCCAGAGCTGTGATTTCAACCAAGCATATAAATCAATGAAAAAAATGAACTGCCCTAAATTTCCTTCTGCCCAGTCAGAGGTGGGTTGTGCTTTCTCATGCTTGGTTGCTTGTTTTTCTTTGGTACGTGTGTATGGTTTTCTTTTTGTAGAGCTCTGCTCGCCGAGATAAACTTAGAGGGAGAAATTGTTTCTGTTAGTGTCTTGAAAGACAGTAATAGAGAAGAGAGGAAAAAATACTGTTGCTTGTTCTATTACATTGCTTATCGTGTAGTGTGTGGGGACCCAGTGGGATTTTTTCCTTGGTTAGAAATCAGTAGCTAACCACTGTTTACTTCCTTTCTCTCTCGTATCCCCAGGTGAATGGCACTCTTGTAACACACTCAAACCATTTGGAGGTGGTAAAGCTGATCAAGTGTAAGTAAAGGCATGTTGCTATTTTTGTCACTGCGCTCCTTTAAAAAGCGTGAAAGGCATCATTTTAAAGGATCGATGATTGATTCAGCTATCGAGCGACAAGGACAATCACATCCCATGCTGAGAGATAAAGGGTGTGTGTAAAACAGGCAGTAAAGTGAAACATGGGCTAATTTTGACTTCTTGGACTTGAGCTGATCCATGCTTCTGCTGATTCTCCTTTGCTTGGTATTTGAAATGACCATCAAACCTTGCCCACGCATCTTCCAGTTTTGATTTCCCCTTAAATCCATGGCTATTCAGGCCCTGTTAATACAGATTAAGTTGCTTACAGAGTGCTGACATTTCCAATGGAACTGAATTCTTGGTTGATTTTCTTGTACTCTGAAGAAAGCATTAGTGGTTCCTTCCACCCCAGCAGTTTATTTTGTGGTGTGAGCATATGTGTACGGTAAATGTAACCTGGTAGATCAGAAATTGCCTGGTGTTTTCATTAAGGTTGGCTATCAAGAAAGGTTTTGTATTGCCTGATAGTTAAATGGAGAGCTCTAAAACTGGGCTGGCAGTGCTCAGCGGTGTGAAGAACGAACAAATGAACGGTCTGAGTTGTGTCTCCAGGGGTGAGAACCTTAGAAATCTGCAAGTGTGGCTGAAATACGTCTTGTTCTTGTTCTCCCTGCAGCGGGTTCCTATGTAGCTCTCACTGTTCAGGGGCGCCCACCAGGGTCGCCCCAGATTCCATTGGCTGATTCTGAAGTGGATCTGGCAGCGTTTGGGCATATGTGTCCCGTCATGACATCGCCCCATTCGCCTGGCACATCAGGAAATGCAGAAAGGATTACTAGCCCGGTGCTTATGGGGGTAAGACTTAAAGTGCTCTTTCCAAAGAACCAGTTCAGCAGTGGAAAAAATGTAGTCATTTTTCTCGAAGGAATTGTTTTGAACTTCTTGCACAAATAATAAATTGGAATTGCAGTATTTGTCTGGCCACCCAGTGGGCATTTAATCACATGGGAAAAAATGTGTTGCAAGGAAATATCCTGTCCCATCTGAGATAATGCAAAGACAGTCAAGAGGTTATTCACAGGTTGTCTGTCTTTGAGATACACTGCAGTTTGTGTGGTATGAGTTGACACGGTGTCTGCTCAAAGCCAGACATTCTCTAATTTCTATTAAAAATTGGGCTGTAAGACATGCAGACACGTGACAAAGAAGAGCAAGGAAAGCAAATACACAAGTGTTTTTTTCTTTCTTCTTTCCTTCCTTCTTTCCTTCTTCCTTTTTTGTTTAATGGTCATAACTGTGTTCAAAAGTAGGAGTGAGTGATTACATTCTGCATAGGATAGGATTTGCAGAAACTTGAATTGCCTTTTGTTGTTTGTTTCTGGGCCCGTGTTTAGGAAGTAAGCAGAAAGCAGGCACATCCATTTTCCTTATCTTCCTTCGCTCCTTACAGCTCCACCAAAAAACCAGACCCTTAATTTCTCTGTATTTTCTAGGAGGAGAATAATATTGTCCACAACCAGAAGGTGGAGATTCTGAGAAAGATGCTACAGAAAGAGCAGGAGCGGCTGCAGGTACTGGAGCTGTTGCACGTGTACAGGAGGGGTGGAGGGAAGGGAAGGGGATGATGTGAATTAAAAAGATGGGTTGTTGAATCACTATTAAGTAGCTTATTCAGCATTCCTTTGCGTGGCTTGTGTTTCAGTTTAGCTTTTCTGTATACTGACCTAGCATCAGAGATCTGTCAAATTGCTTTGACTGGTGAAGTCTTGAATTTTTAGTCTTTGACAGGATTTGAAAAAAAATGTGGTAGTTTAAGTGGAAACGTACATGGCCGGTCAATGTGGTCTAATCCTAGGACATGTAAGCATCTTTGACTAACTGAAAGTGAGTCATTTCTCACCAGGAGCAACAATTGGCACCGTGCTCCTTGGTGGTGCTGAGTTATTGTGTCTTCAGCTGTATGCTCAATGTGGTTGTGATTAATTCAGTAAATCTCTAGAATGGAGTTACTTCATATGGCACAAGGCAAAGGAGAGCTGTATAAAGTAGACATTCCTTAGCAGTTACTTGATATGACAGTAGGTGTGCAAACATGCTGTTTATTATTTTAAATGTGTTAATGGAATGAAGATTAGTAGTAGGTTAAGATTAGTTGTAAGCTTTGATATTGAGCAGATACCGAGTGATGAAAGCTCATAAAATTACTTTTCAGTCTCTGCAAGAAGAGTATAGCCGATCATCCAGCTCACGACTGCTCAAGGAGATACAGGAAACAAAGAAGCACATTACTCAGCTGCAGGAGCAGCTGTCCAAAGCCACAGGCTGTACTCAGGTAACAAAATGTGTCAGGCTTCTCTCTGGTATGTTCTGGTTGAAAATTCTTGGGGGATGATGGTGTTCTGGGCAAGCAGGAGCTCCCTGCTTCAGTGCTTGTACAGACAGATTGCACCCTCTAGAGTTGAGACTGGTAATTAGGCTGGCAGAAGCTGTCAAGTAATACAGTGGAATGTCAGTATATGAAGTGGGCTTTACAATGAACTTCCAAACAATCTATGAAGAACTGCTTTTAGAGCAGTAAGTGCAAATTGTGAAGTATATTACTTTGTCAGTACAGCCTAGAAGAAACCTGTGTAGTCATTCTTGCCATGAAGAATAAATAACTGGAGGCTTAAAACAGCTTTTTTTTTTCTTCTTTTTTTTAAGTTGTATTATTTTTCCGTTTTTTTCTGCCCTTAAGGTTCTAAGTCCTGAAAACTTGATGTGATTTTCTATTGTCTTCTCTTAGAAGAACATTGCAACTTTTTAAAAATACATGAAGGAAGTTTAATAAATAATGTGGGCTGTCCAGGTTTTAAAAGAGCTAGTGTTTGAGTATAATAGCCTCTTGAAATATTTCACTTGCTCTGTGCTGCTCCCAACTCACTTTTATCTTTTTAGGATGGAGTTCTGTCCTCCAGGTCCGTGACAGAATCACTGCAGATCAGTGAAGTGGAGGCAGAGAGTGGGGATGCTCTGAGCAAACTAGATTACAGCAGTGACAGCCCCTCCCGCCCAAACAGTGACATTGCTGATGTGAGTACTGAATGACTCCATGACTTTGTTTCTGTACCTCTTGGGTTTGGTTTTCTTGTGCAGATTTTTTTAAGTTTGTGTTGTTCTGTGTATTATAGATACGTAGTGTCTCAGCAAAGGTGTGTAGTACTAGAATAGGCCTCTAAATACACACCAAAAGTATTTCCCTGAGGAAGCATACTATATTGGTTTTCCATTAGGGACTGAGAAATAAATAGTGTGGGTTTTGGGTTTTCATCCAGGATTAGATTTTCCTGGCACACTCCCTGTAACCAGACAAAGAAAGACGGATGCCAGCATCTTTCTCCAAACTGAGAGATGCCAATTAGAGTATCTTTTAAGAGCATGTTAATGTTCCAATTGCGGTAGCTGTGACTCAGATCCAGTTAACCGGGCAAGTTGCCACAAAAGTGAGGAAGAGCCTTACTTTTACCAAATACGCTTCAATTATTGCCAACAGTAAATACTCCTAGTCTGTTCACTCATCAGTTATCAATCTGTGTGCTCGTATGGTCTCCTTATTGCAGTGCCTTAGCACCTAATCCTTAATTAAGCTGCTATCTGATTAGCGCAAAGGAATTGAGACTCTGTACTTGCACTTTGGCCTGAGTTTGTTGTTTAGCTTATGGAGGTGGGAGCTAAATCTGTACGAGCAGTTGGAAGGGAAAGGAAGATGGGTCAGATGCACCTCCAAAACATGAACACAGATGACTCTATTTTGAAACACTCCCTCGCCAGCTCCAAATCTGGCTAAATGTCACTCGTGTTTATATATAATAAATGCAGAATAGAATTCGTAGCTGTCTTCCTTAATTCTGTCAGAGTTGTTGATGATACGTGATCCCTGGAGGTGGTTGACACACCAAATTTTCAAGCATTTCAATCCAAAGTGATGCCAAGAAACTTAAGGACTGGGGGCAATGGAAAGCTCTCGAAATTTACGGAGTCCAGAGTTGTACAGTTAGGGTGAAATAACTGCATGCATCAACACAGGCTGGGAACCAACAGGCTATGTGGTAGCCCAGCTGAAAAGCCTTGGTTGTTACTGTGGGCACACTGAAGATGAGCCAACAGCTCATGCTTTTTGCAAATAAAGCCAAATGTCTGCAGGGCTACATGAGAAAGAGGATTGCCAGGAGGTGGAGGGAGGTTACTAGCCCACTAGCAGTTACTTTCTTGTTCCCCAGAGTCCTCGCAGTGGCCTGAAGGAGCGGGTTTATCTGGATGAGAGCCCAGAGAAGACTGAGGTTCAAGATACTGTGAGTCCAAACCATAAAAAATAACGACAGCATCTCCTGTAATGGGCCCATTAACATCTTGTTTTCCCCCGCTTTCTAGATGAAGCACACATAAACTTTGCTTTTGAAAATGAAATGCAATTAAAATTGTGCAGGGAATGTTAATTAGCTGAATAAATGTTTATGGAGCTTAAGAGCAGGCCCATTTAGAGACGAGAAATAGATAATCAGCAGTAAAACAGCTGGACCTAAAATAGCTGTTGTACATATTCTATTCCTTGAGCCCAACCCTAAATGAAATCTATTCTTTAGGATATTCAAGTAATTATAAGGCTGGTATTACCAAGGATGGCCTCGAGAATGGATAGAAGTGGAACATAGCAGGAAGCTCTGAGCTATCTGAACGTACTGCTGTCTTCCACAGGATGACTTCTGAAATATTTTTCCCTCACTTGCATGACTTTCTGAAGTCATATTTCTCCATTTGTACAAAGCTGTCATTTGTCATATGCTCCATGTTTAATGTACTCAGAAATCTGCAGATGATGCAACTGGTTTTGAGTCATCTCATTTGACATTTCTGAATGCTTCCAACTTGAGAGAAAGATTCTAAAGGGGATCTCGCAACTATAAACTCAGATGAGGTTGAATAAAGGCACGTGGGTTTCTTCTGCAATTTGAAAAGAAGAACTAAAGTGATGGTGATATTTTTGACTGGGTAAAGAAAGTTTACTGTTCCAAGACACTAACAGCACTGTACTTGTCGTCCTTTCCCTTCTCGCGCTTCTGACTCACCCCAGGATTCTCAGTCGAGTGTTGGAAGTCCTTCATCCCGCATGGGACCTCAGATCATTGGAGCAGAGGATGATGACTTTGACACTGAGCAGGAGCAGGTGGGAATGACTTTTAGTTCTCAGCCACCCCTTCTCCCTACATCAACCAGAATTCTGTTTTTTTCTGTGCTTAAACTGCAAGGACTCCAGTGCTTCTTTTTACTTAACACTTTTCATGTGGTGAATTAAGAATTAAGGCATATGATTCTCGTTACTGCTGATCATACCAAATAGTAACACCTGGGGATTTTATGACAATATGCTGTCTTTGATGCTTTCTGTTACTCCTTCTTCTTACAACTTCAAGCTTTTTAGAAAATCATTTGCCTTATTTGATTTGTTTATTAAGTTTCTATTAACAGTTCTGCATTATTGTCACAGCAGTATAGCTGCTATGGCTTTTGGCATACTTACTCTGACTTATTTTAGCTCTCCTTTGCTCCGAGCTATGTGTCATTATATTGTAGTCAGTGTTCAGGGGTGTATTTAAAAGAAATATTCTCATTGTAAACTCTTCCTGGGATGTTAGAATGGCATTGCAAAGGCTCTGGAATTGTTCAGTTTTTAATTAAACAAATGAGGAGCTAAGCTGTAGGAAGAAGCTTGTTATTTTTTTTGCACAGTAGCTTTCTTGAATAATTCAAATAATTTCCTTGTATCTCTGCAGATTAATGGACAGTGCAGCTGTTTCCAAAACATAGAGCTCCTGAAATCTCGCCCAGCTCACCTTGCTGTTCTTCTGCATCATGTGGTGTCCCAGTTTGACCCTGCAGCATTGGTAAGATGTTCTAGAATTGTTTTCATGGTCAAAATTTGTAGTCTTAACCCAGAGTACTTCAGGACCTCCTTGTTCTTGTGTAGCATCACCAGTGACACTGCTGGATCAGCAAGGAGAGAAATACAGGTCCTGTGCAGGCATGAGGGTATTTTAGATAAAGGAATAGAAGGATGAGGAGAACTGTCTCCCTTACATTCAGCTGTTTACAAATAAATATTTAGCTCTTGAAGCCATTTAATTCCAGCCTAAAGTAGTGGGATTAGTTATCTACAAGGAAGGTCTGATCTCCATCTCTCTTTTCCCTTCCCTCCTCCACTGATTACATGGGCAGCCTAACTGACTAGATGAGGTCACCTGTGCAGTGTAGGTGGCTGAAGGTAACTAGGAAGATTCTCAATCCAGCAATGCTGAATTGTTTGAAATAGAGCAAAGAAAGATTTGAGTTCAGTGTGTTAGAAGAGTTCTCGTGTTATCCCTTAATTTCTTCTCCTCTTTCCCACAGTTGTGCTACCTTTACACAGACCTGTACAAGCAGACCAACTCCAAAGAGACTCGGCGTGTCTTTCTTGAGTTTTACCAGTTCTTCTTGGACCGAACTGCAGTAAGTTCCAGACCTTTCTCTCATTTTCAAGTGTATCCAGGAAGTTGACTTTTACCATTTTCCTTGTGTAATATAATACATATTTAAGATGGGAGCCTCCCTCATGATAACTTCAGGTGTTCAGGTTGTAGGTTTTGTTTTTTGAGGTGATTGTATAGTATGCATTGTGTGTTTAATTGGGGTGCTGTTTGTTGTGTGTGTTCCCCCAGTCTTTTTTTTTTCTTTCATTTTTTTTTCTTTTTAACAGAATCTTAAAGTTCCAGTTCCAGATGAAATCTCCGTAGATCTAGGTAAGGCTCTATCTACTTCTGCAGCTTCTACTGTTCAAGGCAGTCCAAGGAAATTTCTGAAATGTGCTTGAGGTTACTTCAGATATACAGCATAATGTGTTTACAGCAAGGGACAAATAAATATTTGTGTCTTATGGAAGGCATTATGCATGCTGTAATACATGCATTAACAGTGAGAAGCCCTGGCCGTATTGGCATGTGTATTTTTGAGAGTAATACTGGATGTGACTAAATCTGTTTATGCTTATGCTCTAAAATTCATATTATCAGTAAGTGAAAGGCAAAAGGGTGCTCTTGGATGAGTTAAAGATGTGTATGAGTGACTTTATTCTAAGGTAGCATGGACTATTGCTGTTCTCAAAAGGATAATCTGTTAACTTTCTCTTCTGGCTTGCAGACAAAAGAAGGCCAGAGCTCATTCCTGAAGAGCTTCATCGCCACTATATACAAACTATGCAGGATAAAGTCTGTCCAGAAGTTCAAAGGAATCTGGAAGACTTCAGGTAACAACAGTTGCCTGTGCAGTTTTAGTTTAATTCATACCTGCCCTCAGTCAACGTGTCCATTGTGGGGAAAGTCCAAACTCAAGGGATGCAGTAATTCATCTTGGACTGAATAGGAAGGTGGCACTGAAGAGGACCTACAGGGTCACCCCAACCAACATTTGAATGTTTTTTGACACTGCTGCAAGCAGTTCTTTGCAAGATCTTTGTTAGAGATTCGTTTATTTATTCCTAGAGGTTATTTTAGGCAATTTCAGAATATTATGACTTAGGTGATGTTAAGTGAATCAGTCTTACTAACCGTGTTTGTCATCAGTTTCTATCCCTTTTTATTTTTGCTCTCCTTTGGACAAGAAATAATCCACTTTAGAGAGCTGTCACGAGCATATGGTAGGATTTAATAATTAATATGCTCTTTCACGTACAGTTGCGAGCATTCTGTGCCAACATGAGATGCTGTAGCAAAAGATACAATGGACTTTTTAATACCTAAAAGTGTCTCAGTTCAAGTAGATGCTTCAAATGTACAGCCTGGGATACTGCAAAAAGAACAACCACTTCTGCTTGACCATTGCCATGGCTACCTCTCTTGATAAATATCATACAACTTTTTTAGCTTTGTTTTATAGCGAATGCAAATGTTATGGAGAACTGTGAGGACCTCTCCATTCTTATTGAGAAACCAGTAACACAACTTGCTTGACATTCTGAATGTCAAGAGGTTGCCTTTCCTTGTAACAAGTCAGTATTCAGTTTCAAGTGATGCTTCTCTCTCTCTGTATTTCAGGCAGAAACGTAGTATGGGATTGACCCTGGCAGAAGGAGAGCTGACCAAGCTGGATGCAGAAAGGGTTCGTGATCGGAACGCGGTGGAGAAGGAAAGAGCATGTGCAGAACAGATTATTGCCAAAATTGAGGAAGTCTTGTGAGTATATTATAAAATTTATACTCGCAAGTATAATTGTGGTAGTTAAAAACGGTTTTGCCCTGAACCTTACAGCAGCGGAGCAAAGGAATTAATAACTAGATGTAATTTCACACCACTACATTTATATTGCTTCCCCATTTTGCTACCAACATACGTTTCAGTAAAGATAGCCAAAAGTATGTTAATATTTAGCTGAACTCCATATATCTTTTTAAGGGAGGCTGCTGTTCAGATAGCAGAGGCATGCTTCTGTTGTTGTCTTGTTAGGTCAGGGTCCTTCTTCTGGGTTGTAGAAACCTATAGTTTCATAACCTTTTTTTTTTTAATTTAATGTGAGCTGAACCCAGTTTTCCTAACTGAACTTTCATTTTTGTTTCCTTTTCCTCGGGCTTTCTAATATGCCAAAGGACACTTTGAATACCACTGCTGACACTCTGGGTGGATATGATGGGCTGTTAATTGTTAGTTAATTGTTGTTTCCTTTTTACATTCTCTCTTGTTTTTAGGATGACATCTCAGCCTTTGGAGGAAGAAAAGAGGTAATGGAAGTTGTGTGGGCTTAATCTGAATTAAGAACCCTGTTGCTGATGCTTGCCCTGCTGGCTCTGTCTTTGCTAAACAGAACAAGGCAGCCCTCTGCTGGCCATAGCTCCAAACTCTAATTTTCTAGATCTGCTGGCATAATTAACTTGAATTTGAAGTATCAGTCTCGTTTCCAGCCTCTCCTTGTTGTTAAGTTTGCTTCTTTTGTTTCAGACCAGAAAAAGTTACTGTTTCTGAGAGCTCATCTGTTTCTTTGGTTTGGTTCTGTAGCTGCTTCAGTCCAGTCTAATATTTATGTGATACCTTGCCTTGTTCACTTTGTTTAGCACCCTACAACTAGCTGATTAGCTTTTACTATACTCATTACAGCTACTATACCTTCTACTGTTAATGATTTTTACTGTAACTCCTGTTATATGACTTCAGATATATACTTAGTGTATGAGTTTAGGACTGTCTGTGTAATTCTTAAATATATATATATATATATATTTATACCTCTTAGGCTGGTACGCCTTTTATAAACTGCATCTGTTATTTACAAGAGGATAGATTGTAATATTGGCTGAGTATTTTCCAATGTATGTAACACATAGTTTCATATTAAAACAAACAAACAAAATCACTCAACTTCTTTTAATCCAGAAGTGGTTCATTTTGCTACGGAACCTTTGTGTTTGACCTATTGCATTTACTTGACAAGATGGATTTTCTCCAGTACGTTTCTCCTTACCATCCATCTTCTTTTCTCATGTTTATTTGGCAGTTCCACAATGCAATACGTGATTCTTACTTACATGAAGCATCTGGGAGTCAAAGTTAAAGAGCCTCGGAACCTGGAGCAGAAGCGTGGCCGTATTGGTTTCTTGCCAAAGATCAAGGTAGTAGTGTTGCGACCAGAGCGCATTTGTTTAAAGCTGTCTGACATGGGTGCTTCAATAGAATTCAGAATAGACTTTTGCATGACACATTAGAAATTGGTATGATTTTTACAGTCTTCATTGCACCACCAGGATATAGCATTATCAATCTGCACAGAAAACCTAACAGTTGAGATTGAGTTGTACATACGTTTTCCAACACCTCAATTATAAATTAATTACCTTCCTTTTCACGGTTCTAGACTTATTAAAACTTTGGGTGATAAATGTTTTACTTATTACAATATTAAATAATTTGAGGACCTCATTAAAGCTATCAGAACTCAGGACCTCATTAAAGCCATCAGTCTGTTGGCTGGTATACTTAAGGCTTTTTCTTGAGAAATTTGCCCAAAAATGAAGGCTTTGTGGTGGAGGAAAGCTACTCTTCCTGCCACCCACACTCCCCACTCTATATAATGAGTTCTTTCACCAAAACTCCATCTCCATGGGTGTGTTCGGTCATCTCCCACGGTATGGCCATGTGTCTGGTCACAGCAACTACATATTTTTATCAGCGTTCCAGCCTCCTTTGAATTTTAAGGCTGTCGTGAGTAGTTCAGCACTGACAGTGTGAAAAGTTTAGATCGAGCATTAGCAGCCTTTCTGCAGTGGTATGCTAAGTTGTGTTTCTCTTCCCCAGATTAGAGTCTGTATGCTTGTGCACGTTTGGAGTCACAAGATGTTGTTCTTTAGAGAAACAAGGAGGTAGTGGTCACTGTAAATGGGTGTCTTGCACCAAGGGAAGAGAGTGGTTTTGGGCTCCTGTTAAGTTAAAATCAGGCTGTGTGAGTTCTTGCTTTTAACAGACGCATCTCTTAAGATGCTGTGGCTCCCTGCTGCACACCCTGGTACACACCACTCGTAGGCTGCCTGTACTGTCTTTGCCTGGTATGCTGCAGGATGCTGACCCCTGGATAACTTCATAACCCCCTTTATGACAAATAAACTTTTCTTGGACCAAACTGCTGCTGCTGTTTTAAAGAATTAGTCAATATCTCAGTAAATAATTGAGCCTGAAGAAATGAGTTCACTGTTTATTCTGCTTTTCTTTGTTGTATGTTAATGCAGCAAAGTATCAAGAAAGAGAAAGAAGGAGATGAAAAAGGAAAGAGAAGAGGCTTTCCTAATATTCTGGGCCCACCGAGGAGACCAAGCCGACACGACAGCAGTGCAAGTATGTCAGACGAGGAAATGTATGTACCCCAGCTACTTGTATGAAAGCCAGTTAGTCTCTGCTCTTCAACAACAACAAAAAATAATAAAAAGACTTAGTAAAATGTTTGATTTTAAACCATGTTTTTAAAGACAGACAAATCTTAATTATAGTAGCTGTCCTGAAATATTTCTTTTGGTTACTGGGAACAGGTAAAAGCTCTTTCAGCAACATAATGACTCCGTGTTTGTTCAGTTGGCAGAGCCATGGAAATCCAGAAGCAGCGCCATCCAAAGCACTTACCTACAGCGTCTTCTGTTAGCCCGGAACCACCAGATTCTGGCAAGATGCGCCAGAGCGGGTCCTCCAGTGACGGAACAGATGCACCCTACGCACCTGCCAACCCCATGTCTCCTTTGGCAACGGGTCCCTTTTCATCTCCAGAGGGAAGCAAGGACAGTGAAGCAGGTTAGGATGATACCACTGAAGAGGGGACTATTGAAAATTGTGTTGTGAATGGGATATGGAAGGCACGCTTCTAATGCAAGAAGCTGGACAAATTGGGACATGTTTCTGTGTCACTAGACGTGATTTTCCTGGGTGCTTAGTCATGTTTTCTGACTTAGTCTGGTTCAAGTCAGGAAGTCTTGTCATGGCCAGAAATTGTTGTCTGGTGGCTTCTGTCATGGTGACACTGGATCATCTAACAGGAATAAAGCATCTCCAGGTGCCTGCCTTTGTAATCACAAGTCAGAATTACCTGGAAACACATATCATGGGGATTTTTCTTACCAAGCTACGAATTCACTTCCTCTAGCTATAAGTTGAAATGAGGCTATGAATCTAGAGGCTGTGAAGAGACTGTGAAGTTCTCTTAGGTACTCTAATTTGATACTGTTCTTGACATTTCTTACTCATTTTTTCATAGGCTCAAAGCAGACTGGAGAAGCACCACCTGCTAATGACTGTGTGGATGGCACACCCCGCACACCTAATAATACTTTTGAATTCCCATCTCCCTTGGAAAACTTGCCGGAGGAGGAGGGAGAATCTGAGAGGTAACTGAGTGTCCTGCTTGCTTGGAGGGGGCAGTGGCTGTTGGGACAGCCCTTGTTGGACAGGCTGTTCGCAGTGGTGGATTTGACAAGGGGTGTTGAAGCCGAGTCTATAAAACACTAGTCACAGCGTTTGCATTAAACATTATTTGTTGAAGAAGGAAATGCTGGTCTGTGTCTGCTCTCAGGAGGGTGAGGCTGAGAGATGGCCAAAACATCGGGGTTAGGAGGTTAGGCCTTTACTCTTGCATGGTTCCCTCATCATCCCTTTCTTTCTTTTTTTGCAGAGTTGTCGACATGGGAACGCCAAAGCCTTTTCGCAAGTGAGTATGCTGATAACTGTTTGAGCTTCACTGAATTTATTGAGATTTTAATAGGTTATAAAGCTGAATGCTGCAGAGTTCATTGTTCTGAGCCAGTACAATTGCCTGCCTGAGCCTTCCTGTTCTTAAATAACTCATATATGAAGAGAGACTTTGGCATCTGGTATAGGACAGGTGGAGCAGATCATATGCAGATAAGCCCTTTGATCTATGGGTGAAATATTTTAAGTGTTTTATCTACTGATTTGAATTGATGGGCTATGGAATTGAGATTCCCAGGTTTTCTTTTTAAATATGTATGTTTCTGTTAGCTCTGTATCTGCAGATAAGCAGAGGAAAGAAATCGTAACCTGCCCTTTCACTGGCTTGCTATTTGATCTTAAGCAAATTATTTTCTCTGTGTCATTAAAAGGAGGTTTATGAAAATACTGCAAGAACAGATATTCACTCTTAGTTGTTCTGTAAAGGGCAAAATTACAATCTGTGTTCGTAGCTTCTGACATATAACAGCTTACTGGAGAGCATATTCATAATGCTTTACAACTGCAATGTGGACTTAGATTTTTCTCTTGTTTCTTTCTGACATCCATGCCTAAAACGGGAGTTTTCTGACCTATTTTTAATCTTCTTAGGATGGACAGTGTCGGTTTTGCAGATGTACAAAGTGAAGATGAGCTGTATGATTTTGACACGGACATGGACCCCCCCAACTGGCAGCAACTTGTGAGCCGGGAAGTGTTGATGGGGCTGAAACCCTATGAAATCAAGCGCCAAGAAGTGATTAATGGTGAGATGAGTATTTTTTCCTAGCTTACCAAGTGCAAAGTTAAAATCTTGTCTTGCAGAGCTGTGGAGTTCTTAACATCTAAGACAAGGTCTCTTCACCAATCTATCCAAAGTAGTAGCCATGTATTACTTTTGGTTTCCAGGGTTCATGTGTGTGCAACTTGTATTTGCTACTGAAAGGTATCCTGAGATGAGGCTGATCCCACACTGCAACACCTCTTTAAGTCAGTAGTTACAAACCTGCCTTCCCCTCTCTTTTCAGAGTTGTTTTACACCGAGAGAGCTCATGTCCGCACTCTGAAGGTTCTGCACAATGTTTTCTACCAGCGTGTCACCCGGGAGGGGATCCTGAACTCCAGTGACAAACGGAAAATCTTTTCAAATCTGGAGGATATCCTTGGCCTTCACGGTAAGAGTAGCTGAGGTGCTTTTCAGCTTTGCAGTTTCAGCTGAAATTCAGGATACAAATACCTGAAAAATTTATGCAGGTGAACAGGAAACAAGAGGCAGCTTCCTGTAACGCTTCCTTTCACACACATTTCTCCCATTTCTAATTTACAGAGATATTTTAATAAGGAATGCATGCGTCCAGTGTTTCAGATGTGTGCTTTTTTGTATCTGCTTATGCAGACTTTCTTGTGCTTGTTTTGATGAAAAGAGCAATGCTTTGATGAATGGTCTTTGTAGGCCAATGCTCAAAAAGTTATAACTGTTGTGGAAGAAATATGAAAGCAAGTGAAAGGATTAATGTCTTGCAGGTGGTTTTGAAGGGTCACCCTTTCTAATTGTTGAGAGAAAGGGCTGCTCAGAGTCAGAATTTCAGCTCTGCCACTGAATGCTAAGTTGTAAAATGTTAGGCAGGTGGCTTGAAGTGTGTTCTACGTTTTTCTTTGTGTTTTCAAAAGGTCAGTGATATTGAGCCTCAGGAAAAATAAGACTGGAGAGGTTCTTAGGGGTCATTTGAATACAGGTGGGATAGAAGTGCAAAGGAGGAATATAACATTTTTGTAGATATTCTGCTAAATTGATTATGTTGCAGGATACTTTAACTAATTGAAATAATTCTAAGTCTAGTCTTTTCTTCAAATAGGTGTTATTTTAAAATAAATGCTGAAAATCAAACACAGTTTAATCAATATTAATAAAATCTCATTTTTTCCCCTAAGTTGCGTTGAATGATCAGATGAAAGCAGTCCGAAAGAGGAACGAGACTTCTGTTATTGACCAAATTGGGGAGGACTTGCTTGCTTGGGTAAACTCAATTTTTTAAACTTTAAAATATGTTTCATATAATGCCAAATAGAGTTAATGAAGGTCGTTCCCATCTAATAGGAACTGAAGGTCTGAGAGTTGTCATTTCTATGGAGCCAACACAGAGCTAGAGAAGGAGTGTTGAAGAAAAGCAGGAACAACTCATAGGATTCTCATTTGTCTAGAGACAGAAGTCATTTAAAGAAGAAAAAAACATTGCCTGTGTTGGCAATGTGTTGGTAGAACAGAAGCTTAGTTCTGGAGAAGTAAAACGAGAGTAGGATTTTGAAAAATGTAATAGCACAATTTATTGCAATAATATTGAAATATGCCTTGTGTTGCCTGTGGTGCAGTTAAAGGTATTTTAAAATACTGTTTTCCAGTCCTAGAATTTACATAGCTGAACCTCTTCAAATTTGTAGCACTGTTGCAGGCATCATTTCAGATTTCTGAGATATAAATGACAAGAGCAGGAGTGATGTAAATTCTTCAAAAAAAAAAACAAAAACAAAAAACATCTCTCTTGGGAGTCTTCTGTTTTGTTGTTTGTTTTCAAGCCCACATAATTTAGGATGGAAGATTGATCTGCTTATTCTTTTCAGCTGTTCATGCACAAGTCTCTTGTGAATTATTATTTTTTTAATCCCACTGCTTGTCTAGTATTTCAGAAAAAAAAAAAAAGAAAATGAAAATCAGACATGGCTAGTAGAAAAACACCTCCAACCCTTTCAGTTCTCCCCTGTGTGCTGTGAAAAAGCAAAAAATACCTTAGGCATTCATATTTGAGCAAGCTAGAGCAAGCTAAGCGTTACAGATTGATGGTTATATTTTTTTGACTAGTGTCTGGCTAAGTGGCTGAAACAAAAAAAAACAAAACAGGATCTTGTTCTCCGGAGTGAGTATTTTCAGGAGTTACTATGCTGCATCACAGATTGGGTAGCAGGAATGGGAAAAGTTGGAGTGACAGATTAGCCATCTGTCATCTGCGGCACATTTCTCAGCCCTGCTCATGGCTATCATTTTCCCTAGCCATGTTTCTATAATATTTTCGTTTAGGAAACAAGATATTATGTTGTATTTTGGTCTTTGAGTATGGGCGTCCATGAGAAAAAAGACCTTTGGTCTTGGCTTTGCTGGCCAACAGCCTGGTAAATAATCCCTTGTCATTCATCTGGGTGCAGTTTTTTCCACTTCTCTTAAAGCTAACGGTGGAGACACGGCACTGTATTCTCTCCCTGAATCAGCAGTGCATTTACAGAAAGGATTGGATGTGGTAGGAGCTGGAGACAGGAGAACTGTAGAATTTGACATGTAAGGGGTTCCTCAGTACATTGGGAAGACACAGCCTTAAGATCGGGATGTCTTCCATAGAAATGACTTCTCATACATAGATAGAACTCAAGGGAACAGCACAAAGCTGCGTCAGGGGAGATTCAGACTGGATATTAAAAAATAATACGTGCTGTGAGGGTGGTCAAACACTGCAACAGGCTTCCTTAGGAGGTGGTTGATACTCCAGGCCTGTCAGCATTTGAGGCATTTAGATAACACCCTCAATAACATGCTTTGAAGATCTTTGTAGGTCCCTTCCAACTAACTGTTCTGTTCTGTTCACAATTGCTGAAGGTGGGTCTAATTTTGACTTTTCCTGGCTTTCTGGCACAGTTTAGTGGAGCAGCGGAGGAGAAGATAAAACACGCTACTGCCACGTTCTGCAGCAACCAGCCCTTCGCTTTAGAGGTCATAAAATCGCGCCAGAAGAAGGACTCCCGTTTCCAGACTTTTGTGCAGGTGAATTTTTATGCAAGGGTTTGAGCTGCCTGAAGGTGCGGCTGATGGCCAGTATGGGATAATGAAGGGCTGTAGATAAAGTTGTTATCATTAATGAGGTTATGCTTAACATCACCTTCAGATTGGGATCGTTTCCCGCACTGTACTTATCTCTTCTAATCATCTCTGGAGGGAGGGGACTGCATAATGTCCCATTGCAATGCAGGAAGGAAAAGCTGTCCCAGGCAGGAAAATTGGATGTCACTTGAGGTGGCTGTTTCCTAAAGATGAGTTCTTCAGCGGGGAAAAGTGCTTATAGCAGTGCAATTTTGAAGCATGCCACAGTCAGAAGACAGATGTTGTACACCTATTCTGCCCACCAGGAAAGAGGCTCGAATACTTGTGGCATTTGGAGAGGAGAACATTATCTTCATTACCACAGGCTGGGAAGAACTGCTGTAATATGAGGGTTGACGTTCTTTTGAAAAATGTACTGTAGTTTTGCTATAGCTTGAAAGGCTAAACTGATGTCTTCCCTGTATGGCAGTGACTGAGATTGATTGGCGATAGCACCAGGCCTCTGTGAAGTAATGAGGGAAGGAAGCTGCTGCTTTTGTGATGAGCCTTTCCTATATGTAATTGCAAATGGAGAGGGGATGTGTTGTCTGAATGATAGATCTTGGCATTTCTTGTCTTGTATTTAATTACCAGAAAGTGAAGTAATAGACATTTATGTGATGAATCGATGTTACGCGTTCAGGTAATTATAGTCTTAATAAAAATGACAAATGTAGTTATTGTGCTGTTTAATTTTAGGATGCTGAGAGTAATCCACTGTGTCGCCGGTTGCAGCTGAAGGATATCATTCCCACAGAGATGCAGAGGTTGACTAAGTACCCCCTTCTGCTGGATAACATTGCGAAGTACACAGGTAAAGCATTTCCACTAGGTAGCCCATGGTTGGTGGCTGCATCACAGCAGGTTTTCTAAGCAAATGTGATTTCAGTGCATGCATTGAAGTACGGTTCCATTTTATGGGTCACTGTCTGTTTTTGTTGTCACCTCACTGGAGAGCAAGTGAAAAACAAACAAAAAAAATATTTAAAAAATCCAGCCTTTGTTTCTCAATTAAAGTCTTTTTTTTTTTTTTTCATAGGGAGAGAAAAAAAAGGGGGAGGGTGAGAATTGCATTTTGAAGTAGGTGAATGGCAGTCTGTGTTGGGGCTAAACACCTCAAAAACTGTGTTCAGTTTTGGGCTCCTCACTACAAGGACGTTGAGGTGCTGGAGCATGTCCAAAAAAAAAGCCTAGAGAAAAGGAGGCTCAGGGAAGACCTCCTTGCTCTCTACAGCTACCTCAAAGGAGGCTGCAGCGGGGTGGAGGTGAAAAGAGGATTAATAGTACCACAAAATGCCTTTTCACGTTTACTAACAGCTACCTGCTGCAGTCTAATTTCATTACTCGTAAAAAATATACTGCGCTTACAAGTTCACTCTAAACATAATTAAGAAAGCGTGTGATACTCCATTATCCTTGATGTCCTTGTTTATTTGCCGGTTAACTAAATGCATAATGTGGCTCGTGGTAGTGAGAATTGATGGGGTTCACCTGTGTCTATCTGTGTATGATCAAGAGACAGTGGCTGGAAAGGTGTCCTTCGTTTGCTCTTCCTGTAGTGGAAGACTGGTTTTTATAGTAAGGCTGCATGTACGTAGCCAGAGATATGTATTTTTTAAGCCGTTAAAATAAATACAGGGTATCTGGGTGGAAAAGGTTATTAGGTAGCAACTTTCTGATATTCTCTGCTATATTTTCTTTGTTTCTCTCTTCCAGTGTAATGAAATAAAGAATTAATGCAGAAGCCAGTGGTCACTTGCTGAAGCAGCCACTCAGCAGAGCTGGGACTTTGGCTAGCTGGCTGTCTGTGACTTCAAGCATTTGTCCCAAGCTCTCTTTGTACCCCAGTGGAGTCTTAGTAAACTTTTTGCATAACTCAGAATACTTCACTGATTCATGTTTGTGCAGTGAATAGTTGTTGTAAACCCTTTAAAAAAGAAGTATAAAGTGCAGTCTGGGCTGTCTGTGGTCATCATTGAGTAGGGCAGATGGAATTCTCTCCCATCATTTCACCTTTGAAATGGAGTGCTTTTATTGATGGGGCGTTCTGCAGATTTGAGTTCCCTTTCTTGAATTTTTGGACGGCAAACTGTGCTAGATTTGTGGCCTTTTCATCCTTTATGGGAGAACATTATTGTATTTCCTTGTCCTCTTACAGAACTGCCTGAAGAGAAAGAGAAAGTGAAGAAGGCAGCAGATCATTGTCGTCAGGTTCTTAACCACGTGAACCAGGCTGTCAAGGAATCTGAGAACAAGCAGGTAGGAGGTGAACGGAGTGAGCATCAAGGGCTGGGGAGAAGAGTGAGAGATGAAGGGAAAAAGGCTGCTTAAGATGGCTAGAATCTCTGTGCTAGTGACTGCACGTTGTGCTTAAAGGTGCTTTGCGGCACAAGTGTTCCTGTGAGAGCAGGAATCCCAGGCCTTTGGGAACGTAGAAATATTCGTGACTGCTTGCTCTCTGACTCTAGTAGTGAGTTTTGCTTATCTAAGTGACTGTCTCTGGTACATTTTTTTCAGCATTTGGAAGATTATCAGCGTCGTCTTGACCTCTCCTACTTGAAGCAGTCTGAGGATCCCATGATGGATGAGTTCAGGGTAAGTCACGACACTGAAGTAATTGCTTGGTGCACCATTACTGCAATGCTATTGTTCAATCTGTGGCTCTTTCTACTGCAGTCTTCTGATGTACAATCAAATGGCCTTTGGCATATACATTTCTGTACAAAAATTAAAATAATTAGGTTCAGAAACTTGAGTTTTGCTGTCTTCCTGAAGATCTCTGTGGATGTAACAACATGATTCTGCACATAGAAGAGCTGACAGAGCTTATAAGTTGTGTGAGATAAATGTTAAGGGCCTGCAAGCTAATGCACTTCTGTATCATGTAGGAGCTACTTAGTGGATGGTAAATCTTCCAGTGGGTATGTATGTCACATAATTGTGTTTTAGTTGTGCTGTTGAAAATGGGGCAGCCTCAGGGAGCCATTAGTTTAGGCTTTAAAAGAAGAGCTGATACAGGTGCTGATTAGTATAGGAGATCCACAAGCACAGCGAAGTAAAAGTGTAAGTCCTTTGCTACAAGTGCTGTGGCTCCTGTAAATTCTTGCAATTACATTAATAAAGCTGGTTACTTGGTGTCAACTGCTGATAAATGGAATGGGCAAAAACACGCTCAGAGCAAAATTAACTCTAGGAAATTTTCATGTTTCAGATGGATGGTGATGTTTTGATACTTTAACCCCATTTCATTCTGACCAATATCTTGTCTGTCTCATGCATAGATGCTGTGTTGTTTATTTATCACTCCCCTATCTTTCCCAAAGTCAGCGTGTATCCAAAGACATTTTTATATGAAAACTTCTCTGTAAAACCGTATTATGTAGTCTTCCACAAATAAACTTGCAAGCATTTAGTTAGGAAATGAAGAACTTACTGGCAGTTACGAAATCTTGCTGTTATTGATTGTAGACTCTGAGACTTGGAAGGAATGACTTGTGAAAATTGTCACTTCTACTTGCCTGCAGATCTAAATGTCACAAGCACTGAAATGTCTGAAGAATCCATTGACATTATAAAGTCCATCAGATCACTGGAATGATTTTTATATCAGCGTGTCATTTGTAGGCATACTTGACTTGCAAATAGAGTGCTGAGGCATTAACTGGTTATAATACTAGAACTGCAAACTTGTTATGGGATATTGGAAAAACTCCCCCTAGAAATCAGAGGACAACCTAATACATTAGGAGCTTCACTTGTAAAGATAATTCTCCACCCTGGCACCCCCAGTATCTGCAAAAGAGCAGTGAATGAGGAAGAATGACAACAAACACCTCTCACAAGATTTTGGTTTCCTAGCATACCTCGTTCCTGATCCATGTTTCTTTTGCCACACTAGGACTAGCTGCTCACTCCACGCTGAAGTTCCTATCTGTAGCTTTCCCTCTGAAATTCCCATGCTTTACCATTCCTTGATTCTGTAGAAATTTCATAGTGGTATTTTTTTTTCCTTTCCCTTGCTGACAGAACTTGGATCTAACAAAGAGAAAAATGCTTCATGAAGGACCTCTAACTTGGAAGGTTAATCGCGACAAAACTATTGGTGAGTTGTGTTCATCAGCTGATGTAGAGTTGGGTTTGTCTGTGTTTGCCGAAAGGGAGGGGAGAGAGAAAGCATTTATGCAGTTTCCAATTATGATTTGTACTGCCACCTATAATAATGTGTATGTGTTTCTCAGAGCTGATTATTCTTGTCAATTCTGAAATGTGCTGGAGTATCATTAAGGCCATGCAGGGACACAGCAGTCAGTCGTGAGATGATCCAATCCCATCTGTACCTCTCTGCTCTAGTTTTGATGAGGAAGATTTGCAAGCTTTGCCTCGATTGGCATAGCGCTGATTAGTGCCTCTGCATGAGTAATCAAAAATGCAGCCTTTTTCTTTCTGCAGGGGCGTGATAGAAAACCACGAATCTTTAACTCATTCTGGGTTCTTTTGCGCTCTGTGCAGATCTCTACACTCTGCTCCTGGAGGACATTCTGGTGCTGTTGCAGAAGCAGGATGATAAACTGGTCTTGAAGTGTCACAGTAAAATCTTGGCGTCAACAGCTGATAGCAAACACACCTTCAGTCCTATCATCAAGCTGAACACCGTTCTGGTTCGTCAGGTGGCAACAGGTCAGTGTAACCAATGGGGAAAGCAAAGGAGGAAGCCAAAAATGAAGATTGGATCAGTTGAGGACAGTTGGTTTTGTCTAGAGCTCCACAGTAGAACATGGAGAAATGCGTAGGCTTAATTCTTGGTTGTCCAACGTCTTGCTCTGTATCGCTGCATGAGCTGTTTAACTTCTCTGCATCGTTAATAACCTTTTTAGGCACAGCTTGAGTTATAAATAGACCTCTAAGTTAAAGTAGTCTGATTTTATTAGATGAAAGGTACTCTAGAAATGCAAATCATCATGAGGGAAAAGAGGGGAAAAATATGTTTCAAAGCAGTTTGAACTAATAGGCAAATCTCCCAGACAGAGAAAGATCTATCTGTGCGCATGATAGCATTATAGGTTTATTTCATGAACTCTTCTTTCACTGCTTCTGGTTGGGGTTGTGTCCAGTTCTAGGAATTTTCAGAAAGCTGTGCAGAACAAGGCATCTAATTAAATTCCTCCCTCCCTGTGTTGCTCCAGATAACAAAGCTTTCTTCGTCATCTCCATGTCAGAAAATGGCGCTCATATTTATGAACTGGTGGCACAGACGGTGTCAGAGAAGAATGTGTAAGTAATTGGTTCAGTTCCATCTGCTGCGTGATTTGTTGTACGTGAGAGAACTTTTACATCTGCCTGTGTGTAGTAACTCTGCAGGTGTCCATGAATTACCTGAGTTCCTTATCTAAGCTTAGCTGCAAACATAACTATGTTTGCCTCCATGGGGGGTATCCAAGCATGGTATCTCCCAGCTTCTAAAAAGCAGGCAGGGAGTGTATACACATAAATGTGTGTGTTTATATATACAGATGTGTATAAAACAAAAAATGATACCTTGCAATTCTCGTCTTCTGTGACGGGCTGCCAGATAAGTCACTGAAATCACGCTGCACCTTCCTGCAGAACCGCTTAGTTTTGTAGAGTTTGATACTGGCATCACCAGCATCCACAGTGCCTGAATGTGAGGCCCTACCTCCA
This sequence comes from Heteronetta atricapilla, assembly GCA_011075105.1. Classification (NCBI taxonomy): domain Eukaryota; kingdom Metazoa; phylum Chordata; class Aves; order Anseriformes; family Anatidae; genus Heteronetta; species Heteronetta atricapilla. Next base: position 4,393,268 of record CM021754.1, on the reverse strand, counting down.
CTTTTTCCTCTTTGGTACAAGTGCTTCTCTTCCAATGCATAAGCAGGGCACAGACTTGTAGGATATGGAGCAACTGTTGCAGTGTGTCACATATTAAACCGTTCAATTCTACGTGAAAGGTTACTTAATGCTTTCATATGTATTTATATATAAATACAACCGCTTCACTTGATGGCTCCTGCTAAGGTCCCGTCATTCATTTCCTTCTGCTGAGCAGTATCCTGGTGAGGTGAGCATTAAGCTGTGGTGGCTCACTTGTGGCTGCAAGGTATTACCGAGGCACTGACTGTAACAGGATTAAAAAAACGAACGCAACAATGCAACAGGATTAGTCGTTTCTGTTGATAAGAAAAGCAGTGATGATATTAGCTGGATTTAAAAACCGTTGAATGGAGCAGCATTCGTTGTGCTTCACGTCTGGCATATTTTTATTCGATATGTTTTTGCAGGTGGCAGGACCTTATAGCTCAGATGGCAGGGACTGTAAAAATGGAGAGTACCAGAAGAGTGATTCCGTTACCGCAGTCGGGACCTGGCGAGTAAGTAAAAGCAGCTGGGGGAGGAAGGGCTGGTTCTCTTTTTCTGGTAACCCCTCTTCTCAAGGATTGTCACCCAGAGCTCTGCTTGTCATGCAGAAATTCAGATACAGCTGACTAAAAGCTTGCGTTCATTCTTTCCTCCCTGCAGAGAAGAGCGTGAGGAAGAGGAGCAGCAGAAGCTCAAAGAGCAGCATGACATTCCTGCCAGTAGTCTGCAAAGCCCAGGTAAAGCAGTGGGGCAGGTAAAAGGTGTCCGTAAATTTGCTACGTAGGGAACGAAGCCATATTCCTTGTGTCTCGGGGCTCTTCTGGTAGCATTGACGTTTTTCTGGAAAGGAGTGATTTCTTTATGAGTCATGTGGAGAAGTGATACTGAACGTCTTGGAAACATACCTCTTAGTGTTTCCATCTCCTTTATAAATTGCTGAGTAAGAATCTTTTTTCCCCAGGAATGAATCAGCCCATGCTCAAGAACTGTATTTCTCAGTGTTTTCAGAAACACTGTGAAAAAGTTAATGAGGAGCAGAATTTTCTGCAGTTTAACATCATGTTTGCCATAGTTGCTTACCTCAAATGTTTGTTTTCTATTTACTAGACAAAGATTTGGGCCTAGACTCTTCCTTGATACTGAATGCTCAGACTTCTTCGCCCACCATGTCCGAGAAGTCGGAGGTAGAAAGTCTTCTTGTGACAGAAAGACAGTTTGATAAAGTGCAGCAGGCAGACCTGACGCTTAAAGATACTTCTACATGTTACGAACACACAGCCACCGATTTACCGTCGGTATCAGGAGGGCAGTGGGCATTGGATGCCTTAAGGAACTGTAAGTATCGTGGAGCAGCATCAGGAAGCATGTGGTTTGGAGGTGGGAATTGTTAGGTCAACCTTACGAAGCAGTGAGCTAAAATAATGCCCACTTCTATTGAGTAAAAATGTTCTCTGTGCTGTAGCACAGCGTAGCAAAACAAAGTGGATCTGACACGAAGGAATTGCAAGTTCAAAATTCATATACTGGGGCCTTTGGATGCAGGTATCTCGTTGTTTGGCTGTGGTTTTCCCATGTATAAAATGAGGGTAGTAATGAATTGTTACTTACTGTCCAGGAAGTGCTTTGATGACAAAATCACATTGCAGAGCTTTGTGCAGTGCTGTAAAGTGTCACGGCTAGTCAGCAGATTTTTTAAGAGACGATGCAGTTAGCCTGTGGACTTAACATTCATAGCACCAGAGGAGTTGAGTAGGAGAAGTTGCATGAGTTGCAGAATATGATTTGGCTTTTCTTCATTGTTTTTTTTTTTTTCCAAAATCATGCAAATGAAGTTGGATATTTTACGCAAGCTTGACAAAGTCTAGGTTCAGATCTTAGAGTCTGGAAGCTATTTGGGTATGATTAGATGGACGCTTGTGTGTATTGAAAGGATTTTTTCCCAATGGACAGATAATTCTGTAAGATAGGTTTTAGATTTTTAAGTGTTTGCTCTGTTTGGTGGTACACCCTCTTTCAGAGGAAGGGTGCAGGGCTCTGCAACCCACCTGATCAGATCCGGCATTCCAGTTCCTTGATTTTCTAAATATAACTTCCTACAATTTGAATGAATTCATTAATCCATATCTCTCCCTGGCAACTTTGAAATGGACGTAAAGTCCCTGAATTGTACTTGAAGAGAATAGTCTGTATTGCTTCTCTGTGGATCATTTGCTGGTTCTAAAATGCAGAGCACTCGTATCCTTGGCCCCAATTCCCTCTTCCCTCTCTCTCTCTCTTTTTACAAGTAATGACGGTCTTCTGCAATCTAATAGTTTCCCCCGGATCTTTTGATTCATTTGTGCTTCTCCTTTTTATAGGATTCAAAGCCCTCTTCTAACTCTGAATGCTGTACAAACGTTCTTGGTAGTCCTTCTCAGAGACAGGTGATAGAGAACCTCAGTAAGAGAAGTGTGTGAAGACGTTATTAGTGACCTCGCATCTCAGAGCTGCTCAGGCTTCCTAGAGCAGCCCTGTGGCAGCAGCTGTGGGTCACTGACATTTTGACAAGAGCCTTCCTCTTAGGCTGTCGCTCTGTGTGAACTCACAGCTTTTATTGGGCGCTACGTGAGCTTTGTATGGTGACAACGAGCAGTGTACTTACGCTCTTGGCAGCATCGTGTTTTTGTTTTGCACGACGTGTCCTTATTATGAAGTGTTTGGGTTAATTTGAGAGCTAAAGGAATGTGGGTTGAAGTTCAAATAAGCATAAATTTACAGGAAATTTTAGGGAAGATGTCTCCTGTGTTTTGATCTGTTATTTGATGTTGGGTGGCATGTTCTCAATATGCTCATTTCTAAGGTGGGAATCCCCTGCCAGTGCTATTGCTTTTTAGTTCATTTGGGGGCAGGTAAGACCCGGGCACTCACCTGCACTACGATTCACTTGCTGGGTAGTTTCAGGAGATGATTTCTGTTTCTCCTAAGCAAGATGGAACTTGTACTGCTGGTTTTGCCTTTACTTGTAAGGTGAAATGTAGAGTAAGGTGTTGGTACAATGCTTCAGACCTTTAATTTATTTTTGCCCCCATGTTTTCTACCAAGAACAATGAGAGGGCTGGCTGCTCTGAGATCTCTCTGGCCTTTTTGTCTAGTTTAATCACTGTTAGGGAGAATATGATCTGTGAAGCTTTGCCAACGTTGTCTCTGCTTGCAGTGGACTTGCTGAAAAAACTGTTGGTACAGCAGCTTGGCTTTTCTGAGAAGGGGACCCTTGAAGACCGGCAGCGCTTTCCCAGGTTTAGGACCGTCTCTCAAGAAGCCCAAACGGAGAGTGGAAGTGAGCTTGGACTACAGCACTCTGACGACAACAAATTTCACCAGCCTGGAGCAGACCGCATGCTTCCAAGTACCGAAACTAATGAATCCACAGCTAGTTATGGCCTCCGGACTTCAGCTGAATCACCAGCTTCAGGGGATGCCATGCAGCTGATAGGGAGAGACCCCAGATCGAGCAGTAACTCAGCAATAGACCGCATGAGTATGAATCTGGAGATCTCAGCCGCAGAGCTGGAAGGGGTGGGTGCTGATGAGAGCGGGGAGCATTTTTTTGATGCTCGAGAAGCTCACAGTGATGAAAATCCATCTGAAAGTGAACTAATGGAAAGGAAGGAAGAGGAGGATGTGCAAATACGGATCTCAGGTGAGCATATTTCATTCCTTCATTGAATGACAGGCTGTCCAGATTTGACATTAGAGACCTGAGTTCAATTTTAAATAGGAAACACTAAAGAAAACCACAGTATATTTTCATGGTGATGCTTCTCTTGCTGGTACAGTATAGAACATTTATAGAACGTTTATTTAAAGTTAGTTCTCCAGTCCTTGGCAGTTATTCTAGCCCTGAAAAGGGCTGTACCTAATGATTTTTTCTATTTCATGAAAGAAGAAACTAAAATCCTAAGGGGTTTAATACGCTGGGACAAAGTGTATTTACCGAGGTATGGGCACAGTGCAAGCTCTCGATTGCTGTTGGCACTGCACCACATTGTATCTCTGCTGACTGTTGGGCCCTTTAGGGAAAATACTGTCCCTGAAGGCAAAGCCCTGCCTTCGTCCCCACACACAGTGCCCCCGTGACTCGTGCTATTTTTTGTAGCTATTGTGTTGGCTTCTCCTGATTGAGCTTCAGAAAAGAAACTTAGAATTTAGCTTTGCATTGTAATTGTCTCCAGCGACCTCAGCCTCAGCCTGAAGCTCTTAAAAGCTTATCATTATTTCTATTATTATTACATTTGCTATATTTGGCAGTTACCTGAGCGGCATCTCAAAGCATCTCTCTTCTACCCTTCAAGAAGGTTGTAGGGCTGTTAACTCAGCAGAAAACCAGCTCCAAGACAGCAGCTGTAAGCACCTTCACGGGACCTGGCGCACTTTGTGTTTGGAAAGTCCTGTGATTTTGATCAGCCCGAGTGGTGACCCTGCACTAAATTTAGCGCACAAGTTGAGGTTTATCTTGTGCATGTTATCATACAAGTAGGTACTAGCTGGTAGATTCTATATGACTGTTAGTCTTGAAATTTCTTATCTGTCAATAAGAATTTATGGATTCTGTCATGAGCCAATAAAGAAGCCAATTTGTGACTGTCCAAATGCTGCCTTCCAAGAATATATTTGTCTTTCCCTGAATTACGGAAACACTTTAAATTATTAAAACTGAGCCAACAACTTGAAGCATCTAATTTACTTGTCACCACTTATGCTGTTTACTTTCTTAACTGTGTAGGGACATCAAAATTAGACTGACCTGTTTGCAGTCAGTTCTGCTTCCACATGCTAGCTTTGCTGTAGTATTGTAGAGAAATTATTCAAAATAATGCTCTTAGTAGGAGCAGTTTGTGAATGCCTTTCTATCTGTAATTGCTTTGTTTTTCAAATCATCTTCAGCAGGCTAAATTTTGAAGCTAACCCATCTAAAGGGGTGCTCAGCAGTGCAACCAGTAAGTGTAGGTTCAAAATCAAGCAGCCGGGTTTGTGGGTATCAGTGTTAAGTGCAGGTTTTTCAGACGTTATATTGGAAACTGAGAGCTTGGAAAGACAGGAGGGAAAGTGATCAGCTCATCTAATCACGGAACTCTCAAGCTGCAGTCCAAAAACCAGCCTGGATCTCTAAAGTCCCATTCAGAACCAAGCTAGTCTGGTCTAATATAATCACTGTTGTGTGTAGCGTTCACAAATGCTTTTTCTTACCCATTTAAAAATGTCTCAAGAGATGGGCCTTCCACCACTTATCCTTCTTAAAGTCTGCTTAAACTGTCTACAGGTCAGTGGTTCTCGGTGATTATGGAACTGAGGTGTTCGTAAAAATCTGTTCTCTTAACAGGAAATTATTTGATCCTTGATGGATACGGAACGGTGCAGGAGAGCTCCACAGATGAGGAGGTATCATCTCTAGTTCTCCAGTGCACTGCAGGTGGCCACACCTCTTTGGACTCTGCCCAGCAGCAGCCACTTTCCCCACGGGACACGCAGTCGGATGGAGGAAGCTCCCCGTTTGCCGAGGAGATGCTGGTCTCGCGCTGGGGGGGAGTGGAAGAGTCCTGCTCAGTTGTAGCAAGCCCTCACTTCTTGTCTTTAGAGTGGCGTGTGCAGATGATGCAGTATATTCAGAAGATTGAGAACAACCTTGAAAAGTTAAAGGTACAGTATGTCTCCATTTGCAGTATAAAGAGTTTTCGTATTCCTTAGATTTTGTTTTAGAAAAGAGCTTGGAAATAATTTTGCGGAGGGAGGCAGGCAGTCGTGCCTTTTTCTGTGTTCGGCTCTGGAAGCTTTTGAAGGAGAAACTTGGTGCCATTTTGCTTGCCTGTCATTGTGGGGTTACAAGAAGCTCGTAGTGGTAGGCTTGTTGAATCTGTTGCTTGCTGCTGCTAATGTTCAAAGAAGGTGGTAAGTTGCAGTCGGGTAATAACAAAGTTTTCAAACTTATTATATCCAAAATAATTTTTGTATGTACTGGGGTTTGTCCATCCATCACAGCAATCGCTGTGCTGACACATGAAGTTGATAGCCAGACTTTAATCTAACTGAAATCTGAGGAAGTGGTGGAATATTGAACAGGAATGAAAAGCCTGATAAAGGTGCTGCTAAAGGAGTTGAGATCCACTGTGGGTCACAGCATCATGGTCGATTCCATTCACCCGCAGTGCAACTTGTCTTTTCCCATTTTAAACCCTCTTAGTTCACATGATAAAGGAGAAAAAGCCGCTTGACTTCCGGTGTTCTTTTTTTTTTTGTTTGTTCATTTGTTTTTTAGGAGGTTGAGGAAGACTACATCATCCTCCGTCGCCAAGGGCTGGCTGGATCAGCCTCCACAGGAGAGCACTCAGGTACGCAACCACACCTTCTGCGATGGGTAGCATGTACCACGTTGGCATCAGGCATTAACCAAAGAGCATAAAGTCAATTTTAATGTTTCACACACACACACAAAGAGTTTCATCTACTTCAGCATCTCTCACAGGGCTGAGACTGTGGTGATTCCAAGAAAGGTCAGCTGAATCCACTGAGATTCACATGTGCAGAGGAGTTTGTTCCTTGCTCTGAAAAGGTTGTTTGCGAGCTCCCTCACCCCTCCCTGCCAAAGACCAACATCTAAGGACGTACAACTTCTCTTTCAAAGAAGGCTAGATTGATGCCAAGTGCCAAACGAAGATTTTTGAACATGTGAAATGATTCCAATCTGTCCTTTCTTTCTCTGGGGTGCCTCTGATACTGTGTAAAGTAGCTGTCATGGGGATTTTAAAATTTGCCTTAGGCATCCTTGAGATGCAATTGCAGGGATTACTAACAAAGGTCTTCAGGTTAAATGTGCTCTCTCTCACATCAGCACACTTTCTCTGTTAGTGTTCAGAAACATTAGGCATTCAACTCTCATTGCACCCTCTGCCTCTCTCACCACCACCCATTTTTTTTTTCCCCTCCATCAGAGAAAAGCTAGTCATGTTTTCAGGAGTGGCTGAAGATTGGATGAAGAGTATCAGGACCCAGCACCTATTGTCTCCTGTGTGGACTCTTGAGGCAAGAGGGTTCGGACCATCCAAACGTGAACCATCCTCTAGCGAAGTGGGCATGGGTGCTTTTCCTGTGGAGCATCTGCACTATCTTGTCAGTGAGGGAGCCTGTTCTATTCTACTCCTCCCCTCCTTGCTACCAGAAATTCATTTTTCAGAAAGAAAAACCAAACCAAATGTACAGAGCTTTGGGTGTAGGATATAAAAATGTATTTAGACATTTAAAAAAAAAAAATCAATGTATTTATTTGACTTCATTCCGTGTATCAAAAGCACATTTTAATTTTTTAATCTGCCTTTTTTTTTTGTTCTATTTTAATTGGGTAGTGACAGTTCTAGCCCTTTGCATACAGTACATCCTGCCTCCCACTGCTCCTGAACCAAAGGTCAGGTCTGAGGGGAGAGGGTGCGCCTGTGTGCAGGTGTATCTTTACTTCACTGGACTGGACTCTGCACTCCCTGCTGGCAATCAAACTGCCACGCGAAGAGCTACTTATGAAGGTGTTAGGATGACTTGTGGCTGGAACTATCGATATTAAAAAAAAATGCATGGGAAATACTCATGTCACCACACGTGTAACAAGAATTTTCCATGCACTAAATAGCCAGGCACTTGGGCAAACTATTTTTTCCCCCCCTCTCCCATTAGAGGTCTCCTTTGTTGACATGCAAGATTAGGCTGGGAGAGGAGAAAGATAGGTTTAATTTTTTTTTTCTTGACTTTGTTGGCTTTGATCATTGTCTCCTTTGTAAAGTGATAAAAAATACTTGGACCTGCAGCACTTTTGTAACTCTTCTCTGGATCAAAAAGAAAAAATGCAAACCCAGAAGTGTTTCAAAGATGTGGGGCAGATGGGTATCTGCCCCCGATTCACTACTGAATGAATAAGGGCTGCCATTTGAGTTAGCCACAGGTACTGCTGATTATAGGGCCAGTAAATTTTAGTACCTGAAAGTATGTCTTGCTGAGGGCTTGGGGTGTTGTTTTTTTTTATTATTATTTTTTAAAAAAACACTGATTTGTGCCAATGTGTTCTAACTGAAACAGAGATGTGCGAAGCAAAGAAGGCTGAAACAGCCCTCTAGTACTTCCTTAGGCCTGTTCTAATGGGTTTTGCTGTTGTAATTCCTTCCAGTCTGGGAGCAAGATGGTAAAGACCAGCCTACCAGCAGAGCTAATGCTGGACAGCCTAAGCTTGCTGTGCCTCTGCTCTGGAGTTGGCCCTAGGGCAGGCACCTGCTTGGCACAGGGTGGTTCGAGCTGTCCCCAGTGTCACAGACCTGTAAATCCCATTAACACATCAGAACTGCAATGGCAACTGCGATTGCGTGGATCACGAAGTGCTGAGGATCTGCCTTTGGTCAGCATAAAGACCACACTCCCTGCTCCATTGAAACAAATGGTTTCTCTTCAGCTGTTGGCAAAGAATCAGATCTCTCCTTTTTTTACTCACGCTGGAAAAATACACAGTTCTTGTTCTTCCAGTTAGAAATAACGCAAGGGGTAAACTCATGGAAAGACAGCAAGAGGCTGAGCAGAGAGGATTTGGGACCTGATCGTACGACGGAGCCGCAAGCCCTTTCAGAGCAGGGAGGAGTTTTCTCTCTCTCTTTTTTTTTTTTTTTTAAGAACCAATTGCACAAAGTGTCATTTGTCACCAGCAGGAGCATTACACTGCCAACACAAGCCAAAGTGTTCTCTTCCATGCTGGCAGGAGCTGCTTCTTCCTTGGGACCCACTAAGGCCTGTCCTGCTGCACCTGCATGAATATACTGTCAGTATTAGCCGAGCGCTTCCTTTCTTACTTGGTGGGACCTCCCCCCCTCACCTTCAGCCATACAATTCCTTTGGTTATAAGCATCTAGACTTCCTCTGATAAGCCCCCAGAGTAGAATGCTGCCTTATGCTGATGTGGCATCTTTTTACCTGATCCTGCCAGAAAAAAAGAGCTGGGCTGCAGCCAGACTTGGTGTTCAAAGCCCTTTTTTTTCCCCTATAGACAAGGACTCGTGTTCTCCCCACCCTCAAATCCCCTTGGTCAGTTGGCACGGTGCTGGGCTGGGTTTACACACTCCAGAAACGGGAGCAGCTGTTATGACCTTAGCTGTCTAAAAGCTTTCCAGCAGGTTCCCATGCTTGATGGAAAATCACCACCAAACCGTATTAAATAGCTTCCTCTGGCTTTTCAAGCCTGAAAACCAGCAAGGCCAGGACCCCTGAAGGCCTCGTTTCTCAGTACTCTTCCCTTGTAACTGAAGACAGAATCCTTGGCTCTCTCGTTTCTCCAGGTTGCATGAATTTTAAGGTTGCTCAGAGGGGCCGTGGAGGGGCGATGGCCCGCACAGCCTCTGACTTTGCCACTTCTGCTTAAGCATTTTGTAGCGTCAGCCACTGCTGTGTTGTCTCATCCCTAAGAGTGTAACGCCAGTGAAAAAGCAAGCTGGGAATGCAGAGCATTCGTGTTGCCATCTCATCCTAGCATTTCTGCCTCTGGAGCTGCTGGAGTGGAGTTCTCCACCGTCCCCTAATGGATGTGGGCCAGGAGGAGGTGAGGTACAGTTCTGTCCCCTTCTCCTCTTGGGATGTGCGAGGGGAAACAGCCTCGCTTTCTGCTAGGCTGCTGGTGATGGCAGAGGAGCCTTTGGGGTGGATGACACGGGCAGCGTGCAGCGCAGCAGACTGCGTGCACGGTGCTTTAAGGAGTGCTTTAAGGAGAGAGCAGCGACCCATCTGAACCCACTTGTATGGAAACCATAAATGTCACGCTGTGCTCTGTCCTGGTTGGGTCTAGTTTTTACCCGGCCTTCTTACGCTGCATTGGTCATCCTCACAAATAGGGCATTACTCCGAAAAGGTGATGGTGGGGTCAGGGATCCTTTATCCCCTGTGTGCGGTTACCTGAAATTGCGGGGGATTCCTCGTTACCCTCTAGCACATCTACTGCAGGGCAGACCTCAGGCCACGGCTTCATGTGTGGAGGGAGCTGGAACTCAAATGCACTTTTCAGGATTCTCATTCCCCCCCCCCCCCTTTAAGCCATAAGATCACCCTTTTTGAAATTCCAGTTCCCAGTCTAAGAAAGCATTTTGATTTGTTCCTGGCTGGTGATTTTACATTCCCTTTTTCAAACTGGACAGCAGAGCAGGACAGTGATCTCTGGGTGTTTTTTTTGCCCCGGCCCCTCCACTCCAGTGCTTTGGTGTGTTTATTTTTCCCTCCCTCTCCCAGTGTAGGATGAGCAAGGGTTTGTTAGCGTGGGAACAAGGATGTGGTACAGCAACCATCCTTCATGTCCTGAGATGTGCTTTCTCTTCTCTGCTATTAAGGTTCTTCTTCATGGACCAGAAAATAAATAAATAAATAAATAAAAAGCGGGCTGGGTGCTGTCTGGAAAGGGAAATTTCCTTCTCCCCTAGAGGGGCAGAGGAGGAAATGGCAAGCTGCTCTTTGGCCACTCTGGTTCCTTGAACGTGTCCGCAGGGAGGGAGATTGCTTAGGTGGGGTCAGAAGGGAGGATGTGGAAGGTGAACCTGAAGAGCTGAGAAGGCTGGGTGGGTTCGGCCAGCTTTCAGACAGCACCATTCCTATTTCCATAAAGCAGACGTTCTGAACTACAGATACTGTCCCTGTTGTTAGAAGAGGGGTCTGATGCTTCTGCGGGTGGCCCTTGGTTGTGGTCTCGGTGCTCGATGGTATCTGGCATTGTTTTCTCTCTCTGTTCCCTGAAGAAATCCCTGCCTTCCCTCCCCGTCCCCAAAGGTGCCAACTGACAAGCAGATGTACTGCAAAAGGGATCCTGCAGCCAAAACACTGCTGTTTTGTTTTGAATTAAGTCTTTTGGAGCTCTCTTCATGCTAGAATATTTTTATTTTCTTTGTACAACATACAATCATGTACTCTTAACAGAGATTTACTTTAAAGAGAAGAAAAAAAAATCTGGAAGTATTCTTTAAAAAATACACAAAAAATCTTTATTAATAATCCTGTATTTTTACTGATCATGTTTGAATGTCTAAAAAGACTTTATTGTTCTAATTATCCAGATGTATGTTTGTAAAATAGCTCTTTTATGACTTAGCTGATAAGGTTGTATGTTTCTGGAATTAAATATTGGTCACTTAAAAAAAAAAATATCTGTTTTCAGGATCTGGGAAATAGAAAATTTAAGCGTTTCAAATATCATTAAATAAGCTTAAAGGAAACGTGTTCTGACTGCTGGATTTTTTGGGGCGGTTTCATTTTAATCACTTGGAGCGTTTGGCAGGACAAGCCGTCCTGACGGGCCAGGGAAGCTTGCATTCGGTGACTTCGCAGGATCTGCTCTGGTAAGCGTGGAGTTCCCAGTTCTCCCAGTTAGCACCATTCCAGTGCACTGGGGCTCTTCCTGCAAGGGGGAGCCAGAGCCCAGGAGCCCTCCTGTGCCCAGGAAGCGTTTGGGCCAGCAGGACAGCAGGCTCTAGGCGGTGAGTTCACTGGAAGCACCCGAACCTGGTCCCCGTCATAACCTCACAGAGGGATGCGCCTGGACTCAGCAGGTTCTGCTCAGAGAGCATCTCCTGCCGATGTGTCTCATTTTGTGTGGCTGCTGCTAAGGTGGGTGCCCAGGGTGGTCCTTTAAAATGAATACCCACAGGAAGAAATAAAAACAAAAAGAAAGTGTGGGTGTGTTTTTACCAACAGTCTCCTAGGAAGGCAGTAATCTGACGGGGGTGTGGACACGGTGCACAGTAGGAGTCACGCTAAGCCTGGGCAAAAGCAAGTTCACAAAACACCAGCAGAGCAGCGCCTGCTTGGGAGCTGCCTTTTCCAGTGGTGGTGGTCGGTTCCTCGCCAAACACAGTCTTTGTGGCATGGGGAGGAATGTCTCAGAGTCTTCCCTTCAGTATGGCCCAGTAAGGAGGAATTAGCACAAGGCACGAACTGCAAGAAACCACAGATCCGCCACTCGATGGGAGCGGAGAAGGATGCTTCGGGAGGTCCCCCACGGTAAGTGACGTCCCGCTTGCTCTGCACAGCTTGCGGTGCTCCCACGACCCTCACGTGGTTTTTTTTACTATTATTGGATGTGATTTGGAGGTGGGACATCGCCACTTAGAGTGGATTCCTACCTGGCTACAACAGCTTTGCGTTCCCGTGGCTCAGCACCTCACCTGCTGCTGTGGTTGTTTGTAAGTTTCTAGCAGCGTGGTTGTAAATCCAACCAGAGCAATTACCCGGGGAAGTTAAGCGAGTTGATTTTATTAACTTACAAACTTATGCTTGTTTTTAAAACGGAATCCAACTGTTGGGGCACTGGGGGCCATCAGCGTGTAGCCTTTCAAGGTGATGTTAGAGCTCAGTACCTTGCCAATTTTCATTATTGAGTCTTGCCGGACTCGTTTTTCCCCTGAAGCATAACTGCAAGCATTTGCTGTTCAGCTGGAAAAAAAAAAAGAAAGAAACCTGCACCTTCGTATCAAATGTCAGCCAGGGCTGGTCGGGCTTAAATGGCAGCTAGCTCGTGCTCTGGATGAATCTTTTTCCTTCTGCGTGCATTTGCTTTTAAACTTTTTACCTTTGAAGAAGTTTGCTTTCTCCCTGCAAGTTCTTTTTGAGGCTGCCTTGGAGCAGACAGCCTCAAAAGCGTTCACAAAGACAGCGCGTATGTGTGAAGCGATGTGTGCAGCAGAAGGCTCGTGTTTTGCCTGCCTGGGCTCTGCTCTGTTTTACCGAGCTGGAGTTTCTAGAAGAAGAAACTTCCCCCTTGTGCTTGGCAGCCCTTGGCTCCTTACAAGACGTGGGCTCGGGCGCCGGCGGGGACGTGGCGTATCGGGAGCTTGGTGTTGCGGGAGCACTGGAGGCTCCTCGTTCCCAGGCATTTGCTGGGGTTTTATTTTTTCCCCTCCGCTAGGATCAAACAGGAATTCGAAAGAGAAGCAAAGCTGAAACTCGCCGTTGAGGGAACTTGCAAATTTTTTTAATAGGGAACATCTGTGCTGTGAGTTTGGTGCCAGGGCCGCTGTTTTGCTGCGTTATCTGCAGAGGATGCTTTCCATGAATCCCTGTCGGTTGGCGCCGTGCCTGTTCTCACCCTTTGACTTCCCTGGTAAATGATGTCCCCACGTTTCTGATGGTCAAGCCAATAAAAACAATTGAATTAAAGAAAAAAGCACCCAAACGAAAAAACAAACGAAATCAGCTATACTTCTGAATGTTGAGCCCTCTTTTTTTTTTCCTCCCCCTTCTGCAGTACGCCTGTGAAGCTTCTTGAGAGATTACTTTATTATAATTGGTAATCTGAGCTCTATTATGCTTTCCTAATGATGCTGTTCGTGTTTTGCCTATTTAAATGTTATTTTATATATTCCCTTTACTGCGCTGCTGTAAATAAATGATTCAAAATAAACAGCTGAGATTCTGCTTTGTGTCTTCTCCCGCAGCCTGTGCCCTTGAATCCCAGCTAGGGATGGGGAAGAGCCGTACCGCATCTTTTAGAGCTTTCACCTCCCCGATCATGGAATTAATCTCTCCTCGCTGCCTGCCACAGATAGGGGAAAGAAAACACCAGCGGGGATTCAAAGGAGCCTTCCTTCCGACGGGTTCGTGTCGTTTCGGGGTTGTGCGTGAAGTATTGCGGTCATGCAGCGCGCTCCCAGCAACGCCGGAGTGCTTGGTGGTGGCCGTGAATACATCTTCCTGGCAATGCCCGACACTGGTCGCTGGAGCTGATGCAGGCTTTACAAGGCTGATCTCTGGGTCACGGAGCCTGGAGTCTGAACGAATCTGCAGCCAGCTTTGGGATCCTGGTCTGCAAGCAGCGCTGACTTGGTGAGGCAGCTCCCGAGCCACCCGCCCCCCAGTCCTCTTGTGAAGTCTCTCCTTGCCTTTACCCAAGGGTATGCACCCAGGCGTGGGGATATTTACCTGGTCTTTACCTAGAGGTATTTGCCATTCTTGCTTGCACAGCCACTCATTCCTGGATTATTGGTTTGTAGGGTGGGTTTTTTTTTGATCAATTAGGGTGGCAATTCTCTCCTACCAGCATCCCAAATGGCAAAAGACTTCATTCCACTTTATTCCAGGAACATTCTTGGTGCGGGTGACTGTGTATTTCCCGTGGGTTGTCTATAATGACCTTTTCTTTTTATCGACTAGTCAACGCATTTCAGGTTGTTGCTGTTTTTCTTCCCTGAGAATCTTTATGAAAGGTGGAAGAAAATGGAAGTTGCCCGGTCCCTGGCAGGTGTTCCCTGCCAGTTGGTCTGGTTGTTGTGACGGCAAAAGCATCACCAGATAGATGAAGCCAGGCAGGGCACAGCTCTCAAAAAATTGAAGGCTTGGATGAGTTCGCTTTGTGTGATCCAACATTTAGGTGTCAAGTGCCTGAGAGCAATGGATTGATAGCTAGCGTGTGTCTGCATTGAGCTGTCGGCTCAATGAGTGCTCCAAACTTTTTAGACACCTGTGGTTTAAAGAGGAAGGTCAGGATTGCTTCTGAATGAGGGGCTTGGATGCCAAAAGTTCTCATAAAACGTTCGGCTCTGCACTGGAGGAGTCAGAGCTGTGCCGGGCAGAAAGCGAGAGAAGGAAGGGAGGAGGCAAATAGGGCTGCAAGAGATGTCAGAGCCGTCCTGCGAGCTGGGAGTGTCGCAGGTCGGTTTCCAGCCCCATTAACAGACCTGGGCACCTCTAGGAGAGCAATTCCAGGAGACGAGCGTTCCTGGCTCGAGGTGGCTCTGCAGACCCCTCCTGCAATTCTCTATCACAGAGGGATAAACCATCAGGGCTTCCTTCTCCTGCTTCGCTCGCCGAGCATCTCTTCCTCCCTGTCTTCCTCACCAGATGGGAGCTCACAGCTGCAAACCATCGGCTGGGCTTTTGGCAGGATGAAAGGCCCAAAATATCTCCGCTGCTTTCTTGCAGTAGTTTGTTTGTTTCCAGATGTCTGCCGCTTATTCAGCGTGAAGTATTTTCCCTGATCAATATTTTAACCTTCTTGTTGATATTTACTCAGTGCTGCTGAATAAACTGCATTAAGTGGAGCTCCATGGATGGGAGAGTAAATCTACATTTCTATCAGCTCTCTGGAGGTTTTGCAATAATTCATATTATCTGAGTTTATTGTTATACCAGGATATTAACGAGCACATTTTTCCTTCCTCCCGTCTCTTGAAGCTTCAATTCAGATGCCAGAGCTGGTGCTAAAACAACGTCTCAGTTCTGAATTAGCACGGAAGGGAGAAAGCTTCGCGCTGGCCTCGTCCGCTCCCGTCGGAAACGCTTTGGTTCTGGTTTTATAAAGGTGTGTCTGCTGGGATTCCACCTGTCCTCCCTTTGACCTTCGTGGTGAGATTAATACCTTCTCGGTGGGTCTTCATTTTTGTAAATCCAGCTGGAGTTTTCCCCTCCTCCTCCTCCTCCTCCCTTCTGCCCTCTCCTCCCAGAACCCGGAGGCCTGATGAGAGCGCAGGGGGCAGCGGAGGCGCCCTCCCTTTCCTCCAGAAGTTCTGGTCCTTGCTTGCTATTCAACACCAGGAGCTGATTAAAGAACTGCCTGTTCCGTGTTCTGCCGCGCTTGCCCTTTTCCTAGTATTTCACCTCCAAATATTGAATTTCTGTTTATTTATTTATTTAGCGTAACTTCCATCCTGGGAGAAAGAGGCTCGCAACGTTTCAAAAGCCTCCCTGCCCCATTCATCATCATCATTCCAGCAGCTGCACGCAGCACAAGTCAAATAGCCTCAATCGTATCTCACACTGAACTTTTTTCTTCCTTTTATCCCCCTGCAATTTCTTTATTTGGCTGTAACAAAACGGCCCCTGTTGCTGCCAAGCCATCGCTCATCTCCTGCACGAGCCCCACGCATCCCCATCAGCTAACGGGGGAGCAACCAGGTGCCTCCCAAGGCTCCTTGCCTGGTGAGGTGGGGATTTAAGGGCAAGCTAACCTGTCCCAGAGCGAGCCACAGCTGGATCAGGGACTCCTGGGGTGAATTTTGCAGTCCTGGAGCAAATTTTGCAGCCCTGGAGCCTCAATTTTCCTCCTGGGGCAGAGGGGACGTCGGGCACAGCAGAGCCCAGAGCATCCCTCGCTGCCATCCCTCACTGCCAGGCCCATCACATCTCTGAAGCTGGTTTCCTTCTTCATCACTCTCTTTGCTTAATTATTTCCCACCTGAAAGTGTCTTGAACCTTCTGCTTTCACCGCGTTTCAAGAAAGATGTGAGTTTTTTTTTTTCCCCTCGCTTTATAAATGACTGCTTTTATTTTTCTTTGGTCTGTGTGAATGGAGAAAACATCTTTTGATGGCAGTAATTACAAGGGAGAGAACACCAAACAGCAGGGAACACGAAGATCCAAATGAAGATAAACGCTTTGCAAGTAATCAGCCCAATATTTGTTATTGTCTGCAGAGGCTGGATCGCACCGCGACGGCACGGGGCCGCGACCAGAGGTGCTCGGGGATTTGCCCTGCAAGCCTGAGCGGTGCATTGGGCACTAACTATAAATATATATAAATATATAAGTAGGTATTTATATATAATATGAGCTGAAATGGTAGCCACACAACAGGCTGCGGGTGCCTGCCCCGAATCCAGCTCCAGGATGGCAGATGCCGTTCCTGACTTGAGCTCCCTTAAATTCACACACGTTTCTTTTCTTTTTTTTTGCATAAAAAAGAAAGAAAACAAACTGTTCCGCAAAATGTTCCTTATTTATCTAACTCGTCCTACCAACTTTCTTCGAGTCATCTATATATATATATGTAATTAGATAGGCTTTTTTATGTAACTACCACAAGATACTTATTCCTCTAACCAGTTCCTTCAGAGCTGCTCTTATCTATAAAATTATCTCATTTGGACATATTCTATTACCGCTAGAAAGTTGTCATGAATCTTGAAGGAAAAAAAAAAAAAGCCTGGCACGTATATAATAGATTTATTTTTTATATTTCAATCGACAGAGGAATCTTGCCTTTTGCAGTGCCTTTTATCCCCGCCGTCTCTCGGTACCTCACGCGTTTGACTGCCTCTTTATACAGCGGTGCTGTTATTTACTCTTCTGCTGAAACCCAGACACCTATGAAGATAAATGTGGCAGTGCTTTAAACGATTCACGGCTCCACTCGGTGTCGGTTTGAAATCAGAGCCCCTCTTCGTGCAGCCGAGAGGGAGAAGGTAATGTAATTGCCCGGGTACGTAACAGGCAGCGAGGCGCGGGGTGGTGGCGGCTATTTCCCCCGGCTCTTTGGGTTCACCCACGTTGGGTTATCGCAGGGCACAAACCCTCTGCGATAACGGGGGCAGAGCCACCCACCTGCACGGCACTGCCTTTTTTTACACCCACCTGTCTGGGGGCTTTTTGCCTTCCAGCCACACCAGCGCCTTCCCCAGACGGCATTTTCTGGGTCATCGCAGGCAGCTCCCAGATATCCTCATTCATAAAATGACCGAACTCTATTTTAAAGCCAGTCGGATGCCTTCCCTCCCCCTGCTCTCCCCCCCTCCTTTTTTTCTTAAATCAGGAGGCAGCTTCAAAATCCCCCTCAAGGTTACAGCCTTTATTCCCCAACCAGATTTATTTGCAGGCAGTTTAAACCCCGTTTGTTCCCTCGCCGAATTATCTCCAGCACAAAGACACCAGAAGCTTTTAAATAAAACGCAACCGCCTCAGAAACCGGGGAGGGCAAAACGAAATTGGAAATAATTGGAGCCCGGCTATCTTGGCTCAAACTTGGCGGCGAGACTTGTGGCAGGAGAGCCGGAGTGAACAGGAGGGGAGGAGAAGAGCAGGGCTCGGCGCATCGCTGTCCTGCGTGATGCTCCGTGCGTGGGACAGATCCTGGTGCCGGTGTAAGGGCAGGGGGGGCCGTGCTGCTCCCCGCCTGGGTAGGTGAAAATCGTGGTCAAAATATCACAACGTGCGAGCCTGGGGGCGCAGCCCACTTGTTGGGAAATGCTCTTCTATGCTGAGAACGACACATTCCTGGCCTGGCGGGCAGGGTCCTGGTGCAGAGGCGCGGGGATCGCCTTGTGGCTGCTGTCCCGAGGGAAATGATGTGCAAAAGGGATGAGCTCCAAGCCCCCCGTGCCTGTTACCTGTGCATCTTATGAGTAATTTGTCTCTGAAGCAGAGGCGTTGCTTATTTTTTCCTCCCTCCTGTGAAGTTGTTTCTCTTCCTCCAGCTTATTTCGGTTTCCTCGCAGCAGGAGGGGAAGATGAATTTCCATCAAACAGCAGTTCATTGCTCCTAACGCGAGAGTCCAGTTAATTGATGGCTTCGAAGCTTTGTTTTTCCTCGCTATTAAAACCAAAAAAAAAAAAAAAAAAAACCAAACAAACAAACAAACAAACAAACAGAGCTGGAAAGCAGAGCTGCAGTGTGGCAGGGAGAGCTGGAGCATTGCAGCCTGGCTGCCGTTGCGTTTCTTGTCTCTGCGCTATCGGACGGCTCTGGCCGTCCCACGGCCGCTGGCTGCCAGCGCAAGGGGCTGCCCCTTGCCCACTCGTGTTACTGTGCAGGGGGCAAAGGGGAGATGAATGGAAGAATTTCAGGACGTGAGTGTAGGAATGTCTTGTCCTGTGCTTCTCAGGAGGAGAGGGCACACGGGGAGAGGCAGGGCCCTGGCGGAGAGCAGGGCGGCCCCAAGCAGTGGGAGCTGGGATGCGTGGGGAGAAGGTGCAGCACTTCCAGAGACCGAGTGGTCCTCCCAGAAGTGACAGGTCTGGGAAAAGTGCTCCTTTGGGGGAGCTGCTGCTCCGGTACCCCCTCCATGCCACCTCCCTTCTTCCCTCCCTCCCTGCACATATCCTGCCTGCCTCCATCCCTCCCTCCCTGCATCCATCCCACCTCCCTGCCTCCATCCCTCCCTGCATCCCATCTCCTTCCATCCCTGCATCCCTCCCTCCCTGCATCCCCCTCCTGCCCCATCCCCCCCCCCCCTTCCCCCCCCCCCCCCCAGCGCCCCCCGCCCCCTGCACTTCCCCCGCTGGCCGCCGGGGGCCCGGAGCCTCGGGAGCGGGGCGGGAGCAGCAGCGGCAGCCGCGGGCAGAGCCGCGCCGTGGGCAGAGCAGCGCCGCCAGGTAGGGGCCGCCCGGGGGTCCCCCCTCATCCCACGGGGAGGGGGGCAGCACCCCCATATATACACTCAACCCCCCCCTTTCCCCCCTACGGGGGTCGCAGCTCCGGCCGGGGGGTGCCCACCCGAGACGCCCCCCACACGCACCCGGGGGGGAGCCTCTCGGCTCGGCCCGGGGAGCTGAGACGTGCCCGGGGGAGGCGGCTGGTACCGGGGGGTGCTCACCTTGGGGGGCTCGGCTCGCATCCCCCGACCCTGACCCCCCCCCCTCCCCCGGTTTGTTTTCCGCAGCGTTTTAACGCGGCGAGAGTTTGCGCCGGCTTTGGGGAGAGCTGAAGTTGAGGGAGTGCGGGGTAGGGGGGCTGAGGGGGGGGCGCAGCTCCCGGGGCTTACCCGGAGACCCCCCCCCCCGGGGACCCCCAGCATCAGCCCAGAGCCGGCCGGGGGCTGCCCCCCGAGCCCCCCGGTGCTGCTGCCCAGCCCGGCTGCCGTGTCCCTGGGCGCAGGGAGGATGCTGTTCTGCGGGCATCCTGCCCCAGCGAGCCGGGGTTTGGGGTCTGGGGTCTGGGGGCTCGTTCCGGCGGAGTTGGGCTCGTGAATAATTTAGAATATGCCAGGCGCTCGCGGCGTGCGCAGCCGTGCGGGCTTGGTGCTGGCACAGGCTCTCTTAAACGAACCCGCTGTGGGCAGCGGGGGCAAACTCCGCGTAGGAACCCCTCTCCAGGCCCAACTTCACCCCGGGATTTGGGCACGGCCCGCAGCTCTGCCCGGCTGAGATGCCCCAAGCGCCGTCCGACACCCGCCAGCCCTCCGCTATTTTCCATCCCCAGCCTGGCAGGACCGAACCCCGAAGGCTGAGACCCTCGGGAAAGTTGACACGAGCCTCTCAGCCCGGCTGTGCTTCGCCTCCCCCACGTGCCCCCGTGGCGGCGAGGCGCTCCCGGAGCATCCCCGGGGCCCTGCTGCCGGTGGTGAGCGATGCTGCGGCTGCCCCGAGCTCCTCCAGCCCCTGCCAGCTGCGATCCCTTTGTCTCCCCGAGCTTCTCCTCCCAGGCTGGGGGCAGCAGGGACGGAGCCGTCCCAGGGGCCACGGCACCGGGGAGCGAGCATCCCCGCGGAGCTGCTGGTGCTGCCGGCAGTGCTTCCCGGGGCCAGGACGTGCGTGCTCGCAGGTAGGAGGGGGACGCTCTCTGGGCTCGGTGCTTTTCTGCTGTGGCTTGTTTCATTCTTCGTTTCACCACTTAATAGGAGCTTGCTTTCCGGGAGAAATCTGCAGCGAGGCTCCCACCACGCCAAGGCGTTTTTGAAGCGTCTCGCTGCAAGCCTGCAGCTGTTTGGGCATTTGGGGGGTTGAAGGGAGCCATCGGGCAGGGGAACGGATGCCGAGGGGCTGAACCTGTCCCCCTCGGTTCCCGTTCGGGAGTCGGGGCTGATCAGCAGAGCCAGAAGTTGGGAAAGTTGCGGTGCGGCTCGCTCTGGTTCTCAGAGGTTCCCCTGCTTCTGTTTGGCATTAATCAGAGCCGTGGGCAGGGAGCTGTGCCCGGGACGTGGGGCAGAGGGAGCCGGCAGCCTGCATGTGCATGAGCGCAGCTGTGGATTTGGCACAGTTAACACTCCTCCGTCCTTAAAACAGCCATTTCAGGCAGCCCCCGTGGGGCTGGTGACAGCGGTGGCAGCGGGCAGCCCCGAGAAGAGGTCCTGGGGTGGCTGGGGAGGGCAGGGAGCAAGGCTGCGGGGTGAAGGCAGCCCAGGGTCCCCGAGCAGAGCCGCCTGCGGCTCGGGCAGAGGCTGCGCCGCTGCCGCCTTCTTGCTGGAGACTTCTTTTTGCACGCTGCGCAGGGAAGAGAAGCCAAGGAGCGAGGCGGGCTGGCAGAGGCCTGAGCGCCCGGGGAGCACGCGGCAGGATGGGGGCGGTGAGCGAGGCAGGGGAGCTGCTCCCTGGGGAGCCTCTCCAGGTAGGCACGGGCACACGTGGGGGGGTCTGCGTGGGTGAGCTGAGGGCGGGGAGGGGGAGAAAGGGGGCGAACACGGGGCGACACAAGCCATAAAGGACCGGGTGCGTGCTCAGGAGATATCGCTGGGCCGCACGGGCGGAGGAGAGCCCGCCAGCACCACAAACTCCTGTTGCCTTGAAGCCGGTCTGGGCTTCGTTTTGCATTCAGTCGGTACCGAGGACGTGCAGGCGGTCAGTGCCTTGCCGTTTGTAAAGGCTTGCTGACGTGGCTGGGCTGTGGATATCGATTCTCACTGACTGTGGGGGGAGATCTTCAGTCACAGCTATCGGTGGGGTAAGACTTTATTTTGCAATAAGCGGAACGTGAGACCGAAGTTTCTGTAAGTCTTCTCTTAGACCTGGGGGAGCGATGCAGGGAAACCTGCGGGGTTTTAGCGGCTTCATGGTGAAAGCTTGATGCAGGAACGGGACTCCTGGCTTTTGGCTGTGCAGAGAAGGGGGCTGCTGGCACTGCTGCAGGGCTGCTTCTGTGCCCAGGGGAGCACAAACTCCCCTTTGGTTGCCTGTCCGCTCCCAGCAGAGACACCGACACGGTCCTGGGTCCTTGGGCAGGAGAAATGGGGGACCTGGGGAGGTAAAAAAGAAGCTGCAGGACCCATGAGGAGGTGATGGAGGCTCCCAGCAGCAAGTTTCCACCTGCCCTGTGGGACAGGGGCGGGGAGGGCAGGGGTTAACACCAGTGCTTTTGGCTTGTAATGGACCACAGGTGCTGTAAATCTGTAGGTCGGGGGTGGTTCATCCAAGGGCCCCCAGTAAAGGGCGTGAAACCACAGCAGCTGGTGGCAAAAGGGGCGGCTCTTCCCCCATGGGGCACTACAAGGCACGGACCCAAGCAGTCAAAGGGAGCTGCCAGGCACCCCAGGAGTGGTTTTGCCACACGATGCCTTTTGCAGAAATCAAGCAAACCTGAGGAAGAGCAAGGATATCAGGCAGGTAGGGGCGAATTATCACTGAAATATTCTGATGGGTCTGACCCTGGGGGTCAGATCGCCGTCGCTTATGAGAGGATGGACGTGCAGCAGGGAAACCTGCCCGCCTGGGGCTGCTGGCGGCTTGGGAGGTTAATGAAAGGGGAACCGAGGACGTACCGACAGACCTCATTTATGTGGATGCTTTCATTAGATCCAGCCCAAAGAGACTAATTTAGGAAACAAATAGCAAAATGTGGGCAATAAATAGCGGTGTAAGGGGAAGAGTCCGGCGCCAGCTTTCCTTGTTAAGCTCTAGAAAACAGAAGTGGAACGGAGGAGCTCAGATAGGTGATAATGGGAAGGTTCCTCGTGCTGAGGCTGGGCTCGTTTGTGATCTTTAATGATTTGGAGGTGGAAATGGATCAGAGCTGGGTGAGAGACGCAGAGCATGCCAACAGAAAGGGCTTTTGCTGCTGAGCAGTTGGAAGAATTAACAGACGAGGCTGCTGCGTATTGAGCATGCCAGTGGTTTGGGTGGCACTCGGGGCATAACTCAGCCCAGAGCACCCCAAGCGTGTGAAAAAGGAAAAACTGGAGCAAATGGGGCTTTTCTCCTGCTGGTGTGGTCAGTGGTGCTTCTGTGGGGCTCTGCCAGGAGAAGGAGCAGGGACAGGAGATGCTCTGACCCAGCAAACTGTGCTGCCTGTCCCGGGCATGCAGCGGTGGCCATGGGTCTGTACCCAAAGCCTTGGGCATCAGACCAGGGGCTCCTTCTGCTGGAGCCAGGCATGGATGGGGCCATGGCCATGGGCACCCCCAGCGGGCTCTCCCCTCCAGACCTGCATTGCTTCTCCCTGGAGACTCGGGAAGCGCGGGTGGGAGCGAGTTATTGTCAAGTGGCTCAGGCGTGGGGCGCGAGGAGGCTGCGGTCTCACGGAGGTGCTGGGGAAAAGCGAGCCTGGAGGATTCGTGTTCCTGCCCGGCTGCAGATCCCCGAGCCAGGGCTCCGTCAGGTGATGGGGCTCCGCTATTTATTCCGGCTCTCCTTCGCGTGGCAGCGGCTGCATAATGCAACACCCGCGCGGCGCCTCAGCCGAGCACCCGGTGAGCCCTCCAGCGCGAGGGGATTTTCATCTCTGCTGAGATCTCCCGGCTTCAAAGTCTGCAGAATTTATTTGCATCCTTCATGAGGAAGAGAGCCAGGCGTAAGGTTTTTTTTTTTTTCCTCCATCCTCTCTGTTCCTCCCCACCCGCTTTCCAGTTTATTTGGTTAGCTCAGCATCACACAATGATGTGGAAATAAAGCAAAGGAGCTTCGTCGTGGCCTTATTGCATATGCATAAATGAGAGAAATAGATCATCCTGGCAATCCCTAGCTAGGCTACCATTAAGGGAAATTCTCCTGTGACCTTATAAACCCTGCTTTGCAAAGGTTTGTAATGAGTCTGCAGAAATTCATTCTGGGCACAAACAAGTCATCGGAGGTCTTAGACCCCGTGAGCACAAAGTAATAATGACACTAATTTCCCACCCACTCAGGCATGTGCTCCTGGAAGACTTGGCTGTTTTTACCAAGCGGGTTTTTCCTTGCTGGGGCTGTCGCAGTGGGTGGGAGCGGGGGCGAGCGGCTGCGTCCCCCCCTTGGAGAGCCCCCACGGAGCCGTCCCCTGGTGGGGCCGAAGCCCCCTGCACCGGGGTGCTGCAGGCTGGGGGCTGTGGGGTCGCTCCTCTGCCTCATCATGAAGCTGCTCCCATCCCTTCCTCCACGGGCATCTGACCCCGAGAGCAAAGATAGCCCAGGTCTGAGCAGGAGGGATGGACTGATTAAAAAATAAATAAATAAAATCCTGCAACATTCCGTGTTCAGCCTCAAGGTTTTGTGTTTTAACTTTTGGCCAAAAACCAGGCTGGATTTGGTTCAGTGGCAGAAGTTGATGTTTTCCTGAAGAACGCGCTGCCGATTGGTGCCACGGATTTATTTTTCCGTAGGGCTCCCCGGCCCTGCTCGGAGCCGGAGGGATGGCAAGGCACCGACGTTTATACCCGTGGTGGGACTCGAGCTGGGCATCGGCCTCGTGCTTTCCTCTTGTAGGTGGCGGTGGAGGAGGCAACTGCTGTGTCTGACGGCGTTGCTCTTCGTGTGGCTCATGCAGGGCAGAGCGGTGGGGCTGGGAATAACGGAGCCCCCGCTCCAATATGGGGCTGCTAGGACGTGGTTCCCTGATCCCAGTGCTCAGCCACGAGCTGTTCCACTGCCAGAGCTTCACTTTTCCTCCCAAACCAGGTCCATCAAACCGTACTTCACTCCTCTTGTACTCCTCAGTTGCCCTTGTTCTTTTCTTTGCTCTCCTCTCGTTTCCCATTTTGCTCCGCCTCGGGTGCGATCTGCTGACATCTGGCGTTAAAGGACCGTGTGTGTGCACGGACAGCTTTGAGAGCAGGCTATCACATCTCTTTTTAGACTGAAAAATGTTTGGGGCAGAGACTGTGCTAATGCTCACAGAGCATCTGGTCCTCTCCAGGTCCAATTCATCACTGTCTTGCAGTTTGCATTATTGTTCACACCAAGGGAAAGTGGGTGTGAAGCTGGAATAATAATGTTTCGCACTTGCTTTGCATTGGTTTTGATACCCAACAGCGTTTTAACCTGTCGGGAAAGGCATAAAGAAATTGAGGAGAAGTCGTCTACAAATCACGAGTTCATTATCTCTACCGAAAAAAATACCGCTGGGGTCAACTCTATACCAAAGGCTAACTTAAAGTCAAGGTGGGATTTTTATATTTGAATTTCATGTAGGTGTCGTGCAGGAATTGGTGGGTGAGGGTCTGTGCGGAGCAGCAGGGTTCTGTAATGGTTCTCCTGACTTCTACCCGTGCATGCCATAAATCTTAGAAAACCCACCTCGAGCATCCCCGGGGGAGCGGCGATGTTCTCCTGAGTCAGCAGAGGGCCCTGAGTGATGTCTCCGTGGTATAACACGCCCTGCTCATTAAAAAAGGCACTGATGGGGACACCAGCCATTAAATGTTGTGGTTTCTAGTCAACGCTGTAATCTCTTTAATGAAACCTAATGGCATATTAAAAAAAAAAAAAAAAAAAGAAAAAGAAAGAACGTAATGCTACTTGGCGTGTCTGAAGTTGTGTGCTCGAGAACCGGTGCCTCTTGGTGTTAGGATGGTTGGGCTTCCCAGGAGTCTTCAAAGTAACATGTCTTTCGCTGATTTGGACTGACGTGCCTTTTGTTCTGTTCCTGCCGGGTGTTAAACAAGATTTAAGTCTCCTCAGCCCCTATTTAGTTATTGAAGAACATCGCAGCCAACACAAATGCAAACAAAACTGTCTGGTTGTTTGTTTATGTAACAGATCATTAGAAAGTCTGTAGGAAAAAAAAAAAATGTTCTGGTCTGTTAGATAATTAATCTGCATTTTAAGAATTGTCTAAAGACATATTTGCAAGCTAGTCCATTGAGCTGCTGTTATCTAGTCAATAATCCCCATATTTAATAGTCCCTAAGAATGTATTTCCATAACGTGCAGCAAACAGTTGAGAAATCTGCATCCTTTTTGTCTTAAGATGTCAGCGCTTGCACATTTCCTATGACAAATAATTTTTTCCCGATGATTGGTGGAAAAATCCAGGCGTGTTAGCTCCCGACTGGTAGGGCTGAGAAGAGGGGGAGAGGAGGCTTCTTAAAGCAAACCCCGGCTCCGTGTGCCCTTGGACGTGGAGTGAGTTTGGGATTTCCATCGGGTGCCGGAGCCCTGATGCGAGCTGGCAGCGCTGCCCCAAATGTCCCCGTGGGTTTGGGGTGTGGGTGGGGGATTTTGCAAGCTCCTTGTCCCACGGGTGGCAGAGCAGCACTTGGTGCAGGTATGAATGTCACGGCACTTGGCGTTCGCTGTGCTCCGGCATGGGCACGGGTACGCTAGCACTGCTGGGGTTTGATGGAGGGAGCTCTCGTGGCTCCTGGGAGCTGGCTTTGCTTTGGGACCACAAAGCACGGCTTGGGACCCAGCCTGCCAAGCGAGCTCCCTCTTTCTGCTGTGGCCCCCGACAGCGATGAAATTCGCTCGTGGATGTTGGAGCAGGCTCTGGGTTTGGGGTTCGTGCGGCACAAGCCGTGAACCAGCGCTCGGGTGATGAGCCTGAGGGGTGTTGAGCAAGGGCGTGAAGTTTAGTGGAGTCAGCGGTTGTTTATAAATGGGGGGAAAAGGGTAAATGTGCAGACGGCTCCAGCTGGCATGTGATAACTTACTAATCCCCGTTAATGAGAGCAGGGAGTAAAACCCACACTTGGAGAGAGGAACCCCTGGGAGCTGCCGCATCAAGGTGAGAAGCTGGAGCTTAATTTCATTATCTTATCAATAACTCGCTGGTCCTACGCCGTGGTGTGAATTCTCGGGGAGTGTTGGTGCTATCTTTGGCAGTCTACGCAAAGAAATAATGAATCCAAGTCAGGAGAGCATTGTGCGCAGTTCTGGTATCTGTACTTTAAAAATGATGTTGGCAAACTGGTGAGAGATAAGAGGAGAACTACAAGGATGATTTGAGGTCTGTAAAGCATGGTGGAGAGAGGCTGCAGCTCAATCTGTGTCTTTTAATGAAGGGAAGGTTAAGGGGGGATTTGATTGCTGTCTGTAAATACTTAACCAGGGCAGGAGGCTCTGCGAGCCGAAGGTTCAAAGGCAGGAGGTGGTTCTGTGGCTGGATGCTCAAGATAAATCAATTCAGATGAAGAAAAACAAAGGCCTGCTTTATTTTTGTACTGCTTTATAGTTAGGCACAGGAGCGAATTACCCGGGACTTGGTAGATTTGGTGTTTTTAAATCGAAATGATACATCTGCAGGAGCTGCTTGAGGTCAGCTGCAGGCTGTGGTGGCTCGGTTTGGGAAAGCTCAGCAGGAGTAAATAACAAATAAAACAAGGTTTTCAAAGTGGTCATTGTTGGCCTTCAAATCTTTTAATTAAGTCATTTTTCTTATTTTTAAGGCAGAAAGCAACACTCACCAGGGAATGGGGCTGTAGCTTGGAGGAGATCGGGTTGGTGTCAGCAGCGCCTGTTTGTAGGACTCGGCCAGAAGCTGGGGGTTTGCAGGGTGGTGCCGGGTCCGGGCACGTGCCGACCTCCTGTTATACCGGAGGACTACGTTCTGCTAATACCCTGCTCCTCTCCACCCTTACAGCTGCAAAGCGAGGCAAAAGCGGAGAAGGAGCAACAGCAAGAAAATCCAGGGACATGTGGCACCTTGAAACCACGGGGGCAGGGGGTGATCTGGCCGTGCCCCCAAACCAGGACCCTTCTGCCTGGGTTGCAAAGCCCTGGGGCAGCTCCTTTGGCTTTGCTGTATCTGGGGGTGTTCCCTTTCGGGTGGCAGCATCCGAATTTTTCCCTATTGGTGTTTCACATCGGTCCGCTTCAAGAAAACGGAATTAGGGTTCATCCGTACGAGGGAGAGCTTGCCATTTGCAAAGCCACGTTTTGCTTAAGTTAGTAATATTGTAGCTGTTAATTGAGTGTTCATTGATTGTCTGTCAGCGCCTTGATGTAATCTGTTATTCCCCTTTCCGAGGGATGGCCTACCACTGATAAAACAGTACCGCTGCGCTCGTACCGCGCGGCTGTCTTGACTGTTCGTATTTTCTCCCCCAGTGATTCCATTTTACCAGCAGTATAATTAGTATCATCTCCTCCTCTTCGGAGGCATCTCAGCCTGCGTGCCAGCCTTGGTTCTCTCGCAAGTCCCTTTAATGCACCTAATACCTCAAGGTTTTTAAGTGGCCTGAAACACAAATTTAACCAGGGGATGCGTCTGAACGCGGGCCAGGAGCTGTTGTCTGGGAGGATTTAGGGTCCCGGTTTCCCCAGAAATTGCTTCATCCGTTAGAGGTTCTTTTGTTGCTGAAGGTTCAATTATGGGAGTAAATAGTGCTTTACGGGGGAAGAAGGAAAACCGAAGCCTAGCATCGCCCTGCTGCCACGCGGGGAGGCGGCGGCAGGACCAGGCAGGAGAGCCGCGGGGTTTGATGTAGCTCCGGGCCCCGTGCGTCCTTGAGTGCTTCTGTAACACGAGGCGAGGAGCTGGCAGCACATCCCAGTAATCCCCTGCGCTCAGCGATGCTCCTCTTCGGTATCCGCTGCGTGATCCGACGCGTCCCAAGTAATTGCATTTTTGCAAAGAACGAGACCCGTGGCGTGACGCGGGGAGGGCGGCGTGGTTTTGCATGTTCAATGTCTTCGGCCAGAATTTGCAGGAAATCTTCAAGATTTGCAGGGAGCTCTTCTGCAGCTATTGGCTGGTCTTTAAGGTCTTTCTGCTGTGTGCTTGGTGGACTCGAGTGCTTTGGAAAGATTAATTAACCCTAGGTGAGAAACTGTGATTTAACATTTATATGGGGGGGGAGAGAAATTAATATTCCTGCTGCCATGCTGAGTGTGTTTAAACTTGTGCTTTCGGCTTGTCTGACTTGGAAGAGCTTCTAACTAGTACAAATGATAGAACAATTTATTTTGGATGATGAGTTATGAGAATATTGCTCATGCACCCAGAACACGACATTTTCAATCACATCTTCATTGCATTGGTAAGGGGGAAAAAAAAATGATTTTCGTATCTTGACATGTTTATCCTTTGGAGACTGAGTCAATTATCGTGTTGTAAAAGAATTCGCTCTATAGCTCGTGGGTCTCTGGGAATATCGCTGTGGCGGGAGGAAGATCCTGCAGGCTTTTATTCCAGCTGTTGCAAAATGGGGAGGACGGCGTGAGTGAAGCGATCCCTACAGGTGACACCCAGGAGCAGGAAAATGACTTTATGAAAGCGAGGTGTTGAAAGATAGGAGTTAGAGTCCATTAAGTTCTGTGGAAAGGCTGTCACGAGGCAGCAGATTTGTCCTCAAATACTCTTTTGGTTCAGACTGCTTTAATTTCGTGGCTAGAGCCATGCAGACAAAGCCTGAAGGGGCTGGGAATTACCCGGGCAGCGTCTGCGTGCATTTATTATCGCACTGCGAGCGGCAGGCCCTGAAAGCAGGGGGGCTCTGTTCGCTCTGGGCTGCTGGGGACCTGGTTGTAAGCTCTGAGCAAAGGTCCCGTTGCCACCAGGTGGTCCTGAGAGTCCCTGTGTGCTCCCTGCTTGCTTTCCCTCCCTCTCCAGCCCCGATTTTCGGGGTACAGGTGATTTCCACCCCCCTGCAGCCATGCGGGGTGGTGTTGGGGTGGCAGAGCTCTGCTGATGTGTCCGAGATGCTGCTTTCAACCACCCTGCGGACCCAGGCAAGGACAGGGAAGGCCTGTAGGATCCTGAATCCCTCAGCAGAGATATCTCTTCATATTGCCTTGTGGGCCTCCTCTGGAGGCTCAGGGTGGGTAGGGATGCTGGAAAAAGCTGGGAAGTGGCTGTTCGTGTGGGGCATTCCCATCACTGTCTCGTGCTGTTGCAAAAAAGATGAGCTAGTTCAGCCCAGGTATTGATCGGCGTCCTCGGAGAACAGCTCCTTGGGCTTGGACTGCCAAGCACGAGCGCTGCCGCCTCCCAAAAAGCCTCTGGAAAAGCAAAAGGAGTTAGAAGGGAGTGATGTATTCAGCCTTGCTCATCTTCCGTGCCCAGGGTGAGCCGTGATGCCCACCTCCTGCCTGCTCGGGGGTTGTGTCCCGACTCCAGCTCCCTTTTGGACGGTGCCGTGGCAGCGCGGGGCAGCTCTAAACTTCCCTCCGGGGCTGCAGGAACCAGAAAGTTATCCTCCAGCAGCTCGTTAAAACAAAGCTTGGGATTCTCTTACAAACTCTTGAGCTGGGGATCCGGGGCTTTTAGAAATCATGAGACGAATGATCAAATCAGCTTCGGCTTAAAGCTCTTTGTAGCCCTTATCTGAGGTAATTGATGGAATTTGCACGTTGCCAGTGGTGGTCCGCAGGGTTCATCCTGCCGCAGATTACAGCGGTTTGGCTTCTTCTCGATGTGCTGGCTGCTCAGTGGGGAGCTCCGCGGAGGAAAGCCCGTCCTCCCCTCGCCCTGCATGCAAAGCGTGGACGAGATTGTGCAGATAAAGGCGAGGCGATGCCACGGGAGGCAGAAATCCTGTTCTGAAAGCACAACCCGGCGCCGTGCCCTCCTTGGCGGTATGTTGAGCAAATGTCCAGCCAAAATCTCCCAGCCCGTTTTGCAGAGGCTGGTGTTAATGCAGCCCATGTGCTCCGTTGGCTTGCCTCAGTGCAGCTCTTAAAGCCGTCACGGATGGCCGATAGAGCCGCTGCCCCTCACCGTCCTCTTGGGATGGCGACGTCCAGGAGGGTTTTCCAGGACAGTGGAGGCAATTTTGGGGTTGTATCTGTGTCTCTGTGCAGGTGTCGGGACTGGAAAGCCCCCGTTTCCAAGCTGGTGTAACAGCACTCCAGGTGAAGCGTTCAAGGCGCCGTTATACGGATGGAAGTTTTGAGCTATATGCCTTGGCTCAAGTGCTCCCGTTTCTGTAGGTTTGTTTACGTGGAGGCTTTGTGCTGGCTTTTGATTTTCCCATTATTGAGGTTGTTATGTTTTTATAGCTTTGCATTACTCACTGGTTCCTTTTATTCCTTTCAAGTTTGCCAGCCATGACTAATGAAGAGTTTTGCTGCAGCCCTTTTCTGGAGTGGAGGCTCCAGCTGGGTGAAGGGGAGCCTCCTGCCTCCCACCACCCGAATTTGGTATCAAAGAGCTGGTAGGGGCCCAAGGAAACGTGCTGCCTTTTCCTGGGGCACTTGCAATAGAGTTTATCTTATTACCGGGGTGCACGTGCTTACCAACCTGGTAAATAAATGATTCTTTTTACTGATGAACCTTTTTTTTCAAGTGGAAATCTGAAGCATTGAGCGTGTAAGCACCTGGCCTGGTTTTGTGCTGTGAGTGTCCCTGCGTGTTTTCCCAGCTCCAGCATAGCCAGCGACCTGTTTGGGATCATTTGATGCAAACACTGTTTGTCGATGGCCACAGTTGTGAGCACTGGCTTGAAACATCTCGGCAAGGTCAAATGCAGCAACTTACACCTGTGTTGGGGACAGCTGAGTTATTTCTGCTTTTCTGCAGGGTTGGTGCCATCGTTTTTATTTTTCCCTGCCTCTTTCATGCAAGGCTTTATCTTCCATGCTGAGAAGCCCAGCAAGTGACCTGGAGGCTGTTGTGCCTTCTCTCTGGGTTAAGTCCCCATGCCTCCACCTCTTGCAGGTTGAACTGGTAATTCCTTTGCATTTCCAGAGTCAGTCAGCCCTGGGAATGCTCCTGGGAGGGGACAGGAGGTGAGCAAGAAAAGAAGAGGAGCTGATGTGCCCCCAGAGGACTAAGGTGACTGCTTTGTGGTAGGGGCACCTCGAGCAGTTGGGCATTTTCTCTCAGTCCCAGGACACTGAGAAGTTACGGTGGAGATGGCAGAGAAGGGAGCTAAAGGAGGAGTGCTGCCAGCAGTGGGGTTTTTGCTCGGTGTTGCTGCCCGCAGAGGGTTAGCAAGCAGATGTGGAAGCACAGCTGTGCCATGGCACTGGCCGCTGTGCATTGCTGCAAACAACTTCCCACCTTTAGGTGAGGGCATTGCCGTACCCCTTTTCTTCACCAGGTCCTGGAGTTATCCTCTGGGACGAAGTGAAAACCTTGGGGCAATTGGAGAGCTGAACGTGCACCCCCTGACCCTGCTCATCCCCCAGACCTGCCGTGCCGCCCGCTGCGCGCACGAAGTCACCGCTCTGCAATGACATTCCTGTGCACGCTTCCTCTGCCAGCCCTCGGCTAATTTTATTTCATTTCCCCCCGTACTTCCTTCTCCCTTTCTCACATACAGCCTGTCTAACCGGAGCTGCATAATAGACTTTTAAAGGCCACTTAATGATGCAAACTTAAAAGCGCGGAGAAGGCATGGCGAGACAGAGCAGAGGAGCTCGCGCAGGGACAGGGGAGATGCCAGGCTCATCTCTAATCTCCGAGAGCCTCCTGCAGAGCAGGTGAGTGTAGGAGGGCCCCACGAGAGCAGGTGATAAACTGTGCCTGGGAGTGCTGTGATTACTGCTCCGCATCCGCACCGTGCTCGCCCCGGGGGCCCCGCACATCCATTCCCTGCTCATTCCCTTTCTCAGCTCTCCTTTAATTAGGAGGGCTGTGGTTGTCGCGAGCAGCCGATCTGCTGCTTTTTCAAGGCCCAGGCACGCTGGAAAATACGGGGCCAAGTGCCTGTTTTTGAAGGCTGAGAGGTTTGGGAGGAGAGGAAAAGAAGGAATATCCACAGGGAGGGCTCGGTGTGCACAAAGGTTGGTGTCACCATGCAATCCTGCTCACTTCTGCTTGTGCAAGCAGCCCCTTGGGTCGTGGCTCAGGAAAGTGCAAAGGTTTTTGTCTCCTTTTCTGAACGGGGAAGTTCTTCTGACCTGCGACACGAATCCCTGAGCTGTGTGGGCAAAGCTGTCCTGTGGCTGCGGAGTGCCTACAGAGCGCTCCGAGCACCGGCACGGGGTCTGGTCCTGTGGGATCCCAGCACAAAAGGGTAAATGGCTGGAAAAAAATGGACTTGGTACTAGAAAACATCAATGGATTTCCACCTTATAACAGTGGACAAGCTGGCTTTGTTACCACTTGTGGTATGATTTGGAGTCATGGCATTTTTAGGGTCTTGAGTTAGCATGAGGCAGTGTTAGGAACAGCAAGTGCTGCGGGTAGATCCATTTCAGTTTAGCATTTCACTCCATCTTCCAAAAATACTGTGTTTATATATTTAAAAAGGGCGTTGTCTTTGTGAGAATTTGCATCTCAACGACCCCATGTCACCCTCTTTAACTGTGACTAATTTGGGATGTGGAAACAGGTAGCTTTGGACAGGGACATGCCAATCATGGCAATTAATTTTTAATAAAAGTTTCAAATATTTGAAATATTTCCTAGTTTTTTTTTTTTTTTTAAAAAAAAGTGGAAAACAGATTGAGATGACTTTTTTTTTAGCTAAAGGAAGCTGTTGACTTGTATACTTGGATGCTCCCGCTGAGATGCCTAGCTGTTGAGTTTTAATTCAGTGCACATTTTTGTTCACTTTCTTGCCGGTTTTTGTACTGAACTTTGCCCTGTGGGTGGAACCGGTGTTAGCCTCGTTAAAGCATCTAAAACCTCTAATTATTGGAGAAATGGCTTTTGCTGGATGGGAATTATCAAGCCAGCTGCTGTGTATATGTTGGCTATTTTTTTTTTCTCCTAGGTGTGGATGTGCCTACTTAATTTAAACAACAGGGAGCACGCAAGTGCGGTGTGATCGGTGTCTGCATTGCCTGGCCTAGCAGAGCGAGGGGTGTGTGAGCTCGTGTCATGCATTATTCCAGCCCAAAAGAGCTCGGAATTGTTTTGTGTGTGGGGCATTGTTATTTTGCATCGGAACTGAAGTAACAATGGAATATTTTTAAAAGGCACAGGGTAAGGTGGAGCCTCCGGGAGCAGTTAGTCAGTGAATATGAAAAGGCACCGGCCCTAATGATGACAGGGGAAAGTTCTTTATGGGATCTGGGAGCAAAAGGCAGGGAAAAAATGGGTACAGCCTGCAGAGGCACAGGATGGAATTCATCAGGGGAACAGGGCTGGCAAATAATTGCATATGCAGTTGTTAACGTCGCGGATGATGGGTTAGGGCCGGCTGCCCCATCCTTCTTGGGCAAAGTGTGTGCGAGAAGGAGAAGGAAGGTTGTGAGAACTAAAGGAAGACAAAGAAACGACACGATGGGGGTAGGAGCGTTAGAGAGGAGCCTGGAAGAATGAAAAAGAGGAGGAGCAAAAGCGGTGTTCAAGAGGAGGAGTGCTGCAGAGGCGTGCTGAGGGCTTGTCCTTGTCCCTGCTGAGGCCCGTAGGGGATACGGGTGCAGCTGTGGAGCCCTGCTGAAGCCCCAGGCAGCACCAACCCAACACGTGAAATGGGCTCTGGGCCTGCAGTACAGACCGTGTTGGCACAGTAACATCATTTTTAGAGCTGAGCTTACACAGAAGGCAGGGAAGCAGAGCTGGGTGGACAGGGAAAACCTCCGGGTGTAAGGGAGGAGCTGGGAGCAGAAGGGCTGCTCGGCGGTTCTGCTTCAGCAGCAGCAGCGAGATTTACTGTCTGCTGGGCATTGTGGCTACTCGGAGAGCTTTGCTTCTCCTGCATTCCCTTCCCACCGTGCTCCTGTCTTTCCCCATCTATTTCTCTGGTAAAATCAGTCTGTGTTGCCCTGGCCCTGCCTGGCGGTCGCTGGGTCCCAGCTGTCTGCTTTGCTCTCCTCCTGCCTTCCCGAGGCCACCAGGCAGCGTTGCAAAGACGGGAGATTGAGGCTGAACTCCGCTGCCCACAGTCACAGCATGGAAATAACCCTTTGGCAGCAGCATCTCCAGAGGCAATTAGCTCGGCTGGACAGAAACTGCTCCCCTGGGCTCCTGAACCTCAGCACCGGGCTCTGGCGTGGCCAGCGTGTAAGGAAAAATGAGGCCGTTGCCTTTGGAGAGAGGCTGTTTGTAACTGCTTCCATCTTGCTCGCCAGTTTGAGACCTCAATGCCCAGAGCTCCCATTTGTGCTCTTGCTTGAGCCCTGCCATATGCATGGGCTGGGATGGCAACGCAGCGAGAGCAAATTTCCGAGCTGGGCTCGCGGAGGGCAGCTGAAATCAGATGGCCCATCAGTGCTGCTCTGTAATGTTTGATTTATTAAGGCACGGAAACCTGTGGCCATCTCGGCACCGAACACATGCCCACAGGACTCCAAGAGAAACAATCTCAAGGCAAGGGAATGAACTCTTCTCGACGGCGTAAATTGCAGCAAGAAAAGCTGAGGCTGGACATCAGGTAACGCCGCCGAGCAGTGGAAAGGGCGAAGCACTAAAATAGATTGCTAAGGGAGTTTGCGGAGATCCTGCCACTGGAGATTTTAAGGAGCAGATGAGACAAATGGCTTGGCAGGGCTGAGCCCGCAGGACGGGCGGGTGGGCTGGAAGAGCTCTTTGTTCCCTCCCTGGGTCTGGACTCGTCTCCTGCGATTCCTGCCGATGCAAACGGGGCCAAACTTTGCATAAGAAACCATTATCAGCACCTCTGCAGCCTGCCTCGTGCACGCTGCTGGGGTTCTGCTCCCCGTGGCGTGCAGCCCTTTATTTGCAGGCAGGCTTTATGGAAATTGGGCCGGGTGTTGCATGACAATGCCACACCTCGAGACTTTCAGCACCTCTGGAAGGGGGGGGGGGGGAAAGTTCGGAAAATTAAATATTTCTGTCAAAAAGCACGATAAATCTTTTGCTGTTTAGGAAGGTGAGAAATTAAAATCGCAACACGGGGAACGAGCCAGCGCGCGCGGCGGGGGTTGGCTGGGGCTCCTGGCTCCAGTGAGGGAATCAGCGGGGAGACGGAGCTCCGAGGCCCTCGTGGGCACATGGGGGAGAGCAGCGAGCTCTCGCCGTGCGGTGCTGAGCCTGCTTGTGTCTACAGCTGTTTGAGTGCCTTACAAGTGCTTCCCCCGCTGTTTGCAGTGCTATGATACGGGAGTGCTGAGAGGACCGGGGGGCATGTACGTGTGTGCCTTGGCTGTCTGTTTTAATCTGCAAAGGCTCCGCAAGGAGAATGCTGGGGAGCGAGGTGAGCAGCGGGTTACAGATGAAAATCCAATTCACAAATATGTGAGCAGGGGGAGGGGGAAAGAGGAGAAAGGCGTGGGTCTCCTGGTGGTCCGCTGAGCGCTGTAATGCAGCTTACGGAGCGGGCGTGCGATGGGATAACTTGTAACTCGTCCTCCCTTAGCAGAGAAAATCACAGGGTGTTTTATTTGGTCTGGAGAGACTGCAGTCTCTGTCTTAGAGGGCTGTGTTGGCACTCTCACTGTACAAAGCACAAATTATGTCCTCCCTGTGTAAGAAAACCACTCTTGTTCAGCCTTTGCTGGTGTGCTGGATCCCTAAGGCCAGGTTTTGCTATATAAAGCAGAAGACATCGTTGTGCTTTATTTCAGACTGAAGTGCGTTCTCGGAGAGAGAGCTGACGTGTTAACCTGTCAAGCATCCTTACTGCCATTGTGTTCAGTTGCATGTCTGGGCCTTCAGATGGGGAAAAAACCTTTGGAACAGTGGGGTAACAGCCCTGGGGCTGCGGCGAGGGGCAGAGCTCCTGGGGACAGGGTGCGGGCAGTGTGGTGTCCCCATTTCAATGGGGAAGGAGCGGTCCAGAGGCACCCCAGGACACCCCCAGCAGGTGCCAGGAGCCAGTTCTGCATTCCCAGGGGTCTCACCCTTTTCCTGCTCAGCTTTGGGAGCTTAGCTTATCCTGCAGAGGCTCTGGGGACCCCTTATCCGTGTCCCCAGCCCTGGTGGGGATGGAGCAGGGTGCCAGGCTTCAGCCCCATCCCTCCCCTGAAGCGTGGCCCTGGCAGCTCCAGCGCCTCCGTTACTCTGGCAACTAACTGCGATCAGGCAGCACCAGGCAGCTGAATTCAGCCCCTTGTTCCAGGAAAAATGCTCTCATTGAAGCCGAGCCCCAGCAAAAACCCTCCTGCCTTTCTTCTGCCGAATGACACCGACATCCCTGTGCGCGCCCAGGAGTGTGCGCGGGGCTGGGGAGCCGCTTGCCCCGTGCCATTTCCCTGGTATTTGGAGGTGGCCAAGTCCCAGGGAATGTGGGAAGGAGGAGAAGGGTGCGAGAGAGAGCCCAGGCACGGACAGGGGAGGGAAGATCAGGGAGAGCTGACAGAGACAGAGGACACACGACGTAGGCGAGAGCTGGAAACCGTGCCCCCGTCCCGCGGGAATAAAGGCGGTCTCGCAACGCGCTCGCTCCTCTCTCTGCCTGCCCGTTTGTCAGCTGGAAACGGTAACAAAGGCACTGGTGGCACTGGGGATGTGCTGCTTCTCTGGGATTGAAGGAGCTGCCCAGAATGATAATTGAGTCTTTTTTTTTTTTTTTTTCGTTTTTTTAAGAAGCTAACAGGCTACTGCACAAAGTAATTAACTGGACAGATGGATACAGCAGAATTTGTAAATGTCGACAGCGACAATAAGGCACATTTTTTATAAAGGCCTTGTGTCAGCAAAAGGGCTCTGAGATCGGGCTGGCTTTCAGGGAGCCAGCTAAAATAAATGAGACTTTTAAAAATTAATAATCTTAATAGCTGCATATGATGCAGGTGTCTGGTGATGGCTGCAGGGATAGCCAGAAGATGGAGGGGAGAGCAAACGGGCCAGGATTTCGGTACACCTTCTTGCTGGTGTGTTTTGTTTTGCCTATGGAGACATCCCTTCTTTGTGCGTGTGAAGGGGTTGTTTGCTATCAAACACAGGAGAGGACTGAAAAAATATAGTTGCTGCAGTACCAAACCTAATGGATGCGTTTCAGATTGTCACCTGTGCTCCGGCACTGTCAGGTCTATTTCTGGAAATGGTGATCACAATGCTCCTTGTGCCCCTGCCTGGGCTGTGCTTCTCCCACATGTGCCACTCTGCCCTTTTACAGGCAAGTCTGGCGCTTTTCCCCTGCAAAGGGCCCATCTCTTTAATCCTTGCCATTTTCTGGCTTCCTGCGGCAGCAAACTGCTTGGGTTTAGTTAAGCGTGGGGTGGTTTTTTTTTCCCCTTTGTGTTTCAGAACTGCTGGTCATTGCCTACAGCAGTGGCCTCCCACTTGACGGGCTGTCAACGTGTTACCAAAGGCACATAAAGGGGTAAGCGGAGGGCAGGGCTGCTGGCAAGCGGCTCGTGCAGAGCTTGCTTGGGCATCGCTGGACCGGGCAGCACTCTGCAATTAGTCTGTGCTGGTGTTGGCTGTAGCAGGTTATTGGCCCCATACGGATGTCAGTCAGGCCAGCGAGTCTCGAAGGATGCCATCCTCCAGCATCAGCGTCCCAGGAGACGTGTTAAAAGTTAGGTGAGAAACCCATTTTCCCTGACAGCTCACTGCGTAGCGTAAGAACATCCATCCTCCAGATGAAATATTGTAGACACGGGGGAAGAAACCTGTTGGAAACGTGTCCCTGGGAACTCAGACAGCAAACAGGCCCTCCGGCTTATTGGCAGCTCCGGCCCTGATTTTATATTTTCCCACTTGCTTTGGCCCTGGAGCTCCCCTTCCATATCTCAGAGTGGTGATGCTGGGGGAGAGCTGCAGAAGGGACAACCCAGGGTGCTAAGGCATGTTCCCCATGCCCTGAAGAACCTAACAGGGCACCTGGTTTATTTATTTTCTTGTGTTTTAGCAGCACAAATGTGTGTCCTGCATGGCCGGAGTAGCGTGGGTTACTGTAACGCCACGGTGAGCACGGTTGCTGATTTTGATGCTGCAGCCAAGGAAAACATCTCCCAGCTTAGCACAGGATCTTCCTTTGCTTTAATTAGCAGGCAGGGACTGGGACAAGCTGTACCAACTGGGGAAGCGGGGGGATACGGGGAAGGAAACCACTAAAATCTGGCTTCCTATTAGCGTGGCAGACTTTATTAGAGAGAGGGCGAGAGCAGCCCCGGAGGCGGGCGGTGTGCGGTGCCTGCTGAATCCGTAATGACCCCTCCTCCGGCTGCAGCACCCCGGTGCTGGGAAGGGGGATGTAAAG
Source organism: Heteronetta atricapilla (assembly GCA_011075105.1). NCBI lineage: Eukaryota > Metazoa > Chordata > Aves > Anseriformes > Anatidae > Heteronetta > Heteronetta atricapilla. The sequence goes on along the minus strand of CM021754.1, from coordinate 4,354,656 downwards.
CATTTAACAGATCAAACACTGCCAGGGAAAACAGGGCAGAGCAGTGGGGGAAGCTCGCCTAAAAGAGGCTGGGCTAATCAAGGTAACTGATTTATGGGGCTGTGATTACAGCTTTCGATACGCTGATGACAGAAGCACCTTTCCTGGGGTTTGTGCTTCTGGTTTCCTCTTTCTCCTCCTTGTAGAGGTACCCTGCTGTTCCCCCACCCGAAAAGAAGTTCGTTATTCACTGCTGAAAGTGGATTGTTTTGATTAATTGATCTGAGAATGATTTTTAAAAGTTGCATTGGAAAAGAGTTTGTTTTTCCTCTTCTTTTTGCTAAGAAAGTTCTTTCACCTCTGCAGAGAGGAGAAAAAAAAAAAAAAGAAAAAGGTTTATGCAGTTGGAATTTATTTATTTTGGAAAGGTTTGAAGTCCTTCTGGTGCTGGATGTGGTAAAGGCTAGGCATAATTCCCCCTCAGGACAAGTAAATCTGTTTTTCCTTGCAACTTCTTCCAAATTTTCTGTTTTAGTTGCAGACCAGGTCTAGGAGTGGGCATGGCAATGCTCTCATCTTCTGAAATAATTCATAAGTTTTGATGGTGAGCTTGGTTTCTAGAAACTTAACTCCAGCAAACCCCTTTCGGAGGGGCCACTAGGCTTTCTGTGAGGTACAGAATAAGGAACCAACATCCTGAAATCTTTTCCAGCCTTGGTAGTAAAGCCAGCTTTACAACAAATTGCAAGTTGTGGATGAATTGTCTGCAATTAGTCTAACTGCTCATGCTCTTCTTATGGGAAAAGCCTCCAGTCATTTCTGAGTGGCTTTACTGTTAAAAGATGATGCAAACAGGTAAAAATCCCATTTATCTGGCAGCTCTTTCCTAGGACTGCTGTGAGCACAAGGCGAGTTGTGCATCCGCTGGGTTTTTGTGGTCTGTGCCAAAATGTTCAGGTCACTGATTCATAGGAGAAAAGACTCCTGACTTGAGCATAACAGCTCTGCTGCAAACTGCTTTAATTCATTATGGTCAGGTAATTAGCAGGCCTTCTTTCATACCTGCTGGAGCTCCTGTAAGGCGGGGAGCAGGGGCAGGACGGAGCCTTTCTGCACACGTAGCACCTTCGGTGGGATGCTTTGTGTGCAGCACTGGGCTCTTTCTTACACTTCTGCCAATCGCTGCACCTTCTGCCAGCAGCAGATAGATAGGAAGGACTGGAAATACTTGCAGCCAGTCAGTGTCAGCATCTGGAATAAATCTGCGGTGCCTTTCCTGGCAGAGAGCTTGGAGGAGAGCAGCAAGGAAGGGCCAGGCTGGGCATCAGCGGTCAGGCGGAGAGCAGCGGTTCTGGGCACTTATCAGAGGAAACTTCTCCAGGCCATTAAGTGGAAGGGAAAGCAGTAATTTTTTTATATGTAAAATATATGAATACTGTAATCAACCAGAGTATTAGCTTGCATTAACGGGCTGGAGTAGCGCTGCGTCCGTGCATTAAGGCAATTGCCTTGCAGGTCACAGGATCAATTGCGCTGGGGAGAGGAGGCAATTGCAGGTCACGTCCCTGCTGCTTGTCAGCCCCCTGCTCCTCCAGTTCGTGTGTGTGCAGGGCAGGGAGGGCTGCTGGCTGCCACCATGCTCAGCTCCTCGTTCAGGGGCTCTCCTGAGACGCACGTCCCCATTGCCCTACAGGGAAAGCTCCTTTGCCCTAATCCTAGGGTGATCTGGCTGGACATCACCCGTGGCGTGGAGCACCCCAAATTATCCCACCTGCCTCCTGCTCGACGTGGGCTTGAGTAAACCCGGGAGAGCCGGAGGAGGCTCCAGGATGGGAAAAATACATACGTGGAAAAATAGTTGCTGTTTTGGAGGTGACAAACAGAAGTCATATTCCTCCTTTTCAAGGCCTCTTTTCCCTTCTGCTCTTTTTTTTTGTGTGTGTTCTTTCCTTTTGGTAAGAGCTTTTTTTTTTTTTTTTTTTTTTTCCCAGTAACCCCTAGTAAATGGGGTGAGATGGAAAAGAGATGGAAACTGAGAGCGTTACGTGAAGGGCTTGTGGGAAAAATTGGAAACTTCGTGGTGAGGGGGCTGAATTGCAAAAATTATCAATTTTTGGAAGAAGGCCATTCTCTTGACAAAAAAAAAAAAAAAAAAAACTATTTGAGAAATTCTCCCCGGCTCTAGCTGCAATGTGTTTTGGCCACCATCCTGTGTAATCACAGATCATTATTTCTGAGGCACGGATGCTGCCTCCTCTGAAATGTTGCATGCGGGGAGTGGATGGGCAGCAGCAGAGCTGCTCTCCCCTCCTGACCCCACAGGCAAGGTGCAATGGCTCCCCTGTAGCCCCTGCATCCCACCTCTGCAGCCGGTCTGGGGACAACCTAATTTATGGGCTCCACAAAACACTGCATGCTTTGCCTGGTGGAGACTGAGCTTTGCAAGATTCTGGGTTTGCAGGGATGCTGTCCAACCCCCTCGGTTATGCCTGCAACACGGCGTGGCAGAGCAGCATGTCTGTTGAGCTTGGTTTTGGAGGAACAAGGAGCTCTGGTTAGAGCGTGGCTGCTGTCTTTCCCCACCTTGCTGCCACCTCCCTTCGCGTAAAGCTCTTGGAAAGTTTAGGAGCTGATCAAAGTAAAAATAAAGTGAATTAAGGGATGTTCTGCCTCATGGCTTTTAAGCAGGACTCTTCCTCCCTCCCTTCTGCCCTTTTTCCTGCCATCGCTGCCTCCATCCCAAAGGCCTCCTGCTGTGCTCCTGTTTGTCCCCTGGTCCCCAAAAGTGACCAAAATTGCATCCACCTGTCCCGGGGTGCTGGCCTCTGCAGCAGGGCCAGCGCCTGATGGAGACGTGGCTTTTCTTAGACTCTTGCTCATGGGTTGATTATGCAGTTTAAAACTCCAAATCTCCTTCTATTTCTTCTCCCTGAAGCAGACAGGAGCATTTTGAAAATGTTTTGAAGTGCCAGTGACAGCAGCACAATGCCGGTACCGTTCTATTTAGTTGCTTGCTTTACCTCTCCCGCCTTCCCCCTCCCCTCAGCCTCCACTCCTCCCCGAACACCTGCCTTTTACCCAATTTAATTTTCACACCTCCTCCTGCTGCTGCCGTCCTTGCCAGTTATCTCCGTGGTTCTGCAGTGGGTGTCTCTCCCTTTTTGGAGCGATTGCCTTGGAGATTCCCGTCCCATCCCAAGCTGGCTTCCGTGAACCCAGGAGATCCAGTCCTGGAGCTGACCCTACCACAGCCTCACTCCGTGTCTTGGGGGAAAACACCTCACATCCCCATCAAGACAGCGCTAAAGCATAAAGTTAATCTCCAGTTTGGGCTGAAGTCGTGTTGGTTTCAATGTGAGTAAGTCCATTCCTCGGTGTGGTTGTCTGTGTTACTGCAGCATCAACACGGGAGAGCAGCACGCTGGGTGCGGTAGGTGGCACAGCTGCTGTCCGAAAGGCACTGGCAGGGACTGGTTGCCCTGTCTAGGAAGAAGAAACCTTATTGCCATCAGACATCTTTACAGCTCTCTTTTAAGCTTTGATGGTGAATGTAGGGAGAGTGGTTAGCACGGGTTTTCTTACTGGGGCATAGCCGTTCCCATTTTAAGCACAGTACCTTACCATTCTCCTAAACGTGCATCTCCTCCTGATGGCAGTGCCCATCCGACAGTCACTTTAATGTATTTTCACTCTTAAAACATCTATGGACTTTCAGTCAGACCTCCTCCGGGCTTATTTTCCTCCTTGTTCCTGTGAGCCCTGCACAGCAGCTGGAGGAGAAGTCATCTGCTCCGGCTCGTGCACCAGCAGAAGTGCTAACGAAGTCTCAGCCAAAGGGTCAGGCAATTGCACTTCTCCTTCCCCGAAACCAGAGCCAGAAACTCCAGGACCCTTGGGGCCTCACCGGCTGCATTTGGCGAGCGTGATCTTTATGAATCATGATGGCCAAAAAGGCAAGGGCCCAGCATGAATCTCCAGCTCCGGTCTGAGTTTGCAGGATTGGCAGTTAAGAGGAGAGACAGAGACAATGATGTGCTCTTAACAGAGAAATCTGGAGCCATTTGATCACAGTAACTAATGTGCCAGTAGGGATGCTTTCTGCTCCATCCTATTTTTCAGACTGCTGTTACCTTTCAGAGCAGGCCAGGAAGGCAGAGGCAGAATAGCCAGGCTCAGAGGGGCAGTGGCTGTACAGAACTCCTTTGCCAGAGGTTAATAGCCAGCAGGCTGCTCTTCACTAGATACAGGACCTATTCCCCTCTAGTTTAGTGTCCAGCACAAGGCTAGAGAGGATGTGGTAACTCGTGTTGGACCCTGCTTTATCTCCTCAGAGGATTTTTCCAGCTCATCTGGAGCAAGGCTAGAAGAAACGGGAGGGAAGCATTGGCACTGCTCTGTGCAGACACGCAGAACCTCATAACCATGATGACAAAGTACAGGTTTGTAGTACAGAAAAAGGAAAAAGCCTCAAAGCGCGATGGTCACAGCAACATATCCCCAATTAAAATGGATGGCCATTCCCCAGTTATTTTCTAAATACCGATTTTGCTCTGTCTGTGACACTTAGCACTCGTGTGAAATAATGTGCTGTGATCTGGCCGTCCCTCGGAGGCATTATTCCGGAGAGAACAAGAATTTCTAATTTGTTGCCGAGGACAGGAGGGCAGAGAGGGGTGGTGACACCTCCAGGCATGGCGAGGCAGGATGAGCATCCAGGCCTCCCATCTCTCTGTCACCACCTGAACTTGTTTCTGCTAAAATCTGAGCTGGTGTAATTGCAGCAGGGCAGCTGCCCTATGCATCCTGAATCCTAGCAGCAATACCGCCCAGATCCCTACCTGGCTGAAAGCTCCGTGTGGAAGCCTGCAGCCCCATGCTGATTTATTCGATAAAGGATGCAGCCCAAGATGGTTATGAGGGACCTTGATCAAAACCACAGAGGTTATCCTAACTGTGAGGAGGAGAAGATGGTGCCTGCACAGCAGGGCTGCCTGCAGCTGGCAACCTCCCGTGTGTCTGCAGGCTGCCCTTTCCAACCGAGGAAGCAGGGAAGGGGGAAAAGTGCCATCTTTTTACCAGGATAAAAGCAAAGCAAAGTATGAATGGTCATAATTTAGTGGGCTCTCGGGTGAGTTCGTATTTCGCCCTGATTATTGAGTGCATTCCCTAATTGCAGCAATAAAAAGGAATAGTCCATCTTCTAAATGCAAACGGTAGTGCTGATTGTTATTTAATTAGTTGATTCCAGTGGTCGAGGGGTGAGCTTGGAATTACAATTGCATCTTGTATTATTTCACTGCGATTGCCGAATTAATTAAGAGAACAATGGGATTCTTCATTGTTGACGTCTTAAGAACTTGTGAGAATAACTTTAAAACTGAAGGAATAATAAAAGGCCGTAATGGGTTTTTCTCCTGACACACGGAGGCAGGAGGGAACTGTAGTGCCCCCATCAGCACTTTCTTTCCCTATTGTAGAAGACGAGATGTTTGCAGGGAGGTTCCTAACCTTGCTGGGAAGAGCACCGGAGTAATTCCGCAGGAGGGAAGGATCAGCTCTGCCACTTGACAGTCCTACGAGCAGCTGTGTGCAGAATAGCAATAGCCACGGCGTGCTCAGCATCAGGTGCGGGAGCACAGCCTGTCATTGGGATGACACGAGAGCGTGCAGTCCCACAAGACGGAGGGAGGAGCACTGCGTGCATCTCTCACTTGTCAGGGTGTAATGATCACCTTCACTTCATCATCCTTTCCCTCTTCCCCGTTGCTGTATTTGACCGAAGGAAGGTTGGCAGGGTACCCAGGCAGGGAAACCCAGAGAGCGATGCTCCGATGGACAGTGCTGCTGCAGGAGGTGGCCTGGCTGCTGTGTGACTTTGATTCTGCGTGGTGCCAGGGGGCTTGGGGCTGCTGAAGCTCCTCTTTGCCATGCACCAAGCTCCGTGGGCTCTCTCGCTCCTCTGCAGTCAGCCGGGCTCGCAGGAGACGTGCTGTGAAGCAGCGCACAGCAGCACCGTGATTGCACTGCTTGCGTGGCGTGATGGTGTCAGCCTCAGAGGACTTCTGCTAATGGGATGTGGAGACCAAGCCCCACCTGACAAGACGAGTTCAGACCAAAAAATTGCTTTGCTGCATTTTAAGTACAAGGCTTCCTCTGTGATGAGCAGACAAAAAGGCGTGGATGGATCATTTGGGCAAAGCCATCAGGAAGGACAAGGTAATTTAAAGTCAAACTTGAGATGCTGACGTGGGTTAATTCCTAAGTATTGTGGAGAAATAGCCCTTGGTATTCATTGTCACACGGTATAATTGAAGCTGAGAGGAGATATTTATGTGGCTTATCAGACTTTTTACGAAGTTGTAAGTGTAAAAGCATAAGTGAATAGAAAGTTATAAATTCTTGTGCTGCAGGATATGACCTAACTTCTGCTTAATGAGAGCTGAGCAGAAACCTAACCTCAGGACAAGCTGTCTCTCCTCTGTCTCTGCACTTTGTTCTTCAGCCCTCAGTGCTGGCTGCTGTCAGCCCCTGACAGCCAGACCAAAGGGACCACGAGGCTGACCTGGGGAGGCTGGGTCCCTGCTGGGAAGCATTGTCTTCAGCTTAATGACCTGCTGGCCCTCCACCCCACAAGGTGCTGCCTTTCAAGGCATCCCACCGTGGTGGTTTTGCAGAAGGGGGGGAGAATCCTGTCCTCCTTGCCGTGCTAGGTGAGGATGAATTGCACGTGTGTCAGAACATTGGTCCAGAGAACAAGGTCTTGCCCTCTCCCACATCCACCCAGGCACACAGCCTGGAATGCAGACTTGTGGCAAAGTGTGTTTTCGTAAGAGCTGCTAAAAACTGCAAAAAAAACCACCAAAAAACAAAAAACCACCTTCCTTCAGTGAAAAACAGAGAAATCTTTAAAAACGGAGGCAATTTGCAAGTATGACCATGAAAGCGGTGGGCAAGAGGCATTGAGGTTTCTCTCTGAAAATGTTGGCTTTATTGTTTTTCCTCTCTTTCTTTTTAATTTTATTTCACTCAGAATGTTTCATATAATGGTCTTTCAGCTGGCTTATTGTGATGTAGGTTTTATTGTAGCTGACTGAGTGTTTGTGGGGATATTACAGCCTTGCAATTGAAGAAAACACAAAACAGGTTTTCTCAAAATACATGGGGGGCATTATTACGTTGAAGTAATCATCTTTCCTGACTGAACTTGGCTTCCCCTTTCGTGGAGGCTCTGCTGAGAGTTGTTCCTTTCTCATGTATGTCCTTGTACTGTCAGGATTGATTTTGCAGAGAGAGAAGTCTTCATAAGCCAAGTTTTATCCTTTTCTCCCTTTATAAGTGAAGAAGTCAGATTTTTTATTTCCTCTCCTTTGCCAAAATACTGCAGTTTGCATCTACTGTTGCTCTCTTGCATTGAGCTTCCCTTTCAGGAAGGGAATGAGTACGAGATGTATGAGTTTTCTGCGTTGATCCTAAGTGCATTAGGGTAGGCTCCTTACATCCTCGGTGGCTCCTTTGTGTGCGTTTATAGGGCCATCTTAGAGGAGGGGAGCTCACGAAAGGCAGGTTTGCCCCAGAGCAGAACATCTGGGGCAGCTGCAGTGGTCCTGAGGCTGCACCAGACCTCCGTGTCCTGAGCCTGTGGTGCAGGAACCAGGGAAAAAGGGCGTGCGTGCGTGCAGGGGGAGCGGGAGGCAGGCAGTGGCGGTGTGAAGGCACGGCAATGGGGAGTGGAAATTGCAGAGCATAAATTTTTCCTGCCCCCTCCTCTGTTTTTGATGTCAGAGTGCTTCGAGCTCCGTTTGCTCACATCAGAAGGAAGAAGCTTGTGGCACCGGTTTCTTCTCTTTACTCAAAATTGGTTTGAAGTACAGGGCAGAGCAGTTTGCAGTATCTTCTCTTTGTAGTCTGGCTTCACCCTTCTCCCGTCTCTTCTTTACTTCTCAGCCTATTTTCTCGCCTTAGCTTCTACTTGTACCTGACAAGTGAATGTCTCCTCTTCCTCCCCCGAAGTACCTTTTCTCTCTCTGTTCACTGTTTTTCTCTCCAGACTCCAGAACATCTCTGATCTCTATTCCTGCATGGCTAGGTAAAATGACTTGCTCTTTTCCCTAGCCAGCCAGTGCACAACTCAGACAGGGTTGAAGGGCAGCTCTGCTCAGGCTGTGATGGGCAGGGGGTCTTTGGGATTTGTAGGCTGTGCTGATACATTTCCCTCCCTTCCTTTGGGAATTTGTCACCTGTGGAAGAAAGGACACGTTCCATTCATTCCCAGAAGGCAAAAACCAAGGGCAAGGAGAAAGTGACCCAACAGGGACATGGCTGAGATCAGCCTTGCTGGACGTTGGTGGCCATGAGTCCATCAGCCAGGAGCTGTGGAGATGAAGAAACCTCAGGGGAGAGGGAGATGAACTGGAGAGATGAAGAAAGAGCAGCAAGGAGGAGGAAAAAAAAAAAAAAAGAATGATACTCTGGAGATCTGGAAAAGGGCCAGAAAGAGCAGTGTATGAAATACCAGGGAACTGACAGTTAATTTACAGCCTCCAGGAGAAGAAATGGAAAAAGAAAAGGGGAAAAAATGTCTTTGTAGCAAGGAAGCAAGTGCTGTGGAAGAGAGTGGTGACGTGGGAATACGTGGAATCTTCCTGCCTCTTGGGTTTCCTCCTCTTTCTACTGTAGTAGTCCTAGGAGTCCTAGTCAATGCAAACTGCATCTTCCTGAGGATCTGAGGGACACCCCTGTCCAGGAGCTCTCCCCTGCCACCAAGGAAAGTTCTGGGTCACACAAAGATGGAAGGGGCTGAAGCTGAGCCCTGAACAGGAGGCCGTTACGGCACAAAGCAGGAACTCAGGCCATCTGCTTTTGCTGCAGATCGCAAAGGTTGCCTTTAAAGTTAACCCAGCAGAAGGAGATGACTGAAGAAATCTGGGGGAATGGCAGCAGGTTTGTGCCTGTGGCAGCAGACCCGGCTATTTTCTTGGTACTGGTACTAAGGAAGATGACTAGGAAAGGTCAATTGGTTGCTTGGAAGGAGAGTCTCATGAATGGTCATTGGTGGTTGTCTTGGCCACAGTGACCATGAAGTAGTTGAATTTAAAATCTTTGGTGATGGGAGGAAAACTGTCCCAATTTTCAAGAAGAGTAAGAAAGAGGACCCTAGGAATTACAGGCCTGTCTGTCTCACTTCAGTGCCTGGTAGAATTATGGAAAAGATTATTCTGGGAGTTACTGAAAAACACTTGAAAGACAACATAGGAGTTGGTTACAGCCAACATGAGTTCACAAGGGGAATGTTTAATTTAACTAATTTAATTTCCTTTTATGACAAGATTGCCTATCGAATTGACCAAGGGAAGCCAGTAGATGTAATCTCGTGAATTTCAGTGAATCTGTTCCTCACAGTATCCTTCTGGACAAAATGTCCAGCACACAGCTAGGCAAGTACATAATATGCTGGGTGAACAGCTGGCTGATGGGTCGGACTCAAAGGGTTGTATAAATGGGGTTACATCAGGCTGGCGGCCAGTCGCTACTGGGGTCCCCAGGGCTCCGTTTTAGGGCCAGTTCTCTTCAATGCTTTTATAAACGGTCTGGAGGCAGGACTGGAATGTGTAATAAGTAAGTTTGCAGCTGGTGCTAAATTAGGAGGAGCTGTTGACTCCCTGGAGGGCAGAGAGGCCTTGCAGAGAGATCTTGACAGACTAGGGCTGCACGGTGTGCAGCTGCAGGAGTCCAAGGAGCGTTTGGACAATGCTCTCAGACATAGGGTTTGGTTTTGGGGTGGTCCTGTGTGGGGCCAGGAGGTGGAAGTGATGCTCCTTGTGGGTCCCATCCAGCTCGGGATATTCTGTCATTCCAATCCGTTCCCTTTTGTGATTCTAAGCAGTAAGTTTAAAGTCAAGGCATGCTGGTGGGGAAGAGGAGAGAAAGCTCGGAGAAATTTGTCATTTGAGTTCAGAGTTCCCTACAGCTCTAAGCTGGAGCTGCTGAGCGAGCAAGTTTTGAGGCATATGGTGACACCTCGCATGCTACTGGTCCCTGCTGTTCCAACCAGGATGGCAGGGCTGGCGCTTAGGAACCACGGCTCCGGCATTGCCTGCCTCTCCAAAGGCTTCCTGGCAGCTGGGTCTCTGGTCTGTGCTGCAGGACTGGTGCTCCCTGCTGGAGTGGCACCTGCTTGAGCCTCCTCTGCACACATCTCCTCCATCCCTGCTCGAATAAAAGCCTTTCCTGCCTCCTTAGCTCCTCATCTCCCAGCTCCTGGGACTGCCAGCTGCTTCTCAGTTGTGCATGTCGAGCACAACCCTTCAAAGCCAGCATGTCCCTCTTTGCCATAATTGACTTTTGCTGAATAATTCACTGATTCTGTATTTTCAGCTTAGGTGCGGTGTCCTTTCCTGTAAGAATCCCCATTTAGGTTAATGGGAAGCCAGGTACTAGGAAAAGATGGGGATGCAGTGGTGATTCAGCATCCTTACTGCTAAAAAAAGGGTCTGGAGTGAGGTTTGGGATTTGGGGAGTTACACAGAGGATGTGTCCAGGTAGTTCATTCACTGGCCGATCAGCCACTGTCTCCTTTGACAGGAATATAGATGCAATCGTTCTTTTTCACTCTGTCTGAAATTGCTTTGTAGTAACAGTAGGAGTTGGAGAGGCATTTTTATTGATTAAACAATTGAGGCTATTTGTCTTTACAAAATCAAAAATACAGAGGTGTCTTTTTCTTCCCACGTATACATTATACACATTTATTATATGCAGCAATCTCTGTAATCAAGCTGATGTTTATGACGGTCTGGTTTATAACGCTGGGTTGAGATGGTACAACATGAACTGAAGTGCAAAGGAAACCTGATGTAAATATGCCAACTAACAAGAGCTGGAGTCGAACAGCCTATGAGGATGGGGAGGGAGACCAGGTGCTGGCTTCCGGCAGGAGCTGAGTGATGCAAGTGAAGAATTACTTTTGAAATGTCTGCTCCTATTCTTTCCACCAGCAATGCACCAGTGATTTCTGAGACATCCCTTTGATCAAACACCATTTCAGCTATTGGAAAATTAGTAGCTGCATCTGTCTCTTGACCCTTTTTGCCAATGGTCCTGTGTGATGACAGAGTGCCAGCGCTTCTCTGAGGCTAAGGCAGGGGATATCTGCGGTACACGTGCGTCTGTGCAGAGGAGGAGCAGCCCTGATGCATGCAGTTTAGGCTGCTTTGCCTTTGGTACATACGTTGTCCTGCTCTGGGGATTTTTCTGCCTTCCCCCTTGCTTGGTTTTTATCAGTTCCTTGGTGGCACCCGTGGTGGGACAGTCCCAATGTGTTGGTACACATACAGTCTTTTTATTTGTGTCTGTGCTAGCTCCTATGTTGCTGAGTGAGTGCTCAGGAATTACCTGAGTGTATTTATTTTTATGGTTTTCTTGTATTTCTCTTTTTTTTTTTTCCTCCTTCCATGTGGGCACATGAGCATTTTCTGCAAGCAGGAACATGTTGGTGAGGTGGTGAGGAAGCTTGGGTGCCTTGGGGCACATATGGACTTTCAGAGGTCAGGCAGATGCTTTGTGTGACCTTTTCCAGCTGTCAAACACTAGAGCTCTCTTAGCATCATGTCTTCCTTCATCCCCAGCTGTGGGCTGCCAAAAGGGGCTTATGTGGGCAGACCTGCATTTTGGTTATAGCCAGGGTCCTTCAGGAGGCTGTGTTTCCCCTATAGTTCACATGCACACAGTTCCTTTACCTGCCTTGCCAGGCAAAAACAGCCCAGGAAGGGACCCGGGCACAGACTGTGGGTGGCTTGTCCAGACAAAAAAGAAGCAGCTTGAGTGTGAATTATTAAGAGATCATTCAATTTTTCAGCACTTGATGCTGGCTTGTTTGTTCTGGTTCTTTAGGTCTCGGTAAAGGATCAGCCGAGGCTGGAGAACTGAACTGATGGTATTGGGTTGCTCGCCCAGGAGTGGAAGCTGTGGCGTGCAGGCTGGAGAGGAACCAGTTCAGCAGGGAGCGCCTTTGTAGGTGTGTTTGTTTATGCGGTATCTTGAGTGCACAATATGTCTGTGTATGCCACGGCTACCTTCATCTGCAAGAAGTGCAGGGCTTGGCTGAAAACACTGCGTGTGGCACATATGTATGCGTTGCTCTGTTCTCTCTGTGTGACGTGTTGAAGGGATATTGGATGTAAGCCCAGAAGGGGACCTTAGGAGATGTATAGTCCCTGTAATCACAGGTGTCTGTCTTGGTAAAACTTAGCAAGCACCATCTCAAAACTACTATTTTATATATTATACTATAAATTGCGACTTTGGGGGAAGGCTGTTCTAGATCCTTGCTGCTCTAATGGATCTGAACACCAGCCTTAATTAATTCTGAGCTTGGTTAGCCCCATTCATTTTTGTGCCAATATTATCCCTGCACATAAATACTCATAGAGAAGTATCTTGGTTACTTCGTTTGGGTCTTGCTTGAGATTCCCTTTCAGAATGAATGAAGTGAAAAAGGTGCCCTTGCCAATGCTGTTCTGCAGGGGATGATTTACAATTCCACAGAGCCCCACTTCAAAAGAACTCTTCAGGCTTTCCCAAGTCAAGATGATAATGAGGAAAAACAAATACAATTGATAACAAAAAGGTACCTTGTGAGAAATGTTCTTCAATGGAAATGTCTTTTTTTGATGTGACAAGCTTTTGTGTGTGTGTGTGAAGTAACATCACAGCTTTGATTTTTGCATAATTTAAAAGCCACCAACTTTGTCGTGTCCTGGGAGGGAAGAAAGGAAATCGTACCAGAGCAGAAAGGTGTGCTTTGGTTCTGTTTGGGTGGAAGCTGCCAGAGGGCCAGAGGAGGGACCATCATTTCGTGCACATGGCTGCAGCTTTTAGACTGAAGCCTGAAAACAGATGGCTGGAAAAATGTTAACTTGCTATATTTGGTGCGTGAGAAGCTTCCACCTGAATCTTTTTATACAGCACCTTCAGCAAACGGTGTGTTCTGGGCCTTGGAGCATGGCAAAGGGTGGCCAGATTCACCACCTGTCTTGGCCGTGCTACATTCAGCTTGGAGGCAGCAGGACTGTTTTGCTTTGTGTGCTGTCGTTTGTTTGTTGTTGTGTTGTTTGTTTTAAATCTCGTTGTATGTGGATTTTTATATAGTTGTTTTAACTGTGCATGGTTAATCTTGCAGTATAGGTATTTGCTCAGTGATGGGTGGAAAACCGTCCCTTGTCACCTCGTGTTTTGTCACTACTGAACCTTGCTGGGTCAGAACCAACACCTAGGGTGGGAACGATGAGCTGCTGGCTCTGATTTCCATCGATTTACAGGTGTGAATCCTTGTGTCCCCCCATTTCTTCTGAGCTGAGCTGGTCCTTGCACTATTTTCCCATCTCTTCTATCAGTGTAGCGGGGCACATAAAAACCAGGAGGATGTGAGTAGTGTGTGTGAGGTTAAGGGCCGGGTGCAGGGCTGAGCACGGATCCCAGCGGCCACTTTGTGCTCTCCGGCTTTCCGTGGCTGCTTGCAGGGCTCAGGGTGCTGGCTGCCTTCCTCCTGCAATGGTTTAGGATTCATCGAGTCGTCTTTATTCTGCCATGGCATCCCTTCATCCCTGTCTTGCTATGTCTGCCTTAATTGGATACCGCAGCGGTAATATATGTTAAAATAAATGAACTTTTTACTGCAAAAGGGTAAGAGAAGAAAGAAGACAGATGATCCCTCAGCAACAGCTGTTTGGAGAAAGAATCCCACAGAAGCTGCTCCCTTCACTAATTAGAAATCTGCTTTCCTTTAGGAAGGATAATGTCTACGTTCTTGACTCCTGTTCTTGCTTCTAATTACTTCTTGGAGAAATGAATAAAGACACCGTTTCATATGTTTTACTTAGAGTTGCTGAGGCAAAGAATGTTGGATGGAAACGTCTTCTGGAGATGGGGAGGAAGAAAAGAGAATGAGATGAAGATGTCAGAGGCAGTTACTGGCACTTGAATAAGAGGAAGGGGGGACTGTGGTTGCTCCAGCAGGAGCTGCAAGCACTGGGTTGGAAGTGCTGCCCGTGCTGGTACCTGGGGTCTGCTGGGGAGAGGATGCTGCTCCTTAAGGACGACAGGCCAGTGATGGACTGCTGCTTGCTGGACATCACGTTGAGTGATTGTGGACAGGCAAACAGCAAGCAGTTCCCTCACCCCACGTTGATCACAGCTTCCTTGCACGGTGGCTCCCCTGCATAGCTTCACTAAAGCAGAGCCCCTGTGTCCAGCCAGGGGAGGAGGACAGACGCTGGGCAGAGCAGCCTGTCGCTGTCAGCAGGGATGCGGGACCAACCCGTGTGTGAAGCTGGCTTGACGTTTCCAGAGGTTTCACTGAAGTGAGGCAACCGCAAAGCGCTTTAAAACAGCAGCCGGAGGGAGCCTGTTGCAGGCTGTGGTGGGTGGCAGCCGGCGAAGGTGCGGCGGTGCTGCAGAGCAGGAGGAAGGTGAGTCATCGGCACGCGAACCTGGCGGCGCTCAGCACCCTCCCGTTAGCTCAAGGTTTGCTTCGGAGGGAGGCACAGAGGGGAGCCAGCCAGGTACCTCGGTACCCTGCTGCGCCCGATTGTCCTCGCTTACGGTGGGAGTTAACGCCCGACACCGCTGGGGGGTCCTGGCTTAGTGGTTAAAGCAAACCCGGTGGGCACTTGGTGTCCGGTGAATAGGGCAGCTCGTTGTCAGAATTTTGTAGGAAACTCATCACCAAAAGAAATTGCTTAGAAAAATGGAAGGGTGAGGCTAGAATTCCAGAAGAGAGTAAATTGTGCTAGTTTGGCACCTTATAAATAACATGCTTTGATTGTTTTCCATTAAGAAATAATTTTGTTTTGAAAGGTGCTTCATCTTTTTATTAAGGCTATAAATATTGAAATTGGAACAAAGCATTTTATTCAGCCTGTAACGATATTTTCCCAGCTGGCTGAGGAGCAGGCGGCGAGGCGCAGGGTGTCCCTCGTACCGCTGGCTGGGGGAAAGGCACGCGGGGGTTTGTTGGTCTGCAGAGGTGGTGACATGAGCAAAACCTCTCTCTGGCTCTGCTGAACTTCCCGAAGCCTCGAGCAGGTGTTAGTTTGCAATTCAGCAAAGCAGCAATTCAATTACTCTGGGCAATAAATTTCAGGGTATGTCTTGGAAGCTCCATCACTTCAAGTACCAATGTTTTTCTTTTTCCTCCCAGTCCTGGAGCTCGTATCATCAGCGGTGGAAGTAATGAAGCCTGGTTTCCTATGGATTTCTTGCTCATGGTTGGATTCTTTGATAACTAAATAAGTGCAAGCTTTGACTGAAAGCCTTGGCCATGGAAAAAGCTTCAGAAAAGCTGTATTGTGTGTAAATTTGCTATTAAGGAGTGAGCTTGCGTTGCATCCTGCCTGTCTGTGAGGATGCTGAGGGGCTGCCTGTTGTCTGACAGCTATTTTTGTGAAATCGGAGGTATGTGAGGGAGCTGGCTCCGTCGGATTTGGCTGCAGGTGGCTAGTGGGTTCATTGCTGGTTGTGGGCGGCTGGCAGACAGCTGCTCGGCGGAGCTGGTTTCCATAGGAAAGCAGGTTAGAAAGAGGGGTGGGATGGGAGCGATCTGAGAGAGGTGCCTTCAGTGTGACCCTGGGGGAGTCAGCAGAGCAGCTTGTGGACTGCCGGGGGAGGAAGGAGCAGGTTTTTTACTGGGGAGTGGAGTTATGGGAATGAAGATGCCCTTTAACGTGGTGACAGACAGGATAAGGCTAGGGCAGGTAGAATCGGAGCCGCTAGCTAGCCAGCGGAGGGGCGTTGGATGCATCAGGTTTTGTTTTTGGCGAGTAGCGCATCCACGCTTATCGGGGGTTAGTTAAGTGGCAGGCAGCACATTAAAAAATGATCCATTCCTCCGCTGTCGACGCAGCCTCCATAAATCACCTTTTCAGCGTTAGTCATTTCCAGGAGCGTGCTAAAACAAAAGCAGCAACGAGAAGCGCGCGGGTGCCTGGGCGATGCGAGGCGAAGCGCACGCTGCTTCTCCCGCACAGACACCGTCCCTTCTGCCGAGCTCTGGAGCTGCTGGGGACAAGGGAGGAGAAAATCGGGGCGGGCAGGCAAAAAAATCAGGTTGGGAGAGTAAATTGACAACTCTCCCTCCGCAAATAACTACGGGTAAATTGATAACTGGTGACCCAGATAAGCAATTAACACAATTGGTGAAATTAATTGATTGCGGAGCTCTCCTTTATGTAGAGCTCTGTCCTTTCTGAAGGGTTGTGGGAAAGAGCTGTGGACAATAGACATCTTCAGAAATTAACAGTGACTTTCGAGCAGAATAGATGATTAATGAGAATTTATTGCACTTGATGGACAAATGAAGCACCTCCAGTTTTCTTGTGAGTGATGTTCAGCTTGCTTTTCTCCAGTAAATGATCCAGCCACTCCAACTTGGCTCTGAGAACAATTAGAGGTAAAGAGAGGGGACAGAAGGGAAGAACTGGTCCCTCTCAGCTTGATTTATTATCTAACTGTTATGTAACAAGAATTCCAGTCTTGTAAAATATTAAATACATCCGTATATTCAATATCACATTTTGAAACATTTCATGCCTCATTTGCTACCGGAGTCAAGGACAACTTCACATTTTTCATGGCACAAGGCCCAGATTCGTCTATTTATTTATTTTTAATCACTACGTTTTTCTTTCTATTTTTTTTTTTTTTTTTTTTTTTTTACCTGTATCAATTCGGATTAAATCTTGGCAACCATAGCAACCTATTCCGCTGGGTGGTTTCAGGTCTGGAGAACGTAGGAACCTCGTTGGCTTGGCTTATCCCCCATGGGCTGCTGAGCTGTAGCCATCTAGAGAGGATCGCGGTTAGTAGGGATGGGCGAGGTGTGGGTTTGTGCTGAACGACGACGGAGTGAGGCAGGCAGCTCTGTCTGTCACTGCCAGTGTCACTTCTAAACAAAAGGCTATTTTGTTTAACAGCTCACGTGATGTAATGAGGGGGATTAAGTGGAATTTGCTGCCACAGTTAAAGGAAGATGCACGTAACTCCTGCTAATTAGAAGAGGCTCGGTATTTGTCTTTGCCTTCATCTGTGTGGGAGTTCTTTGATTATTGCGTTTCCCATTGGGGAGCAACAGCTGAATCCTGGCGCCTTCTGCATCAAGTCACTGGTGTGCACAGCGCTTCTGCCTGCAGGTAGGGATGGCAGCTCGGGATGTGACACAGCCAGTGCTGTGTCTTTGGGGCTGGAACATGAGCACTGCCTTATTTCAGGTGTCTGGCCTTGAGTGCATCATTCAAAACTCCTGTGTTGAGCCATGGACTCTCTATGGGACTACTTGAACATCTTGGCTCTGTGCAGGCTGAGCAGTAACACATCTGTGTTGGCTAGGGATCAGATATTTTAGGGTTCGATTCCCATAAGGATACCTCATTTTGGACCCATCCCACCTACCTTCGATGAGGCATCGTCTCCCTCTTAAACCAAAATACAGGAGCTGGTCTGTGGTCCCCCTGGAGGAGGTATCTCAGGTACGAAGCATCCTCCTCGACTCTGTCTGATTGCTTTTTACAAAATCCTACTTTTTCTTCCAGCTGGAAGGTGACTGCACATCTTTCTCTAAGAAAGTACAGTTAGAGCCACTTGCAAATAACTGGAGCTCAAGAAACCCTGCCTGGAAGTAACACATTTTTGAACAGCGAGAGTAATTATAAGCTGTAATACCTCCCCGAAGGCTTGTGGCCAATTGTCCATGAATTCATCGCTCTACACTGCGATGGGATGCTTTTTCTAAAAGACGTGCTCTACTTGAAGTTGGATTGAGTTCAAGAAGGCCCATGGCTGGTTGTTTTGGAAGGGGGCCTGGATGGCTGTGGGGATCCTCGCTGATCTGTAAGTGGGAGCTGGATAAGCAAGAGAGCCCTGCATTAACATGTTTTTTTCTACAAGCTCTTTCAGGCTGCTCCAGCTTTGCCACTGAAGCGGAGTTCTTGACAGAGTGGCCAGGAGAGTCTGAAGAGTTTGGCTGGATGGAAAATTTCGTGGTGAACCTGGCAGTGGTGTTGCCCTCCCGGTTCTCAAGGGTGCTCTTCTCTCCTCTCAGAAGCAGCCAGCACCCAGAAATTAAATCCTTTCAGTTTTCAGTGATAATATCTCCTAACAGCAGACTCTTAGCTGCCTTGGGGACAGGTGGTCACCAAAGGGACCCGAAGGGAAGGACTTTGAACCTTTGGTCTGTACCAAAGGGCTCTGTGAAAGATGAGAGCTTCACAGATGATAAACAAATAGGCTTTCTCCATAGGAAAGCTCATCTCTGCACTGGAGAACTTCTAAGATTTCGGATCAAAAAAGCTTCAAAGCTTTTCTTTTTAAATGAAAGTATCGATAGGAGTCAGGGGCCTTATTAGTTTGGGGACTCTTAAATATCCCACGAGGTGTTTATCTGCTTCTTTTAGTACATGATATCCTTTGAAAATCTGTCCCAAAGTACTTGAATCACTCCTGGAAATGGAACTTACGCCTCTAAATTACCTGGTTGCATGAAAACATTATCCATGGCTTCGGCTTTTTCTAATAGCCACATCAATTAAAAGCCTTTCAGCATCTCGCTGTCAGCAGACCCCTGTGAACGGTAGGAGTGCGGGAGTTTAACTCAGGCTGCTCTTTATGATCCCCGTGCTTTGCAAATGAAACAAAATTTAGTGAGGGAACCTGTCTTTGTTCCCCTCCTTCCCATACAGCAAACTAATTGAAAACAACATGAATGTTAATGATGCATTTCGCATTTGGAAGTTAGAGGGGTGATTAATATATTGTAGACTGTATATTAACACCTTCTCAGGGGCATAATGAAGACGAAATATATGCTCTGAGATGAGGCTGTTTATTTCGCGGTGTGTTTCCTGTGTTCCACCATCCCTTTTCACGTTGAAATACAAGCTTTCCGAACCAGAGGGTTTTGTTTCAAAGCATAATTTTAAATCAATCAATAAACTTTTATGTCTTAATCCTCTTTTCCTTCCCCTTTTGGTTAGGTAGCTGAAACAAAGTGAATGGAGATGTGAGGGAGGCAGGAAGGGGGAAGAAAAGCGAAGAGATGATGTGAAAGGCCAGTGAAGTGATGGGTTCTTGAACCTGAAGCTGTCGTCTCCTTGTGTTGGTTTGAAGTGATCTGTTATTAGAGGGAAGGCTGATAGAAGGTAACCCATTAGAGTCCAGCAAAGCATTTTTCCTCCTCTGCTCCTTGAGCGATGGCTGTCTCCACAATCCTCGTAGCACTTTTTTTTTTTTTTTTAATTACTGTGATAAATTGCTCCAAAGTCTCTGGCATGGCTGGAGGCTGAAGCTTTTGATTAATCTGCAAGGCAGCCGATGCACTGAGTGCATCCATGTGGCAAGCCACCATCAGCTGTCCCCTGCTGGTGTACCAGTACCACGGCTGCTGGCTTAACTGGGATGCTGGGGCCCAAGACTTCTGGAGCACTCATGTGCGTGCTTCCTCGTGCATGCCCTCACTCTACACCTTTACCTTCCAAAACACTTTGAAAGTTGCCAGCCTCCATGATTTTGTTGTATGAACGGGCGTGTAATTGTACCAGAAAGCCGCAGTTCCTCGAGTCCTGCATTTTTCATGCAACATCTGCGTTTCTTTTCTAAGTGAGAATAAGTTCCGCTCTTTTTATTCTTTTTATGAAAAAAGAATAAACCAAAACGGCGGTGTTTGCCTCTTCCCATGGCCTGATGGGCTTCCTGAGGACCACTGAAGGTGATGAGCATCTGCGTGTTTGTGTCACTCCGTAAAAAGCGCTGGGAAATGACTGCTTAGCAAGATCTGGCCCTTGTGCTGTAATGTTGTTGTTGTTGTTGTAGGTGGAAGCGTGTGGTTGTGGCTGGTTCTGTAAATCACTTTGGGAAAGGAAGGAGATCACACAAGCTATAACACGTCTATAATTAAGTACAATGAATGGCTATAAAACAACAAACGCTTTTAAGTGCCATTCTTGGCCATATCTGAATTATTTTTCTCCTTTGGCAAAATCATTAAAGGAGAGGGGGGAAAAAAAAAATGTGTGTATCAATCCACTCTGCGTGTTTGAAAGGTTTTTTTATTGTTATTATTTTTTGATGAATGAAAATTGAAATGTGAGTTTGGGCAGAAAGTCCCAGTAGGGAGGGCTGAGTTCCTCCAGGCCGTAGGCAGCCTCTTATTAATAGCACCTGGCACTGCTATATTCCCACCGGACTGGTGATAAAGAACCCCAATTCTGACATTTTTCTCAGAAGGGGAAGGGGGGGGAAGAAGCAACCCATAATAATTATGACTTGGCAAGTCCAGTATTTATTGACTTTCTGAATGCTGATGAATGGAAAATGTGCTTTATTAATTAAAACACATAAAATGCCATTTTTCTTCAGAACTTGCTTTTTTATTTTATTTTTTCCCAATGTTCTGGCATCCCTTTAACCCTACCTTTCTCTCAGTTGGGTTTGTATGAAACCCGCTCTGTCTCTGTGTGCTTTGCCTGAAATGATAGTAGGCTCAAATTAAGCCTCTTGAGCTTCTTGATTTTCTTGGCGCTGTCTCCCTGCCTTAGGAGCAGTATCCTGTGGCTGTGTCCATGATCTTAACCCGCTGTGGCTTGGCTTTATCTTAAACGGCTTCCTTGTTTGGGTCTAATTAATCTTCTTATAGTAGCAGAGCCCGAATGATAGAGCTATGGATTTCAGCAGTCCACTTGGGAAGATGTGAGATTCAGAGTGACGGTACCAAGAACATTCTGGGCAAACCATGTCATCATGCGGGATTGTGTAACAGAACAATTTTATCTTCCTTCTGTAATTTCCAAACCAGCTGTGGGAGGAGGCAGGATTTACTGCTGCTCTTCTCTGGCAGGCAGGGTTGTTCCCCTGACCTTCTGCTCCAGCAGACGTTGGAACCTGGACATAAATCTGGGGCTACTGCTTCTCCCAGGCATCTCGGTGATCTCACTGCTGCCTTCTGCTCGCTGTTGCATATCCATCTGTCTGCCCGCCTCTGCTCTTGTGTTCACTACCAAGTTTTTTGGGTCATGGGGCTGTGTCCTTGCTTATCTGGTTTAGGTTGTGGCTAGCAGGGAGCTGGAAACATGCATGAGAGGGAGAATTACGCTTTCATAGCTCTGGTGACATGCTGGGTGTGTAACCTCGTTGGCCTGAGCGAAATTTGGTGCTTTGGAGAACATCAGAGAGAGATAACTGGCTGGAGCTGGGTTACAATAGCCTGGAAAAGTGGGATGGTGCAGGAAGCTCTAGGGAGGTGCCAAAGCTTGGATACCATCCGTATCCTTGAAATTAATGATTATTTCCTACAAGGGAAACGCTTTTAGAAGAGGGAGAGATAAGGTCCTGTATTGCCCGGCTGCTCGTGGTCAGAAATTTCCCAGCCCTCTTTCGTAGGGTTTGGCACAGTTGGCGCTATCCTTCTATGCTGTACGAGTGTCTGGGTAATGTTGGCCCAGCTACCAGAGCTCAAAAGCCCATGAGGATTACAAGTGATGGCTTTGCTCAACAACCTTGATGAGATCAGGTGGGACGATCCGATGACTGCATGGGCAATTGAAGTGTGCAGGAATGGTCAGGCAGGAGCCATAAGCGACTACTCATGGAGCTATTTGTGCATGGAAGTTTCCATACCTTGACGCAGTTGAGCAGAGTGACTCCGAACTGTCACGATCCATAAGCACAAGTCCTCATTTTCAACCTCTTCAGCAGCCAGCAAGAGCTGCTTCCAGAGCAATAACTCAGGCAGTAAGGAGTCCCTTGGTTCGGCTCGGTAATGGCTTGTAATGACTCCGAGGGAGCGATTTCCACCTCTGTAATCCTCCCAGCCATACCCACCTTCTGCAGTGGCATGTGTGAGGAATCACACCTGTGTCCCTCATGGGAAAACTGAGCATGGTGATGTTGGTGGGGAGCACAGGTGCAAATTAGAGGTTTTTTATGGGAAATGGAGCAGGAGGTTTTTGTTGAGGAGTCTGGTTTGGTGGATGGGGAACAGCTGAGAGGTGAGAGGAGGCAAAGGGCTCTGATAGAGCAGGTATGGGAGCAAACCTGAATGTCATTTTAGAAACCTTGAACCAAAAAATTCAGTCCAAGAGACTATTAAGACCAGGAGGAAGGCTCAAATCAATGGGCTTTGAATGAATTCCCATAAAAAGGAATAATCTGGTTTTGACTTTGTAGGCACACTGCAGGAGGACGTAATCCATTGTCCCCAAAGGAGCCGTTTCAGCCCTACTCTCATCAAGACATGCAAGGATTTTAAAACCTTTCAGGTTTTAGTGGGGCTGGAAAAGAAAAAAGGTGGGGGAAGGTGGAAATTAAACCACAAATGTTCACAATAAAATGGTAGGAGAGGTGGAGGTGGATGGAGAAGAAGAGAGCATCTGAATTTAGTCTCCAGAGACCAATAACTTCCTAGGGCATTTCTGACTGCTCTCAAGTCTTCTGCCTGTGTGCTGCAAAGGCTGAATTCGATCAACCGTTGGGGTTTTGGTGTATTTTGGTGTCAAACATTGTGATTCCCACCCAGCTAAATGCTCGGGTGCCCCTCACCTTCCCATACAAGAGTCATCTGAGCCCAAAAGCCAGGCATCGAAGTGAGCTCCGTGGTGGCGAGCACATGCCTGGATGTTTTGCTGGAGCAGGGCCAGAGTGCCTGGCATCTTGTCGAATCCAACCTCTCCAGGCATATGTTCTGCAAACGGAGAGGGATCCCACCTCAAAGCCGAGCTGTGCCTGTGTATATATGGAAAACTTTTTTTTTTTTTAGTGATATTTTTCTGGGGTGTTTCTCATCTCTAACTCTCAAACCTCTTTAGATAGGGAGGTGTGACCTTGTCAGCACGAGCATATGTTGCTGTGCACTCTGAGAACGAGTTGAAGGCATCTTCTCTCTATGTAGTTGGTAAGGAGTCATCACAATCCACCTTGGAAGCAGTGTCGGGACTTCCCAGCAAGCGTATGGCGCAACAGAAAAGGTGTTTCTGAAGCTCATTTGGCTAGATCCATGCAGTCCCTAGGCACGAAGACCTAGTAGGGAGTATTTTCCATTTAGTCTAGGGGAAGCAGTGGGAAGAAGAGGCAGGGAGTTATTTAAGGATAGGGAACAGGGCAGTTGCAGAGCTAAAAGTGGATTTCTGGAGTCCCGTTTCAGTAGACCAAACCACCACGCTGCGCGTGTTATCTTTTACAGGCTCCCTAGCAGGCACCAACATGTACCCACCCACACAGTCTTAATCTCAGTTGCTGTGTCAGACATTGCTGATGGGTGAACCCTGAAAACTGTGAGGCAATTTTGGAGGCATTGCCAAAATTTCCCTGGCTGTTAGTCTAAGAACGTCTGCCCCTTGGGTCTACCAAACCGAGCTAGGAACCCTTGGAGAAGCATCTGTTATTTCTAGCAGCTCATTTCCTGGGAAGTGGATTCCCCCACATATTACTGAACTGTGTTTTTGTCCCTTCCAGTCTTGTACAGAGCCTAAAATGGGAATGAAACCATGAAACTTGTGCCTCTCCCCACCCTTGAGCAAGCAAAAATTGGAGCCCTGTTTCGGTGGGTGGAACAGAGCATGCGGCTGAGACCAGGTCCTCTCTGTATTTCCTCAAACCTGCTTTGTTGGCGGGTGCTGCCAAACACAAATCTTGTCTGAATGCTCTGAAAATGCTGTTGTTGTTCCTAGACCTGCCGGACTCCTACTGAGTGCAGACATTAGGAGATCAAAACCTGAAAGAAGTTTGCCGGCTCCATCTCGTGAAATCTTGTCCGTAGTGTTTTGTTTGGCTCATTTCATTGAGAATAAGAAAACTGGAATGTTTCAGTGCTCGGTGATCGCAGGTCGATGTCCTGGCAACCGCAGGCTCCCTTTGTGGTTCTGGACAAACAGTTTTGTCTCTTTGTGTCTTCTGCAAAGCGAGGATGGATGCTGGTACCAAGGGGTGGGAGGAGAAGCAGTGCGCCAAGCAGGCTGAGGAGGGATCCCGGTGTTTGCTTCCTTCTGGCTCTTGCTAGTGGCAATACCAGGTTTATTTGGACGTGGATGTTCGGAGGGTGCTGCTTTGGCTCCTTCCTAAACCCCAGCAAATCTACCCGCCAAGAGCTGCCCAGCTTTGATACTCTATTTGCACATGACAGAAATGAACTGTAGACACAGCGGATGGCTAAACAGATTAGTTACCACATCGTTAATTACCTTCATCGCAGCGCTGTCCTGGACGAGGCTCTGAGGCAGAGCGGTGACCTGACGGTACTGGAGCCGTGTCGCGTGTCCTGAGCCGTCAGCGGGAGAGTTATGAGAATCGCTCGAGCTGGTAAATTGCTGGCAGCTGCTTTTGTTTGGTGGGAGGGAGAGAGACTCCACAGAAGGAATTTGCCTTGCGTAATCCGTTTGGATTGGGTTTGCAGTCATCTTCTGCCGTTATTGCTTTTGGAGTGGCTTTCGTATGCCCTGTCCCACTGCAGAGGGGAATAGGAATGGCCAAGCTGCCTGCACGGCAGGAGGAAAAGCTCTGTGAAATTCAGTGGAGATGGCAGTGCTGTTAAAACATGTTATCTTTGCATTTTACTAGGTGTTAGTCTTCTCTATGGGCTCTGGCTGGAAACTTAAGGTATGCAATGTTAACGGCAGCATCTCCCGGTGAGCAGCGTGGGGACTGCCCTCTGTTCTGGGTTTCCCTTCTGACTTTGATTGCCGCGTGGCCGTGGGCTTGTCTTGGTTTGAATGACAGAAGCTCAGTGTCTGGGGTGAGGATTTCATTTGGAGTCTCAGGTAAAATAACTGACAAAAGTCAGTGAGGCGGAAGAGCTGGGTGTGGGTTTACCGGGGTTCAAGGGAGGGAAATGTGTTCCAAACACGGCTGGAAAAATGGTGCTCCAGCTTTGCAACCCCCGGGTTGTTCCTGGCTGGACATGATGATGATGTGAGTCTTGCAGAACACTCTTCGTCACGAGACCTCAAATCCCCTCACTGAAGAGCTCTGCAATGTTATTCTCACTACGTACGGTGGTAAAAGTAATGCGTTAAGAGAACGGTTTATCCAAGCAGCAGAACTGGGGATAAAGCCTGGTTTCCTGGAAGCTGGAGTCTTGCTTTGCCTCAGAGGAGCCATTGCATTTTCCAGCTCTTGAGCTTTCCCGGTACTTTGATTCTGAAGTCGAGCCCTGCTGTTGTGGGAGGTCAGCAAGCTTAAACCTCTCATTCGTGAGTGCTTCCTGGCCCGTTAGCTTCAATGAGACCCCATGAAGTGTTCCTAACCCCATCTCCCAGCATCTGCTCTCTGCTTACAATGACAGAATCAAACACGAGTTTATAAACAGTATCACCCTTCTGCTGAGCAGCTGCTGTGAGTACCGCGTGCCAGTGCTTTTACTCTCATAGATTGCTCGCAAAGCACGGGCAGAGGTGTTATAAATTTGCCAGGCTTTTTCTGGGCTATGAGAGCTGCTGCAGCTCTCTGAACAGCCCTGGGGAAAAGCAAGCCTCGGTGGCTGGTTTGGGACTGCTCTCCCCAGGATCACGTCCCCGAGCATCGTCTGGTCCTGCGCTCTGCAGGGAAGGGACTGCAAGCAAAAGGACTTCCCTTTGCTTATCAGCCAGCTGGGACGTAATCCTCAGATTAGTGTGGTCGAAGCAGGTTTAAGGGCTGGGTGATATCAGTGAGCCAGCCCAGCACACGGGCCGCTCCTGGAGCAGGTCTGTACTCCTGTCTCCCTCTGCTAGTTCGTGTCCCTCTGCTGTTCTCTGCTCCCTGCCCTCTGGCTCTCAGCTATTAACAGCTGAAGTCTGTTTATGGCAGCCTCTTTATTTTGTTTGTTCTCCAGCTCCTTTCCTTTATTGCATAACCTGTGTAGACCCTGAAAAGCCATTTCACACCATCCCAGACGTATGCCAAGCGTGTGCCTGGCTCTCTGGCTGCAGCTAACACCGTGCCACCCTTGCTCAAGCCCCTGTGTTAGCTGTGGGCATTTTCCTCGTCCCCCAGGCTGGGTCCGAATCTCTTGGTCCTCTCCTGTTGAGAATATCGGGGCTGGCTGCGGGATTTGGGTTTGATTTGAGCCTCAGCTTCCCTTCTTTGTATAACAACACTGCTTCTCCTACGGCACTGCCAGGGTGGGGGTGCTGGGCCCTGAGAAAGCCAGGTACCCCAGCTCTTCAGCTTGGTTCCTTTGGTTGCAGCGAGAGGTTTTGGTGCACGTAAGGACATCCCCAGTACATCTGCAGTTCCTTGGAGGCATCCTGGGCTGGTCCCAGTGTGACCACAGCAGCTCCTGCAGTTTAGCTCTTAACCAGGGTTGTGTCGTGGTTTGTCCAACGTCTGCTGATGGACACTTGAAAGGGGATAGCAGCTCCGTGGGGACGCTTCTTGTTCATTAGGGAGTTTATCAGTTGAAAAAGTCACTGGGGTGGAAGGACCTATTTCTGTCTGTCTCAAATCCCTGTGGCTCGTGAGCTAAAGGTCAGCGTGGCAACCTCCCCTGTATAGATAAACCATGAAACCTTCCCTTCTCCGCTGCGAGCCACCCATTGCTTGGCCAGTTTTGGGTATTTCCTCCTGCAGAAGGAAGCAGTGGGTCGGGGAGATGCTGGTGCTCGGGTTTCTTGCAAACTTGGAGGCTTTCCCCGTGTCCCAGCCATGCGCAGATGATGCTTCTGCTGACCAGGAGCTGATTAAATGCAACACATCGAAGTCAGAGAGAGCTGGAGATTGCCCCTGCAGCTGCGATAGGCTGACAACGTGCTGCACAGCCCCAAACGCTAGGCAGGCTAAAATCAAATTAAAGTTTCCCAGCATGATATTTTAGGAGGGGAAAAAAGTAAAAAGAGATGGGAAAAGAAATACCCAAAACAAAAAAGCCCCCCACGGAGTTCATCTGGTGGATGGAGTTACATTAAGTGAATGGAAATTAAAGGCTTTTCATCGAGATCTTCAGCGTAATTTGATGGAAGACTTTAATTATTTCAAAGTGTCTAAGAAAAGGAGCTTGGAAGGATTGGGTGGGGGCTCATAAAAATCTCTCTTTGCAAGCGTTTTGAGCTCTTCTCGGGCTGAAAGGCTGCTGTCAGCTCAGGAAAGAGGGATTGGAAAATCCTGTGCCCCCCGTTCTCCCCGGGGACCAATTCCTGCCTGAGTGGCAGTCGCTCTCACAAGAGGAGGCCAGGAAGGAGGCGGGCGAAGGAAGAGCAGAGCCTGCAGTGCTGCCAAGCAGCTCTGTCAGCCTCCTCGAGGCACGTAGGACGAGGAGGGCTCCTGGCCGTTAAGGCGAGGGCGGCAGGCTGCGGTGGGCTTGGATCTGTCCTGGAGTTTCGGGCAGCAGAGCCAGAAAGCGCATCTCCTCGCTGGCACCCCGGGGAGATGGTCCATTGAAGTCGTAATGCTCAAGTTGTCACCCATCCAATTCTCCCTTGGACAGCCCAGGAATTAATGGGTCTTTGTCTAGTCTCCAGGTTGACATAAATTCAAGTAGCTGGAGACCGGCCATCCTTACCCTGGGACTTGGATGCTCTCCTCCTGTCTCCAGCCTGCTGCGTTTGAGGCAGAAACGGGGCTCTTCAAGCCCTGAATGCTCGGCGTTTCCACCTCCTCATCCCTTTTTGGAGCTGTCCTCTTCTTCCTCCACGCACACCTCCCAGCAGGGCGGCCCGATGGCATCGCAGGAAGGTGAAGGAGGGAGGGAAGTGGGATCAAGGAGTGGTTTTGGCTGAGCAGAGCGGCCCCAGCCAAAATGCCCTGCAGGGCAGAGATTGCAGGTTGGTGCCCAGAGCTGCTCTTGCTCTGACGGATCTGTACCGCGCTCCTGGACTCTGGTGGAGGACGGCGGTCAGAAACGGCAGCGTTACAACAAAACCAGGAGTGGTGCCTAATTTGCTGCAGCTCCAGGGTTGCAGAGTAGCAGGTATTGCCATTAGACCCCGGGATGCCTTCCCTTGCCGTGTCGGTTCTTGCTGTCCCTTCCGATGGTGTGGGCAGCCCTGGTGTCCATGTGCCTGAAGGGGCTTTGTGGGGCTGTGTGTGCCCACCAGAGACTGGCTGGGACCCCGCTGGGGCAGCCGAGGTGCCGGTAGCATCACTGCCCTGCTCTGCAGGGGTGATCCAGGGATAAACAGCCAAAGAAGTTGGGGGAAAATGGAGCCATACGTAGGGGAGATGGGGAGGACAGAGAGATCTGCTCCTGTGGGCTGCATTACGTAGGGGTGGAGGGCAGGTGCTGGTTTCTCCTCCCCTGACGATGGGCAAGAAGGCAGCCAGGCACACGACCAAGTGGCAGAGGCAGGCGAGGCCGATGAGCTGCCCCTGTCTGAGTGCCTGCAGGGTGACGTGGCTGAGGCCGTCCAGGGCCCGGAGTTAATCCGGCGCCTCGTTAACAAGAAACTACTTGCTGTGAATGTTGTTTTTCTTCTTCAGTGTGTCAAATGCTTTCCGTGCCCGTCTTTCTTCACTGCATCTCTGCGCTAACAGGAGATTCCTGCAGGAGCAGGAATTTGTGCTGTGCGGTGTCCCCGCAGGTCGGGGCCGTGTTCTTACCCGGCGCTTTGTCATCTCGACACCTCCCGAGCCACCTTCCTCCCACACCGCGTCTCCTGTGCCGATGCATGCCCGTGTCGCTTGGGGAGAGCAAAATGAGCCCACAGGTCGAATCCGCGGCTGAAATCCAGGTGTGAAATTGCCCTCCTCATCTCAGCAGAGGAGCCGCATCGGCGGAGCGGCTGTTTGAGCGCAGGAGTGCTGGCTGCAGGCGGCTTCCTACACAGCATGCCTCCGGGTCGGGCGTGCTGTTTGTGTGGCAGGAGGTGACCGAGGCGATGGCCGCTCATTTTGCCTTTAATTTAAGGGTCTGTTTGCACACTGCAGGCTGCCCTTGTGCTGATGACACCGGCGGCTGCATGCTGGGGTCACCGTCTTGGCGCGCTCTTTGTGGGCTTGTGGTTTAAATGTTGGTGTTTGGGGGGGTGCCAGAGCCGAAATGCCCCCCCTGGTGTCTGTGCTGTAACTTCTGGTGAAGTTGGGTGAACGGTGGAAGCAGGGGTAAGGACCTGGGGCTGGGGTCGGACACGTGGCTGCCTTCGTTGACCACCAAAATGTCCCTCTCTGCTCTTGTCCCTCTCCATCAGCGGTGTCCAAGCTACCTTTGGGAAAGAGCATTAACAGCTTTGATTCTGGGGCTGGGAGAGGGACAGAGGCTGCTGTGCTGGCACCTGGCAGCCCAACCAGCTGGGCTGATGGCAGCCGGGGTGGTGGGAAGCCTGCTGGGCTCCAAACTAGCTCAAAATGAGCTGGGCTGAATCACAACTGCTCAGAATTTCCTGTGCTTGGAGCAAATCTGAGCTGAAGCTGGTCCCAGAGGGCGTGGGGAGAAAACCCGAGCAGTTCCTGGGAGCTGAGGCAGCCTCGCTCCTGGTGTGCGCCTCGTGGCGGAGCTCAGCGAGCGCTAATTGGTGATTTCTCCTATATTTGGGGCATGCATAATGTTTTTTCCTTGTGGATGCCTTGGTGCCTAGTGGGAGCCGAGCTGAACTCGCAGTTCTTTCTCCTCTGCTGGAGTATTATTTCATGATCTTGGTCTGATAGAGGCTGGTAGTTCGGGGATCCTGCATCTGCTTGAAATTTGGATGAAAACTGGTCATCAGTTGATGGGGAATGGGCACATCAGTGGGTACGGAAAGCACGACTGTGTAAGCCACACGTGCTCAGGTGCTTGGACAAAACCAACACAATGTGGCTCAGAAAGAGCAAATGGAGGCTGTCAGCTGTCCGAGTGCCCTTGGCTCATCTGGCCAGACAGTCTGCGAACTGAGGCTTCGGGATAACAGCTGCATCAGGATACGGGGCTGGGGTTTGGACGGATGATAGGTCAAGATGCAAACATTAAAGTTGGGCTAAGGCTGGCTAATGAGGACAGCTTATGCTTATGGCTGGAACAGAATGATGTGATCGGGGTTTTCGGAGCGCTCAGCGTGGGCATAACTTAGTCCTTTTGTACTTCCCTCATTTAGCCGGAATTGATGTTGAGCCAGTGATGAGAATGGCTGAAAAGCCAGCCCTGGACAGGGTTGCTCCTTGCTTGGTTTGGAAATTGGATGTCGCTGATGAGGATGAGTGCTCTGGGAGCAGTTCTGAGACCGCTGCGAAGCCAGGAGCGCAGGCAGCCTGATTAGAGCTAACTCAGAGCCGCGGCAAGCAAATGTGTTCAGAAGAGATGTATTCTGTGGGCATATTTATCTGTCACACCGAGGTGTTGTGCCTCTGCAGACCTGTGTGTGTTATGCTTTGTTGGTGAAGCCGAGTGATCTTTGCTTGCTCCCCGTTGAACCCCAGGACACAACCCACAAGCATGGTGTCGTCCTTCTGCCTACACCACGCTGCAGAGAGGAAGGAAAGAGCTAAGGAGAGGCCCTTTAAGGCCCTGAGATTTATCCCATGCCTAACTCTGCACGGTGAAGGTAAAATGCAGACTCTGTTTGAAGCAATGGTGAAATTCTTTGCTGGGTCTGGAGTTTTACTCCGGGCTTTCTGAAGGTCAGAATTCACGGCAACTTAAAGATCCTGCTGGCCTCCAGAGTTCAGGAGCTGAGATCTCTTGCAGGGGTGGCTCAGTCTGAGCAATTTCTCTGAGTGAGAGGGCTGATGGCGTTTGGCTTGCAGGTGAGGTGATAAATACCTTACACAAAACCATACGTGAAGTCCGGAGCCGTACACAATTTGTATGTGTTACGGCCGTAAGTGAAGCCAAGTGGCCAGAGATTAGAGAAACAAAGGAGAAGCCAGACGGAGCAGTTATCTTCAGGCCTGTCAGCCTGGAGTGGTGCTTTGTTCAAAAGCACTTCTGGTATCATCAGACTCCACGAGAACAAGCACATTAAAGGGCACGAGACAGAGAGAAGAGGATGGTGAGAAACTGAGAGGTGCCAGAGCCAAGCCTGGGGAGAAGTCACGTCTCTTGCTGCATTTTCTGTGCTGTCACTAGGCAGAAATACCTCTCTGGTCTTTTGCTCAGCTATGTATCAGCAGGCCTAAGCAGAAATTTAATGTCATTGGCAAACATCGCCTCTCCTCTGCCTGCTCCCTGTTCCCAGGAGAAGGGTGCTGCTCCAGGAAGGAGAAGCTGTCTTCCCAGTGAGCTCTTCTTAGAAATCTCTGTTGGAGAGCCTCATCCCCCAAGGTCCCGTCCTGTACATGTCCTGGTGAGAGATGTTAGTGTTTGTTTTTCGGCAGAAACATCATATATTTGCACTTTGTCCCAGCGGCATTCCTCACGTGCCCCGGGATCCCCTTGCTCTCCCCTGTCTGCAGCTGCTGATCCCCGTGGGATCTGCTCGTCCTTGCAACACGAAGGGGAAAATGCCAGAGCTGCCCCTTCCCCTCCGTCCCTCTGGGACCTGCGTGTTTCATCCTAGCAACACAGTAGTGCTGCACCTCTAATTGGATGCTCTTTGGTGTTAAACTGTTAATCAAACACACAGGTTTCTGGTTCGAAACCTCTTTTTTTTTTTTTTTTCATATTGCTTATGTTACAAGCAGGATTAAAAGCTTCTCATGCAAATTAATTCCTTTTAAATGCGACATCAGTTACCAGCTTGGACTTTGGTTCTGCTTTCTTGTGCAAGACTATTTATTCCTTGCTACAAACCATCACTGCCCCAACTCTTCCGCACCTGGCTGTCGTGTGCAGCCCTACAGTTGCATGGATGTCCATCTGCTGGCTTCTATGATGGTTTTCCATGGGTACCTTTGGCTGTGCAGGTTTTCTTGCTCTGGTGTGCAGACATTTCCCCAGTGCCCCTCTTCTGCCTGTCACCACCCCTGTGTTTTCTTGTGCACATTCTTACCTTAGCATCTATCCTCTTTCCCATCTCCTTTCAAAGACATGTGCTTGCTGTCTTCCAAAGGCACACCCCAAAATCACTGCCCCATGACAATACTCGAACCAACCGAGTCTTCCGAGCATCTTCAGCCAGTCCCAAACGCCCCCCTCCCAACCTCAAAGAGCAGGATTTTGGAGCTGGAATGTATCAAAATGTTCTTTGGGCGATAGATGGCAGATTAATCTATTTGTTTCACTTACAGTTTTGGCAGCTGTAAAAAGAAGCAAAACCGGCTTTTTTTTGGCCATAAACCACTTCTTGCAGGTTGATTTGGTAGAGGCTCCTTTGTTTTCCTTTCTTTCCCCTCTTGAATCTGCCAGGGATTTAAGTGAAATAAATAGATTAATCTTCTTTCTGTAGCCCAGAGATCAGGTTGATGCATTTAAGAGCTTTTTCTCCCCTCAGACTCCTGAGCTGTTCACGGATCCGATTCATATTTTAGAACTTCCTTCATGTGTAAAGAGACTCGGCAGCGGCAGTCATTCTTCACTACCAGCAAACACGGGGTGGTGCTTGGTGGGTTTCTGCTCTTCGGAGAGAGCTGAAGGTTTTCCATCAAAGCTTTTTTTGATTAAAAGGATTTTTTTGGGTAAATATCCATCTTTGAGACTGGGGAAACTGAAGATCTTCAAAGGAAAAGTCGGTATTTTTCACGAATGGGTGTCTTCAGGAAGGTTCAATTGCTGCGAGCCAAACGGCTGAAAGCAGCTTCCCAAAAGCGTATGTATTTATCAAAAAAAGAGCTGTGGAAAAAAAAATAGCGTGGCAGAACTGGAAAAATAGCCGGTTTCGAGGAGAATGGAGAAATGATTTTCTGAGCAGCTGTTTTCTGCAGCAAGAGGGCATCTCCGGGAGAAGGCCTCGTGGAAGGGGTCTCGGCCAGCAGTTCATTCTGAATGCTGGCACAGGGTGATGCTGGGCTCCTGGAAGCTGTTTTTTTTTTTTCTTTCCAACACGTGCAGTCACATCACGGCTTAGTGGGAAATAGCCAAACGAGTCTGAAGAACTGGAGGATTTGTGCTGTCCAGGTGCCTGGGTCTTATGCTGCTTTGGGGCTAGGTACACGGCTGCTAAAATTGTGTCCTCTCCCAGCAAGATTCTCAGGTCTGTTGTGCACTAGGACAAAACAGTAATTTCAAACCTCCGCTCTCATTTGCCTGCTTTTCAAGCGAAACAGCGGTTGGTTTTAAGGCTTTTTGTTTTGTCTGGTTAAGCTTTTTATGAAGCCAAGGCTCTGGCTGTTTTAATTTCTTCGGGGTCCCCCAGGTCTCTTTGTAAGTAGAGGGCTGTTGAGCAACCGAGATGCTGCTGGCCCTGGAGCTTCCCCGTGCCACCACGGCTGGCGGTAGGTGCCCCATCCTAAAACTCTCGGTGGTTCGGGGCTGGATGTGGAGCAAACCAGCAGCTCCCTCAGCTCCAGAGGTGCTTTAATGGAAGCGGTGACCTGCAGGCTGCTCCTGCTGAATAAGTGGGGGATAATGGTCGGTAGGAGAGCCCCGGCCTCTTTATACGGGAGGAACAGCTGGTGCGAGGAAGGTATGCTGAGGTTTTTGTGTGTGCCAGGTGTGGGAGGCAAACAGAGCTTTTCCTGCTGCTTTTCTTAGGCGGTTTAGTCTCAGACACGGCCAGAAACTTTATCCAAGGTTAACAGCCCTCATCTTTGTAATGATCATTACCAGTGTGCTTAAAATGGCCAAAAAAAAAATGAGGTGAGGTCAAGAAATGCGGCTCCATAAATCCCAGGAGCAGCTATGGTGGGGATGGCTCCGGCCTGTGCCTGAAGGCAGCTTGCTGTCCTCCCCTGGAAGCAAATCTGCCGCTCTCCTCCCACCTCCAGACGTTCCCCTTCCCCCAGCCCTGTCGTGATTTCTCCTGCAAGATAACAGCTCCGAGCCAATTAAGAGTGTCTGAAGTGGGTAGAGCAGACGTCTGTGTGAGACCATGGGGCTTTTAACTGCTATTGTTTGCTAATAAAAATAAATTGTGGGCACCAGGGAGGAAGAAAATCCCACATGATCTGAGCTTTCCCTTTCCTTTTTTTTTTTTTTTTTTTTTTTTTTTAATATAAACTCTTGAGATGTGAATTGTCAGAGCCAGGGAGGTTTTTGGCTGCTGATCTCTGGTGGTGGTGCTGGGGTGCTTTGGCTCCTGGTCCTGCATCCCCTTGCACCGTCCCCATCCCCTTGGCTCAGCTGCTCCGATGCAGATCATCGCTTACAGGCTGGATGCTCACGGTGCTGTACGAGCCCATCGTGTCTGCAATTTTTTTTTTTAATGTTGTAGTGTTTGGAGGCTTTGTGCTCCGCACAGTGAAGCAGGGCAGTGAGACGGGGGTGCAGCACATGGGCAGGTTCCCCTGTGTGCCTCAGCCACTGCCTGTCCCTGCAGCATCTCCTTGGAGAGAATCGGCTTAAACCAGTCCCTAGACTAACATAAGCTGCCCCAACAAATGAGTTTTAATGCTATCTACTCGCTGCCTGTAACGGGACTTCTATAAGCATTTCTGGGGGGCAGGAGGGGGGTGTTCACATTCCTAATTTGCTTGGCTATGCCAATGAAGTGTTCTGATACTGACCAGCCCTGCTGGGTCTGGTAGGTTGCACGAGGAGGCTGCGGAGGAGCAGATCACTGAAGGAAGCCACCCTGTGCCTCAGCCTGGGGCTCGAGCCCCCGAAGTCTCCTTGTGTTCACAGGCCTGGGGCTGAAAACGCTGTGGAAAACTTGATTTGAAGACGCCTGAGCCTCTACACAGCTTGTATGAGGAATCGGGGTGGGGATGTGTTGTTTTTATCCCTAAAGCAATGATTGCAGAGGTTGATCGGGCTTTGCTAATGCTGGGGAGGATTGAGAAAGGTGAGGGGAGAACTCAGGATTGTGGAGAGAGAAGGCTAAAGAGAACGATCCACGGGAATGGGAAATGTCAGGAACGTGTTCTTCCTCTTCGCTGCCTCCAGAACTCTCTGCTCGCTCCTTGAAGTTTCTTGCTGCTTTTTCTGGAAGTCACGAATGGGGAAGGAGGAAAAAAAAAAAAAAAAAAAAAAAAACATTTTAAGTATCAGCTGAGCAGGTGTTGATCTCCAGTATCACCTCCCCTTGAATATCACCTGCTGCTAGCTGAATGGCCCTTCTGTGCCACCACTGGGGTGGCACCAGAGGTCCTCCCGCACCCCGGCGAGCTCACCCAGCACGAATATTGCAAGGACAGCACAAGAAGGGGGAAGGCATGGTGGCTGAAAGTCAAACAGCCTCCTCGGTGGAGCTGCTGGAAGGAGACAGAGCTTTTATAGGAACATAGAAATTGCCAGACTGGAACCGAGCTGCGCCTCGTATTGTTAAGCGTCCCTTTTCAGAGCTGGCTGCTTCAAGAAGTGGGGCGAGGAGGCTTGCCCCAGGGGTGATTCTTCCAACCCTCGAACGCAGGGAGTCAGCCTGTGCCTTGCAGCGTGAAGGGTTTACACACCATCCAAAGCTTATTTTCTCTCTCACTCCTTTTTTTTTTTTCCTAACTTTACTATTGTAACAGCAGCTATTCATTCTCTTTATAAATGCCTGATCCTTCTCTCAATCTCGCTGAGGTTTTGACTGCAACAATACCTAGTGGTAATGATTTACCCATGCTAATTATGCATTTTGCAGAGGAAAACATATTGTTCGTGGCTTTAAATGGAGTGATTTTTCAGTTTAATTGAACTTTCATCTCTGTATCCCTGGGGCAGGCTCGCAATTCAGTTCCTCCCCTCCTCCCGAGCCACGCAGGCGCTTTCTCAAGCCCAGCACCAGTCACCTATTGAAATGTTTTTCAGGCTCTTTTCCTCTTGTCAGTTCCATTTAAATCCGAGCCTCTCTGCAGATGAAGCTTTGCAAAATGAAATAGCTCCTTGCCTGCTGGAAGAATGGGAGAGGCTGCGCTAAGTTGTTTGTTGATATTTCCTGACAGTTTTTCCGAATTCCTCGCTGTTCTGCAGCTGTTGAATTTGTTGTCTCAGCTGCGAGGATTACTCTAGCCTTGCTCGAGCTGCGTTTTCTCACCATTCATCAAGCTTCTGGTGTGGCACGGAAAGATCCATCAACACCAGAGCCACCTCCCGAGCAGCGTTTGGGTGGAAGTCTGGGATCAAACTCACTGCCAATTTTACAGGGTGTTTGTGGTTTCTCAGCGAGCCTCAGGCCACGGCGTAAGGGTTTTTTGCTCTAGAAGTAACAGGAGGTTGCAGCAGGAAGAAGTGTTCACTGGGGTTTCTGGAAGCCTGGGCACGTGGAGCAAGGCTTTTGTGGGGCATCCTTGGAGGTGCTGAGCAGAAATAGCAACGCACCTGCATCTCCTGAGTGTCCTTGGCAGGTCGGGCATGGGGAGCAAGAGGGAGAGACGAGCGGTGGCTGCCTTTCAGGGGTGTCTTTGCTACTGGAGCGGCAGCTGCGGGAGAGGTTTATCCTGTGATTTACCGTTTTGTTCTCCCTTTTGGCTCTTGGCTGTGCCGACGAAGAAATGTCCTGCAGCAATCTTGACGTATCAGGCGGAGGTGGCACTCGTGGCGGAGAAGAGCACCGTCTCGCACGGTCGTTAAAAATGTATAAGTAGTTTCAGAAGCGAGTCGCTTCCTCTGAGAAGCAAATCGTTCATAATTCTGGCTAATATTTAGAGACTTTTATCTCCAGAGAGAGCTCCAAACCGTTCAGTACGGTCTTGGTTTATTTATTTTTTTCCTCCTGAATTTTCAAAGCTAAACTTGAAAAGGGGCTTAACAGGGGAAAGAAAAAATTGCGTGCTTGTACTGTGCTGAGCGAAGCCAACGGCCAGCCTGTGACCCACCACCAGCCTTCCAGCAATGCAGGCACCACCTGGAGTGACCTTATGATTTCTTCTTTTCCAGTCATCCCACTCATTTTTGGGGGATTCAGATGCTTTGGGGGGGATATAGCGGATTTGGACTGCTTTATAAGCAGCTGTCCCTCAACCAGGCTCGCTTGCTGTCTTAGCAAGCTGCCGGTACAGCGAAGAGGAGCCACGAACACAGGAGCTGTAAGCACACAGGCTGAATTTAGTAGAGGAAGTTCATCTGAAGCATTTCCAGCAAGCTGTGGCAAGGGTGAGGCGAGATAAGTCATCTTCACAGGAACAAGAATTAGTGCGGCAAATTGCTAAACATCCCTGCTCTCTTCTGCTCAGCCTTGACTTCCGAGGCTGCCTGCTTTGTGCTGTGTGACAGCAGAATGTCATCTCCATCCCTGCCCGTGCAGAATTTGGGTCTGCATGGGGCAGATGCCCCGGCCATACCTGTGGTGCCTTGCTGAAGCTGGGCAGAAAATGTTTTAAGGCTTGTGATGGGGCGATGAGAGACAGACCCACCTCATAGCTGCAAGGAAGCCAAAGATGCTGGGAGCGTGACCAGCTCAGCAAGGCAGGATTGACTTGACAAAGGGGTTTGAACCGTGTTTACGGGGCTTTCATGGCAGAATTTAGAGAGGAGGGAGCAGGAGGAACTTGGGGCACTGGGGAGATGAAGAGAGCCCGAACTGAAACGTCTCTTTGTTCCTTTGAGAATAGAAACCCTGATGCTCGGCTAGGGAGAAAAATCCACTCTCTCTCCTCCTTCTCATCCTATGTCTTGTGTTCCTCTGTTCCCACTGCTCGGCGGCTCAGGTGTGCTGTGGGGAGGTGTCCCCGTGCTGCGCTCGGGGTTTAGCAAGCACCTCCATCCTTCAGATGGCCTCGGGGTACGGCTGGTAGGAGCCCATGTGGTTCTGCTGTCTGGTGAACCCCAAGGTGTATTTCTGTTGCTGACAGCTGTTCCTTGGGTTCGTGCTCAAAAAGCAAAGCGCTGGGAAGCTGCTCTTAGCGGTGGGTAATGTGTTAGGTGAGCGCAGCGTCCCTCTGTGCTCCATGTTCGAGGTAATTACAGCCCCGCTGCTCACGGAGCAGAGCACAGCGGGCGTCCCGGATTTGTTACTCGGCTTTGCTGTTAACTCCGGGCTGGGGATGCAAAGGCAGCTGCTTGCCCGGGGATCGTGTGCTTCGCCTCTTCACCAAACCCGGCTGCAAACAGGAGAGGTGGCCTTGAGCTCTGTCCCTCGGAGCTGCAAGTCCTGGGTCTTCTGCCTGGATCCTCGTGCAGGTGGAGGCCATCCTCGTGCAGGTCGCTTTTGGCTGGACCCCGTGGCTTTTTTCCTCTGCCTTTCCTTGCTGTAGCCCCGAGGTACAACGAGGCTGCTGCCTTTTCCTTCACCGTTGCTGCCTTTTGGATGCAAAATGATTGCTGCAGGTGGGATTTATTGCATTTACCTGCACAAAGTCAAGTCTGAAGACTTGTATGCAGCCATGTGGGAGCGCACCCATGGCAAGGGAGAACAGGGGGCATGCAGCCCCAGGCTGTCATCTCTCTCTGTCCTATTGCAGCAAGGAGCTCAGCACGGTGATGGGGAGATTTGTTTTAGGCCTGCCTGTTTTTGCATCTCTGAGAGAGGTCTGGGAGGGGACGCGTGCGGCTTCGGTGCCTGTTCAGCAGCCTGGGCTGCAGTGCCTGCGCTAAATTTGACTCGATCCTGCTGTTTTTCTCAGTCTCTTAAAAACTTTTGAAATAACTGCTTCAAAGGGCTCAAATGATATGTTGCTCCACAATCCATCTCTGCCACCGCCGGTGCTTCTGAGGAGCCAATTTACCATGTGCTTAACCTTTTAGGGCTTTTCCCCCGAAGGCATTACTATAACTCCCACTGAAAAAAGAAGAGAAAATTGCCGTTGCCCTTCGCAGAGGTGGCTAATGATTTTTAGGCGGTTTCTGGCAGCTTCTGCTGCATCAAAATGTGCTGAGAAGGCACCTTTTGATAGCAGGATGCTGGAGATGTCCAGCTGGCACCTGAGCGTGTGGTCTCTTGATTTTCTCTGAGCTGAGAGCACTGGGACTCGGCTTCCCGGTAGCGATGTGATGCAGGAGACCGAGCCCCAGGACCTATAAGTGGTTCCCTGCTCAGCCCCATCATTGTCTTCATCCTTTTGGCCACCTCTCAGTACTTCTTCTGCATCCCTTCCCTGCCTGTAAAAAGAGATTTGCCCCTCTGGGGAGTGCAGAGGCGAGATGGCAGGGGTCTAAACGCAACCTAAAAGTAGCTGTGTTGGAAAAACTGCAAGGAAAAAGCTACAACTTTCTCGAACAAAACTCCCAGTAACTTCAAAGGCAGATTAAAGACTTTGCCTGTGTCAGGGCTTCAGCGTTTGGCCCAGGAATTAGACAAATGGAATAGGGCGAGAGTGTTTGCCAGAAAACTGGAGAAGGGAGAGATAAGGTAACGTGAAATACTCAGAGTCAGCATTTAAGGACATTAGTGCATGCAGAGATAATTTTATCAACGTGAAGGACAATAATTAGGTAAAATCTCCGTGTAGCTGTTGAAAATGGTGTTTGCTAACAACCCGTTCAGCTGTGCTGGGGGAATCTGCTGCGGGACAACGTGTGCCTGTTCCTGCACTGGCGATAGCTCTGTGGGATCTTCACGTGTCCCCCATCGTTTTGTTGGTGTTTGGACTTGGAAGGTGTTGGGATTGGGGCTGCCTGGTGGGAGGAGGAAGAAAAGTACCTGGTCTTAGGTTCGTCCTGAATGCCAATCCTCTTGGGCATGAAGGGGAGGGAAGGAGACGGGGGCTGCCATCGCTCGCTGGGGCTGCAGCAGTGTCAGGAACTGCTTTCTGGTTTGGTTCCCAAAGTGACTCAGTCCCTGACTCCCATCCCTCGCTGCGTGTTTTGCTCTGAAAATGCTTGGTCCTACCCCAAAAGCAGAAGTCAGTGTAATATTTTAAGTAGCAGGCTGCTTTAAATTTAAAAGGGGAAAAAAATGAGAAATTAAATAGATGTGACTCAATATTGATTTCCACTTGTTTTTGTGGAAACTCTAAAAATGCCAAGATGAAATATTTGGACTTTTCCTTGGGTTTCTTTTCCATATTTTTGTTAGAAGCTCTTCGCCCAGTTTGACTCGAATTCCTGAATAATTCATAGTCTGTAAATAGCTTCCTCCTCCTCTGGTAAATAGACTCTTTGTCCCCCTGCCTTGGCACGCTCCGAGCAGTGTCATCGTGCTGAGTCGCCGCTTGGAGAGCCGGGGTGCTCACGGTGCCGTGTGTGCTGTCTCCGCAGAGTTATGTCATGCCCAGACCACCGAAGGGCTCCATGAGGATTTATAGAAGATGCCCCGTGTCTTGGCGCCTCTGGTGCTCCTTCTGCTGTGGCTGATGAGGATCGCTGCCAGCCCCCATTCCCTGAGGATCGGTGAGTACAAAGCGACCTTCCGCTGGCTGCTTGGACCGCTCCGCGTAGGCGTGCTCGGAGAAAGCTCTGCCCGTGGTCTTCAGGCTGCTGGTGGTCGTGGTCGTGGCTCAGATGGGGCTGGGTCGCTTGCAGAGCTCCGGCCTCGTGCCTGCCTTCTTGCAGTGTGGTCCCCATCTTGTAAATGCGATGCGGTGTGTGGTGAGCGGACGCATCTGCATTGATTTTTATGGTGGTAATGCTCCCTGATGGGAATCTCTCTCTGTATAAATGTGAAGTGAAAGTCGCTCCTCGAGGAGACACTGAGGGATGAGGCTCTTTCCCCCACCCTGCATCCTCCCCTTGATGCTATCCTGAGCTCCGAGCAGAAGGAAATGGTTTTCTGTTGCAGATTTATTTGTCTCTACGTTGATGAGCAAGGAGCGTTTGAGCCCAAACTGAAAGTGTCACGAGAACATTAATAACTGCAAAATGCTCTGTTTGTAAGAGAGTCCTCACATTTGTTCTCCTTTGGGCTTTATTAAAAAGTGTTCAGGAAGAGGCACCGTCGTCTTCACTCCCTGCCTGTGTGGATTAGGGAAAAGAAATGCAGCCAGAAACCTTGTAATGAAACTTGCTTCACAGCATTGACACCGTGCTCTGCTGTTTGGAAAGCAAACTGCTTCTTCTGCCTGTTCTCTCTGGAGCTACTGGCTGTTTTTATTAACTATTTGTTGCAGATAAGCTAATCTATTTGTGTCCCAATTTGCAACTTTCACAGGTGACACTTGAAATAAAATTACTTCTCCCCTTTGCCAGCAGAGCATGGAGCAGCTCAGAAATACAGCGAGGGAGGGTGCGTGCTGGCAGGAGCCGGGGCGGTTTATGTCCTCAGCATCCCTGATCCGTGTGGAGCACTTGTCTCTGCTCCACGGGCTGCATTTCACGTTGATGGGCAGATCCTCCACTTGAGGCAGCGGATGAGGATGGGGATGGACGGGTTGGGATCTGCCTGTTGTGGCTCAGTTTGTGCGTGCTCAGGGATCTCCTGAGGAATTCGATGGTGGCCGCTGTGAGGCCAAGTCCCTGCTGATCTCTGGGGGCAGGTGAGATGAAGCTGGGGTCTCTGTGTTTGGGATGCTACCCATGAGCAGCTGCAGTGGTGGTAGAAAGTCCTCCTCTTGTCTCCATCTGTTCCAGGTACTGGTTTTGTCTTCTGGACCTGGTAGCTGCTACTGGTAAAGGAGATCTTGATGCTCTGCTGGGGTTTTAAGCCACATCCCTAATATAAATTACTCTTGGGTATCATTCGTGTGTCCAAGTTGCACGTAGCAGGGATGCAGGGTGGTGAACAGCACAAAGACGCTGGTTAAATGCGAGCATCTCCCTGTTAGCATCGTGTGCCTGCAGAGGCCCAGGGCTGCAGCAGATCTCTGGTGCTTTGGTGTCCGTCTCTGAGGCTGCTCCGCTGGTGGTTCTGCACTCCCTCGCACTGCGGTCACGCTCCCTTGGACCCATCTCTCCAGTTTTAAAATCATTGTGCGTTTAGGAATTCAGTGCTTCTGACTTTCCTTGGCAAAAATAATGGAGCTGCTCCAGGAATCGTTGCTCTTAAAGCTTACAGCACTGCTGCCCAGTCCAGGTTAGAGATACTGGATTTTCTTAGCCTGCACAGGGCAAGGAAGTGCAAATTCACCTGTGGAACCCT
Source organism: Heteronetta atricapilla (assembly GCA_011075105.1). Classification (NCBI taxonomy): domain Eukaryota; kingdom Metazoa; phylum Chordata; class Aves; order Anseriformes; family Anatidae; genus Heteronetta; species Heteronetta atricapilla. The sequence continues at coordinate 4,312,846 of CM021754.1, read as the reverse complement.
CCTAGGATTGAAGAACTTGCATCTGGGGGCTGCAAAGGGGGTGTAGAACTCAGGGTTTCAGCAGAAGGAGTAACGTTGGTGTGGGAATGGGAAAGAACAACTCTGATCCTTCTAAAATGCACCAGAGGTCATGGCTTTTGTGCCAGATGGTGTTAAATGTTGGAGTGGCCGGAGACCCTGCGGCCAAGTCCTGGGGGGTCTCCAGGTACCCGCCACCTCCTGGGGGTGGGACACCAGCAGTCCTGACCTCGGGTGAGCTCATGAAGGGGAAACAGCTTCTTAAGGAGTGACTCCAGGGGTTTGGGACCCAGTGAATTCCCCCCACACTTAAGTCTAAAGCAACTTCTCTGAAAATGGAGTCTGAAGCAGATGGGCGAAGAGCTGAGGAGGGGTTTGAGGTTTTGGTTTTGTCTCTTCGAGACACAGCTTTATTTTAAAAACACATCCAGCCAAAAAGTTAATAAAAAAATAAAGTACAACATAAAAGGAGAGAAAAATATTACTGGCAGCCCTGAAATCATTCCCCAAAGCATGCTTTTGGCAAGGCAGGGGGATACGGTATCTAGCGACATAAATCAATGCACTGCATCGCGAAGGAAAACAGACCAGCACGAGCCTTTGAATATTCAAAGAAAATGCAAGCTAAGATTCAGAATAATTCTGAGAGCCATCTGGTAACGGGCCGCTGAAAGGCGCAGTTTTACGATCAGTGTGAGGTGAGAGCAGGCAGAGCCCTGCCCTGGTTCCTCACCAGGTAGCCGGAGGGGTTATTGGTGCTGCGCACGGCTGGAAGGAGGCAGGATGGTGCTGAGCCAGGGGCACTTGGCTTTTACACCAAGCTCTGAGCCCCCCCTGGCTGCTTTCTCAGGGCTTTAGGTGGGTCTTGGCCCTGACACCTCTCGGTGGGGTTTCTGGCAGTGGATTGCTTCGAGTACACGGTGAGGAAGGGCTGCGTTGCTTTGCTGGCTCGGACAGGACCCGCTGCGTGTTGCATTGCAGGGAGCTTCAGAGGCATCACCGTGAGCAGAACACGGGCTGTGCGTGACCTTCCTCGTGGCCTTGGTGTGCACAGGCACAGCTTGTAGCCTCCTGCACACTTGGAGCCGTTACTGTTCTGTTTCTCTCCTCGATACACAGGAAATACCCCAGTTTGAGCCTTTTTTTCAGCGTTTTTCTTCAGGCTTAAACTCTGCGTTCCCTTCTGATCCCATCCTAGAGAAAGTCTCCTTAGGTCATGTTGTCTGGGAGACCTTTGTGGGGAAAAACACGGACCTGCATGCTCCATCCACGATAGCTCCTCTTTTCAAAGAGTCTTGTTTATCAGTCAGCTCTCCTAGTCCTTGTCAGTGAGGTTTTCTCTCCATAGATACTTAAATATTGATTGAGATCAGGGAATGTAGAAGTGGGCAGGACTGGGCATATTCTCAAACGCTTTTAAAAGCTCCACAATATGTGTAGGGAAGTGCCTCAAGACATATGGTGGCCCTTAAAAGAGACAGTACACGTCCTACCAAAAAGTCCTGGGAGTGAAACCCAGCAACTGGTGCTTGCCAGGATGTGCCCTTGCAATTGCTTTCATGTTTTTCCACCCCAAAAGCACAGAAAACATCGGTTCCCTCCTGCCTGCCTCAGTGGCAGGTAAGGATGGCAGACGCAGCACGCTCCGGGCCAGCATCTCCTTCACCTTCCTGCGGCTTGTCCCATCCCGAGAAGTAATCCTGGTTTTGTTTTCTTTTCACTCATGCTCAATAAAGTGTCAGGGAATTTACCTGAGTTATTTACTGAGTTATTTACTCAGTCTTACAGAGCAGGCCCATACACAAGCCCAGGCTGTGGTTTATTCACGGCACTGCCCTAACTAGCCGTAGGCTCAGCAGCGCTGCCATGCTGTCCACGGACAAGGGGGGCAAGGCCTTCAGCCCCTGAAGTGCTCCTTTCGGTAACTGCCTCGGTCTGCCTGCCCAAATCCCTCCCAGCTTTGCAAACATCCCACAGAAGCATTGAACCCTAGCATTAAGGGTGTTTTGTGTGGTGAAAAGTAGGGTTCGTCTACCCCGTACCTAATGCATCCACCATTTGATCAGTGGGGCACCCTGCACGGCTGGCCCGGGGCTCGTGGTAGGGCTTTGTCCACCAGAGAAGTCTCAAAGTGGCCATGGGATGGGACCAGGAGAGCCAGCCTGGGCTGGTTGTCCTTGTTTCTAGGCATGGTTCCGAAAATCTGGAGTTCCAAAAGGGCTGGGAATCTCCTACACCTGCTCTGCTGCTGGAACTCTGCTACTGGAGGTGGGAAGAGGCAGACTGGTGCCTTGCAGCCAGCTTTTTCTGCATCCCTGTAATTTCACATCATCCCCCTCTTTCCTACCCTGTCCCAGACCCGTGTAGCATCATTGGTGTGGCTTTTTTTGTGTAATCAGCCTCCCGAGCTGCTAATGATCCTAAGCTGCTTGTCTGGGGAGCTGCACGGTGTGATTCTGACCTGCCCGGTGCGCTTTGTACCTCAGCGCGTCTGAGCTCGAGGGCTGAGGCGAGGAAAAAGCACAGAGCATCGCAAAGTTGTCAGGCAAAAGGCTTCCAGGATTGTGCAGAGGAATGGGGGAGGACGTGCCCCTGCCTCTTAGGGCAGGCAGGGAGAGCTGAGGCACCGTGGCAGGTTGGCTGGTGCCAGCCCCAGCACCCCGGTGACAGCTCGAGGCTCCCCGTGCCGGGGGGCAGAGCAGCGTTTGGTGCTGTGACAAAGCAGCAGCTCCCTTCCGTACGCAGCGTTGCTTTCTGGCAGATCGCAGCCCTTTGTGGATGATAGCAATGCGAGTGCAATAAACTGCTGCTCACCAATTTGCTGTTCCCCAGCAGAGAAATGGCCTTACCCTGGCTTTGAACCCAGCAGCCAGGCTGCTGCCATCAGCTGAAAGCAGGGAGACGATGGCTGAGGCTCACGTGGTGGTGCTGTCGCTGGAAAAAACCTTTCTGCTGGTAATTATGATGAGTGTTTCATAAAACAAAGCTGCTGGCAGGGGCTGGGTGCCTCCTCTCCTCCGGTCAGTTGTCCTGCTGGTACGGGAGGGGAAGCACTGGGCTGGGAAGGTCACCAAGACACGTGTGATTATCCGGCTTCTCTGTGTGCAGACCTATCGCTTTTAAAGGCTTAAAAATAATCTAATTTGGAGAACTCAGAGCTGTGCCCATGCTGCGGTGGCATGAGCGAGCCTGGGCTGCAGCTGGGTGACATTTAGGTGGGGGTAGCTGCTTGCCCAAACGCGTGTTGGGGTCCCAGCCCCTAGGAGCTCCAGCTGGAGGCTTGCTGGAGGTGCCCCAAGGTTGCCCATCTCCCAGGGACCCATCTGGATGTGGCCACCAGCACCCCCAGCCACTGAGCCCCCTGCTGCGGGTCCCCGAGTTTCCTTCCCCTGCTCCATTTCTGCTTCGCTGGGCTCATCTGAGCGCTGATGTGTAGGGTTCGCCCTCTATTGATTTTATTTTTTTTAAAAGGCTTTCACAGGACTTTCCTAGAAGCTGAGCGTCTAAAGAAATAGAGAACCAGGCAGGAGGAGACGTATCCACGTCTTTGTTGATGCATGACTTGCTAAATTTGTCTGGCTGAGCCATTATAAATGTTTCATTTCCCCCAGTATTAAAAAGGCCCGGTTAAGTTCATTTAGGTGAAGTAGATTGGTAGTTATTTGTCATTCGCTACTGAGTGGGGAGAGGGAGGGAGAAATACAATACCAATTTGTTAACTATTTGCCCTTTTAATTTTGTTTTCGTTATTCTTCCAGGAGAGTGATATTTTATTTATGTTTTCTGAATTCTGTGCATAAATTCTTATTTAAAAAAAATATCACCCGTGGAGATGCCAGGCCCTTGGAGCAATTCATTGGCTATGAATCCTCGCGGTTGTCCCCAGATGTCCCCTGCCTGGGAGGCAGGTGCAAGGGGTGTGTGTGTGTCTGTCTGTCTGTCCATCTCCAGGCTGTGCCTTTGCCACACGAAGCACAATGAGCCGCTGGTCTATGGCTAAGGAATCCAGCCCTGGAATAATATGAATAATAAATTATAAGCAGATTTATATCTCAGATCGATGCTACAGGGCACGGCGTGAAAGGAGGCGTGGGCTGGGTGAGACGGAGCATCTCTTGGTGCGTTTGTACCCCTGTGGAGGAGTTATCCTTCCTGATCTGCTCCTCGTGCCGGAGAGCCAGGCTACGTTGCACACCCCAAGAGTCCCCGAGCTTTGTTTTGGTTCATTGTTACATCCACACGCACATTACCCAGGTACAGATCTCGGGGCAGGGAAGCTGGCTGGCCGCCCTGCAGCTGCTAATTCAGCACGAAGTGGAAAATTTGCAGGGGGAGAGGGGCTGATGGCTGCAAACGTCCTGCATCACTCTTACAGGCAGAGGACGGGCACGGAGAGGTGCGTGTGCAGAGCTTTGCTTTGGAGGTCTGGTTTTTGCTCCTGGATGTTGAGGAGTGTCTCCGAGTGGAGGATCGGGATCTGAGAGCCACACAGCCTGCTTTACATCCAAGTACCACCCCAGCCCCTGGGCAGCACTTTGTGGGTTTAGCTGCTCAGGCATTTTTAATGGGGATCTTTCTGTTTCATGGAGTGAAAGCTAGTAATAGCAAGAGCTACTCTGTCATGCCTTTCATTATTTTTTCATATATATATATATATATATATATATATATATATATATGAATTAAAAAGTCAATTACATGAATGAAAGATGCTTGGTTCCCTGCCTAAACAGCTGCCAAAATTAATTCCAGCTCGGAGCCAAACTCAGCAAAGCTGGATTTTCTGCAGAAAGCTCCAGTGCGGCTTGAGATGGGCTCGTGCCCCGCTCTGCCTTACTGATTCCCACTGCCCAGCACCTCGCCCTTGGCTTTGCCCGTGGCCAGTTGAGGAAGGATGGTGCTCAGTGGTGAGCCTGACTTCATGGCAGAATAAAGCAGAATGAAACGTCCCCAGCAGCCCCTCGCTGGAGTGAGCACCATCACGCTGCAAAGCACTGCTCATTTGATGGAGAGCAGCTGTCTTGGCAGCCCAGAGCACCTGAAAACTCAGTGCCGGCGTCAGCAATACTTTGAGCTTTAAATTTGTTCCTCCCTGTGGATCAATTACCTTGCATTTAAAGCACCACCTGAATTGAGCAGGGTGTGGACAGGAGCTGTGCTGAGTTACAAAACTGGAATAATCACGCAGGGTAAGCAAGCCCTCGCTCCAAGCTGCAGCTTCTGGTGCAAGGCTGAGGCTGGGGCACCTGTGGCTGAAGGACATGGTTGCTTGTCCTCAGGTGCACGTCCCCAGTGATTGGGGCATGATTTTAAAGGTGTTTGCAGGATGTGAGGTAGAATATAGCTTTGCAGCTTGAGGTGGCAGCCCAAGTTCCTGAAGGTGAGCTGAGATGAAGCCAAAGTCATTGCTCGTGAGCCATTATAACCTTCCCAAGAAGGCAAGCAGGAGGGTGGCAGATGGGAGGACAAAGGCAGCGAGGCAACTCCAGCTTGTAACAGGCTGTTGGAGCAGAGCTGAGGTCCCCACACTGAGCGTAAGGTAGGGTTTCCTTCTGTTTGAAGCATTATGCCTTGTGCTCCAAGGTTTATTCCTCCTCCTCCTGCTGGGTAACTCTTGGCAAGTCCGCTTGTCCTTGCCCTGCAGGGCTGCAGGCTCAGGGAGCAGCTCTCCTGGGTGCAATGTGTGCAGCAGGCAGCTCGGTGAGGTGTTAAAGCTCTCCTGCAAGTGTAAGGCACTGCCGGGCTGTCGGGCAACCTTCCCAGAAAAGATGCTTTTGACCCGAAAGGGCGCTTATCTCGAGTGCCCCCTCTGCAGCTAATTGCTCGTGGCTCTGTGTAAGATAAGCACAGCCTGTAAGGCTAAAAGCCCAAATTGTCCTGGCTTACGTTCAGAAGCTCTAGCTCATGATATCCAGGTATTTTGAACCTCTACCATTTGAAAAAGCCCCAAGACCCGAGGCAGAGAGCAGCCTGCTGGTAGAGCAGCTGGGACGGATCCTGGCTCCCTGTGTGCTGCTGCCAGGCGCCCCGGGGGCTCTGCGAGGGGCTGATCCTGCCCTTCCCCACGCAGCCTGCCTCCTGCCTTCGTGCTCCTTCTCTCCCTCACCAGGACCTCACCGCGGTGGGATTGAAGCTACTGGCTATGGGCTAGGAGAAAGAGCTCAGGAAAAGGGATGGAAGACCTTGGAAGAACGAGTTTTGCTTTTCTGTAGGATGTCTCCTATGGAAAGCACAGAGCCACGGGCTGTGCTAGAGGGCTGGAGAAGCAGTGTGCGTGTGGGAGACGAGGAGAGAGCACCTGGGGCATAATTCCTACCTAAACCAGCAGGCAGGAGGGATGGGCGTCCTCAGCCTGGATTTGGTTTGTTGCTGGGAAGCTCCAGGAGGGCAAAATCACATCAAGGGCAGCACCGTTCCCCCGAACCCCCCTGCTGCCCAGGAGCATTCAGCTCCCTCTCCACCAGCAGTCTGGGGGCACAGGCTCCTGCCAGGGGGAGCAGGCTGGGAGTGAAGGGGCTCTGAGGGCCAGCAGAGACCTCCCTGCAGGGGCAAAATGCACACCTGGGCCACGAGGGAAGCGGGGAGCAAGCAGGGCACAGGCTGCAAGGTTTTTGCTCTGTGGCCCGTGGATAAAAGCACAGCCCTGAGCGCCGTGGGCAGAGAAGGCAGATGCTGGTGTATTGGCACAGAGGTGACCTGAGCAGGGAGCTGGAGAGGAGCATCAGGGGGCATCTGCCGTGGAGGAACAGCTTAGCCTGAGAACCGCCAGCTCTGCCTCGAGCCCTGCCAAGCGAGGACGGTGGCTGGAGGCTGCGGGGAGGGATGGCTCGTTTTCCCAAAGACACCGCTGATGAATTCCTCTTGCACCTCCAGGCGCTGTAGGGATTTGGAGAGGCTAAACGGAACTCTACGTGAAAATGATGGCTGAACGTCAATTCTGCCGTCGAAGCCAATTTGGGAGCCAGGAAGTGCTAAAAGAATTAAGATTGTTAAATGGAAATAAGTCTACTTGGTAGAGATGAAATAGGGTTTAAATGAGTGAAATTATCTGTGAATTACCCTTGTTAGAGCACTGCCTTCCTCAATAACCTGAGTTTTAATCTGCTGTAGGGTTTTTGGAGGAAAAGCTTAGCCTATGGGGTACATGCATGAGGGGAAGGATGGGCTGTGCCTCCATCCTCCAGAGCCAGGAGAGTCAAGGGGAGTCACGGTTTGCCCGTGAGCGCTTTGTGCTTTATGAAGATCTCGTTGGCTGCTTGGTGAGTGGTTTGATCTTTGCTCAAGCTTGGGCACTTCTTTAGCTGGCTTGATAGGAGCCTGCTGAGGTGATACCTTCTCTGGGTACCGCGTGTCCCTGCGTGGCTTTCCTGCCGCGGAGCCACGTCGTGCTGCCAGGGTGAGTAAATGTGGTCAGCCCCCCCGGGGCTCTGGGAGGGAGCGCTGCAAGGGAAGGAAACCTCGCTGGATGCAGGAGGAGGGGGGGAGAGCACAGGAAGTCTTGAGGGCTGCAATTTCATTATGAAGAGAGCCTAGTAATTATTAATAGGCGCTGATTATCTGCTTCTGCAAGAGCAGGTCTGTTGCAGGAGAGCAACCAGGTGCTTCTAGCTAACTTTAGCTGCCCCCCTGACTTAATGCAGATGTCACCTGTCACCACACGTGTTTCTGACCCATCTCTCTCTTCAGCGACAGTCACGAATGCATAATTGCTCCAGATGCTTCTAAAACCATCCACGGAGGGCAGGCGCTGACCTCAGCCTGAGCAGTCAGCTCACAGCTCTGTGGGACTGTGATTTTTGCTGCTGCAGCTGAGACCTGAGCCCCGGGTCTTACAGCAGGTACAGTGTGCGGGAGGCACAAAGGGGTTTTTACTCTCCGCCATGTAACTGTAAGGCTTCATGATAGTGCATGTTCTGTACTTGGAAATCCAATAATTTTTAAGCAATTTTAGAGCTGGGGCAGCAGGGAAGGGGCTCTGTGCACCCTTGTTTTGTCTCTGGCTGAGGGGTTTTCAGTCCCAGCCCTGTGCTCTGGCACGGTGCAGACAGCGGGGCTGATCAGTATGTGCCGTGTCCTCTGCAGCGAGTCCTGGTTTCATGTCACAGAGGTGCAGGCCAGGCTGAATACCTAAGATCTAGCCCTAGGCACATCCCCCATGAGCTTAAGACTTCTGTGATCTTCTTGCCAAGCCTAAGGGTAACGAAGTGTCAGGTTAGATTTGTCTGAGGATGTCTACATTGGTTACAGATTCCAACCCGTTCCCAGCCCTGATTTGTGGTTCTTCTGCTTGGCAAGACAAATGCACCAACCTGTGCCCGAGAGGTGGGACCAGCTGGTCCCATCTCACTGCTTGAGAATTTTCCACTCATCAGCATCCACCAGGATTTGTGCTTCTGAATATGTGTGCACCCTCCGTGGTGTCCAACAACGCATCTGACAGCATCCACCTTGTACCAGGTCTGATATACAAGCATTTAATTTTACCTTGCTCCTCTCCTGCCACCGCGGAGTTGTTTTCTGGCCGTACCCAGCTGCCCTCTGCATCTTCCCATTTGACCAGTGGCAAAAGTCTGCTCTGTCATTTGGCTCCTGCACTTCAGAACATTTTGTTCCGTGTCCCTTGCACAGAAGATAGCTTGGCAGTTGCAAACCTTTAGCATTTATTATCTGGTGTGGCTTTACCCATTTCGGTTGCGTGTGGAGTTTTTTGGCACGCTCCTTTCACTGGGGCCCTGGTACGGCGGGAAGGAGCACTTTATTTTCCTGAGCATACTCAGAAATATGATCTCGGCGATCACACAGCAAAAAAATGGTTGGGTTGGCACCAAAATACTGCAGTATTCGTGCAAAGTCTTAGCGAACCCGTGCCAGAGCCTGCCCAGCTGTGGGGCTTTGTCGCAGGGGCTGGTGCTGGGCTCTAGGGTCCCGGCGGGGCTGCAGTGGCTTCCCCTGGCAGCAAGCACTGCCTTGTCCAGCTTGGCACAGCTGGGGAGCATTGCTAGGGTAGGACGTGGGGCTGAGCACTTGGGGTTTGGAGCAGAAAGCTTGTGTTCATGGCTGTGGCTGAAAAGCCTCTTCTCTCATGCGTTTAAATCCCATGGAGCATCTCATTAGAAACAAATGATGCCTCAGGCAAGCGGAGCTGTGGCAAAGTAATCTTTATTAAGCACCCTCAGCGGTCAGAGTTACTTGATGAGCTCCAGAGTTTTATTTGCAGGCAGCTCTGGGTTGTCATTTAGCAGGAAAGCTCTTTGAACTCCCTCCCTTCCCCGTCTCTAGGTTACTGTTTTCTATTTCTGTGTGTTTTTGGTCCCAACAGCCCTGCAAACGCTGCTGGTGGAACTGTTGATACTGGGAACAAAATGAATGGAGGAGAGTGGGTGTGCATAGTTCAGCAACATGCAGCCAGGCTTTAAAAGGGGAAATAAGGTGCCCTGAGTGCATCACGAACTGTACGGGGGTGACACAGCCACAACTGTTTCCTTGGGAAATGGTGCCCAGAACCCCTGAGACTCTACAGGAAGTTTTTCTCTGAATGCTACACTCTGTTTTTGGGGCAGGAGAGCAGCAGCTCCTCTCGGGGCTGTCCTCCCTGCCTCCGGTACCTACAGCAAGCTGCACGGCCGTGTTTCTTCCATCTCTGGACTTCGCGAGTTCTCCGCAGGTGATAGAAATCGAGCCATAAAGAAATCGAGCCATAAACTGGAAGCACAGAGGGCAGTGAAAACCAAAAGGAATTGGAAACTGCCAGCTGCCGTGCTGGAGAGCAGGAGGGAGAAGGTGCAAACAGCTCTGAGAAACGAAGCAGGAACACGGGGCGAGAGCGCCAAGGTGCCGCACGGCTCGGCCCTGCTGCTGACCCCGCTGGTCTTTGGGGGCTCTGCTGCTGCCCGCAGCTGCAGGGGGTGTTTGTAGGGTGACGTGGAGGCAAGCCCAGCCTCGCCCAGCGCTTCAGAGATATCGGGGCATCTCCAGGGTGGTCCGGGAAGAGAAAGAGAGAGGAAAATTCATCTGCGGCCGCTGTGCTTGGCTTTATGAAGAGGAAATGAAACGAAGGCAGGAGGCTCAAGGTTCGCCTGTGTCTGTCTTGTCAAGCATGTGAAGCTGACACAGCGATGGAGTCATTACAGGCTCCTGTGTAAATACCGCCTCCTTACTATTTTTTTCCCCCCTATAACATGTCTCATTTACTTGATAGTCTATAATAGCTCTGGAGGAGCAGTCTCTGCTTAGCAAGTCACAGCCTCTCCTCGGTCATCTCAGCCAGCTCCAGTGCTCACGGTCCACGGGAGCTTTTTGGCAGCCAGCCTCTCGCACAGAGGTCTCTTGGCAGATGCTTTCAGTCCCCCAGCTCCACAGGGCGGTGGGGATGGGGCCGCAGGAGCAGGCGTGCATCGCTGGGGGTGGCTTGGAGCTGGTCACGATCCCTCTGCTGCCTTCTCTTCTCCTCGTGGCCTGGGTCCCGTGGGTTTTGGTGGCAAACTGCAAGGGATGGGGGGCTGTTTGGGGTCCTGGGGGGACTGATTTTATTGCAAGGATGTGGGAAGCAGCTTCGGGCTGTAGCTAGCAATGCAGAGGGTCTCTGAGCAGAAGTTCGTGCCACCAGGCGTGCCCCAACAGCTAGGGAACCACTGAACCTCCCAAAGGTTCGGTGCCTTGGCTTAGGAGTCACCTCTAGCACGGAGCATGGATGCTTCCTAACACTAAAACTGAGAACAAATATCAAATAAACCAAACCAAACCTCCAGCAGAAATGCCGGAAAGAGCATCGGAGTGACTAACACCCAAAGCCCTTTTTGAAAAACAGTCATTTCCTGCATATAGCTGCACGCTTTCATTTTAAATGTCCTGGCTCTATTCTTTGCTGTCCCCCACCCCTCCATCTGGAAACAGTCCAGCGTTATTCATGCTGGAAGAGGCAGAACTGGCTCTCTGTGAGCTGCCTGAGCTACGGCCAGCACCTGCAGGGAGCGGCGCAACAGGTTGCTGTCTGCTTGCCCTTTTATTTTATTTTATTTTATTTTATTTATTTTATAGTTGTCTGCAGGTGGTGGGGGCTGCCTGTCCGCAGCCTCGTGGTTTGCACAGGTGAGTGCAGCTTTCCAGGGCTGAAGCTCGCTGCTCTCCCGGGAGGTGCAGGAGCACAGGCTTCACTGTGCAACGTGATAGTTCACGGTGGTTCGCTCTCGATGCTCAGGATACCATTTCTCCTCTCCTGGTTTTACAGAGTGGAGTTAAGCAGCCTCTCCGGTGCTTCCTGACCAGAGCTCCTAACCTCCCCGAGCATCCTTCCTGGTGGGGCAGCACTGCCGAGGGGATGGATTTTGATTTTGGGTGCATAAATGGAAAGCACGGTGAAATTAAGCTCAGGCATTGCTTTTTCTTGCGCCTCTCTTTTCTTTCCCTTCTGATTCTGGCAACTGGCTTCAGCCAAGTGCACACCTGGGTTTGGAGACCTTTGGGTTGGCTGCAAGGTTTAGCCACTTCCAGATGAAATACGGAACAGTCGTTCCCTTTACAGAAAATCTTTGCCTAGATAATAAATCTAAAGGTATTAAGTTGAAAGCTGAGCATATGGAAATATATATGAAACCAGCATTGTTTATATGTGTTTTTCTAGCCAAGCAATTGAGGTGTGAGTGCTGAGACTGAGCAGATTACTTGTGTAGAAGAGTTTGTCTCCTGGGGAGCAGCAGGGGGTGACTGCTGAGCTCAGGGACAGGGCTGTGCTCCTTGCTGCCTTTTTTTTATTATTATTTTTTTTAATAGGCCCGGGCATGACACACCGTGATTTGGATTTCAGTCTCAGCTCACTAACGTGCTCCCTGACCTATGGCGGAAAATAGCACATAATGATTTCTTTGCTTTGTGCAATCCAACAGTGCAAGAGCTGCGTTAGAAAAGGCAGCCTAGGTGTTTAGTAGAGGAGGATTATTTTGTTTGCCCTGTCACGTCGTCTTTTCGTTTGGTGAGACTGGATTGCCTGGCTTTGCCGTTTCTGGAAGCCCTGAACCCCTTTCCTGCATTAAGTCAGTAACAAGGGGAGCCGACAGCAAACCCCTCAGTCTGCGGCAGTGAGGAATCGAAAAGCCGGTGCACGCGTGCTGCATTGCCAGCGAAGGGAGGCAGGAGCTGAGCAGGTGAGCGACCCACCTCCACTCAGCAAAGCAGAAATGCACTGAGCAATTTGAACAGGACTGTGAAGCCCAGAGTTTGCTGCAGCAGGTCCTTCTTTCCCTCGCATCGTTCCTCAAAGTTGAGCTGATCCTGCTTCGCGCTGCATTTCCATGAAAGCTGGAGGATGCTGAGCATCCTGCAGAAGACAGAAACTCTGTTAGGCTGGGATTATTCCACTAATCTTGTGATTATGGTGATAATCCCCTTTGCAATGGTGTCCCTCTCCAAGGAGTTCTTCCCTTGGGGACTTCCTGGTCCCAAATCCCATTTTCCCTTAATGCTGAAGCACTCTGTATTAAATTAAGGCTCTCCAAAGGATCAGAGGTCTGCAGGTCCTTTGGTATTTACGGCATTGGCGTCTCTGGTAGCTCGGCCTAATGGCCTGCTGCCTTACCGACCCTCTTGGGGCTTGGGGTGGGGATGGAGCCTGAGGGGCTCTCCTCTTGGAGATGGCTTTTCAACCTCAAATCTGTGTCCTAGCAGCAGAGAGGATGAGATGGAGCTGCCCCGCCAGCCGTGGGCACCGCTGCAGCCTGGCCAGCTGGATGGGCAGCTGTTTTAGAAGGGATTTTTGGGCACCCACAGAGGGCAGGTAGCTGGCGTGCCCCTGCCTGCGAGGGCGGGCGCGGAGGCAGTGCAAGCAACGCTGCTCTCCAGGCTCTAATCCCTTCCCACTCCTGCTGCCAGGTGCTTGGCGGCAAATAAATATTTTGCTCACAACTCATTGGAGGTGGCACCTAACCAGATGTGCTCTCACTTGGTGTGGCAGGAGATTTATTTGGTTGTCCATTTATAGCTTATTATTTTCTTCTCTCTCCCCCCCCCCAACTTAATAGCAGTTTACTATCCACCAGGGTATACATTTTCTTCTGATTAAGTGCCATTTAGCCGCTGGCTGCTTGCTCATTTTACTTTTATAGACACATTTACAGCGGCACAGACAGAGGCACCAGCGCCTGGGAGCGAGGGGAAGGAGAATGGAGAGGCACAGCAGCTTGATTAGATTGGATCCTAATAAAGCTTCTGGCTAAGCTGCATCACGTCCAGATCTCGGGGCGGAGGTGCCGAGGGTGCACGGCTCCCGGGACAGCCCGCGGGAGCTGTGCTGGGTCCGGCTGGAGGCTTGTCATAAAATCCTCGGCCATCAGGGGTTGTTTGAACTCCGCGTAGCTCGGAGCGAGTCTCTCCGGGGCGAGGAGTGATTTCCCAGCTTTCGGCAGCCGCTAATTAGTCGCAGATGATGAGATAATTTATAAAAATGAGGAGCGCTTTTCTTCATTGTGCTAATATCGCCTGGCAATAAAACCGCCCTTTTAAAAGGGTGACTTTTCTCTAATGCAGGGATCAAGGCTAAAAATACATCCGTGTGTACGGCCCGGGCGAGGGAGCGCGCTCCGTAACCGCACGCCACGAGGTTTTTCCAGAAGTTCATCTCGACCGCGAGAACGAACTCAAAATGGGAATGCAAATTCCAGCGGCGGCTCGGAGAGAGGAAAAAAAAATAACTCTTTGATCATGTCACCTTGGTGGCAGGGCCAGCGGCGAGCCGCTCTGCAGCCCGCTGGGGGGGAAGGCAGCGCCACGGAGCAGACGGCTTGCGTTGCGGGGGGGGTTTGGCAGAGCATCAGTGGAAGGAAGGTCGCTTCTCTCCCCGTTCTTCCCCAGGAGCAGCGGTGACTCACTGCCAGCCCATGGCGTCATGCAGCAGCGGTGACTGGCAGGGAGGGCGATGAGAGGGATGTTTTGTCTCCTCTGAAGTGTGCCCAGGGGGAAACGGGGTGCAGGAGAGCGGCAGGGAAGGGTGCTGGCACCCTGCGCTGGTTAACCAGGGTGTGGGATTTGCTCCCCGTGCCACGCTGGGGGGTTTGCAGGGCTGCGATGCTGGGGTGTTGCTGCTGACCCCCCACACTTGTCCCCACCTTCTGGTGTCGTTTGCCCTTGAGCTCGTCTAAGAGCTGAGCCCTGAAACATCCACGTGTGTTTCTGGCTGGTCCAGGGGAATCCGAGGAGCAGGGGCGGTGCTGCTGTGGTTGCTGGGAAGCCGGCGCTCATTAGGCTGAAGGATGAATTTTCTGCAAACTCCGAAGGCCTCCGGTACTCCATCAGGTTTCTAACGATTTTGTCACGGTGTTAATCCCGCAGGTGAGTGGCAGCATTTTGATATCAGCAAACAAATTAGGTTTCCGTGCAGGTAACCCAACATGGAGCCAAGCAGGAGAGCAGGAAACAATTCATCAGCTGGTAATGGGGCTGCAGGTTTCGGGCAGGGCCGGACTCAGCCACTGTGCAGAAGGGAGCCTGAGCCCGGAGAAGCCCCGAGCAAGCCCCAGGTGTACGGTGAGCATGTGCCCACGCTGTACAAGTGAGCACTGAGAACCTTTTTCCACTAATTTCCACAAATTGTGGTGGCCACGATTCCCAGCTGAGGTGGAGCCCCCTCGGTGCCGCTGCTGTGCGGTGTTATTTATAGCGGGAGGCAACGTCTGTACCAAGCGCTTACAGGAAAGGGAATCGTGAGCTGAATGGGCAAGGTGGAGAGCATCACTGGCTCTGCGTGTCTCCTGCTATGGAGTTTAAACTGGCTATCACGAAGAATTTCTTCACAGGAGGAACAGGCATTGGAACAGGCTGCCCAGGGAGGCGGTGAAGTTGCCACCCCCAGGGGTTTTTAAGATCTGTGGATGTGGCACTTAAGGACACGGTTTGGTGGTGGACTCGTAGTGTTAGGTGATGGCTGGATTTGGTGATCCTGTGGGTCTTCTCCAGCCTAAACAATTGTATGATTCCACGCTGGTTTTGTTCAACAGTGATGGACACGTTGAGCTCAGAGGATGTTCCGAAAACAAAAAGTTTCCGTATGTTTTAAGGCTCTGGCCAAGCAGAGAGAAGAGAAAAGCACTTAGGAGTTATTAAATATATAAACAACGTCGGTTTCAGAAGTTTCCTAACCTGAGAGTAGCTGAAGGCTGGGAAGCTATTAGTGCGAATTATTGGATGGACTTTTGCTTTGACGGTAACATTTGTTCTTGCGGTCTAGATACGAAGCAGAGGCACAGAGAAAATAAAAGGAATCGCCTGTAGCAAGCTCTCAAATTAACACCTGCAACTCCCAACTCCCTGTCTGGTACGGCGTCCTTCAAGACTGAAAGGTGTTGAAATCCGCCGGGCTGCGAGCAGCAGGAACGTGCAGCAGCACAGAACCGTGTCAGCGGATGCAGGTCCAAGGGGCCAAGCAGGTGCCAGCGGCTGGGTGCAGCACGCGGAGGTGGGAGCAGTTTGCTGCCTGCTGCTCGCTGGTGTCCGTGCACGAAGCTTTCGCTGCCCCGGGCATTTGGTAGCAATTGCCTGGGAGCCCGCAGCGTGCACGCACACGTAGGATGGAAAACAGCACTGCCTAAGCATGAAATTGCCTTCCCAGCCAGGAGGTACCAGGAGCGAGGGCATCCCAAGGATGCACGGAGCAGGGAGGGATGCCAGCGGGCGGCTGGCGGTGCACCAGCGTGGCAGAGAGCAGCACACGCAGCCGGTGCGTGCAGGGTGTGGGGCATCCGTGTGCAAAAAGCTCTGGGATGGAGCAGCCGTGGGGTGGCAAAGAGGCAGGGGGACCAGCAGCAGGTGCGATGCTCTCGGTAGCCAGGTCCTGATGTGTGTGGTGAAAGCCAGAAGTGTCCACTTGCTCTGGTGGCAGCAGGAGCTGCCAGCAGACTGCGTGCAGGGGGGCGTCTCGGGGTGCAATGCCCCTTGGCACCCACGGTTGGGGTGAAACCCTCCAAAGCTCAGCCAGCGCGAGCTGCAGCTCCATCAGCAGCCACAGGCACTCCTCTGGGCCACGCAGGCTATTGCAAACTCATCAGCAAAACGTTTTGAGGAGGTCTTTGCACAAGGCCAGCACTGGAAACCGCTGCTTTGAAATCATCCCCAGGTTTTGGGGAAGCAGAATTAGTTTAAACCTAAGTTTGTTTGTTTGTTTTCTCACATGAAAAAAACGCCCTTCTCCCATTTCCATAGTTTCATGTTCATTTCTTCCGTTTAATGCCATCCTTAAATATCTTCTTCATCTCTAAGTGATTTTCTCTCGTGCTTTATGGCGCAGCTATCTTGCTCTCCCAATCTCTCTCTCCTCTCATGTGTGAGTTTTAGTTGCTGCTTTTCTAGGAATAGCATCTTATGCTCCTTCAGCCTCCTCGTAGATGTTGACACATAATTCTTCCCAGCATTTTATTAACCTCCTTTGGATCCCTGCTAATTTCAACATCTGTTTTTATGGTTGTGGGTGCCTTGCTTTATCTTTCTGTATGTACACGTGGTGCTATGAGAGCAACCTCGCCTGAGGCTCCATTAGGAGGAGTTATGTCCTGGCCTCGTGTTATCCGTGATACGCCTCTGAATCTTTCCTTATTGCAAGTCCTTTTCTAATCCAGTCTCCCCTACCTCTGTTCTTCAGCCTTGTTTTTCAAACCAGAAGTCTTCTGATGCACCCTTGATGCTGAAAGCCCAGGAAATGAGACTTGGTGATAGGCACACACAGGAGCTTTCCTAGCTGGTGCTGGGAGGCGAGGACTTTGCTTTTCTCTAGAGGTTTGTTTTTTTCTGATGTCTTCCTCCTTGTGTCCTCCCAGATGCTGGATGCCTGATTATTGCCAGAGACAGTGTGAAGTCTTGCCTCTTGTAGTCCAAAGGAGTGATCTGAATAATAATTATTAACCCAAAGGATGCCAGCTCTACAAGTTTGTAAATATTTGAGGCAAAGGGAGGCTAGAAGCTGGCAAGAGTCCTTCCCTTGCGTTCCAATTTGACAGCTGAGCAGGAGTGCAGCAGACTCTTTTCATCGCTCTTGCAAAAATCTTGGATAGCATCTGGCTCTGGCCTCGCTGAAGCGCTGTGGATCAGAGCGTTTAAAGGAAAAAAGCAAAGCGGGTGAAGGGAGGCAGCTGATGTTTGTACGGGTCCAATTTCTGAAGAAGCAACAAGTGTTAGGGCTTTGCATCAGGCTTCTGCAAGGAGTCGGGGTCTGTCTGGTCCAGGGAGGGAGACCTGCTCTGGGTGGGTTGGGAACGTCCCGTGGCAAGAGGCGAGTGGGGATGTGAGAGTGTGAGCGACCAGCACTGTCAGTCAAAATGCCAGTCATTGCCAAGCTCTCTGTGGGTTTCTGCGGCAGCTGGACGAGGCAGAGAAGGGAAGGGTGAAGCAGAGAGATAATGAGGAGGGAACCAGGCCATCTCTCATTAGCAAATGACGCTTGCTGCTTGGAAGGAAACAACACAACAACTCAGTCCCCTTGCCCTTCAGGTCAATAAAATGAGCACTTACTAATGCGTGAATCAGAGACTCAACAACTTTATTACATGGGTAAAATCAATTGCCATTATCTAGCTCTCTTCCTATTGATCTGTGCCGCGCTATGTCAACATGTTCTGACGGGTGGCTACGAGCAGACCGTGGCCCACTTAATAAACGTCCATGCGCAGGTTTGCTGAGGCCCGTTAGGAGATGCACAGAACAGATTGGCCTCTTTCTGATGGGTCAGAGCTTCTTTGGGTCTTCCCTTCGGGCTCCCTGCAGGTGGGTCCCCCACGGACATGCTCTGAGCAGCGGGCCAGGAGGGGTGCCGCAGCAACGAGGCCACAAGGTAAGCAGAGCGATCGGCTTGTGATGTAAAAGGCCGTGCAGCCTTGCAAGAAGGGCTACCGGGGCAAATCTGTAGCTTCAGGACCGCTGCGGAGAGCCTCGGATGTAAATGACAAAGTAGCTAATAAGGCCTAATTGGCTATTAAAGGAGGAAGCAGCCCCAGAGATGCAAAGGGCCAATTAACCCCAGGAGCTGGGAGCGTGGCACTGCATCACCGAGCAGTGGTGTGTGCAGGAGCCTCTCCGAACCAGGCACAGCAAAGCACCGGAGGTCCTCACCAACATCCTTTTGAAATACCTCAGGCGTGCAGCAAGTCAAGTGCTCGCTTGCTTTTGTAGCTGACTGAAAGCCGGGTGAGTGGCCGCGTCTGCGGCACACCCAGCGCAGATCTCACCGAAATCCTACAGGGATGAAAGGTGCCCTCGGGAGATGAAACACCTCAGATGGCTTTTTTATTATTATTATTTTTTTTGGATCTGCTTAGCTCTGAGGAACTGAAAGCTGTACCTGGCTCGACAGATCCACGGGGAGGGCTTATTCCTGCGTGCTGGCGTGCGTTAGCGGTGTGTGCTGATGCTCGGAGGATGCCACAGGCTGTGCGCGAGGCAGGCGCTCGCTTAAACCAGGTACGTGGTGCCTAACGGTGCACCAGCCCCGGGGAGCTCGGCCAAAGGACGGCCACACAGCAGCAGGGAGGCTCTGCTCTGAGAAGCAATGGGCCTTGGGAAGCTGAGATCATCTCACGAGCGAGGCAGCCCAAAGCCTGGTGAAGGTGACCGGGGACTGGGGGCTCCATCAATCATCCGGCCTCAAAACCCCTGCTGAGGTCAGGGCCCTGGGGAGCTCGTGTTTTGACACAGATGTGTCACTGATTTGGCTAAACAAATTTTGTCTAATGGCTTTGTCTTCTAATTGCTGCCAGTGTGTCTTATTAAAGGAAAACAGGCACTTAATGTTGCAAAGCAAGCTACCTTTTTTTTCCATCAGCTATTTTTTTTTCTGCTTGGAGAGTGCAGAGAAGGAATTGGTACGTTCAACTAGGAGTTGGGACCTGGCAGTCTTTGCTTAATGTGAGCCATGGGGCATCCCCTTGGAGTCTCTCTGGGGCAAGAGACTTGTGCTGGTGACCTCTGGTTTGTGCACGTGCTGATGTGGAAGTGAAGCAGCCCAAGCTTTGGGCACAGACTCGCCTCCTTCCCCCAGCAGTGGAGTTAGGGATGCTTGGGGAGGCTTTTGCATCGGTGTGGTTGCAAGCACTGAGAGCTGCCAAGCTGCTCTTTGCTTCTGTGCTGGGCTTTGGGCTCCCAAGAGCCAGCACAATGCATCGGGCATGGTGGTCCAAGCCCCCCATGGCCTTGGGGTCTGGGGAAGGAGGGAACGCAGGGGTTGCTTTCCAACTCGACTAAGGCACAGAAGAGACAAAAGCTGCTTTTAGCCAAATAGCCTGAAGCGCTTTGCTGAAATAATTTCTGTTATCTTTTATCTGCCTCAAAGGAACACTTAAAAAATTATCGTGCCCGTAGCGGGTAACCTGATGAGCCTAATTTGGTGCTATGAAAACACAGCCACTCGCTGCTTCCCGTTCCATGTTCTGGCTAATTAGGAACACCTCCCCTGCTAGCTTTTGCCCGCTGTGCAGCGTTGCATGTGTTCAAACACCCCATCAAGAGCAAGAGGTGTCTGCAAGCGTGTGTCTCGGCTAATACGTGTGTGGAGGTAGGAGATGACGTTGCTAATAGCCAGCCCTACAGAAAATAGGATGTGGCATCTCCAGCTGTAAGGGGGAGCGTGCATCTCGCTGCTTCCCCAGCCCCAGGCAGCAGCGTGCAGGAGGAGCGTTGCTGTTTGCTTGTCTCTTCTGCCTCGAGCTCTTGTTTCTTTTAGTAACCTGTTTGCAGGCTACATTGGAGGAACTGGGGGAGAAGGAAAAAGTATTTCTAGGGCTGGGGAGTTGCTTGCTGTGGGTGATTGGAGACTGTGGTGGCTGAGGAGGATACAAGAAGCATGCAGGGCTTGGCCTGGATGAACACAGCTCGGGGTCGCTGCCGCTTCCTGATGATGCCCAGAGGGTGCAAGGGGATGGCATCCCATCCCCAGGACCCTCAGAGCACTGAGGAATGTTTAGTCCCCCACTGAACAGATTGCTTCCCGTGGCCACTTGTAGCTGCCCCAGTACACGTCATGTCAGCACCTTTAGTACAAATGTCAGCAGTGGGGGAAAGGGACGGGAGCTCGAGGGAATCCGGCTGAGGTTTTCACCGAGGCAGCGAATAAACTGGCGGCTGTTGCTGGTCTCATCTCCAAATTGTTGGTACCTGGAGCAGGGCCAGCTTCTTATTTCCCTGGGAGACACCTACTGCTTCTTTATGGAAATCTCTGGTGGGACCTGGGGAGCAACGCTGGCTCGTGCTTGCAGCGAGCGGTGGCATGTCGCAAAGGTTAATTGCATTTGGCTGGGGTGCCGCTGCAAAGCAGCGTTTAGGGATGAAAATCACTGCAAAATTGAATCCCTGGCATTGCAATAACCTCTGCCCCAGGTGTGCAACGCTCCCACCCCCTCTCTTTCCGTAGGGGGAAGCAGGCACATCGTGTAGGTGCCCGGCGATATTCCCATCCGCGTTCACACCCGAGCTCTCCCACGGGTGAGCGTTCGCACGCCGATGAGCCTCCGAGTCTTACCGGTTGTGCCTGTAATGGCCGAGCGCGTGCTGCAGGCTTTCGCTTAAACAAAATGCGATGTGTTGGGAAGCTGGGCGCATTTCTTAAAGAAAACGAGATGTTAGCAGGAAGTCTGGAAGCAAACAGAAGGCTCTATTGACCGTCAGATGCTGTTGTTGAAAGGCTGCTGCAGGTGGCTGCTTGAGTGGAGCGCGACACGTAGGGTTGGTCTCTGGGTGTGTGTGTTTTTTTTTTTTTCAGACAGTTAAGAAACCAATAAAGTTAAATTGGTTGAACTGTCTAATGTGATTACAGCGAGATGGGGATAAATGTGGTTTCATTAGATCTTGTTTTGAAGTAGGAGACTGTCATTTTGTGATGGAGAGCCGAGATGACAGGGAGTATTGGTATTTGAAGTGCCTTTTTTAAGAATGACCTGCTCTGCCTTTTTGACATCAAACATATGTATGCAGAAAGAGAGCACTAGCTTATTTTTTTTTTTTTCTGATGCGGCAGAAAATGGAAAGTTCCATTTTTAGCCTTAAGTTTTCAATCAAAGCATTTCATGAGGGAGGGGAGAAAACCTTGGATAAAAATGCTTCAGTTTGTTTTCAGCAGGGCCTGCGCACGAGCCGTCGACTGAAATGAGAGCAGAGCTGGCGTGGTGGAAGCTGCTCAGTTGGTGGTAGGACAAGATGCTCTTAGATTTCATCTCCCTCTCCTTGAGGTTTGTCTTTTGGGGAGGTGGGGGCTACATCTTGGAATAACTCCAGTCCTTGACCCCCCTGGAGTCTGAGCTGTAAGACTCGTGTTGTGCGAGCAGCCTCCTTACCCTCAGCACCTGACAGAGACCCCGAAGTTGCCCCGTTGGTGCCTTGCCTCGTGGTGGGAGAGGGCTCAGAGGTGATGCTCGGCTCCAGGCTGGTTTCGTTGCCCCCTGCCTCAAATCTCGCTGTCGGTTATGAACTGGTTCAAAGGGACATCCCTGGGACTGCGATTAGGAGCTCTCTAGCCTTAAAAACCCCTTTGTGCTATGATTTTTTCGCAAGTAGCTACAAAGCAGATTGGTGTCTGTGCCCCCCTGTTGTCTCTGTGAGGCCAGCTCTGGCTGGAGCCATGCTCAGATCGATCTTTCCTGGTGGCTGGGGAGGGAGAGATGCAATGCCTGGTGCCCCCTGAGCAAGAGGGGAAATCTGGAAGGCCGGGGATAAAAAAGCCCTGAGGAGGGCAGGACAGAAAAGGGATGGCCCGGATCCTGTTATAGAAAACATGATATGCCATTAAATGACTAATGCTGATGGAAAATGTAGCAAATGACTAATGTTGCAGGCAGAGTAATTGTTTGGAGGATTGGCATTTCTAGTATGGAAAGATTTAGAGTGAGCTTTCAGTAAATAAAGGAGAAATTGGTACTGAAGTTCAGGGCCAAGATTTGGCAGCTGAGATTGAAAAAGGGGGAGCTTGCTTTGTGTAGGTTTTGTGGAAAGGAAATAATTCTTCAGGCTGTGTTTTACTTAATTGAATACCATCAAGAAGGGCTAGACCAAAAATCTTTTTTTTCACTAGAACAAATAGACCAGGCATCACCTCCCCTAGGCTGCTCACGGCAAAAAGCCCTGGCCATTAACCCGTGGCCTGAAGCACGAACGGGGACCTTTCACATCCCTACAGGTGTGATCCCGGGTAAAGGTAACCTCGCTCTCCCTTTTTGAGCTGTTGCAAGCATTAATTAATTTGGTCCGTGGGCAATCTCCGGTGTAAGTGCAGGAGCAAGACTGCTCGTGCAAGGGTTTCTGGAGCTCGCCGTGTGCGTGGTGGAGTGGTGGTGGCTTATCTGAGCTGTGGATGTTTTCCAGACAGCTGGGATTTGTTCCTTTCCTTCACTCAGGCTGGGGAGCTGTGGCAAATGGGAAACCCTTTGTGATGGACTGGCTTTGTTTTAGTCCGTAATTGGGATTTGAGGCTGTTTAGGAGAGCGTGTTTGTGTAAACTAATGATCCCATCTTGTTCCCTTTATCCATTGTGATCTCTCTTCTTCACCATTATCTTTTCCACTGGGCTAAATCAAAGTGCAAAGCTCCAGTTATCCAAGTTAATGACCTCTGGATACTTAAGGCTGGCACAAATTGGATGCCATCAAACATCAGTTTTGACCCGTGTTTCCTGAGGCTTTTACCCAGAGGGTAGCCCAGGACATCCGTGGGTGGGTGCAGGGAAGGGGTTCGTTAACAGGGGCGCACCAAAGGCTCTGATAAGGGTTTTTGTAAGGGTCTGTGGAGCTCTTGTGGCTTCCAGGGGGCAGGCTCAGCCTTTTCTTCCTCGTTTTTCCCCAGACTCCTGTGGTCAGAGCAGCTGAATACTGAGAACACCGCTCTGGACCTGGAGGCTCGCGTCTGTGGCTTCGGTCAGGATGGGGCTGGGAACAGGGCTGTCCACAGAGACCTGAGAAGGTGCCGATTTTACAGCAGCTGGTGGGATGAGAGGGGAAAGAGCTGACGCTTTTCCATTCCAGACACAGCCTGGTCGGTGGTGGTGCTGGCAAGGTGCCCATGTCCCTCTGCCTCTGGCAGCTCCCGGTCGTGGGAGCCCTCGAGCACCGCGCCGAGCCGCGGGCTGCTGCCGCTCTGATTAATGCTGCAGCAGGGCTTGTTATGCTGGAGAGGAGCCTTTACTCCAGAGACGTTAAATATTAATGGCAGCAATAGAGACACAGATAAACAAGAGCAAGTTCTAAACTGTTCATTTTGAGGGCAGCGGTGTTAACTCTGGCAAATTTGTGTTACAGACAGCTCGGGAACACAGGCCAAAGACCGATGCTGCTGTTAAACCCCTGGATTTCCACCTTTCCTTAGAGTTCCTGAGTGTTTACGCAGCTGTGCCCTGCAGCAAAACCTTGCCACCCACCATCAGGTCCCCGGTGCAGAGGGACAAGGTCTTCGGCCTGACACCAATACTCTTGCTTGGTCTGAGCCTCCCCAGCAGCTGACATCTGTGCCGTGTTTTCTCATTCTGCTTCAGCGCCTCTGGCCTGCCCGGGAGTTTGTTCTGCAAGTCGCTGGCTGGGCTTGGCAGGGAGCTGAAGGCTTGCCTTCAGAAGTCAGCCTCTGGCCTTGTGTCTCGCCCGGCAGCAGGTTTTGTATGTGCAAAACGTACCGCTTAGTGGTGGAAGCTTCTAAGGCTGGTGCAGTCACATCAGCCGTGTGGGTGGGACGTGCCTCCAGGAGCTGGGCGTGGAAGAAAAACGCTGAATATTTCCCGTGCAAACTGTACCAGCAACAAGCGTGTGTTTACCGTTCAGATTTACCGGCTCTCAGGTGAGAAATGAATGTAAACCTGTGTCTAGTAATGCAAAGTGCTGCTGGCTGAGCTCAAACTGCAGTCGTTTATAACAGCACGGCAACATTCCCGCTGTGATCTGCAACAGATCCTTCTTCCCAAGGGGTGGGATAGGAAAGGCTGCCCCTTGGTGATGTCTCGCACCAGGAACAGCAGCATTTCGGTGTCTTGTCTGGTTTTTGGTTGCATTTTCTGGCTGCAACCCATTGCTTAGGGTTGGACAGGGAGGTGAGAGGGGTGTGAGCCTTCGGGCCAGCCTGCAAAGGTGCTCGAGGTGCCTCCTTGAACAAGCAGCCTAAAAACCTCTTCTTGCCACAGAACTCAGGCTGGAAGGAGCCAGGAAGGGCTGGAGGTTCCCGTTCCTCCTGCAGGGTGAGATGATGAAGCTCTAATTGCGGGCAGCCACCAAGCCACAGCCACGGACATCTCGCTAGGTGACCGGGGGAACTCCAGCGAAGCAGAACCGTGGAACTGGCCGGCTGCTGGCACGCAGAGCAAAAGTCATCATAATTAATGTAAGGGAAAACAAAACCCCGACCAATGGCTGCAGAGGGAAAAGAGCAATAAAACGAGCTCTGCCCTGCCATCCACGGGCTGACCAGTGGGGTTTAAAATCCCCTCTCAATAATGCATTCAGCAGCAAGGCAAACCGGACTGGGAACCCGAAGGTTTAATATTTGAAAAGAAATCAGGCAAATAAGACTTTGTTTAAAAATTTACTCCATCTGTGAGAAAATTATATTCAGTTTCATTTTTTAATGCCTGTGGGACAAATGCCTAATTTAATCTCTGAATTTTTGCATGGCCGTACTCGGTGCATTACGGTGGTATTTGTGCAGACCTTTTCAAGCATTCATAGATGGTGGAGAGAAGATGAGTTTTTGGTTCAGGATCTAACCAGTCCTTATTCTTACACTACTTATTTCTCTCAACTGAGCGTCAGCACATGCCAAAGCCTTGGCAAGGTTTCTGCACCATTCTTGAGAACAACTGAATGGTGCTTGTTACCTGCAGGGGCAGCCCATACAGCCTGTAACTATAAGCACGTTGCTCATCAAACCATGCTTAAAAGTAACCCGCAGAACTCTGTTGTAATAGATTATCTGTCTTCAAAGCATATATCTATCTTTTATTGACTTTCGTGTTTACAGAGAACATGAAGGATACATTCTAGCCCTTTTTACACATGCTTAATAATCCATATTGATGAATCTTGCCCTAGGTGTCCAACATTTTTATAAAAGCTTCAGTAATTAGCTCTGTAAAACGCCACTTCATCTTGGTTTGATGGAGCTGGGAGGTGGTACGAAACAGAGCCAGTGTGCGTGCTGGGTCCTTGCTGAGGACGGCTTTGGGCGTTGGAGCGAGCTGTCAGAGCTCGGTGCTCTCTGTACTTTGGTGTTCTCAGACCAGGACTCGGCTCCTTGCCACGAGGTCTGTCCATGTGCTGTCAAGATGTTGGGTTTTCTGCAAGTGCCATGCGATGGAGACCCAGGTCTGGATCTCCGCCGTCCGTCCGTGTGTCCTGCCCGAGCTGTCCTTCCCTCCCGGCCCCTCACGTCCCTGAGCGCGCCGCTGCAGCTCGCGGAGCCCTGCTTCACCGCCGACAGAGAGAAGGGTGTTTTAGAGAATTGGATGGTGTACGTAGAAATTGGCCCTCGTCACTTATATTTATGTTATTAATTCACTCCCCGGCGATAATTGGCTATTGTACAAGGCCCCCGTCATCCTCGCTGGTTAGAGCACTTTAACGCAGTTTGTCTCGGCGTGATTTATGGCCCTGGTGCTCTAAGGGTAATTGAGGCTGCTGCTGCAGCAACTTCTTGAGGAACTCTGAAGGATATTTGGGAGGGTCAGGGGGAACGAAGGGTACGCACAGGCTGCAGTTAAACATCTGACTTCTTTTCCCTTGCTACCTGCGAAGCCAGCAGAAACATCTGGAGGTCGCTTGTGCAGAAACACCTGCCTCAGCCCCAGAGAGACATATAACCACCTCCTCCCGCACAATATAAAGCTTACTGTCTCTTCTCAAATGAGACAGCTTAAAAGGGTGAGAAAAATATGGAGCGAAGTGTTTGGCTAATGCTTGCTTTCAATGCACCAAGACCTGTTATCATTATTCCTTCCAGGATGGCTTCTGGTGGCATGGCTGGGAGATGGATGGAGCTATTGCAAACACTGCGATGGGAGCTGAGCAGCGTGCAGGCAGGGGAAGAGGGCTGTGAATCTCCTGGAAGTGTGTTTCAGCCAAGATCCTACATAGGCAACAGATGCTGTGCTGGTTTAACTGTTGATTTTTATAAATCCATTTCACCCTTGCTTGGATCCGCTGGTAAATCGCTGTTCTTTATGGCCGCAGCAGCAGCACACGGCTAGCCCCACTTACTGCTAGGGGCTGCGCTGATCCAGGTGGGGAGGGAGGCAGAAGACCTTAACGCCGAGCTGTGAGCACCAAAATAAACCGGCCCCTTAAAATCAGGCACCGTAGATTATTCCCTCTAGCTCGTGGCTTGTGTGTTCGTTTCGACTCCAGCCACCCCAGGTGAGGTGCACATGCAGCCCACGGAGCTGGAGAAGTCACTGACATTTCCAGGCTCTCCAGTGTCACCTTTCTGTGTACCCAGCCTTAGCTGGCTGAAGTTATTTGTGCCTGAGCTTACTTGGGAGCTTATTCTGCCCGACCTTTCCTTTTGGAGCTCAGCTGGCGATGCCCACCCAAGCAGGGGGACCTGTGACCCGAGGAGCTGCGGGGCCTCTGCTCCAGCTCAGGGTTCAGTTCCTGGGGGGGCCCAGAGGGCTCAAAGGAAGAAAAAGGAGCCCAGAGTGCAAATTCATAAGCTGAGGAAATCGATGAAAAAAATAGAGCCAAGAGAGCAGAAACTCTGGGCATTTTGTGATCAATCCACATGTAATGGAGGCAGAAGAACGAGGAGAGAGCTGAGCTGGAAAACCTCCCTTCTCCTCCTCCTCCCCTGTCAGGGATCAGACCCAGGACTGCTCCATCAGCCCATAAAGCAGGCTTTTTAAAAATCATTGTGTGAATGTCGTACACCCGCAGTAAACACAAGACCGTTAACGATAGCCATGCCTGGAGCCTGAGTTATCGTAATACCATTTGTCTCAGTTATTGCAAAATATAACCTGGTGCAGAGCTTTGCTGAAGGGATCATAAAGTCGGTGTGAAAGGGATGGAAACAAAACAGAAAAGAGTTTTATAAAAAAAAAATAACTAAATCAGCCCTGGCTGAGGAGGAGGGCACGCCGGAGGGACGCTGCAGTTGTCAGGTCTGCGGCAATCCTGCCAATTTGCTCCTTCTCCGTGCCACTGAAACAACCTGCCTCGGCCCCGGGAGGGCACGGTGCCCTCTGCCTTCCCAGGCTGAGCCGGATCCCTGCAGGCTTTGAGCCATCTGAGAGCAGAAATGCTCAGCGCTCAAATTTTTGAGCCATTTGTGAGCAGAAGTGCTCAGGCAGACGATGCACGAGCAGCATCGTGCTCGCAAAGCGTGGGGGAAAGGGCTGGCTCTGCCCTTGCAGCGGCTGGGACGAGCCCTCCTGCTCATCCTGCGCCATGTGGATGTGGCCCAAAAGCAAGTCACCGTCACCCTGGGCCACCATTAGTGCTTGCAGGGTGCTGAGAGCGGGCTGGGGATGAGCAAGGAGTGGCTGGAGCAGCACAAGCCCTTGTGCCCTACCTCCAGTCCTGACCGACGGACCTGGCCCATGTCCTCCGTGCGCCCTGCGAGCTGCCCGTGAGCCTCTGTAATTATTTATTTAGTATGTTATTTATTATATTCGTTTTTACCCAACTCCAGAGCAAATGTTGAACTCTTGACTCCCACGTTTTAGGGCGGTCCCGTCAGCGACAAGGATATTTTAAATAGGAAATAATTTCCTCTCTTGGAGCGTTCTCTTTGGAGGTGGTGAGCAGAAAGTTCCTGCCCAGGAATAGCCCCCAAATGAAATCTGTCTCGTGGAGAACCAGGAGGTCTCCTCTCATCCCCCCAAATTTATTTATAGTTAATAAGACTGCTTGTTCTCTGGATCTACTCCAGGCTGAAGTCAGGCTATAGATTTTGCAGTACTTTGGAACGGGAAGCCCCAAATTAAATCAAACGTTATTTATTTCGAGTATCTGTCTAGGCAGATTATCTGGTAGCAAAGATGAAAGAGGAGATGTCATGTACTTTTTCCTTTGTCTTTAAAAAAAAAAAAGGTGATGCAGCTCATGTGCTAGCCTCAGACAGCTTTTTGTGTGATGTATCATGTATATATTACTTTTTGTTCAGCCTGATGTGTATAAGCCGTGTATTCAGCCTTACTTTGGCGAATCTTAGTTTTCTTCTTCCCTGCATTAGGTCTTCTCTCCGGCACAGCAGAGGGCGAGGCGTGGACTGGTGGTGATGGCCTCTTGCAGAAAGCCTTTCCTTCCCCATCCTTCCAACCTTGCGTTGGGCTTTCCTCCAGCATCTTGTCCTCTGCGAGGCAGCTCAGCTCTCAGGGCTCCTTGGGAAAACCCTGGGCTTGAGTTCCCCACCCCGCTCACACCGCCTCCGCTTTCAGGATTCGTTTTCAGTGGAAGCCTGGATGGCTTCTGACAGCGACAAAAAGATTTCGGTGACATCGAGAGCAACCGTGAGGGTAAGGGCAGCGTTATTAATTAATAGGGGCAGCTGGGCTGCTCGCCCCACCGGAGTCGTGGTGTGTACGTGAGCCTGAGAGCATCTCCCTGGGGACGTCCTGCGGGAAGGGGCAGCCCCGTGCCTGGCTGGGAGGGCTGCAGGAGTGGGGATCTGGCCCGATGCTGTCCGTAACTGTAAGGAAAAGCGTTTTCCTATTGCCACTGTTGAGCTAATTGTGTTTGTCAATTGTAGACTCGCTCCAGAAATCAGTAAACAAAGAGGCTTTGTTTGCCTGCGCTCGAGGAGCTGCATTCCGACAAAGCCTTCCCTTGTCCCTGCAGCAAACAGAGGTAATAACAAATCCATATTTCTGCTCGCCGTGTTTCCTGTTATCGGGATGTCTTCAGCGAGATAAAACAGGGAGCAAGAAACCTAACTGGTCTCTTTTTCCTTCTGCCTGGCCGCGTGTGTGTGTGTGTTCTCGTGTTTTTAATTAACCTTATCAACTCGGCACCGCGAGCACCGCTTCGCCAGGTCCGCTGGCAGCTCATGCCAGAGGCTGAGCCCCACCGGCTGTGCCTGGTGCCGATCTGGGGGGAGAATTTTCCATCGATCACCACCGGTCTCAGCACAAGCACTCAGCAGATGTAACCACAGAGGCATCAGGGACCCCTTTGCTGTCCCTGCTGCCCCTCGTCTCCCCCTCCCTGGGCTGTGACAGCGATGTCTTTTGTTTCTGCCATCTACACAGGTCTGTCTCGCAGAGGCTCTCACCTGTCCCCGTGGGGAGTTAAAGCTGCGCCGAGGCTTTGCAGGGCATGTGATTCTTTTCTTCTTTCTTTCTTTTTTCTTTTTTTTTTTTTTGTGTGTGCTTTAAGCAAGCAATATATATTCAAGACTAAAATTAAAGATACGCAGGAAATGAAATTGCTAACGTTGCGTCTGCTTGGCAGGAAAACCGTTTCTGTCCTGGCTAATGGAGGAAGGGTGCTGGTTGCTGGTCTCGGCTCCAGAAGCTCCGAGACAGGAGCAGTAGCAGCAGCCTCAGGCACAGGAGAGGAGGAGGAAGGGTGGCTGACCGAGGCCAGGGATGCTTTTGAAGGTGCTTGTACATCGGCAGCATCCAGGCTCAGCTCCATCCCCTGGGTTTCCCTGTCATCTGGCTCAGCTGGACGCATGCCCAGCCCTGGATGGGGATCATCACCAGGAAAAGTACTGGGAGAAGAGACAGAGAGCCGTGGCTCTGGAAAATTTGTGCCAAAGCCGTGCACATCTCTGGCATCGTCTCCCCGGGCACGCAGAATGAAGAACATCAGGTTAAATAAGCTTTTTTGGAAAGGAAAAACCAAAGAACGAAGGAGCGTGGAAACTTAAAGGCAGGGATTCAACTTTCCCTTGCAGCTGGGTAATTTAATGTGAAATGAGAAGAGCAGGGATGGGAGAAGTTGTGGTGTGGTTTCAGGGTTGGCTCTAAACAAAGCCCGGTGCAGTAGCCCGAGGGCTACACGGGCCGAGCGAGCTCGGTGAGGTCTCTATAAGAGCGGAAACCTGGCAGCTTTCTGGCCAGCTGCTGAAAGCACCTCGGGCTGCGGATGCTGGATGAGAAAGAAAAGGCAAGGACGGACCCAAAACACCTGCTGGTTGCAGCCGGGGGGCTTTTTTTGGAGCCTGCCTCTGCTGGTTTCCCAGAACATCATCCCTGGGTGCCCGCAGACGTGCTGACCTCCTGGCGTTCAGTACAGCCTGGGCAGTCCTGGGAGCGTTGCTTGGTAGGAGCAAACCATCAGATGGTGCTGGGAAGCGTACAGGAGCTCTGTGTTGTTTTTTTTCTTGAAAACTATGTTAATGCAACAATTTTAAGGAAGATAAAGGAAGGGGGCTGGAGGTGAGGAGAGGCAGGCATATAATTTCCAGTTGCTGCTCTCGTAGCTTTCTCAATTTGAACGTTTCCCCTCTGATGTCTGAAACGTGAGCCTGAATCCAGGCTTTCTCCGCTACCTCCCTGCTGACCTTGTCAGGAACACTAAATGCAAGCAAAGAAAAAAAAAAAAAAAAAAAGAACAATAAATTGCTTCATGTATCTCCAGAAAGGAAAGCCCTGCACTTTCCCTCCCGGGCAGCCCTTCCATCTGTTACCTCACCGTGCTGGCTCCGGGTTACCTCGGTAAGAAAACTTAATTGAAGCAGTGTCATGTCAGGAGAGAATGATGCTTCCATTTCCCAGGCTCACTTCTGTAACCTGTTTTGCTCTTAGCAGAACTATGCCGGGCTTCTCATCTTGTCAGACTTCTCCCATCTTCTTTCCAATAATGAGCTCCTTTGTAATATGTTTTATTCTCGCACGGGCAAAAGTGTTTGGTGCTGTGGCTTCCTTTGTTTTAATAGCTGTGTTGCAGTACGTGAGGAACCGTGTGTGTTTAATACGTAGGTGCATAATGAGTGCTGCTGCTGACAGGTTGGACTCGACTGAGTGTGCGGGAACAGAAGGATTATCCTCCTGCTCGTTCAGACAGGGAGATGACATAAGGAAACTAATAGGAGGTTTTTAAAGGTAGTTAGAGGCTTCACTGGCTCTGAGCATCCCCTTCCTGTCGTTACGATGAGAGGTAGGGAGCTGATGTGCTTTCAAAAGTTATGGCTGAGCCCGTCCTGTGCACGTTCTGCTTGCTTTATGGCTGGGGCCGGACCTCAGCCATTTTTTTTTAAGCACCTTTGTAGTGCAGGAAGCACAGTGAGCTAATTTGGCTGCCCTAGGGGCGCTGATGTGCTTGCTGCCTTTTCAGGGGCTGTGTTGCCTTGCATAGCTAGGGAGGAACGATACAGACATGGAGCACAGAGCTCGGTGTCTGTTTCCTGCCCCTTGCCTTTAAAAACCACTGCCCCAGACAGCGTTTTTGTGCAGGTGGGTTTCCCTCCCTGCACCCCTCCAAAGGAGAGCACACGTGAGGAATGGATCGGAGGCGGTGGTGACGTGAGGATGAAACCCACCTAGCTCCTCTGTGCTTGCAGGCTCATGATGAAGAGCAGAAAACGGGAAGGTTTGGGGCTCTGGATTGGGCCAGGGCTCCCTCTGTGCCTCACCCATCACGTCCTGAGAGCCCTGTGGCACCCTCTGCAGCTGGAGCACAGCGAGGGCTCGGAGCCCTTCGCACCACGCAGCCCGACCCAGCGCCTCCCGGGGGCACCCGTCTGTGCCGAGAGGCTTCTTCCACTGCTTTCCCATGAGAAGTCCTTGCACGTCCCTCTCCTCTCTTTTCGGAGTCAATATTAGGAAGTGGCAGTGAACGGGGGAGCTGTGTTTATCCCGCCGATGCCAGGCAGACAATGAACCTCGTCTCGCCCAGATGGCCCAGGCTCGCCTCCAAACAGACAAACGGGGCCGGCGCCTTTGAAACGGGCCCAAACGCGCGCAGTTACGGTGATGGGATGGCAATTACAGCGCCTCCAGTGACCATCTGGACACACAGACTGATTTTCTACTTGGATAGTAAAGCCTCTCCTATGTCTCCAATATTAGCCGTGTATGGGGATGCTAATTGATTTAATTGAAGCTCTGAATGTCGAGCCGTGGGTCTTGCCAACCTTTTTAGTCTAGGTACGTGGTGGTTTTTAATATCTGGGGTGAGAAAGGTGGGGTGGGCACACTTAGTATCCAGCTAGGTGAAGGAGGAAGGGATGTTTGAGGTCCTCAGGTCTGGGACATGCTCCAGGGGAGAGGGGGCTGCTGCCTCCGAGCTCCTGTAAGCAAAGGGATGGGATTTTGCTGCTCCCGGTAGCACTGGAGTCCCGTTAGCCTGATGGTTGGTTGATTTTAAACTAAAGTCATCATTCCACGTTTTATGCATATTTACACACACACATATGTGTTAGATTTTGGTTATATACAAAATAAAGTTATAGCCAGGTGATTTACATCTGCTGTGCTGCAGAAGCATCTTGTAGCTCTCGTCAGGAGCCACGTACCAGCTCCTGCACAAATACAAAACGAAACAGGCATTTAGGAGATGTAACGAGAGCTCTCGGTGAAAAAAAACTATTTACTGGGCTTGTTTCCATGAGAAGTTTCAATGTCTTTTCGTGGTCTGAAACAAAGCAGTTTGGGCCTAAAAGCTATTGTCAGGGGTTTTTGTGCCAACAAAAGATCACTTGGGTCTGTCTCTTTGTTTTTATTCTTTACGTGACCTTTTTCTCGTAAAAAAAAAAAAAATTAAAAAAAATGAGTAAAACAAAGAGGAAACAACCTTGTGGTAAAGTTACCCACCTAAAGAAACAGGAAAAAAAAAAAAAAAAAAAAAAGAGATCTCATGCATAAGTGACATAGTCAGGACCAGTTGTTTGGGAACCATTCCCAGAGGAGCGCGGGTTATTGCTTAGCACCAGTGATGTTAACGCGCTGGTCGTTAACATGCTTCATGGGGTTAAGGATGTGCAGTGGTGTAAGACGTGATGAGTGTTCCCCAGGGTGAGCGGTGTCTTTAGCACTTCACCTCCTCCCCTGTCGCTTTCTGCCACTCATCTTGAGGGAAATGTTTGGGATTTTTTTTTGTTTTCCCTGTGTTTTCTCCTGTTTGAAGTAGGAGAGCTGTAGTGGCATATGGCCTCTATTTCCTGTCCATTTTGCTCTGTCCAGACTCCTCATTAACTGCTTAATC
Organism: Heteronetta atricapilla; assembly: GCA_011075105.1. Classification (NCBI taxonomy): domain Eukaryota; kingdom Metazoa; phylum Chordata; class Aves; order Anseriformes; family Anatidae; genus Heteronetta; species Heteronetta atricapilla. The sequence continues at coordinate 4,279,754 of CM021754.1, read as the reverse complement.
GGGAACACAAGAAACCAGGCCAGGCATTTTTTGGGAGAGACATTCTGAGTTTGGAGGGAGCAAAGCAGCTCAGGGGAGGCACCTGCAATGGCGAAACTTGGCCTGAAATCTTAAAAGTGCTGGGTAGGAACTGAAGGATGGGGCACATCTTGCTGCTGAGGTTTGGTGTGAGCAGGTCCACGAGGGCTGTAAGTAGGCACTGCAGCATCAGCTGTCCTTGGGAAGAGACGGGCGTACGGCAGCGGTTTGTAGGCAGCAGCTGATCAGAACCAGGACGACTGTTTAAATGGAAAATGACCATCCACGGTGCTTCACAGGAGCCGAGCATCAACCCTCCGCACAACTTACTCCCATTAAGCCCTATCCAAAGGGTTACAGCAGCACACAGATGCCTTGTTGACCTCTCCACGCAGGGGTTAATCCAGCACGAAGCTACCGGGCACGGCAGGACGCCCCGCTGCTTCCACACCTAATAACCCTGCAGGCTGCTGAAAAGACCAGTAGGTACCTAATCGATGTATCTCAGACATCGCAGGCTTGCAGGGTCAGAGAGCAGTCAGATGTTCCCCAGCATGCCAAATGCCCTCCATCGCCACGGAAGGATGCTGCAAGGCTCCCTGGGGAGGTGGTTTGGAGAGGGCTGGCAACCTGCTGGGTTGGCAACCTGCCCCCGGCTGGGGCTTGCTCGTGTTTCTCCATGGGGGAGGCTCCTGCCAACTGCCTCGCGCAGGAGGCTTCAGAAATCATCTTCCCTGGTGCTGGTGCACGTGTTAATTGGACTTGACAGATGCTAATGAAGACGAGGCTGTAGCTGAGAAAGGGTAGAAGGAATGTCGTAAGTCCTAGGAGGAAGAGAAACGGAAAAGTCCAAACGTCCAGAAGTTACACAAGGCAACTCAAGACATTAAGCTTTGCTGTTTCTGGTGCCAGGGTTGGTGGCTGCAGGGGAAAATTCCTAACTCGAAGGTGAGTAGCCTATAAAGGCTGTTTTCTTTTTATATTGGCATCACAGATTGGTCTTGCTGTTAACCCACTGATGATAACTATTTTTTTGGTGAGGGATCCTGCACTGTTGTGAGTGTTGCAGCTGTACACGGTGTATGGGGGCACTGAGTTGCCAAATATTCCTTGCAAATGGGGATGGGGAAGGGGAGATGGCTTTGTGGGAGCCGTGTCTTTACATACAGAGCTTGTAAGCAGGACGTAGCATGATCTTCTGGATTCATGCCCATCTACCTCCTGGTCAATGTGTAATTAGCTGGTGGCTGCTGCATACAGGTGCTGTTTCCCAGGGCAGGGCTGCTCCAGGGATGCAGGTCTTGGGATGAGGAAGATGCACGTTCAATTCCCTCTCCCAGATGACAGGCAGGTCCTTTAAACCCTCGGGGCTTTATAAGTGCATGAGTCCAATTTTGATAAACTCCCTGCAGAAATTAGTTCTTTCACACAGGGATTTCACCCCCTTGGGGCAGGATTGCTGTGTAGATGCCACTGCTGAGTTAGGCTGCAGCCATTTTCCGCCTTTGCTCCCCCCAAAATGGGGCTGACAGCATGACAGCAGGATCCCTTCCCCGCTGAGAAGTGGCGCAGGGGTTCGTGCCTCGAGTGCCATGGGCAGGTTGGTGGGTGCACCCTCGGTTGACCTGTGACTGTGTAATGAAATGAACAGCCTTGTTTATCGGCATCGAATCAGCTAAAAGTGGCATCTGGCAATCGCATTTGTAGCATGCTCAAAAGAGGGTGCTGCGTGCCAGAGGCAGCATCTCCCCGCGCTAAGAGCCTGCACAAGGACCCAGTGCCGCGGAGGTGACTGGCACCCTCGGATTAGTGCAGAACAACCTCTTAGCAAAGTCATCCTGTGATCCTTACTGCACGGCTCCGGAGAGGACAGAAATCCTCCCATCACGGCTCCTTCAGATGTGTATTTCCTGATTGTGGGCTCTCATATTTTTCTTGTAATTACCAGCAAACTGCCTGAAAAAGAGCCGAAGTGCTTCTCCCTGCCTGGCAGGAGCACACCACCCACTGATGAGTCAGGGGAGGAAGAGCTCCCACTGCACGGCGGAGGATACTGGGGGAAAGGGATAGGAGAAAAGAGGGAAGAATAGCTGCCAGAGAGTTGTGGAATAAATGACATTTGTTTAAAGACACATTAGAAGATTAATGACGGGAGTTAAAGTATGAAAGCAACAGGGCCTAAGTGAGGTATTAATGGAACCCATTTTCTTTGCCATCTCCTGCAGGAAGTCTTTGGAAGTACAGAGGGGAAAAAATCACTTTACTGTAATAACTGTTATTTATATAAGAGAACAACACTGGATGGATCAAAATGCGAGGTTTCAAGGTAATAACTGGACCCTCACAATCATTGTTATCCATTTAAAAGGCAATTTCTGGGATAGCGAATAGATGGAGGGAACAGCTCCAATCCTGTGACTGATTGTAAACGAGGTTTATTTTATTATTATTGTTATTAGCCAGTTCCCAGTCTAGTAAGATTGTGTGAAGAAAAAGGGAAAAGCCTGGGAGGGCTGATAACCATCCTTGGAGAACTCGCCGGGACCGCTTGATGGGCTCGGCGGTGACTTAGGGCCGCGTCTTGGCTCCCCCCAGAGTCAGTGCCAGACGTCCCATCACAGCACCCTTGATTCACATCCCGTAAGGAGCAGGAAGCACGCGGATGGCACGATCTCGTACTCCCCGGGAGCGGCCCCTTCTCTCCTCCTGTAATTCACTTGGGCAGTAAGTGGCTGCGGCGAGGCCGCGGGCATGGCGTGAGTTACTGGTGCCGGCTGGGAGGAGGACGGTGCCCGTCCTCAGCCACCATCCATCCATCACCCGCCGACAGCTGCGTGCCCGTCACGTAACCAAGCCCTGTGCGCCCCCAGCACAGCATCTGCCAGTGCCCTTTGGCAGGAGCAGCCCCGCAGGCTGAATTCAGCCCCTGCTGTGTCACATCCATCGGTGGCACGAGAGGGCATGAGCCCAGCCCTTTGCAGCATCAGGATGGATTCATGAACAATTCATGAGCACAGGCCAGGGGAAGCAGGGAAGGATGATAATAATGTTCTCCATGTGGTCAGAATATAATGGTAATTAGACCAGCTCTGGTTTTTAATGGCCATGGGGTTTGGGAGGGGCTGTGGCAGGTGAGCAGTAGCACACCCCAGCCCTCAAGCTGGATTTTCACTCTAGGTCGCTCGCCGAAGCACTTGAGGTGTGAAAACCTCCCAGGCTCGGGGAGGAAACAGTAAAAAGTTGCAAAAGAGGGAAGGAAAAGGCTCAGCCCTGTTTCCTATTGAGTCTCATGGGGGAAGTGTTTTGCCCTGGATTTCACAAGAACCAGGGCTTTTCCCTCTGACTCTGTGTGCCCCTTGTCAGCTGGAGCGTGGGGCTGGACTGTGATGCAGGAGGAAAGAGGGATGGTGAGGAGGGATTGATGGGGGTGGGAGGCCTGGATTTTGGGTGTGAGGCGGTGGTTTGCTGTCCTGGAGGAGGCCCTGGACACCTCTCACGTGGACAGAGGACGACAAGGCAGCGCTGTTTCTGCAGGCAAGTCTTGCTGGCTGGGATAATGAGAACAAATCGGATCAGTGAGGGCAGTGCACGCAGCTTACTGTCTCAGAGATGTTCTCAGCATTGCATTAAGGTAGCTTTTACAGATTTTGAGACCCGGGGGAACACGGTGCCACCTGCGGCTAGCAGCCCTAGCTGTCCAGGTGACAGCACCAAGAACAACCCACAGCGGAGAAGCCCAGGCTGCTCATGGTGGGAGCCCCCCGCCCCGGCTTGTGCCCAGCCTTGACAGCATCGAGATGTCTGGCTAGATCCAGCTCCTCATTAAGGTGGTTGGATGTAGGAGGATTTAATGGTCTGAACCATGGCTTTATTTAATTAATCAACATAACTGTTGCGTATTTCTAACATAAACCACAGCCTATGGATAACTCTGTTGTTTAATTAAGCTTATCACTGGGAACCCGATCCAGTTCCGTGCTGCATTAATGTAACTAATCCAGCTTCCTCTCGAAGAAGCATCATAATAAACTGCAGGGGATGTAATTCACTCTGCTCAACCCCTGCTTTACAAGATAAGTGTGGCTGGTGCTGGTGCATCTCATTCGTGACCCAGCGTTGGTGCCAATTCCTCTCTGCTCCCACTTGAGCACGGTGCTGCTTCCACCACCTCGTACCCGAGCTGCTGGAGCCTGTGGGATCTTTTCCTATGGGTTTCTTCCATCACGTCCACTAAGAACTTTAGTGTCTGGTTTGATTTAGTCTGTGCAGCTGAGCTTTTTATTTATCTTTGCTCTTTATTTTCTTTCTCTCCACCCTTTCCAGTTTTACATATTTAAATCTTTTCTCTTCCGCGTTGCACAGATGCAGGAGAATCCGTAATGAGCTCCAAGCTGAAAGCAAAATCCATTTGCCTAAAAGTGGTTCTTTTCCTACAGAAACGTGGTACTAGAAACCTAGAGATACTTTGGGAAAAGTTTGAGTAATGTTTGAGGATACTGCGGTTACTTTCTGTTGTGCTCATAATGATTCTCCAGGCAGCCTTTGTCACCCTGCACAGGCACGCTCTCCAGAGGGTGCAAAGACAAATTGCCTCAAGCAGGGATGTTATTGCACATCACTTCAGGCACGAGAAACCCTTAGGTCTCTGTAGGTTCCTTGTCTTAAAAAGTAATCTAGCAACAAAGCGGAGCTGCTTTTTTTTTCCAAATGAGAGCACCCACATGAGAATGTAATGTACTGTAACTGATGCGCGTTACCTGCAGATCTCAATTCATTTCAACTTCCCTGCAAATCCACGCATTTCTTGACCTCTTCCGAAGGGGCACAGCAGCATTTCTTTGCTTTATGGAGGTACCCCGAGGAGAAATATTCAAGGAAGTTGTGTTAGAGATGATACAGTTTGCAGGAGGTGTCAGAAAGGCAAAAGATGGGCTTCTGGAAAGCTCGCTGGGGGGACTGTGCATTTTCTGCTCTAAGTCTGAGACGAGGCCGCTTGGTGTTGAGCACTGCTGCCCTGCAGGCGTGCATGCAGCTGCAGTGTGGATTCAGCATGAGGGAAGTGGGCACAGGCAGTGCTTTGGGGTTGGACAGGAGCCACACAAGCAAAGGAAGAAAAAGCCGTTTTCCATTAACACATCATCATTTTCGTATCATTCGGGTAGACAAGCTGGGTGTAGGTGAACTAGCATTTTGTTAGTACAAGGGATGCAAAGGGAGGGAAAACCGTGTCAGAATCCAGGGAAAAGAAAATTCCTGTCCTGTTCTCCCATCCAGAAGCTGAAAGTCAGGGGAAAAAATGTCATGAGCAGAGCACGCCAGAGAGGAAAGGCAGGAAGACATTAAAGTAACCTATTAAATCGCTGAGGACTGAGTGGCAAAAAATAAATAAATAGAGGCTGTGTAGATTGATGGAAATTGGATCTGAAGGGCTTCCACATCTGGTGTGGCAGCTCTTTAGCATCTCATTTTGGTGTGACTCAGCAGGAAAAGTTTTTTTTTTTTTTTTTTTTTTTTTTTTTCTGACAGTAAAACAAAGAGACGAAAACAATCCTGAAGGGCTGGGGTGTCATTGTTTGGTAATTGGATCGAGCTCTTCCATGTTGCTTAATACATCTGGGCTGTCTGCAGCCGGGACGAGGTTCCCAATGTCACCTTTTCCCACCCTTGCCCTTCTTGTTCTCAGCTTCTCTGCAGCCACCTCCTCCTCCCAGGCCATGCTCTTCTCTTGCAGCTCTGTGCACAAGGAGGAGGTGCTGGCAGGTAGGATGTGGTGCTCCCCATGGGGCAGTGACCCAAACAGCCAACTCGTGCTTGTTAGGGCCAAACTGTGACCTGGTTTAGGGGCTGTGAATTGTCCTCTGTGCGTCCTGACTCTATCAGCTGCTGGTAAATGCTCCACGTGTAGTTTGAGCCTTCGGTCCATCCATGCCCAGCCAAATAGCACTGACCCTGGACTTTTTCGGTGTTTCGGTGGCACCACATAAAAAGGCTGAGGTGCTAGAGAAGGGTTTCTGAAGTCTTTTGGCATTTTAACTCTGATTGTTTGCCATGTGGTCTTACAAAACCTTGGGGAGACACTTTATCTCATCGCGCCTCTGTTCTTCATCCATCACAAGCGACGGAAAGCCATTCCGCCTATCATTTGTCTGTCTCCCATCTCTAAAGGCACTGTCATATTTGGGATCTGCATCCAGCATGGCAGGTCCTTGTCCTTGGGTGTATCTGTTAGAGATTTGTAATAATAGCGAGGGCTAATGATTTGTAACAAGCAGAAATGGTGTAAAATATCTGCAAGCTCTGCTTACCGGTGAGAGCAGAACCCCACATCTCTTAGTGCAATTTTTTTTCCTCTTCTCACCTTGATTTTGGGGACACATCCAAGGCTATTTGCTGTCTGTGTGTGTGCAATTAATCAGCTGGCTGGGGGGAGCCTGGAAGTGGGGCCTGGTACTTCTCTGTTCCATCCCTTGGTCTGAGCTGTGCCTCCTCTGCAGTGCGCTCGTGTTTGCCAACCTGGGAAAAATCAGCAAGCGGTGCCAAAACGCTAGCTAGCATCCTCGAAAGGAGGGAGATGCAGAAAGAAGAGCAAAATCGCTCTTAAATGCAAAGCCACCAGGAAGTGTTAAGGGAAAAATGGTCACAAAAGGCCTTTTCCAAACCCCACCTATATAAATGAAACTCCTGGCCCTGAATTAATCTCCTCCTGATGCGTGCTGGAGATTCAAGGAATGGCTCCACCTGCAAGAGGAGCCAAGTGCCCGCTTGGGCAGCGTTGCTCTCGGTACGTCGTTGTCAATCCGTAAATCCCAGAGCGTTGCAGAGAGCCGTGTGTGCAGCCTTGGCTGCCACTGAAATACAGCCACCCATGGGGACAGAGCCCCAGCTGCTGTGATGATCTGTCTTGTAGGTACAGAACATGCTTTATTGTGTGTATGTGACCGGGAAAGCGTGCTGCGTGGTCTGGGGCTCTGCAGCCACTTCCCAGCCTCCAGAGCCCCACGGCTATGTTGTGCATCTCCACCTCTCCGATCTCTGATTATAGCTATAAATCCTGGTGGACTTTCCCCATTTGTTTGTTGGCATTTATTTATTTTTTTAAGCTCAGAATTTTCTGCATTGTTTCTTCCTTCGTTATTCTTTTTTTTTTGTTTGCCTGGCAGTGGCACTTGGGGATTGTGTGGTTATTTTTCTTGTATTCATGCTCTCTCCTGACTTAATTAAGATCTTGCTTCTGCACTGGGCTCGCCAAATTTGCTGGCCCCACCAGGTCTTCCCACTGCTCTCTTCCTAAGAACCACAGCTGCTGCTGGTCACCTGGGACCAAGAAAATGGGCAGAAAATCTTCCTCGTGAAACTCAACTCAGCTTGACGTTACTGAAGCAAGAGACAGGCAGGAAAACCATGTTCACCACTTCAGTGGATTTAGGCTGCTTTCCTAAGAAAACAAGATTTAGGCACTAATATTGACTGCGTGTGGATACGGGTAAGTGTCCAGCCCGGAGCTGGAGTTCTGTGGCAAATTGTACTCAAGTTTCACAGATATCTGGGAGGAGGAGAGCCCCGTTACGAACACCTCCTGCTGTGAGCAAGGTGGCAGGGGAAGAAGAAGGCACCACAACTGTACGTGCACCCAGGCTGTGATGGTCTCAGGGATGGAATTGGCTGGTTCTTGCTGGGAGATTTTGGGCCTATGTTTCCTTCCACGTGCAATTCCTGTGTCTGGGCTCTTGGGATGCCTGCGGAGAGTGGTGTCCCACTTCCCGTTGCTCCATTTTTATCCTTAGACTGTCACCTCCTTCCCTGTTCTACTCAGACGAGGTGGACAGCCCTTCTTGTTCCTTCCTCCAGCCCCCCGAGGCCTCCAGCATCCCTTACTTCCAGAGCCCTCACCGGGTCTTCCCTGCCTCAGCCTGACCCTGTACCTCAGGGAGGTTAAGGCAGTCATCTCTCCTCACTGCTTTTTTCTCCTCGTTTCTGGGAAGTCCCTCAAGAGGTTTCTCAGGGGATTACATGTGACTTATCTGGTTGCAAAGGCGTTATTTGAATTTGCAGCTCGGGATTGATCAGTTTCAGTCTGTGGCAGTGGAAGCCCCCAGCACTTTGCTGGCTGGCTGTGGAGGAGCTGGGTTTGCAGTCCTGCTTCTGCACGAGAGGAGAGCTCTAGGTCTGGACGTGGCATTTCCATGTCCGACCCCTTCCTCATCCCTTTGTGTGCCTCTGCTCCTGTCTCCAAGCTCAGGTGCTTTGCTGGCTGCCTCCTGGCGAGCTTTGTATCTGGAAAAAGCAGACGATCACTGGGGGAAGAGCAGGACCTTGTCTCCTGAGTGGGTTTTCCTCCTTGCACATGAGCAAAGGAGCGAGAGGATGAGATGAGACCTGTCTTGCAGATGCTTTTTCCTTGCCAGAGGACTTGGCAGAGCTTTTACCTGCCCAAACCAACGTGGCTGTGGGGTTCCCAGCTCTGCAGAGAGAGCTCGAGGAGGGAAGCAGCACTGCCTGGCTCCCTGGAAACTCCCCCTCCAAGAGACCGCCGTTCTGCTTTTATGTACACAAAGCAATTATTAAAGAAGAGAGAAGGGAGGCTGCATTTCAAGCAGCAGAAACTAAAGCCCTGAGCTGTTTTTATCACGTCTCCCCTTCCCCGTCTCTCCTGAATTCGCTCTCTTTGGATAGCAGAAAGGAGAGGGAAGCTCCATTTAAATGCAGATTTCAAATGTTGGCCAAGAGCAATAAATAGCCCTGCGCTGCGCTGATCAGACAAACATTACCCAGTCTCTTTGTCTGTGAAGGAGAGAGTTTATGTTTTTAGATTTTCTTTTTCCTCGACGAGATCTTCTTTCCTCTCCGAGCGATAGCATATTGACAACTTTTTATTTTAATTTTAAGCAGCACTTCATAGATTAGAATGGCAACACAATCCCACCTGTTTCTCCACTGGAGCTATACTTGGCAGCCCCGTAATGAGGAAGTCTGCAAATTCCCCATCGTTTGCTGTACTGACAGCCTGAGGGGCTGATCCTGGAAGGGAGCGTGATGGATGTAGGAGAGGCAAGGGATGGATGCTGTGGTTCCCAGAGGCACCACCGTGCCACCTCGCTTGTCTCTGGTACCAGCGATACCTCTCTTCTGGTTAAGGCTATCGAATCACCAGCTCAGGGTGTTTAATTTGAAATTTGGGCTCGATGGAAGCTTCAAATTAAGAAGTCCCGTGTTGCTCGAATCCTGAGTGTGACTGCAAGCCAACTGTTTCCAGTGCACATCCAAAGCAATAAACTCTTCTGGCTTCTGGCCTCTGGGATTTGTGGGCTCTGTCTTAGATGTAAGGAAAACCCGGGCGTATTGACTAAAATAAGAATTTTTACTCTAACGAGGAGTTTTATCCATCATGATGGGAATATCCCTTGGGAAAAGATGTTGCCAGCCAGCTCCTCCTGAGAAAAGCTCAGCACCTTCGGTCCTTGCTGGCTGCACTTGCAATTGAGTCTCAGCCCCCGTGAGATCCTCTGCAGCCCGAATCGAGCATCGCCAGCCCTGCTGCTCTCGGCTCCTTCTGAAATATTTTCTCCATAATTCATGGCGAAGGCAGTCGAGATTGGAGACATTTATTATGACGGGGAAGGGAGAAGTGATTTTTGAGGCCAACAAAGTTCAAAGACTTTGCTGTAAGTTTTCAGGATTAAAGATTTACTTGATGCAGCTTCCCATTTTTAATAGACAGGAATAGATGAAAGGGAATTTATATAAAGATTTTCGTTCATACTTAATGATGCCACTATTAGATGAGCTTTGGCACTGCATCCCAAGACATGAAGTTTTAAAACCAACCTTTTTTAAACATTAAATGACCTTTTCCATCCGCTCGCTATAATACATAAAGATTAGCTCGGTCTCATTACCCAGTCTGTCTTGGGGACTGGTTTAATACGTGGTTAAAACTAACTAGTCCCCCAGAATTCAAGCAAACAAATTTTGGGGGGTTCCTGCAAATTTTGGGGGGTTTCTTCTGCAGGAAGATCGGACACGGTGCTGCAGTTTGCTTGGTGACTGGTCCCCGTGTGCCACCCCCACCTCCTTCGTAGCATTTGGGCTGCGTCCTGCGGTGTGCAGAGAAGAGGGTTGGAGCCCAAGGTGGGCTACAGAGCTCAGTTTCAATCAGAACTGAGCAGGGAATTTATGTATTTTTTACCAACCACAGGAAGGTTTTCAGGATTTCCAAAAATAACAATGAAACAAAAAAAAAAAGAGCCATCATCCAGAATAGAGACGTACTATCACTGTGCAAACATGTGCTTGGCTGACCCGAGGAAATTATTAGAGCCACTTCAGCTTCAAGTCTTTCATTTTTAAAATGTGTTTGACTATACAGTGGCATAAAAGCAAAGTCAACTTTGTTTGGAAAATGACAATTGAATAACATACTTGGAAACGCTGTCCAGCTTAGTGACTGTTGAAGCCCTAAATTGCAGAATAATGAGTGTAGGATGCTGACGCACACTCCCCCCTGTGGATCTCTAATTCTGCTCTGTCAGCACCTGGGAGGCAGGAGGCATTTTGTGGTGTTCGTCCGACTGAGTGCAGTGCTCTACCCTTTCCTGGAAGCAGGGCCGAAGAGAAAAGTGCACAGACACCAAATGGCTGAGAAATGGGGGCGGTTCAGGACCTTCTTTGCCTGCTGCTGCTTTCCCAGAGAAGGGGGGACCTGAGCAAGCTGCTCGGTGGGCCCCTTCCTCTCCCAGCTTCTTTGTAATTAAGAGTGGTCACCAGCCGTATCGACATCTGACAAAACTTGTGATCCATGCTCCTGGCCTCGGAGGAAAAGCACAACCTTTTTCCTCACCTAACGAGAATGAGATTAATGGCCCGAGCCTGCAGATAACGCTGGTGGGTGCGTGCTCGCGGAGCAGGGAAGCTGGTGGCGCCTGGAGGACCGGCAACGTCCGCCAAGACATCTGTGCATCTCTGCCGAGAAGTGTTGCTGCGTCTCTCCTCATCAGTCCTGAGTTCAGCCACGTTCCTATAAAACTTGGGAAGAGCAGGAAGAGGAGATCCTCAGTGGGTATTCATTTTTGGTGGGATGCAAAGTAAATTGGGCTAACGGGGGCCACCTCTGCCTCACCGGCGGGGTTGGTGCCCAATTACCTTCCATGAGGTTTCTTTTCTGATTCACAAATGGTGCAGAAGGGTGAATTTTTTGGCTGTCCCTTAAATTATATGGAAAACAGGACTGTTGGCCACCAGCTTTCCAGAGTCCAGGTACACGTCTGCCCCCACGAAGCAGACAGCTCTCCTGTTAGTATGGCTGTGCTACGATCCTACTTGTGTTTTCTAACAAGCTGTGTGTGCTTCCAAGTTTGAAAATGCAAAACCAGGTGAGTAAAGAGACAGAAAAGGGAGAAAAACCAGCCCAACGATGCGTTTCAAAGCTTTAAGAAGGCGCCCAGCTGCTGCAGTGAGCTCCACGGTTCCCTGCCGCACAGCCCAGCGGAGCCCCACTAATCTGCACAGTGCAGGGCCTGCTCCAGCCCAGGCAGCTCTTCTGAACGGCGTGGCTCCCTCTGGAGAGACTTCAGAAAGGGAAGACAAGCATTGGCGCCTTTCTGATACACCCAACAAAGCCCAGGCAACCTGGAGGAGAACCCCCATGGGCTGGGGGGGGCAGCAGAAGCTGTGCCAGCTCGATGAAAAGCTGTGATTAACGCTCGGCTCCGGCTGCTTTTTGCCTTCCGTCAAGAAAATAAAAATACTACCCCATACAATCTCCCTCTGCCTAACACAGATTTGAGTGGGTGGGCCCAGGAGCTGGGTTCAAGAGTCAAGTGCTTTCTGTTTGAAAAATATTTGTCCCTCCCCACCCACGGCTGCCCACGTGCTTCCCGAAATATTCCAGCTATCAGCACTGATGGGCTGCTCTCAGCACAGCACACGACGCTTTTTGTATGAACAACCCGGGGCTGTTTGGGGACGTTATTTCATTATTGGTGTGTCGGGGTGTGGGGCAGTGTCCCGGTCGGTGCTGCCGGGGGGGGCGGCACAGCCGGGGCATCACTGCAGGAGCATCCGGAGCGCGCGGGTGCCGGCACCACCTGGAGCTGAGCAGCGTGGGCAGTAGCAGCGTGCCGGCAGGTAACGCGGCCGCTGCTGCAGAGACTTGGCCGCCCCCGTGTCTGGCAGGGCCGGGAGGTGGGCGAAGCGGCGCGAAAGGCCGGGCGCGGGAGGGAGGATGCGCCAGCAGGAGCAGCGAAGCCGCTGCGGTGGCTGCTGGCACGGCGCTGGAGATCCCTGGGGGCGCCCGGCCGGGGGTTTGGGGTGTGAAAAGTCCTACTGAGCCTAACCTTTGCCGTTCCCTTTGCTCCCGCAGCTGCCATCCTGGATGACCCGATGGAGTGCAGCAGAGGGGAGCGGCTCTCCATCACCCTGGCCAAGAACCGCATCAACCGCGCGCCCGAGCGGGCAGGGAAGGCCAAGGTGGAGGTGGACATCTTCGAGCTGCTGCGGGACAGCGAGTATGAAACAGCAGAAACCAGTGAGTATCCCTCCGTGGGGCTGGTCCTCCCCTGCTCTCCTCTCTGCCACCTCTCCGGAGGCTCCTTGCACGCTGCGCTCACTGCAGAGTGTAAATTTGTTAGAGCTGAGCCTTGGACCCAGGTCCCACCACGAGCGTTGCCATCGCTCAGCTCAGCGGTTTAGGACAAGTTATTTTCTTCACTCCGTGTGTCAGTAAACAGGAGCAGTGATACAGGAGGTGCTGCTCCATTGTAAAGCCCTCGATGGTGCGCAAATAAGAGACTCTGGGCAAGTTCAGTGCAATTAAGTTATTTTTAACGCCCTGCGGAAGGCTGTGTGTCAGCAAACATGAAGGCTCTCTCAGAGCGTTAGATTGGCAGCGGATTTGTTTACACAAAGTGGAATTTTCAAGTGATGTTTGAAATCATGTGGATTGAAAAGAGCTATTTTTGAGGGAGCAGCACGCCTTCCATGTTACTTAAAATCCTCTAGTGCAAACAGGTCTCTGGGATAGGTGTCACGTCGATGCCCAGCGTGGTAACCACACGCTGGTGAATAAAGAATCCTCAGTGGTCAATGTCCCACAGACCTCTTGGGAACCGGACTGACAGAGGCCCAAAGGATCTGCAAGAGATTCTTGTTGTAAAAGGGGAAAATGCTTTGCAATACGGTAGCTTCTTTTTAGGATGTTTTCTGCAACAGTCATTGAGTTCAGGGGAGGACTACAGTTTTTTTTATCGTTACAAGTTGTCTTGGAGAAGCCGGAGAAATCATTTAAATGGGGATTTTGGACTCATTCCCCCATGGTTCTCAGTCCCAAGCCTGCATATCCTGCAGGACATCCCAGGAAGGTGCAGCAGGATGCTGTGGGTCAGAGCAGGCTGGCATTTCCCATAGCTTTGGCCTTGGTGCTGTGCAGTCCCAAGCATCCCCGTGCCTGGGAGCCCAGCAGGCGAGAGCAGCTCCTCAGGCAGCTGGCAGGATGGGACCAGCAGCCCGGCATGACCAGCAGGTAGCACCTTCCTTTCCTCAATTAGCATCCACATTATTTATAGAAGCTCTCGGTTAATAAAGTGCACGTCAGCGAGTACCTGGGCGCCTATTTATAGCGCCTGTCGCCCATCAGGCAGGCTCGATGAAGCTTGTCACGTGCAGCATCGCATGGGTTGTTTAAAACAAGCAGTTCTGTCTTGTTGGATCCCTCTTTTCAATGTTTTCTTGGTCTTCCCATCTGGTGAGGATTGTGCAAATCCAGGCACGCAGGCTGGGTCACCTGTAGGATGCAAAAGGGACGGGGGCAGCCTGTGTGTTTCCAAGGCTGTGCCCAGCTCGTCCCAGAAAATACTCTCCGTCTCCCAGCGAACCTCGTAGGAAATGAGAAAATTGCCAGCTTGCCTTAACCTGCTGTGCATGTGAAGGAAACAGTTTTTAGATCCATTTGTTTTCCTTTCTCCTCAATCCGCGCCACGCGGCGGTGTTTCTGCGGGCTCCATCGCCAGGTGACCCCACAGCTGCGGGGAGGGTTGGCAGCTGGATTTCTTTGTTGCTTGTGATGTGGCTCTGGGGTTTTTCTGTCGGGATGCTTTTCTAGCAGAAGAATAGTCATTTGCCGAGGAGGAAGTGTTATGCACGACATTGTTGATTTCAGCAAATGTGGTGTTTGGGAGAATGTGGAAATGGGATAAGTGGGGGAGAGGCAATTTGCCGTTCTGAATTTCTACCTCGGGGAGATTTGCTTTGTTTTCTTTACTTTGATTAAAGAACATAAGAAGTAGAAACTGGAGCAAAACGGCTTGATTTTGGTGAAGTGAGAACTCACAGAATCCTGCAATATGTTATTTGCCTTTTCTTGAGAGGGAAAAATGTCTGGAAGCATTTCTTACAGGAGGAAAAATCTGGATTCTGCATGATTTTGCCATTAATGTCACTGAAGTTATTCTTGATTTATTCTGCTAGCAGAGGCAAATCAGATCCTGTGCCTTAAATACCAAGCCTTTCGTGCCTTTCAGTTGTCTGACTTTCCAGTTTTAACAGAGCACTGATATTTGTTATCGCACGTAATATTAATAAAAGCCGTTTAGGTATTTTAACCTGTGGCTGCAAAGCAGTTGGAAAGCTATTTAATAATTCTCAAATCTCATGCCCTTTGAAATCCCCCTTAAATATCACAGCACACTTACCTGCCCGGCCTAGGATTGCTGCTGCCACATCCCATCGTGGTGTTCTGTGTACGACGGGAGCTTCAGGAGAGGGAAGACTTTTTGAGACTTGGTTTTCATTTTGGCACCGAGCTATTTTCCTTCCTTTTTTCTCCTGGCTGACTCAGGCATCTTCCTGCTGGGGACCACAGAATCATGGTTCCCGGAGCAGGTAAAATCTGAGTCAATCTTAATCATGTTCGTGCCTGATTTGCTGTTCCGGCTCTACGTATGAATGAAGGCAAACGCTGACTGTTCCCGTCAGCGACACCCGTAAAGCCCCGTGCTTTGAGGTGGGTTTGTAGTGGAAGGCTGGGGACTGAGCTGTTTTGCCCTTCTAAGTAAAGCTTGTTTTCTCTTCGTGTTTGATGTTTCAGCTCCTTGTACAGAGATCCTAAACAGCTCGTTTAATCATGTCTTTATCTAAAACACCTTATTCCTTTTGATGCCAAGGGAGAGACAGGTTTTCTACTTGTCACCCTGTCCTCTATCGTTTCATCCTTCTCTTCAGCATCCCTCTGTTGTTAATCCTACCATTTCAGGGCAGGCCAGCAGTCAGAGTGAGCAACCAGATGATTTTTAATTTCTATTTATTCACACTGTGATTTCAGAGCCCATTCAGTGTCTTTGGTTCAGATGTGCTAAGAACCGTCCCATCGTTTTTGCGATCCCGTTGGATTTTGCACTTCAGCCAGCTGCAGCTGACGGGCTGGCTGTGTTGCTGCTAGGAAGCACGGAGGGTGCTGCAGGGAGCACTCCTGGCACTCTCCATGCCGCTCTCTCTTTAAGCACTTGGTGTTTTTTACACGAAAAGCCCCTCCTGACCGCTCCCTGTTGTTCGAGATCCCCTGATGTATTTTGCAATCATGGAAATGCTGCGGTAATTGCACACCTTCCCTGCTCATTTATTTTCAATTAGAGGCAAGAAGCTTCTTTGCCTGCCACCTCCAACCCTCGCAGCAGGTATCTGTATGCAGGGAAGGAGGTGCAGTGCCCTGCACCGCAGGGGGATGCTCACACCAGAGCGCTGTCAGCTTGGCTTTGTGCAGGCAGGGCTCCTGCAGACGCTTCCAAAATGCCTCGAGGTCCTGGGAGGGCACTGCCTGACCAAGTGGGTGTGCACACGTTTGTCTTTGAACCCAAAAAGGCACAACAAGTGGGTAACTCTTGCATTATATAAGCCTGTGCATCCACGTGGATGGTTTTTAACATTCACGTGCACATGAAGTCACCCCAGGGTCCAATAACTGGTGGGATTTTGAGTTCTGGAGCACAGGAAAATTGGAAGCAACCTTGGGCAGAGGTACGTGAGTTTGTATCGACCGACACCGTGTCCTGCACAGCATACAGCCTGCGTGGCACCCGTGTGCTGGGGTACAAGCGGCCAGGAGTGGCGGGGGCTATGCCAGTCTCCGGGTTTTGCTCTGTGCAGTTGTCAGGGATGTGTTTGGGTACAGACATTCCTGAAAGCGTCTGTCTGAATCCACCCTGCCCGCGGTGGTAGCAGGGTTAAGACTTCTCCTCCTGCAGAGACCAACAGCACCAGGTAACGTCGTGAAATGGGAAACGTGTTTGGATTACGGGAGGAGAAGCTCTCCTCCACGTGGTCGAGGCCTTTGCCTCGGGCGCCTCCGCTTTGTTTCCATTCACTTCCCTTAATTTCGCTGGATGTTACACCCTTGGAGAGCGAAGCGGGTTCTTCTTCTTCTGAAAGCTGTTGCATCTCTGTTGCCATGGCTACATAACCCATTTCTTGTTCTCGACGGGCGAGATGAGAAGAAAAGCGCTCGCCAAACTTTCTCCAGCGTGCTCAAAGCAGTTCCCCCCCCAGGACTTTTGCCCCGCTGACCCCTGGCTGAGCAGGACTCGGCAGCCCCTTCTTGTTGGTGCTGAGCAGCAGAGCACCCGAGGGGCCACCGAGACGGCGTGCGGGGTTTTCAAACGCCAGGGCTCTTGTTTGAAAGGATCTTCTTGAAGAGGTATAAGTGCCTGTAAATTTTTAAGCAGAGAGGAAAAGCGAGCGCCGGGTTCCTTTGAAGATGCCACAGCAAAATATCGCTCGTGGGCTGCTTCAGACTGAGACGGCGCAGGGCAAGAGCGTGGAAGGGAGGAAAACCACAGAGAAGGGGTTTGTGTATCACAGGCACCTTCTGCGAGAAGTCGGGGCGATTAGCATGTACAGGGACCTGGGAACGTATGGAGGTTTTTTGAGAGAAGTAAAACAGAAATCCCCAAAGGGACAAACTCAGGTTTTGGCTTCATAATTCAGCCATGAAGCAAACAGATTTATGAAGTGTAAGGCTGGAAAGAACCACCTTGACTGTCCGATCCGGCCACCTGTGCAGCGAGTGGGCTGTAGGCATTTGCCTACTAAACGCTGCGCCCAGCCCCATATCCTGCTGGTTTAAAAAATAAAACAACAAAAAGCAGCTCAGTGTGTGCCCTCATCTCCTGTCCAGCCTTGATTTAAGGACCTGAAGCTGATGGAAGACCTGCTCTGTTCCCTGGTATGACAGTTCTGATGATGAATTCTCTTTGCTACAAAAAAAAAAAAAAAATGTTCTGGTTTGAGTCTTTCTAGCTCTTCTTTCCAGCTGCTGGACACAGCTAACTTCTTACAGCCACTGAAATGTAAACCGGAGACCTGAAGGGGCTGCGCGCTGAGGCGGGCCAGCCGTGCCGTACTGAAGAGGCAGCATCTTTAAAATCTGTGCTTTTTGGTATCTCGTCTTGGTTTTACATATGACAACGCCGTGAGATTGCTCCTGCCGGCGCTGATAAGTAGCTGCGGTGCCTCGCTTCTCCCCCGTGGTATGGTCTTTATTCAGAAAGAAGTCGCTTGGTGCTCATTGAGCAAACTCAGCTTGGTCTGCCCGGTGTTCCTGCGGCTTCTCCTGTCCGGGGAGGAAGGATCCGTGCGTGGTGGTGCTGAAGCCACAGCTGGCAGCAAGCCTTCATGAGCCCTGGGATCCTTCTGTTTGCAAGCAAAGTGCTCCAGAGCAGCGTTTCGGAGCGACACGGCGGGTTGGGATTGCAGCGGGCAGGTGCCACCAGCTGGGGTAGTCCTCGGAGCGCCACTCGGCCGGAATTCGCGCTGCAAATGAAGAGGACAAACGGCTGCAGTTGAGCCCGGGAAGCCTGAGGGAAGAGATTGAACTCCTTCATTTTGTCAGGGCCTTTTTATTGTTTTGCTAACCTTGGTGGCACGGAGCCAGAAGATTAACTACTGCCAGAAAATAAATAAATAAATAAATAAATCAAACCCGGTAATGTGATCCTTAGCATTACCACCGAGCTCTGCAGAGGATGAGGGAACAAATTCAGACAAGTTTGTTTGCTGCTGGAGGATGCTTTGAGGCGAGGTCACTGCTGTGTTTAGTGGCCTCCATAAACTTCGGTTTATGTTGTCCCTGGACTGTAACAGCAGGGGCCAAAAAAAGCAAAGTCTTTAGAGAGAAGCCCTCGTTCTGAGTCAGGGATGGGGATGTAGGGCTTGGGGAGGATCTGGAAATGTTGGGGAAAGATGGAGAGGTGGATGTCACAGGTAGGGTGACTGCTGCAGAGGGAACAGAGGGATTTGGGGGGGACACGAATGGCAGGGAGTGTATTGTGTGTGTGCAGGAGGTGATGCTGTGCCGAGCAAGGTGAAGCAGGTACTGTCAGCTGCAAGCAGGACAGGGTCTAATGCATGTTTTGTCTCTCTGCTGCCCACAGTGTGCCAGATCCTTCCCAAAGGGGTGGTAGGCGTCCTGGGACCTTCCTCCAGCCCAGCCTCCAGCTCTATTATCAGCAATATCTGCGGGGAGAAAGAGGTAAGTGGGCAAATCCTGTGCTGGGGTCCCGCAGAGATGCTGCCCCCCGCACCCACCAGCTGCTGGGCACTGCTGGGGCTCCCTGGGTGCACAGCTGGGGGGTTTAGGGAGTGTGCGTCAGGGTTTTGAAGTTCCTACTACCCCAAACAGCAATGCCATCATGCAGACCCCAGCAGACGGGCTTTCTGCCCATGGCACTGCAGGACCCCCTTGGCAGAGGGGCCTTGCTGCAGGTACCTATTTACTGTACAGCCCTTCCTCTGACCCACGTGCCTGCGATCAGAGCTGGCAGGTTGGCTTATCTCCCCTCCTCTTAATGCTCACGTTCTTGCAGGTTCTTTTTCCATTTCCCCTCTCACTTCTGCCTCCCTGGTCCTCATTTTCGTCTCCGTCACCTTTTACTTCAGCTTCCCTCACGTGCAACATCAATGTGAGCAGTGTCAGGGCTGACAGGGGTGCAAGACCCCAGCTTGCTCTGGAGGATGCAGATCCCAGTCCAAATGACATAGTGTGTGTTTTCCTCTGTGCACATTTTGCACAGTCCCCTTGGAAAGCTGCACCCCTTTCCGTTTGCTGCTGCTCCACCCCATAAATCCGTGTCCAGGCTGCGTGCCTGATTTAGTGCTTGATAAGCCTTGAACTGTCTTACACTGATCTAGCTCTGGTCACAGGGAAGAAATTGAGTTCTCTTCTCGCAGTTCATCCCTTTAAAGCCAGATAACATCTCTCAGCCCTTTGGTGGGCTCTCCGGAGCCTCCAAGCAAGGGGTGTGCCTGAAACGAGCACTGGAAGTAACTTGCATTCACAAATGAGTGCTGTCCTTTGTTCCGTGAGAACTGCAAGTGTTGAGGAGATGGAGGAGGTCTGTTAGACCTAGTGCTCAGGGCTACAGCAGGATGGGTCTCCTGAGTGCATTTTGCAGTGCTTTCTGCAGTTAAACGTCCCAGACACGTGCTCCATCCCAGGCAAAGGCAACTCTGCGCTAACAGATTGCAAATGTTTTTCCCCTAAAATTCCCATTCAGAGTCTGATCTAAGTCCCTTTATTTTCCCAGAAATGAAAGGCGAGTGCTAGCGCACTTCCGAGGTACTTGATCCTTGAGCCTGATCCCAGCTGCCCCCGCAGTGATGTAAACCCGCAGAAACTCCCAGTGATTTATGTCTCGGGAGCATCGCTTGGTGCCGTTGTGCTAAATGCAGTGCAGCAGCCCAACCGGAGACGTCACGCTCACAGCCCTCCACAGGTGAAGGGGAGAGAAAGTTCCCCACGTTGGGCACCTGCTGGAGGAGTGACGGACCTGATGCTCACCAGGAGCCTGTGGGAAACCTGGGGGAGGCACCTACGTCTCCTGCAGCGCCTTGCCTGCCGAAGTTTCCCTTCCCTCCTGCCCAGGGAGGGGAGTTACACGGGGCAGAGCCCTGGGGAAGGAGAGGAGGGCTCGGAGCACGAGCTGCAGCCAGGGCTGCCATCAGCTCGGGGTGCTGGCTGCCTTCTCCCCCATCCACATCTCTCTGTCAGAGGTTGCTGCTGCAGGTCTCTGACTCCATCTGGATCCCAGGAGCGACCAACAGGCTCGTACAGGAGCTGCCCTGTCTGCTTCACTTCCAGGAATTTGTCTTTTCTTGC
Source organism: Heteronetta atricapilla (assembly GCA_011075105.1). Lineage (NCBI taxonomy): Eukaryota > Metazoa > Chordata > Aves > Anseriformes > Anatidae > Heteronetta > Heteronetta atricapilla. The sequence goes on along the minus strand of CM021754.1, from coordinate 4,259,596 downwards.
ACTCTGCTCCTCCCCTGCTAACAGAGCTCGGGGTGAGGGCTGCAGCATGAAATCGAGGCAGATAGCAGCTTCTTACTCTTTAACTTTCCTGTTGCTAACCAAACAGCTCCCGCTGTCAATGAAGCAGCCATCACAACCTACTAATGGCCTCTCCCAAGAGGAGAGAGATCGGAGGCACGGGATGATAGCTTCTGGAAGGGCTAATCATGGAAGAAAAGAGGACTTGACAGTCCTCTAATGAAGCAGAAGCAGATGTTTCCCTTTCTGTCCTCCGTTTCTTCCAAATAATTCACTCAGCAAAAGGGTAATGATGTTACTGGCCCCCACTTGGCCGCTCCCGTGGTGCAGGGTGGCAGCGGAGCTGCTTGCAGGGAGCCCAGGGGCTGTCCTGCAGCGCGGTGGCATCCCCGTTCCCCTGCTCCCAGCACCCTGGGAAGCAGCATCCCTCTCCCACCTCCTGCTCTGCTTTATTAACAACAAGCCCAGCGATATCAGGACTCGTGGTTACAGCCCTGCTGGAGCTTGCCCGCTGCACAGCCACCTGTTACCTCTCTGCTGATCAAAAAAAAAAAACCCAAAGCTTCTGGCTGCTGCATCTGTTCCTCTCCCTCGCGAGCCTTAGCGGTGCAGGGTCATCGTGTTCCTCCCTTCATCTCTCCTAATTACCCGGTGGCACGCGGGGACTGCAGGCAGAGGTGGCCGGGCAGCACTACAGCCAGGCAGCACAGAGCAGCACGGGCTGGGCACCTGCCCGCGAAGCAGCCACCGCGTTTACCCAGGCAGCAAGCCCAAAACGAAGAGCGGGCCCGGCTACAATTAGTACCCAACCTAATTAGGCTGAAGTCATCCGAAATGGTTTCCTGTGCTGTAATCACAAACCCCGTTGCCTTTCTCTGAGTGGCTCAGCAAGACTTTTCCTGATCCGCTCCTTCCTGTGGCTTCTCGGGGCTGCGATAATTATTTTTCCTCTGCTCCTGCACCCTCCTCTCCTCACTCCAGCGATGCTTCTGCGGTTTTATTGGGATATTTCACTTCCGCATGCTGCGCGTTTCACACCACAGGTCCTTTATGGCAGATTTACTTGTTTGGATTTCTTGTTTCCCTCTCTAATTATATTCCCTTTCCCCTCCTCCCCACTTAGGTTCCTCACTTCAGAGTGGCGCCGGAGGAGTTCCTGAAGCTGCAGCTCCAGCGCTTCACCACGCTCAACCTCCACCCCAGCAACACCGACATCAGCGTGGCCGTGGCAGGAATCCTGAATTTCTTTAACTGCACCACCGCCTGCCTCATCTGTGCCAAAGCTGAATGTAAGTCTTTGCCAGGTGGGGTTAGCAGCCCCCCTGCTCCTCGTTGCCTTTTTTTTTTTCCATCTCCCTTTGCATGCTCGGTGCTTGTTGGAGAAAGACCCCGGGGTGGCTGATGTGGGACGGCTGGAGGGCTGTGCTGCCTCGCTGCTGTGCAAGGTTTTGTAGCAGGGGCTCTTCAGGCAGAGCAGCCCGAAAAAAGGCAGCCCCCTCCCAGGGCACGTTTTCCACCCTGGTGCCCTGTGGAGGTGTTCGTTGGAGGAGGAAAGGGCATGGGGAAGAGACTCGCCTGCCTTCTGTTTGACTGTCTGTAGAGTGTTTTGCTTGCACAGATGGGTTTTTGGAGGAAAAAAAAAAATCTTAAGCTTGTTCCTGGAGATTATTCTAGGCAATTTTTCACTTTTTTGAAGTATCTCTCTCCCAAACCCATGTGCAGTTTGTGGCCTAAAAGCAGCACTTGATTAATAGCCTCTACACCGCACACCCTCCTGGGCTCTGTAGCCATACATCTGCTGGTAATTGTGCATCTGGATGCTGAAGTGTTCACCCCAGCGAGCCCGGATTCATTGCTGCAGAACTCTCCTAGCATGGCAGGAGCAGGCTCTGCGTCCCACTGCTTCAAGCAAAGCCTGTCCTGTGCCTGTAAGGTCAGCGTGCGGGCAGGGAGCTGCTGTGAAGTAGCCCAGCCTAGTTTGCTTTTAATTTCAGGGAGCCAGATTCATTAGCGCTAGAGTTTACCTTACAAACCATCCTAGAAAGGGGCTTTGAGGGGGTGCATGGATCCAGCGAGAGCCCTGGGAGTGCTGGCAAGAGCTTAGCAGTCTCTGATGGTGGGGCTGAGTGTCTAGGAGAGGCAGCGACCTTCCTAAATTGGGACAGGCAGCCTTCACACCGCCAGCTGGGCTGGTGGCACACTGTTGTGGCAGACTCCTGCACAGGAACAGGAGGAGTAAGAGAGTGTTTGCTTTTTCTTTTTGCTTTATGCACCCGAGGAGATGACATCCTCAGCGTGCGTAATCATTAAATTGCTTTTGGTAGGCATGCTCAGGTTTTAGCCTAGCAGAGGACCTGACCCAAATCCTGCAATTAAAATAATTCAAATAGTCTTCTGCGTTACGTTTAGCGCTGGAATTTTTCATTGAGTAACCCTAACCTTAAGAAAAAAAGGAAGAAAAGAGAAAAGGAAGAAAAATAGAGGGAAGAAAAGATAATTGGGTGTCCCGACCTGCTGTGCAGCGTGCTCGCAGTCCTGCCCTTGCTGCTGCCAGCCACAGAGCACACACACACACCAGCACATCGCCCTTCTCCCCAGCTACCTGCAAAAAAAAAACCTCTACACATTGCCACCCCTTGGATGCAGCCTGGTGTTAACGTGGCTCTTCGTTTAACTGGATCAGGACCTCGGGAGGCAATTGCTTGCAATAGGTTATCACCCTTTTAATTGAATCAGCCTGGTTTGTTTTCCTCTGGTGTTCCTGGGTAAGTGTAGGAGGTGCTGTGCAGCCCAGCTCCAGGGGAGCAGTGGGGTGGGTGCCTTTCATGCCACTGCCTCACATTCCTTGTGCTCAGCAAGGACCTTATCTGAGGTGGGACTGAAGCACAGCTTGCTCTGACTGTTGCAGAGTGCAAGAAAGGCAGAATCCAGCTTTGTGCAGGAGCACAAGCCCTCGTTTTCCCCTAGGACAAGCGGTGCTCCTAGGCACAGTCCTTAGACAACTGACTCGAGGCACTCTGGGCTTTCAGAAGGTTCCCCGGAGGCAAATAAGGGAGTATATGAGCTGTCTGCTCATCAGTGAGAGAATCTTGTTTTGAAGGATGTTATTATTTAGCTCCCTGGAGGGAAAGTCGTCGCTGTTTTGGTTAAAGTACAAGGCTGTGTGATGGGACTCCTGGGTCCTATCCCGTCGTGCTCGTACTGTCACTGGAAGAAGTCGCCTCCTTCCTCTGAGGACGGATTGTCGTTTCTGCTGGCAGAAGCAGAAAATGACCCTCAAAGTCGATGGAGTTAGGCCAGCGTAAGCGTACCGCAGCCATGAATAGAGCAAGGCTGTGTGACTATTTCTCTAGGGTGTGAATTATTAGGTAGCCTGTGGATTGTCCTGACCTGGAAGGCTTTGTGTGATTCTACAGAATCCCTGGGCCTCAAAAGTCAACTGCAGAGCAGCACTGGGGTGGATGCCAGCGTAAGAGCTGCTCGGCAAGCCCTGACCACCAACAGGAGGAAATAACAGCCAGTGTTTAGGAACTGACCATCAAGGATTGCACCAGCAGAAACCCCACAAGCAGATCTGCAGCAGAGGCACCCTGGAGGAGCAGGTTTATCTGCAGAGAGCTTAGAGGTGGCTTGCTCTTTCCCCTCCAGCACCCACCCTGTTCTGTGAGTTTCCATCCTCTCGCAAGCCAAGCCAGGTGTCAACCCAGCTCTGTCCTGCAGCTGCAGGGGTCCCACAGCCCCCTGGGGCCCCAGGTCTGCCCCATATTTCTCCCTTCTGCAGCACCAGGTCTTGCTGGGCCGAGCTGAGAGCAACTTTGGCGTTCACGGGGCTGCTGTTCGCAGCAACCTGTGCAATCCCTTGCAGAGGTGGGGTAAGGTGAAAACAAACCTTGCAAGAAGCAAACGTGAGCTGTTCACGTGAGCCAGCACACGGAGCAAGTATCCAGGTCAGGTCCAGGCTGTGCCTCCTGTGCACAGGAGGAGTTCGCCAGCTGCTGAGAAGGATCAAGAGGAGACGTGATCCAGAGAAGCCTCGGCTGCTGCTGAGACCCTCGCTGAGTTCCCACCTGCAGCTGGGGAAAATGCAAGAGGCGAAAGCATCGTAAAGGGCTCAGGGCAAACTCAGCTTGCTGGAAACCTCTCACTGTGAAGAGGCTGCTCAGCTTGGATGGACGCCTGTTAGCACGCTGCTTCGTTACCTTGGGGAGATGCTGGGAGCCCGTGAAAGCAGTGCTCTGCTGCTAACCACGTTGGGTCGGGTGGCTCCGTGTCCCCTGGGCTCCTGGTGAGGAAGGGGCAGGTGAGGAGTGGGGCTCTGACCCAACCCTGGCCCCTCCATCGTCCTGGCCTGGCGCCTGCTCGTGGTTCTGCTCCTGGCATTTCCTTCAGCTCAGCTTTTCTCCTTCCTTTTGGGCCGTGTGGCCACGCCGGCTGTCTGTGCCTTGCTAATGATTAAATCCTGTGGCCTCCGGTCAATCAAAGTTGACAGAGGAGGTTATTTCCCGAGGAAAACCAGCAGCTGGCTGGAAGAGACAGATTCTATCAACTATTCTTTCCCCGCTAAGAAAAGCTGCGGCAGGAGCTTTGACGTCTTGTTAGACATCAAAGCAGCCACGCTGGAAGGAGCCCTTGCAGTGACCTCTCTGCAGGGAGAAACTTCAACCGGCCATGCTGGAGGCGAGAAGGCAGAGGGCCGGGGGGGGGAACAGGCCTCCCCACTGCAGGCACTCACGTGGAGGGGCTCCATCCTTCCTTCCCCAGTCCTTGCTGCCCCACGAAGGAGCCTGGGCTGCAGCCACCGGCCCTCTCCTCCTCTCCTTTGTCACGTGCAGCCACGGAGCTGCGGGGCTGCTTCCCACCGGGAGAGCCGCTTTTGGAACCAAGCCCAAAACATCCAGGCGTCTATTTATTTATTTTCTCCTCTCCCTTTTGCTTGCAGGCCTTTTAAACCTCGAGAAGTTGCTTCGCCAGTTCCTCATCTCCAAGGACACGCTCTCGGTCCGAATGCTGGACGACAGCCGGGACCCTACCCCTCTGCTGAAAGAGATCAGGGACGACAAGACGGCCACCATCATCGTGCACGCCAACGCTTCCATGTCCCACACCATTCTGCAGAAGGTAGGGTGCCAGCCAGGCATCACGGCTGTCAGTGCTGCTTCCATGCAGCCAGAGACCGCGTGCGATGCACGAGCGTGCACGTGCACTGATAACAACGTCTAAAAATTCCTGCAGTGACGCTGGAAATGTTCTCTGCCGAGAGAGGAATCGCCACTGATGGGGTTTCTGGGGGAAATAATTTACTCGTGCTTTTCAGGGCTATGGAAGCAAAGGTTGAATTGCTCGGAGCTGGTGTGTTTGCTTTCTAGAAGCGGCGCCTGCCCCTGGCTCCCGGTGCCACCAAACAGCCCCGGGGGGCTGCAGAGCGCTGTGAAATTAGTCAGTCGGTCCAGTCGGTTTTCCTCCTTTTTTTTTTTTTCCTCCAAATACATTTCTAGCTTTTTTGCTTCCTCTTTGATTGTCTTATTAACCAAGATTTTATTTTAATCGTGTTTATTTTTAAATGGTCTCTTGCTGCAATTTTTAGCATTTGTTTTGATAGCCTACTTCAAAATTGAGCAGTGGCTCCAGATGGAGCCCGGAGTGGTGTGTAGTTCCCCACATCCTGGAAGGAACAAGAAGTACTTTTTTGAATCAAGGCCGAATCCAAGCAGTGGTGTCCCCCTTCCCTGTGGCTGCTGCTGCCGGCATTACCCACGGTGTCCTGGCCGTGTTATCAGGGTGCTTCAGCACCATCTCAGATTTATCCCTGGTGACAGCCAGCTGAAAACAATAGCGCTGTTTTATTATCCCCCCCAACAGAAGATTTTTATTCTGCTTCTTGCAATTTTGCGTATCTAAATAGGCCCTTTGGGGTATTCTGGGGGCACCTCTGTGCCTTTTTTTTTAATTTTGGGGGTGTTTTTTCCCTGATCCCCATGTCAGTAGGGCAGAAGCCTACTGTCCCCCTCCCTCCTGTTGCTCCTGATCTCCCACAGTCACCTGGCAGCGCTTGGGCACCCGCAGCCTCCCCTCCCTGCCCGAGCATCCTCCTGGCACCACTGATGGAGATGTCAGAGACTGCCGCGATTTTTCAGCAGTTCAGTAAAACCTGGTGTAATCTTCCCGGCCAGAGGATTGTAGGAGTGGGAGGCTGTAAATAACGAGCTTGTGGTGCGGTGGCTTCTCACACCTGGGGAGGCTGGGAAGTGTTTTCTTTACGGAGCTGCAGCCGGAGCAGGGTTGAGGAGCTGCGTCCTGCCCAAAGGTGACCGAAAGCAGGAGAAACGTGCCAGCGTTTTGAAAGCGCCATGTGTCGGAGCTGCCTCGGCAGAGCCGGCCTGCCTTTGGACGACGAGGGGAACGGCAATTTCTCATCTCACCCTCCACATATGGTCTGGAGACACATGGTTGCTTCCTCGATTACCAGCCTGGCCCGGCCTCCCACCTGGCCGCGGGCACGCCGAGCGGCTTGGGAGCGCTGCTGCGGAGCCGCTTCGTGGCTGCCTTTGGTTTTCTGCCCTTGAAATCAAACAGGCTGACTTCAAAGCAGGTCACGCAGCGCTGACATTATCGCTGTCCCCAGCAAGGGAGGAGGGAGGGACGTGGGTGCCGCGTTTTATTGTGCAGGAGGTTCGAGATGAAGCAGTTTTTGCAAAGCTGGCCGAATGCTTGCAGCGGGGTCGCGGTGCTCTTCTGGTCAAATGATTTTGCTGTGGCCATTTTGGCACCTGTTGGAAGGACACAGGGTGCCAGCGTGCGACTGATGGGCTGGGCACAGCCAGACCAAAGCCACCGTCGGTCCCTCCCTGCCTCCGGCGCCTCCGGGTGGTCTGGGGCCATGGGCAAACCTCGCCAAGGTCCGGCAGCTGATTTGAGACCAGCTGTGCTTGGCAGCGAGCCACAGGCTTTGGGAGAATTTGCAGATTAATCCTGAGCATCTGTTCCAACAACCAGCTCCTGGTCTAATGAGAACTTTGAATTTTGGAGAAATAACTTCAATGATCTGGTCTGTGGTCTCCAGAACAGATCACCTCACAGACAAATCCACGTCCTTCTCCCCGCATCCCCATACGCTCTTACCCTCTTCTCTGCTCCCGAGGCCATCACAACCCTTGTTAAATTCTGGAGAGCGGTTGGAGTTGCTAGGTTTCATTCCTGTTAATTAATTTTCGGGACTGGAGCTCGAATCTGGCAGGCATACGTGGGGAAGGCACCGCTGGGCCGACTGTCCTTTCTCTGTCATTCCACGGGAGCCTTTCCTGCCTCGCTCACCGCGTCCCGGTGCTCGTAGCGAACGGAGATGAGCACTGAGCCCTTTCAGCTGCTGGGAGCCCTCGTTATGCTCAAAAATTACATTAAAAAAAAATCCCCTTGTTAAGTCGATAGTTGAAGAGGAGAGAAGTAGTACCAATTAACAAGGAAGCAAACCTCACCTCATCTCTCTTTCCTCAAAACACGGCAAAACCAAGGAACATCATCCAGGGGCTCTGGAGGCTTCAGGATCCCACTTGGGGTTGGTACGGGTTGCTGGGAGGGGGACAGAAGGTTTTGCTCCCAGGGGCTTCCTCCTAGCAGGCTGTTCTTGTGGTGTGGACCCTCATCGTGGGGTCCGGAGCTTCAAACGGGTGCTTTCTTTGTGCCAGGCACCCCTGTGCAGGTGCAGAGGGGAGACTTTGAGGTAGGTTTGGTCCTGCTGGACTTAATTCCACATTGTGCTGCTGTGTCCCAGCCATCCCGACACGGGGGGAGAGACAGCAGCGATAAGGATGGGAAAGGAAATGTGGCCCCGTGTCCGTGCTGGAGCTGAGATTGAAGATTGTCGGGCTGGGTCTAATCTTTCCTCTCCTTCGCAGGCAGCCGAGCTGGGGATGGCATCTGCCTACTACACGTACATCTTCACTAATCTGGTAAGACGTTTTTCACAGCTTTTCTCGGGCGTGCGTGTCGAGCCGCGTTAATGGGAGCTGATCTCCCCAGCCCAGGGAGCAGGGGAAGAGCTGCCTGCGTGCGGGGTGGCAGGGACAGGAGCCAGGGGGGGTTCCCACACAAACCCCATTAGCTAAGGGAAGGCTGGTGCGGGGTGAGAGCGCTGCTCCATGCCGTGCAGCAGGGTTTGTGGGTGAAAAAAGGGGTTTTGGAGAGCTGCGATGAGATCTGGGGTCCTTGGGATGCACCAGGGGATGGGTGGCTCCTGGGTGGTTCTGGAAGGGGCACGCTGGAGGTGTGAGCACAGCATCCTGCTCCCTGCTCTGGGAGAAGGGCAGGATGGAGGAGGGATGGCGCTGTGAATGCGGAGAGGCAGAGCGGGCACGACTTCAGCACGGCCCCTGGTGACTCGGCTTTATAGCTGCTAATAACGCTAATGGGGGATTGTGCGGCCAAATCCCTCAGCGCCGGGCTGAAGAAGGAGTAATGGGCTTAGGAGGCAGCAGGGGGAAACCCAAAATAAACACCAGAGAAACTTCTGGTGCTGCAGCAGGCTCTCCGACGGGCTGCCAAGTGGTGGGGGGAGCGCTGCCCACGGGGAGAGCGGGACCTGCCCCGTGCTGCTGGTGGGGGCTGATGGAAACCAGAGCGCGCGGGACGGGCTGGATGAAGAAGTGACGGTGCCTTCCAACCCCCGGTGATACTCATAGTCTCTAATTTCTATTAATATTTATGCCAGGGTGTGCTTGTGCCAGGAAAGCCGAGAGCTGAATCACGCTTTGTGTTTGGGTGGGAGACAGACGGGAGCGGATGGAGCCAAACGTGTGGGAAGGGGAGGGGAGGGGAAAGGAGGGGAAGGAAGGGGGTGAAAGCCAAGGTAGCAATCGGGGTGGGATGGGGAAAGGTGTCAGAAAAGGCAAAAATACAAAAGGGAAAATCCACATTTCCTACTGGACTAACAGCATTCTGGTGGTTCCTGCTCAGCGCTCGATCCCTAGGTCCTGACTGTGCTAAATATCAGCCCAGCAAGGAAGAGCTGCACAGCTCCGACTTACCCTCATGTAAATGCACTGGGCTGGGAGGGATGGACCCGGGGGAGAGCTAAGCCCCGGGACCTGAAGATCATTTATTTTAAGGCAGCGGCTGCTGCCCTGTGGTTTCTCACCCCTGTGCCACCCAGTGGAGCTGGTAAGGAGCAGGGTCTGCAGCCCACGAAGCACCTGCCCGTCACACCACATGCTGGAGGCATGTAGCATTGCTGGAAAAGATGCTAAATTTTGGTTAGCCTCAGTCACAGGGGGGCCTTAATCCATAATTTGGGCTTGTCAGTGCTATTATAGTAGACATAATCAGAGATTTCCACTTGCACATCACCAGCACAACGGAGTCTGTGTTCCTAGATGCTGCTTGGACAATGGAAGTAAGTATAGGAATTAAGCTCCCCACTGCTTAATTAAGCTCATCACCACTCTAGTTTTGAGCATGGGTGTGATTAAGCATTTTTGTGGGGTCAAGGGGTGATGTTTGTCTTTGAAACCCATTCATCCAGCGTCATGAGGATATGAGGCAGGTGAGACAGAAACGAATTCCGCTGCCATTTGCTCCTGCGGGATGTTGTTCTGTTTCCCCTGCTTTATTTCACCACTTTATCCAAAAAAAAAACAGCCCAGAGCAGAGCTAACGGAAATTTTGGCAGGGACTACCGAAGAAGAAAGGTGACATCGGGCAAAACCTGGGCAGATGGGCGAGGTGGTTAAGGAAATTAACAATACTTAAATGGGGACGAGAGATGGGAGCGAGCAATTTAGACTAATAAATCTGGAGGGATTATCGAGCCCCTAATGAACCCTCTGAGATTTTACAGTCGTTGCCTAATAGAAAAGATAAAATCAGAGCGAGCTGCTGCGAGGGGGAGCAAGCAAGACGAGGGCTTTAAATGGGGAGAAAGCCCATCAGAAAGGGAGCACACGGTCTGTGCAGCATTAAGCTACCTGAAGATGGAAAAACAGGCCAAAAAAAGGATGGAAAAGGGGCAAAAATGCCAAATTAAACACCTGCCCTGCAGCACTAGAGGGGGGTTCTGTTCCTGTCTTCTGGCATTAATTTTATTTAATGAGCGTATCCCGGCCGGCAGCCAGCTCTCTCTCGGAGCGCTGCGTGGAGGCGAGCGGCCGTGGTCCCTCTGCCACCAGCCCGTGGGGACAGGACAGGGGGTCCCAGGGGTCCCGGGGGTGCCATTGGTGCTCAGAAATGAGGCAGAGCAATGTGTGAGAGCAGCTGCCAGCCTTTGGCACGAGGCTGTGGGAGCAAACGAGGAGGAAGTCCTCAGCCCCCGGTGTGTTTCCATTGGAGCCGAGGCGAGCAGCCTGATGTAAAAATATCCAGGGGCTAATTTACTGCGTACGAATTCATTATCAGCCGCCTTCAGCCAGCTCCGGGGACCCTTGCTGTCGGCAGCAGAAGCTCCACAAATTTTCCTGGAGCCCAAATGAAGCCCGCAGATCAGAGCAGGGCCGCTGCGTGCTCCTTCCCCGTGTCCACCATCCGCGTAGTGGGTGCTTTTGAGCCAGGATGCGACCGAGCCCCCTTCTGTCCTCGTCCACCTCGTGGGGTGTCACAGTTGGACCCAAGCTGAAGAACAACACTAGGTAATGTTTGAGAGGGGAAGGGAACAACTCGAAGCCCAGCTGGCAATCTGATCTGTGATAATGCTGCTGATAAGGCCAGTGCATGGGTAAGGCAGTGCAGGCTGCTTTGAATTGGGGAAAAAGGAAAAAAAAAAGTTTCCCGTGGTGCTAGAAATCCTGGAGCTCAGCAGTGCAGAGCAGAAGGGGTGTTGGATGCCTCCAAAATTCTGCGGTACAATTAATTCTTGTAGCTTGTTAATTCTCTGTGGCTTGTTGTTGTTGTTTTTTTTCCTTTCTTTTTTTTTTTTAATATAACATATGGACCTCAGGCTGGGCTTAAATTTCAAAACATTTATCAAGGAGATTAGATGGAAATAATTGAAACAATTAAAATTATTACTGTAAGAAGGGAGGTGTAAAGGAGTTTTACTCGTGCTTTGAGTCTATTGAGTGGCTGCAGGTTTGTTCCCCAACAATATTGTGCGGAGGTGTTGTTGCTGATAAAACAGCTGCCGTATTCGATTTCCAGAGCCCAGATAAATCAGCTGGGCTTTGTTTATTTGTTTCCTATTGTTCCTCCTTTGTTAGTGATTTATAAAGAGGTTGCTCTTCATATAGGGTGAGTTTTCCAAAACTGAATTGTCGCTCTGGATGCCCCGTTGGGACCGGCGAAGCCAGCAGTGTCCAAATGGCCCAGGCAATGTCACAGATTTCAGCTCCACCGCGGGTCGTGGCTCTCAGCCCCGCTGCACGAGGTCCGTAGGCATCTCTTGCTCTCTCCCAGGCCCCGGTGCGAGTGAAGGGCACAGACTTTCTCGCTGGGCTTTGACAAATTTTGCCTCACCGGCCAGCCTGCCTGCCCGGCTCCCTGTACCCAATGCAAAGCTTTTTGAGGAGCCCCAGTCGTTCCCTGAGTTTATGGCTTGTGTTTTCCGTGGCACCTGGTAGGAGGACAAACAGCTCAGGTTGGTGCAAGGATGCCACGCCATTTCTCCTTATTTTGGTTAGCACGAGAAGAGGAGGAGTTAGGCGAAGCAGCGATCTGTGCCTCCCTGCGTCTTGCTGCCTGCCTGCGCTCCCTTTTACCTGTCTCTGGTCTTCTTTCTGCATTGTTCAGAGCTCTTTAGGAAGCCCAGCCCGCGTTTGATTTCCAGTTGTTGAGTAAATCATCCTCTCAGATCCAGCCCAGACCCTCCACTGTGAGAGCAAACCTCTTATTTTCCCTCCCTCCTCGTGCTTTCTCGTCCTATTTGTCTCAGCCTCCCCACCCCGTTCCCACGAGCCCTCCTTTTCAGGTCCCACTTGACCCCTTCCTCTTTGAGCCTTTGTCACTCCTCAGCCCCAGGTTCCCTGCGGGGAAGTCGAAGTCAGCCGCTTGCACAATGTGGGCAGCATTGTCTTCCTAAAGTGCTCTGTTTGAAGAGCAGCCTCCAAAATCCAACAGCTCTCCTTGCATGAGGAGATCAAAGGCCCTTCCTTACCAGCACGCGGCTCCGATGCTTTTGTGATGCTTCAGCTTTGGAAGAGCAACCAGGTTATGTACGGCCAGCTCCCCTAAAGCATCACCAAGTTCACCGGGATCCCGGTTCCCCTTTAACTATGTGAACAGCCCAATAACACGGTGAGTTGGGTAGGTCGTCCACATCCACTTAACCCCTCAAAAGGCCACGATTTATTCCCGTGATGAGTTGTTTTTTTTGTTTTGTTTTGTTCTTCCTTCCAGATAAATCGATTTTAACGCGTGGTCCGTTATAAACTTACTGACTCTGCCGATGGCTTATAAATAAACGGAGCCTTTCAAGAAAACCGTGAAATGCTTAGCGTAATATTGCCCACTTCAGTCAATAAATAAGTGTCTTCTTCGAGGAGCTCAGCAATGATTAGCATGCTCAGCAGCTCAGCCCCGAGGGCAGCAGGATGCAGAGTGCCAGCCTGGGAACTGTAAGCGGCGCTTGGAGGGTGACAGCTTTCTGAAGCACCAAACACCCCAGTGATGGAAGGTTTGCCAGTGTGAGGTCTTAATAATAGAGAAATGGAAGCCTTGGCCCAGCGTGCTCCTTCCTATCCCTTATAAAAATAGAGGGGGAACAGTACAGCATGTTCTGGAGCTGCTGGTGTAAATCAGCCTCTGTCAGGGGGACGGATCCTTGGCTGGGACGGGGCTGAGCTCAGTGCGGGCAGCTGAGAGCACCGCTGGGAGGCTCTGCCGCCGACCATGGGCAGTGCCAGCATCAGAGGGTCTCTGGGGCTGCCCACCAGCACATCCCAAACTCCAGCGAAATCTTTGCAGAAATGAAGAGAGGAAGATAAACCACGTGTGTGGGTGTGAGCGGAGGGAGGGGTGAAGGCATCTTGGTGTTGGTGCAGTGAGCAAATCCTGGTTATTGCAGGGCTTTGGGGTGAGGTGAGGTGGAATTCTGCCCAGATGGGTGAGAGCAGCACCCAGGGAGGACCTGGGCAATATTCATGGGGTCTGCTTTGGTCCACGAGTGGGTCACTTAGGAGCAGATCTGGGAGGATGCTTCATGAAATTGCTGCTAATCCCTGCCTCCCGCAGGCTGAGTCCCACTGTCAGGTTTTTCACTGCTTGCTGGTTTTTTGCTCAGCACCTCAGTTTCCTCCTCTGTACAATGGGTACAGCACCACCTGGCAGGTGTCCCCGGAGTGTTGCTTCTGCTATCACAAGGCTGGCACGAAGCGGGCACGGAGTGATGTGCCTGCACCCCGCGGCTTTGTGCTCCTAACAGATCGGAGACGATCGCCTCTAAATCTCCCAGCCGTAACTCACCGCCGGTAACACCACAAAACCCCAGCTCGTGGCTTTAAAATCATGAATTAGCGAGCTTGGCCGGGTGGCTTTTATTAGGCAGGTTCTCCCAGTGATCTAAACGCTCGGGTCGCTCCCGAGGTTTTGTCTGCTGCTGCGAAGTGAGAAGGCAGGTCGAGTGCCGCATGAAGCACGCCAACCCAAGAGTGACTTCATCCTCTAATAACTCCTCCAGCGCCGTCTCCCAGGGAACCCCTTTGTATTCAATTAGCTAATGTGCGCCTAGTGCTTTGAAAATATGGAGTGCCATAGAATCGCTAAGTGTTGTTATTTAACGGCACATATTTAGTGGTTGCAGCCCTGTAGCAGAAGTCAGAAAATCTGCACTGTAATTGCCTGGTGCTGCCACAGACTTTGCTGTGATCTGAGCAAAGCCTGGGGACTTTTCTTTTATAAAAGTTCATTAATTTTGGCTGCGGACCTTCAGGGCCTGCTTTTTCTGCCATCTCAGGAAACAGGATATTGACTTTTGGTGGGTGCGCTGAAAAAACAGACTCGGAGAGGGGGGAGAATTTGGGCAGCTGGGGATTGTGCATCTGAAATGAGGCTTGGAGGCATTTTTTTTATGGTCTTTGTGCCTCGGATTGTGCTGGTGGCATAAGTGAGCTGGTCCAAGATGGGGAGGCAAAGTGCTGGTCAGGTATGGTGATTATTGTGGGGTAAGGAGGGGAAAAATCCTTGGGATTAGAGGAGAGGAATCCTCTAAATCCTTGGGAATAGAGGAGAGGAGTCGCTCTGTGTCAGCTCTGCTGTTGGAGATTCTTGCTGGCTTAGGTAAAAGCCATCTTCGATGTGTCTTGTTGAGTTGACCTCAATGAGCAATTCTGGGATCTGACATCAAATCCCCGTGCGCCCTCTATGGAGCCGTTTGCCTGTCTGAGCCTCGTTTCTAAAACACCAACAGTATTTCTCTACCTCAATCTGAAAAGGTAAACGTGCTACCGCTTGCATGCAAATACCTGGCAGAGGAGGCACTGGGGAGCAGTGCCACGAGCAGGATTTCCATCCCTGTTCCTCACCGTGCTCGCTGCTTGCCAGGCAGCGTTCGGGGAGGCTCCGTGCTGTTATGGGAACGTGGGTGCTGCTGCTGGGAGGCACAGCGGGGCTGGCAGGTTGGGTGCCGAGCCCTGGGATCTGCTGGGAGGTGCAGACCGTGAACAACAAATGAGTTTGTGTTTGCAGAACACGGCTTTGGAAGTGCCAGGCGTGCTGAATGGAAAGGGAAGCAATAAACGAGGTCAGAAGCTGTGCTGGGAGCTAGGGGGTGGCCGGATGCTCTCGCCCCTTTGCCCTCCGTGGCAAGCCTGACCTTACCAGAGCTGTCTGATCCCACCACAAAAGAAGCACGTGCCACAAGGGCAGTTTGTCTGTCTCATTGCACAGGCAGCGTGTGGTTCGCTTGCTCGTTTCTCATCTGGACCCACAGAAACACTTGTGTGTGTTTCATGGAAAAACACTTGAAAGAAGGGGGCTGGAGCTAGAGCAGGGGGGAGAAACAGGAGCAGTGCAGGGACGGGGCTCACCTCCTGTGGTCCCTGTGTGCTGGTGACGGTTGCTTTCTGAGCAGGACTGCAGCAGAAACGGGGCTTTCTGCAGCTGGAGCTTTGCCTGGAAGCAGACAGATGCAGAGAGAGGAGGCTGCAGGAAAAGCCAGAAGCTCGCGACGAGCATCCACCTCCAGCGCGAGCTGGGAAAAAGCTGGTGTGAGGATTTCCACCAAACAGATCTGGGGCTCTGTGGTGCACCGCATCTCATCTTCCTTCCTCGTGTAGGGCACTCGGGAGGCCGCTCGCCCTGTGCACTGTTTGCCTCGCAGCTCTGCTGGGGGAGCCGTTGTTTTGCAGGGGCTCGGCACTTCTCCTGCTGCTCCCTTTGCATCCAGGAGCTGCTCAGGCCCCGGTCCTCATTAGCCATCTGCCCTCGCTGTGCCGCTTGACAGGATGCCGTGGGTAAATGGATAACCTGTCAGCAAGGCAGGAGGATAATATCATTCAAATGAATCAATAGTTCACAGGCAATTTCATGTTACCTAACGTTAATGCGGTTGTGTCCAAAATGCACTTAATCCTGGGGCTGATCGCATTCTCGGGGGAGTTTGCCGGGCTGGAACAGCCTCGTAACTCCGTGTTTCAGAGATTTACAGGCATTGTTCCTACGCGCACACATACGCAGGAAAGATAAAAAATGACTTGACTCGCTGAGATCTCCTAGTCCACCGAGCCAAAAGACATTCATATTAGTGATGGAAGAGATTGGGCGCCCAGCAGTTTCTGAAACTATTACTCCCACCTTCTCGCTCCATTTTAGCAATTAGCAAAAGAGAAATTAGTGAGGAAGGCACCATTATTTCCTGCTAATAGGATGGGGAGGGCTGGACACTTCTCCAGGAAGCCGGTCCTGCTGTATAACCACTTCCATTGACACGAGGAACAAAATCGAGCTCTGCCTTTTTGCTTGTGGTTTATTTTAACACGGTCCTTGGCCACTTTGCTCCCTCCCCAGGGACATAGGGCTGTCTGGAGGGTGGCATCTCCTCCGGGAACCTGGTGGCATGTGCAGGATGATGGTGCTTTCCATGGGACATGTCTTGGTTTAACAGCTCGAGCTTGGCACCGTGGTGGTGCGGCGCCTGATGTCCGCAGCCCAGGATCAGGGTCTGGCGCTCTCAGAGGAAATTAAGAGCAAATGGCATGAATTTCTTTCCAGACGTGGCCCTTCACACTCTGGTGGTCTTGCTGGCCTGGGGATTCCTCCTGGCCGGGGTTTGGACGGACAGCCCGTGCCCGTGTGCTCGCGCCATCTGGGGCTGTCAGCTGCATGGGAGCGCTTGTCTCGGAGATGAGAGCAGAGCTGGGGCATCCCTGAGATCCCCCAGGGAAGCAAGCTGGCTCTGCCTTCCCCATCACCCTCTGTCACGAAAGAAAAGGCCCCTGGCTCTTTGTTTAGCTGAGCACAAGCCGTGCAGGGGGAGCAAGGCATCAGCAAGGCATCGCTGGCCCTTTCTACCAGGTTGCCTGCTCCGCCTGAAACATCCCCGGTGCCTCCCTGCCGGGGCTGAAGCAGGGACGTCCTTTCTGCAAAGCCTGCTAGCACAGCTCAGGTGTGGCTGGCACAAACCAAGGCTCAGAAATGATCTTTCCAGAACCTGCTTTGGAGGATTTGGGGTCTTTTTGTGGAAAAATAAAATGCTGGACTTGGCTGACATCTTCATTAACAGCCTGCTGAGCCCCGTCGTGGTCTGCACCCGGGATTTCCTTACGGGCTGGTGGGAGGATTTCAGCCCCAGCTTGGAGGTGGGGGGTCCAGGTGCTTTTGGCTGCATGGCACCACCTTCCCTTCACTTACATTGTCTGGTTTTGAACTTTTTGGTGCCCGTCTTCTTTCCTGATGCCGCTTTCTGTTTTGGGCTGCTTTAGGAGTTCTCCCTCCAGCGCCTGGACACCCTGCTGGATGACCGAGTCAACATCCTGGGGTTTTCCATCTTCAACCAGTCTCACGCTTTCTTCCAAGAGTTTGTGCAGAGCCTCAACCAGTCCTGGCAGGAGAACTGTGACCACGCTCCTTTCACTGGCCCGGCAGTAAGTAAAAACCCTTCCATCGCCTCGGTGAGTCAGAAGCTGCTCTCATCCATCAGCACCGCAGGGCAAAGGAGGGAAAGACCAAGGAAAACCTCACCCGTTGGGGTGAGAGACCTTCAGGAACCAGCTGGACGGAGAGCTTTAGAGGGCTTAGCTGCACTCAAACGGCTGTGCAGCTTTAAATTAAACCTAATCCGAATTTGATTTGTATCTGTGTGTGAGTGCAGGGGATGGTGCAGCTCTGATTCAGTGTTTCCCAGGGGAAATTAGTCCCTGTGTGTTTACCTTGGGAAAGTGGCTTGTGCACGAGGAAGAGGCAGTCTGCATGCACGTAGCACGGAAAAGGCTCGGGCTTAGGCAGGTGCCACGAGGCTGTGCTGTGCTGCGTGCTCTGGCATCTCCCTGATGGGTGCAGACCAGCCCCGAAACCTTCCCCGGGGACTGCTGGAAGCTCAGAGGGTTTGCACGGCAGCGTTGCCGGATCAGGAGGCAGGGGGCTGCAGCTGGAGCTGGGGGAAGGGAGGCAGAAAATGCCATCAGTGGAACCTTTTGCAGCTTTTATAATGAACTCCGAGTCCCCTCAGCAAGCTGCGGCAGCAGCTGAAAATCTTATTATCACTACAAAGTGATCTTAAGCAGGGAGAATAAGGAGCTTTCTGCCCTTTGTGTCCACATCCCAGTGGCTTGACACGATGCTCAGGCCATGCTAAGTACGTGCCTGGGACCGGCCTGCTCTCCTCCATCCCAGCCCTCCTGCACCGAGGCGGCTGCTGCCTGCCCTGCTACGTCTCTGTAGGGTCTCTACCAGGCAGCTTTCCCTTCGGCTGGTGGTTGCAGGCCTGTTCCGAGGCATTAAAAATAGATTTCCTTCTAATAGCACAAACGGAAGACAGTAGGCAGAGGAGTGTTGCAGGTGTGATGGGGAAATAACGGAGCTCGTTGCTCCTTCTTACCCTGTGTTGTCCTAAATAACCAGCAAAATCTGTAGGAGGAAGGATGCAGGCGTATGCCTCATTGCAGCACTTTCCTTTTTTTTTTTTTTTTTTTGGAAGAGTGAATGAGTTCTGAGCTGAATGGAGCTGTTTGGTTTGTGAGCCTGAACCTCAATCACCCATCAGTGCAGTGTTAAGCCAGCTGGATGCTGCTTTCATTCATTCCACAAGCACGTTCGGCAGTACAGCGGGCTTCCTCGCGGGGCAGGGAGGATGATGCATCTGGAGGAGGGGCTCAGCCAGGCTGCACCACCCCGACCCTCAGCTGCTGCAGCCCGGGGGCATCCCAGGACCTGCCCTGGGCCTTCCCAAGCTCATTTGTGTATTTGTGTGGCTGCTCTTGGCACGTGCCGTGCCCCAGGTGATGAGAAAAGTAACTTAGGCTGTGAATATTCCGAGCAGGGGACAGGTGAAATATTCCCAGGTGGGATGTGCTTCCCCTCCTGCATCTGCCAGGGAAATCCACTTCTACTTTAGTGTGCTGGGAAGTCTGGCAGGTCTCATATCCTAGAGGGCACCTCTGTGAGAATCCCCCCTTTTTGTCCCAGGAAGCAGGTTTCTCTTCGTAAAAAGAGAATGGGAAGCTCAACAGCTGGAAGTGACAGGAGGGAGGTTTCCCGTGAGCTCCAGGATCCAAGGGC
Source organism: Heteronetta atricapilla (assembly GCA_011075105.1). NCBI lineage: Eukaryota > Metazoa > Chordata > Aves > Anseriformes > Anatidae > Heteronetta > Heteronetta atricapilla. Next base: position 4,240,948 of record CM021754.1, on the reverse strand, counting down.
TTTCTTGAGGGAGCTGAGAAAGCATCTGAGGAAGGAGGAGGGAGCTGCTTGCTCTAATGCCATTCTCATTAATCACATCACAAAGAAAGGAAATCAGAGAAAATCATTCAAATTACAGATGGCTAGATTAGGTAATTAGAATTTAGGCTAAAACAGATGTTTGTAATTAAGTGTTTATGTCATTGAATAAAATCCAGATTGTAAAGTCTATTTCACAGGATTTTAATGGCTTTAATTCTCTGTGTTATGTTTGGGGCAAAGATACAGATGACAATGTTTTAGTAGGAAAAGAGGGAAAAAAAAAGCCTGGCAAAACCTGGACTGGCCGAACGTGCTCACGTGTCCCTGGAGAGCAGCTTGCCTTTAAACATGGCCTTTAAGGGGGGAATTTCTATACCCAGAAAATAAAGGGATGTCTTTCACGTAGCCACGTTTGACCCGTGGCTAGTGCCTGGAAGGGATCTGGTGTTGGGAGGAAGGTGTGTGAGGAGCTGCAGGGCACTGGGGAGGGGGAGATGGGGCAGGGGGGCACGGCACACACCAAGCCCTCCACGTGCAGCCCCTCGCAGAGCCGTGACCTTGCAGAGATACGGCATGAAACCAACAGGGATCGGCACAGATCAGACGATGCGGGGAGGAGAATCGATTTGTTAGCAGGCAAATTGGCTTTTTGTGACAGTGACAAAGCTGGTGACAATGAGAGCATAAAAGAAGTGAGAGGTTTTATGGGCGACGTGAAGAAAGTTGGGATTACCTGGCGTGTAGGAGGCAGCTGGAAGCAGGGAGCTGGTGTCACCCCCCAATAACCAGACAAGAAGGCACTCACCTACCCCAAAAAGCCAGAGACCGAAGAACAGAGATGAGCTGCTGCAGTCCAGCGCTAGGTAATTTGGCACAGGGATTTAACAGCACCAACAGCAATAAAAGAGGTCCATTGAGGGCATGGGGAGGGCCTCTTGTTCCCTAGCGAGAAGACTCAATTTTCTGCATCATGACCCCCTCCCCAGTCTCTAAACTGCTTGAAAAAGTGCACGGGGGCCACCTGAAATCCCAGCAAATTGTTCGAGGCTAAGGATAAAATATTCCAATCAATAATGTCAAATGCCTCGCTAAGATTTACAAGTCTCTCGCTCAGCAGCTAATAGGAGATCATTAACTGCTCGGGAAAAATGGAAATCAAAACCCAACAGGAGACAATTACAAATTCAGGGCCAACGTCCTGATGTGGTACGAGATGGTGAAATTTTGGTGTCACAGGGGTTGCATTTGCTGTCACAACACTTTTGATTGAACCGCCTTTAATGCGGTTCCTGATCCAGGAAAGCAATTGCTAATTGTGTTTGGTGTCCTGTAACCGGAATGGGATTCGGTCCACGGTTAAAATTAAATGTATGCTAAACAGCTTCACTGAATGGGATCAAGGATGGGACAGTTTGGAGAGTCAGACCCAAGACTGCTCGGGGCGCATGGGAGGGTGCCCAGATACTCTTTGAGTAAGGCAGGAGCATCAGGTACGTGCAGGAGGAGAGATGGAGCAAACGTGAGTCAGTACCAGGGGAGAGAAGTTGGAAAAAGGAGGGATTACCGGTGCCGTTAGAGCTGCAGGTCGGGGTTTTGCTGGCATTAGGCTGGAATTGTGCCTTTTTACTCCTGCTAGCTTGTATGTTTTAAGGCACTGCAGTGCCTAAGCCTGGGCCATTGCAGTTGCTGAGGTTCCACCACTGCTCTGTGTGAGATCAAGCAGGGTTAAGTCTGGCTCGCTCTGTCCAAATTAGCGGTGTGGTTGGAGCCCAGGGTTCCTGGGGAGGATTGAACAGGGTGAGATTGTCCCCACGGGGCAGCTGGCAGAAGCGAACAAAGCTGAGCAAGCTTCAGAGGAGGAACAGGGCACGAGGCTGGAGCCGAGCTGCCCGAAGAGGGCAGGGCAGGGGACAGGAGCTCCCGGCTGGACCTGGACCAGCCCACGGCCGGAGCTGCGACAGTAAAGGATGCTCTGGGAAGTAGCCACGAGGAAATTGTAGCCTTGGCAGTAACGAGCTGCAACAGCTTAATTCCAGCAGTCAGGAGGTGACAATAATTAGAAGTGAGATCTTAGCCACACCAGTGAACACGAGGGAGCAAACGGCCAATTATTGACTAGATCAAAACCCTCGGGACGGTGGTGCGTGGGCAAAAGACACTGTCTGTGCGGCTGGTTGGACAGGGAAATCGGATTAAAGGCAAACCAAGCAAAGGTGGGAAGTCGAGGGAACGAGCTCCGTGATGCTGGACATTGCTTCAGCAGTGCCACTGCAGTGCAGGTGACAGCAGGGTGCTGGAGGCGGTGACACAGGACAAGATGGTCTCTGTTGCACCAGAAAGCCAAGATGATGTTGTTTGGGAAACAGCTCTAGCAAATCCTCATTTCACGGATCTGCTACTCCCAGCAGTGCTGGAGGGAGGATCCTCCAGCCCCTAATGACGGCTGATGCAGCCCAGTTGTGTTTCCCCCTGTGGGTGCAGGGTTCCCCTCGGGCAGCAGATCGAACGGGCGTCACCGAAGGACCAAAAAACCACAGCTTGCTTAGAGAAACTGAGTTTCGTCTTCTTCCTTTCCCCCACAGCTCTCCTCCGCCCTGCTGTTCGACGCCGTGTACGCCGTGGTGAGCGCCGTGCAGGAGCTGAACCGGAGCCAGGAGATCGGCGTGAAGCCCCTGTCCTGCGGCTCTGCCCAGATCTGGCAGCACGGCACCAGCCTGATGAACTACCTGCGCATGGTGAGCGGGGCTGGAGCTCGCCGGCAGCGAGGGGCTGGCACGCGAGGCTGGGACAGGGCTGGAGCACGGAGCTCCGGTCTGTTTGAAGGCAGCGCTGGCAGCGAAAAGAGAGGAGATCTGAGGACTGGTTTGGTGCTGGCCTTGGAAGTACATGAAAACCCCATTTTTCAGGTTTTGCTGAAAAAAAAAAAAAACACTTGAAGTTCAATGAGTAATTTTTTTTAAGTGTGAATGTTTCTAAGTGATGTGAGTTCTGTTCTGAGTGAACTCGAGCTGACACGAGGTCGTGCAGTGCAACTGCTTAGAGCTCGGTGGCCAGAGGGGAGCTGCCTGCGGAGGGCTCGGAGCCCCTTTGAAGCCAGCAGTGTGCTCGCTGGCACCAACCCAGCCTGGCCCCACGCAGGATCAGGCCCCACGTAGCTGCATTTATCGATCTCACCCTCAGAGCTGAGCTGGGCCGCACAGAACGAGCGTGGGTCTTGAGCCTGTTTGGGGTGCAGCTGGAATACCGTGAGACGAGGAAATTTCGTGAGGGTTTTTTTTTGCCGGAGGAAGGATTGGCTGAACCTGAACCTTGTGCTGCTTCAGTCCATGTACGTGAAGCCTTAGAGACAACAAAGCTCTTCGGCTCCCTCCTGCTCTGCTAACAGGAGGCTCAGGAGCTTGCCCACGTTGTGCCATCGCTGCCGGGAGGGTGGCTGGGCACCTGCCCGCCTCGACGGGCGCTGTAACTCACTCTCTCTTGGACAGGTAGAATTGGAAGGTCTCACCGGCCACATCGAATTCAACAGCAAAGGCCAGAGGTCCAACTACGCCCTGAAAATCCTGCAGCACACACGCGGTGGCTTCCGGCAGGTGAGGGAGGCGTACGGGCTGCTGGGGGCATCCTTGAAGGGGCTCAGCTCAGGATATCGTGGGTGAGGAGGGGACAGACCCAGAGAAGGTGTTCAGCAAGCAACAAGCTCACCCTCGAGACATTTTTCTCAGTGCTTGTAGATTTCTCACCGCGTTGCTCCTTTTTCTACCCGTTACCCTCTTTCTGTTCAAGTGGTGCCTTCAGTCAAAGTTAAGGATGCTGTGGGGGGCAGAGCTTGGTGCCGCTGATCTCAAACTGTTGAGATTACGTGACACAAGTCCAATGAATTAGGCCTTTGCTAGTAAATCCAAACCTCCTTCAGGAAAAAGGAAAAAAAAAATATGGAAGCCCTTGAAAGAGACTTTTTGTCTGTCTTATTTCCATGCTGACAGCGCTACACCTGCCCTTTTCTCGGAGATTGCCGCTTCCCCTAGATGCTGGCAGAGAACAAAAGCTGCTTTGTCTTACTGTCCTGCCCCACACCAGCAGAGCGCTCTGGCTTTAGGAAATCTTCTGGCCTGGCAGCAGTGAGCTTTATCCTCGGCAGGACGTTGCCTGCCAGCCCTTACCTGTCAAGTGACAGCTCAGCTTTGATGCTGCCTTTAGCTGGCTCCGAGTGAGCAGGGCTCAGGATGGCATCCTCCCCGCAGCGGGATCTCTCGGCGCACCAGTGCCCTTGAATCATTACCCAAGCCCATCACGCTCTGAGTAACAGTGACAGATCCAAGCCCGTCTGCATTAACAGGAGCCTACGTTCAGCTCAAGCGAGGGAAGCAAATGCTGTAAGCCTCGCTGCGGCTGCTGCATTTTCCACGTGCTTGTACGTGGCAGGGAGTTGGTGTTAAGTGTCCAGGTCCTCCTGGAGCAGCGCTGCTCCGAGAGCTCCACCAGAGCTTTGAGAGCTGCATTACCCCTGGCAGCCCCGCCGGCATAGCTCAGCTCCTCGCCTGGGGGACAGAAACGATGGCTTTTCCTTCCCATCACTGAGTGAGCATCCCTGCCTCAGAGAGGATCTCCCCTCCCTGCAAGGTCTCTGCCTGTGCTTCAGGTGGTGCTGGGTCACTCTGTGCTGTCCCCACTGCCCCTTTCCCTAGCTTGCAGGCTTGCTTTGGGGTTCGAGGGCCGCAGACCCCCTTGTGCCTCTTCTCTCCCCCTCACCCCGTGGTCCCGCAGTGGTGATGAAGCACAGGACGAGCGATGCCGTGGGGTGCTGGGGGGCATCCCAGCAAAACGGGACCTGGCCCCCGCAACACAAATCTCAGCTCTTTCTCCACAAACCCAATCTGAAAGGGGAGAACCATTTGTGACCTGTCGCATGCAGGAGGTTGGTACACAAGCAGCTTCGCCTTTCAGAGGCACCCAGGAAGCCTGGACTGGAGTGGAGTGTTTTCAAATTTCCCGTCAGAGAGTGATGGTGATAAATTGCTGCGAGTCACAGCGACACAGCGCTGGAGCGGCAGGACAGTCCCTCGGTGCGTGCAGCTGCCTGCTGGGAGTGTTTGGTGGCTGCGAGCCCTCTCCATCAGGAGTTTTGCTGCCTAAAACCTGCCCCGTCTGCCCAGAGCAGCCTTTCTGCCGCCTGCTCTCCCCTTCTCAGGCAGCCCCACGGAGGATCTCGCCTAGCAGCAGGGCCACGTGGGACCTGCTCGCAGGTTTTAGGGGCTGTCACCCACGTACCCAGCTGGGACGGTGGCCCCAGACGCTGCTGCTGTCCCCCCCACGGCTGCAGAGGGAAGCCAAAGCCCTGGAGGCCGCAGCCTCTGCACCACGCTATAGGTGGTTATCTTCTGCTCGCCAAGCAGGCTTCCTGGAATGAAAATAACTAAATAAATCATTAGAAATCATTTAATTAAACCCATCGCGAGGGGACAGGGTAAGGAACAGGCATTCACGTCCTGGGGGCAATCTTGTTCCCGAGGGTTATATTAGCTGATTTGTCCAGGCTCTCGTTTGAAACGCTCCCATTCCCTTCTTATTTTTAATCAAGCTCACGCTCTCTGCCCATTTCTCTCTCTTTCTCTCCCCCACCCTCTCTCCTTCCATCTACCAAAGCCACAGGGACTTCCAGCTCATCAGCTTTGATAGAGAATTCACCGAATCTTGAAGCTGATCCAGATCTCAGCCAGCAAACAAATTAGAGACACTTAGAGTTTAAAATTTGCTGTTGCTTTTGGGCAAGGAGAGACGGGGCTTTTTGACATCCAATTCTTAATACATTTATGTAATGCGCTGAACGTGTTTTTTCCTGATTTAGCTTAACTAGTGGAAATTTTTCCCCAGCCATATGAAAGCTGCTCTCTGCTCACAGAATGCCCGATAAAGCACAGGCTAATTAACGTGTCGGTGATCCATAGATCTGACAAGGACTGAGCCGGTAAATGTCATCTTTTTATTTTCTCCCTTTCTTTGCCCGTACGAAAAGCATCGCTCAGGCTTCTGGGCAGCGATCTGCGCTGAATGCCGAGCTGAGGTTTGGCAGCTCAACAAGAGGGAATGAAGAGGGGCTGGGGAAAGCGAGAGGAGAGGCGGGGGGAGCTGGAGCCCCACCAGGGGCACGTTGTCCCCAGCTCTGGCTGCAGCGTCCTTCAGGAGTGCCAGCCACCTGGCAGGTTTGCACAGCACCCTCTGAGGGTTTTCCTTCATTTGTTTGCTCTGTTCCCTTTTCCAGCCCCTCTCCAGGCACTAATTCCGCTGACGGAGGCACCGTGTACCAAGTACCCACTTAATTACATCTCCTACTGGCACAGACCCTTCCCGTCAGTGCCGACGAGGATCTCCAAACGTAGGCCTGATGAGAAATGGGAGCAGCTTGTGCTCCTTCCTTTTCCTGGGGCCACGGAGGAGAGGAGGTGATGGATGCGAACCTCAGGACGGTGCTTGCTAATTGTAGCCCAGAGGGCGGCTGGGTTAGCTGCTCTGGAGACCTGCCTGGTGGCAGACATCCACGTTCATGGCTGGCTTTACCTTAATTTTTAGGTAAAAGAATTAAGGGTTCCTGAAGTTTATGGAGAGGTCTTGCCGTGCTGTCTCTCGCTGCCATTCGGGCCTGCGGGGCACTGAGCAGCAGACTTCATTAAGATCATTAGTGCGAGGGGCATTTTGTCATCCTGTGCCACGAGGAGCTCGCGAGCCCAGGCATCATTAACGTGGCCGTGTCTGAGCGGAGCAGCTGAAGGATTAAAGGAGCGAGCCACACATTGCTTTAACTGCTGGTAATTTTCTCCGGAGATAAGAAATCTTTAAGTGCCACCGATCCCAGTACTGTGCAGGGATTTGAGGGGCCTCACCTGCCTGTGGAGACGGGGCAAGGTCAATTCCTTGTTTGTCCCAGGCCCCAGCAGCTGCTTTTTGGGCTGGTTTGCACTGAAACGGGGTGTCTGCTCCCTGCTGACCACAAGGGCTTATACCAAGAAAGGTCTCCTGCAGGATGGGCAGCGCGGGGCTGAGCGCAGGAGGTGCTGAGGGGGCTGCAGGGGGCACGTACAGAGCTTTCTCCATCCAAGCCATGGGCTGCCACCTGCCTCCAGGTATAATCCCTCTCACAAAGGTGTCGAGCTCCAAACTGCAGCCGGGTAGCTGAGTTGCCCTCGCTGCTCTCTTGGGAGAGCTCTGCCATCGTGGCTTCAGCTCCTCCCATCGTTGGAAGCCCTCTTTAGGATTTTTCAGCCTGTTTATTTCTGGCTGGTTTCTATCTTATTTATTTTTGCGCTATCGTTTTAGCTTCAAAAGCTGTTCTACCTCTTGCTGTATGGGCCTCCTCCACCTGCTGTATTTTTACAGACCAATCACAGCCTCCACTAAAAACTCCCGCGTCCTAAAAACTCCCAAGTCCTCGTCCCGAGCCTTAACAACACAACCATCATAACCACGTCTGGGCAGAGCGTTTGATGATCCCCTAACGCGCGCTGCAGATGAATATGTTTTCTGTTTTTCCGAGGCTCTCTATACGTAGATAGAGATGATTAAAATCACCTTGGCATCCGTCTTGCAGGAGAGGGGGAGATCTGAGGATCCCAGCCATCTTCTGACACGTCAGACTTCAGCTGTGGATCACAGAGCGAGGAGACAACTAGTGTGGCATTGTCACCCTGCGAGGGGACAGTCAAACAAGCCGGGGTGGGGTGGAAGGACCCCGGCACACGGGAGGGCTTGGCTTTGGTGCTGTGCTCAAAGCAAGGTCAAAGCCACTGCGCTGTCGGAGGAGGAGGCAGTCAATTAGTCTCGATATGCCAGCAGGGGAGGGAGGGATCTGAGAAGAGCGAAGGCTGTTAAAATTAAAGTTAATCTGTCACTAATCTCTGCTTGTGAAGTCTGGGGGGGGGGGGGGAAACAACGAGGCGATGTTTATGACTGCTCCCAGGCTCAGAGAGGCAGTTAGAGCAGAGGGGGTTTTGTTCAGTAGCTGCTGCAAGAGGCGAGCGCCTTGGTGCAGAGCTGGGTGAGCTCCCTGTCCGAGAAGTGACTGGTAAATTCCCAGTATGAGACTCCTGTTCCCAGACATGGGTCCTGCCCTGCAGTGTGACTGTGCTGCTGGGAGCGTGATGGGAGTTAAGCCACAAGCAGCTGTCAGGAGAACAGGATGCCCAAGACGTGCTCCGGTACAGCCGTCACCATGCCTCCGTCCCCCATCAGGGGCTCAGCAGCCCCCAGAGGTGCTCGCGGCACGTTCAGAGCGCCTTGATGCAGTGCGTGCCTTTAGCAGGGCGTTACTGGTGCTGCGGGAGGTGCTGAGCTGGCAGCTCGGAGGAATGCCCCCTGTTGTGTTACCTGCAGGGGCTTGCTCCAGCAGCCGGGGCGATTCAGCCCCCGGTGGGGTGGCGGTGCTTTCAGGCTGCGTTCGGCTCAGCACAGGGGCTCGGAGGTGGCTGCAAGGTCCTCAGCCGTCCATCACACTGTAGGCAAAGCCCTGACCAGAAAAGGACTTGCTCGAGCCCCACGTTTATGGAGGAGCTGTGAAGACACGTGTGCATTTTGGGGTCAGCCACCACCTCTCCGGGCTGTACTTGAGCGGTGTTGGAGGACTTCGGCTGGGGCAGCTCTTCAGCAAGTGGTGGGCTGGGACCTGATGGGACCAGAGAGGCTCTGAAGAAGAAAGGAAAGGGTCTCAGAGAGTGAGCTGGCCTCCCTCAGCTGCAGGTCTACAAATGAGACAATAAAAGGCTTTTCTAGGGGTCATAAGGGAGCAGGATCCTGATCTGCATGCTCAGTAACGGAGCGTTCATAAATACCTTTTACAGGGCCAGCCGGATGGTTGTCAGTCACCGGAGCCATATGGCGGAAGCGTACAGTTATTTGTCCTGTAAATTTCCTTATTGTGCTCTTCCTCTCCCCAGATCGGCCACTGGCATGTTTCTGAAGGACTCAGCATGGACAACAGGATCTTCTCCTCCAACATATCCGACAGTCTGTTCAACACCACGCTCATTGTCACCACCATCCTGGTAAGTGAGGGGGTCACCTACAGTTCCCATTAGCTCGTCGCCAGCCCAGTACTTAGGGGTGTCAATCAGCCGCAATATTATCCTCTCCTCCTACCCCCCTCTGCCCCCAGCATGCAGTGTTGCACACTGATTTCATAAAGAACAGACGATCAAATCTCTAATTACAGCACTGAGGACAATTCATGACAGTGTAATTAAACTCAAGTTGATGTTTCATATGGAAATGATATTTGATGAGTTCAGAAGCAGCTGGGGAGAGGGCTGGAATGGGGATAAGTTGCCATTTTACATTCATCTCTGAATGATGTTCTTGTTCTGTGTACAGCTGGTAAGTTGGAAGGGACAGTTGTCCCATCCACCCATAAAAATTACTAAAATTGGCTAAGATGGGTGCAGCTTTTATGAACCAAGACCTCACAGGTACAGGCAATGCAGGCAATTACCCTTATAGAAGTTCCCTGTCCGGTGCTGGGCTGGTACCCATGATTTTTTCCAGCACTTCTGCTGGAAGACCCTCAAAACCCCAATGCGCTCCAGGCGCTATTCCCTTACATCCCACCAAGTTTGCTGAAAGAGAGGCCGAGCTGGAGAAGGTGGCCCAGGTGCCCCATACCAGAGCTTTTGCATCCCAGCCCCGGCAGGGAACCCCCTCCCTGCTGCGCCGTGCTGCCGGGACGCCCCGGCTAAGATGGGAATGACAGCTGCCCAGTTTCGATGCAGGAAAACCCGTACTTAATGCTGAAGTGGAACCATCAGGAGCTGGAAGGCAACGACCGCTACGAGGGCTTCTGCGTGGACATGCTGCAGGAGCTGGCCGAGATCCTGCGCTTCAACTACAAGATCCACCTGGTCGGCGACGGGGTGTACGGAGTCCCGGAGGCAAACGGCACGTGGACAGGGATGGTCGGGGAGCTGATTGCAAGGGTAAGTGAATTAACCGCTCCTTTTAGCTGTGCTCTAGTGGGACTTGGCAACGGCAAAGCCTGACGCTTTATTGAGTGCTCCGGGATGATAAGGATGGATGGGGGTTCTGGTCTGCGTGCGAGGCTCTGACCGGAGGATCCCTCTTCAGTGTTTTCTCCTGGCTGTAAATGCATTTGTTGTGTCAGTGTGACAGCGTGCAAAGTCATGGTGGGTGGTAGTGCCCCTGGGCGCTCTCAGGGCTGTTTGCTTTGCCTGAGATCCCTGCTCAACACCGAGCGGTGTTTGGTTATTTTTTCACAGTGGAAAAAATTAATGGAAACTTGACATAGGAAAATGTGCAGGTACCGGCAGGGTGGGCAGTAGAAACCAAAGCAAACTTGCAAAAAGGCACTGTTTGAGCGGGGAGGGAAGGGGGTAAGAATCCCATTTCTACCCAGAAAAGTTTGGGCAGGTTCATTTCAGCACCTGGACTTTTGGTATTGCTTTTGGAGAGGATCAGTTTTTGCTTGCTGTGCATGGATGGAGCTCCGTTCATGTTCCACTCCGTGGCAGTGATGTAGCCCGAGAGCTGCCTGCTTTTGCAGGGTCTGACAACTTCTTGCTCCCGTGCCCCCCTCCCTGCTCTTTGTTTTCCTCCGCAGCCAAAGGTGCTCCTTCCCCAGGGATCCCAGAGCTTAAACACAGTTGATGAAATGCTCCGAGATCCTTAGTAAAGCAGGCTTAGCCAAAGCTAACATTAAGATTGATGCCATTTAAACTGATTCTTCCTCGCTGGGTTCCGCGCTGCCTTGTCATTACCGACGTGCCTGCGAGAACCCGGTGACAGCTTCTCAGCTGGTGGCAAAGCCGCGGGGAGGTGTGTTTGTGATAATCCTCAGCGCTGTGCCGGAGGAGCACCCGAGCTACCCCATCGTTACCCTTACAGCAGCTGCATGTCCCGCTGCAAAGCAGAGGAACGAGGCCCCAATTGCATCCCCCGGGGCTTTGGGGTGAGCATCTCTCCGTGATGCCCCCCAGCATCCCGCTGCTTCTCCCCCAGCAGGCAAAGGGGGACCTGGCTGATGCTCCCTCCTCCCCTAACAGCTTCAATTGAGTGTCCCAAGCCAGGTGGGACAGCTCCGGGGCTGAGCGAGGTGCTGAGGGGCAGGATACGTGCTCAGGTCCCCATTCAACCGGTGCCACCTCCTGGGTCACCCTTGCCGGCACAGCGTGAGCTCAGTGCCAGCTGAGATTCCTCCTCCGCCTGCCTGTGGTGAGGAGCCTCCCGTACGGCTGTTTGCAAATGCTCTGGGCTATTGGCATCATTTTTGTGCACCTCTCGCTCTGTGTATCCGCACGCACAGCTACGTGTCGAGCAATTCAGCAGCAGTTCTTCTGGGAGGTGAGGAGGAAGGTGCACGGAGCAGCGCGTGGTGTGTGACCTGGGCAGGCAACGAGGGGAACAGCCATTGGGTTTGTGGCCTGCTGGCCCTGGCAGCGCCTCCCCATTAAATGGGAGCTCCTGGAGGGTGCTTTTGGTAACAATTTGTATCTCCTTCAGCTCAAGCCTTATCTAGGAGGCTTTTTATTTCTGCTTCAGCAGGACAGAGCTGGCAAATCTGTGTGAGGCTGAATCAGAAGTCAGAGATGAGAACAGGCGCTCTCCGCTTTGCTCTGTCTAGGCCTTCAGAAGCATCCCAAATCCTAGCCAAAAGGGAAGCCTGCACCTGACTCTTCATGCAGTGCTGTGTTATTGTAGGGTAGGTTCCTTCCTCACCCCGATCAGCTTCTCATACATGTAAGTGTGCAGGACCAGAAGGTCAGAAAGTTACCCAGCTCCCAGCAGTACTTTCCCTCTGTTTTATTTCCATCTCGGTAATGCCCCCACAGCACCAAAGCTGCTCTGAGCAACCATGGGCTACCTAGGAAAAACGTTTCGTATTACTGCCTCTAGATTGACCAGCTATTGATTTATTCCTAAGTGCTGAAAATTCTTACAGCTAATTGTGCGCTGTGATACGAGCGAGACGGTTTCTGTACAAACATCCATTTGTTGCTGACCCAAATTCACAAGTCGATAGGATTCACGAATCTGATCGACCTGCTCACAAAACCGATTAAGAGCTGAGGAGCACGAGGAATGGGATGGCTCGGGGGGGGGTTAGCGGAAGAGCTGCAGAGGTCCTGGGATGGGGTCAGCAGCCGGACTCGCACTCGGATCGGGAACCCTGTAAACGTCGTGGTCAGGAGATTGCAGCCTGGGAGAAGTCACCTGGAAGGACTCAAACCCCTTCTGTAAGGAAGATGTCACAGATTTGGAAACAGCCAAGCTAACCGGTCGCTGCATGCACACGGGGCAGGATGGCTCAGCACCGATCCTGTCCCTCGAGCGAGCAGGGCAGCAGAGCTGCTCTCGGGATGGAGCAGGCTTCCCCGATAGCCCCGCTGGGTCTGGCACAGAAGACTTCAGTCTCCAGCAGCCGGGCTGACACCTTACACGCCTGCTATCCATAACAAGCAAACAAGGGGGAACAGCAAATCTTCCTCTCGCCTATTGTTTGCCTTTGGAGCCTTCAGGGGACAACAGCACGGAAAGAATTACGTCTCACTTCTTCCTGCTGCCGTACGGAGCCTGGCTCTGACTCCCCGATGGTTGTCTTGTCTTCCCTTTCTCTTCCCCAGCACGTCCTCGAGCCGAAATGAATTCACTAGTCAGCTACAAGCCAACGAGTGTATTTTGCAGGCGATGTGACAGCTCTCTCTTTGTTCCACCACGGCTGTAATCGCTGTCTGGGTAGCGGAGCGCCTTGGTGGCTGTTCTCGGTGCCTTACATCACCTCCCAGCACGCTGCTGGTGCTCAGCACCCTTTGCTCTTCCCGAGGAGCTGCGTTTGTGCCCAGGAGCGCCGGCAGCAGCGGTGCCTGCCATCACCCACCTCGGGGCTGACCCCGGGGAACTGGAGCTAAGCTGACAGGAGATGGTGTGGTCTTGCCAGGAGGCTTTACCGGCAGGAATGTGATGCTGGGGTTTTGCTGTGAGGCCTCCCTCTGACAGCCGGATCAGTGCCCTGTCGAGCAGGGCAGCAGCACCAGGTGTCTGTACGCCCCCGGCACGCTCACCTGAAGGACAGCACAGCCTGAGCAGGAGCACCCTCCGTGGATTTCTTTTCCTGCAGCTTCTTCAGCTGCCCAGGCACCTTTTGATGTTCAAATAGCAGGGTGATGCAAGGTGGTGGGTGTGCTGGTGGGCTCGTGGACCTGGAGCTGGCCCCGGGGGGGGCATTTAGGTACAAGGGCCAGGTGCCACGGGGACAGCAGTGCTGGGCCGTGCCATGCCCGTGGGTACAATTCCCGTGGGTGGCGTGAGGCTGGTGCTGCTGAAAGGACTTCAAGGCTTTGGGGTGAGGCTTTTCCAGCTCCGCTGCCATGCCCAGGGGAGGTGCTTCGTGCTCCAAGGCCCTCTCCTCAGCTTCTCCAAGGATAGGGGATGGAGGAAGGGGATAAGAGGGAGAAGTTCTTCCAAAATTGGCAGAGGCCTGCAGTGGGTGTTGGTGTTCAGCGAGAAAAAGCTGTGCGTGGGTGACAGGAGGGAGGGAGGGGGAGTCTGCGTGTGCGCCGTGGGGCTGCCAACGTGCCGGGGGGAGCTGGGAGGGAGGTGGGGGTGGGCGAGTGGTGGGGGTCGGTGGCGTGCTGCTGATCTTGTCCTGCACAAAGTGATCACTGTGGTGTGAGCTGGGTGGGTGTCCCTGCTGGTCCTGGGTGGCTTTTAGGGTCCCCGTTGCCGGTGTGTAATCCCAGCTGGCTCTTGCCAAGGGCACAGGAGCACCTGGCAGAGTTTCTCCTTCCACCCCTAGAGACAGTGCAGGGGGAAGGCAGACCTGAGGCTGGTGTCTGTGCTCATTACTGATCCTCTAATGGAGGGTGGCAGCCTGCGGGGCTTTCGGGCTGTCACTTTGCATATGGCAGAATTCACGGACATCCTTCAAAAAAAAAAACAGTTTAGAGTGACCCTCACCTGGCCCTGATTTTAAATGCAAGAATGTGTGTCCCTGGCTGCCTGCACAACCCGAAATAGCTCCTCTCGGATCAGATGGGCAGTCTGTGCATCAATCCAGCGACCGAGCCGTGCCACAGGACAGGTCTCACGGCAAGGGGACGGTGTAAGAAATACCTCCCCCTGCCCTTAGCCACAGTGTGAGCTGTTGGCAGTGCTGGTGAGGAGGGCAGGGGATTTAGGAGCCGAGGTTCTGTTAAAGTCAGGGACTCATCCTCCCGCAACAAATCCCTGGTGTGTGCTCCCGGAGCCGTGCATTTCGCCCTGAAGCACGGACAGCCCAAAGCCTGGCGCTGCTCGGACTCTCCCCGCAGGCTGGAGGCTCGTGGGTGGCGGCAGGTTGGCAGCAGGGCCGCCCACCCGGCCCCTGGTGTTTTGGGAACTTTGTCAGGATCGTTCCCGGCCGGGCTGTGCCTGACGTCAGGCCCCATTCATCACCATTAGCCTCCAGATGAGCCCTGTCAGCATCCGCAGCGAGGAGGCGGCTGCCTCCTCCGGACTGGCAGTCCCCGCAATTTCCTTCGTAAGGCTGTTTTAATTGTTGTTCCTCCTCAGGAGCCCTTCTCAGCCTCTGTGTTTAACAGCCTTTCCAGTCTGCTGATGCTGGCAGATTCCACGGTTAACACCAGGTACGGTCGTGACAGCTCGTGCTTTTATCCCCGATGCCAGCCCGCCTGGGCTCCCTCTCGCCCAGTGAGAGTTTTGGCCTTGTCTGAGCGGTGTTTTTTTAGAGGAGCTCCCGTTTCTACTCCCAAAATGCTCTGGGTCTTTTTCTAAGCTGATTTCATGCTGACATTTATAGCTGCAACTGTGCCGAAGGCTGAAAATCGCACCGCGTTTGCCCCTCTTCCCCCCATCCTTCACTTCCTGGTTTCCCTTTCCCCAGAGCTGGGATGCGGACGGAGCGCAGCAACATGAAGCAAAACCCATTTCTCGCCCAAATGCATTGTTCAGGCTATAAAACGCTAACTCCTACCCGTGCTCAGGTGGGGAGGGGAGGAGAGCGCCGAGGTCTGCGGCGCTGCCTGTAACCAAGATACGCTGACCCCGGTGAATCACACGAGGTGGGTGAACGTCGGGAAGCGAAGGCGAAAGCATGAAATGGCCGCGTGCTGCTCCCAGATCAAAGTTCCTTGCTGTCAGAAAGCAGCCCTGAACTTCTGAGCATGGAGAGGGGAGGGAAAGGGGGCCTGACGGAGCGGAGCTGCAGACGAAGCCGCCAGCAGCCAGGTCTCTGCTGCAGGGAGCAGCTGCCAAAGGAGGAGGCGAGCGTGGGTGTGCGGAGGTAGCAGCAGCCTGCGAGTGGCTGGGGCTCTGGTGCTGGCCCCTGGGAGGACAAAAGTTGAGCTGGCGGGGAAAGGGCAGAGGGAGAAGGGCTCTAATTGCCTTCACACCATTCAGCGCAGGCAGCAGGTGCAGTCCCTGAAAGCCCACGGGATGTTCTCCAGGTGCCCCAGCCCAATCCTTTGGCACCCCGTGGCACTTTTTTTGAGAACTGGGAGAGGAAATGCGTTGTCAGGATGAGCTGTGTCGTCACCAGGGGCTTTGCTGGCAGAGCTCTCCCCAGGACAATGGTACCTGCAAACCCTTTTAACATAGACAGGGGAGCTTTAGGAAGCTTGAGGCTTTCCCCGCAGATAAAATTCCTCACGTGCCATGTTCCACAGATGAACTGATCCTATCTTTGTAATCTCCTGGTGTTTACATAGGGCTCAACTGCTCACACACGATGCTCTGATTGCTGGTGCCTTTTAAAAACCCTGTGGGTAAATGTCTGGCTAGGCAGAAATCCTCCCCAGCTCATAATTCACTCCAGCCTGCGCCTCCCAGGAACGTGTAATAGCTGCTGGGAAACAATTGCAAAAATCCAGCAGTGGGCTTGTCCAATAAAGCCGTCCTGCACAGGCTGTGAAATATCACCTCCTCCGTGCCCCTTCCCTGCTAGCGGGCAGGCTTGCCGATCCCCTTGCCTTTCTTTCCCCTTTCCTCCTTCCATCAGGCTGCCCTTTGCTCCTGCAGCTCCTACCTTTTATTGACCCATCCTCCCCATCTGCCTCAAAGTGGTTTTGGGGCTGCGGGAGTGAAAGACGTGGGCAAACCTCAGCCAGGAGGCACTTGGCCCTGTTTTTCTTCGGGAAAAAGAAGCGAGAGCGGCAGGGGCAGAGAGCGTGGCACGAGCAGTGCACCAGCAAATTTGCCTTTGAGTGGTGCATTTGCAAGTAGGGCATGGATCCAGGGAGATAAGCCGCATATTTTATCGGGTCTTCAGGCCTGATGGTGCCTTAGCTTCTGCACAGACCTTATGAAACTTGGGGACAACATGTGCAAATAGCTTTTCTTCCCCCCCCTCCTCCCCTTTTTCTTTCTTTCCACGTGCATAATTGCCATCCTGCAAAGCAGGCAAACAAATGTATAAGAGAATGGAGGAGGTTTCATTTTTATAGAAAGCAATTACCGACATTAAAAGAGCTACAGTAATAAATATAACATTTAAAATTCAAATTCCTTATCTATATTACAAAGGTATTAACGTTGGAATAAATTCTAAACACCCCCCCCCCCCCCCCAGTCTCATTTGGTTTGCAAGGCAATCTGGAAATTTTTACGCTAGTCCTCTGAATTTTTTGGAGTCTGAACTGCAATTTGGGGAGTCTGGGTTCGGCAGGCTTGTAAACTTCATGATTTGGGGTCTGTGAGCAATAACGGTTCTTTGCTGTGATTTCCTACCTGTGGTGCTTGCAAGCAACAGCCTTGTCTGGAAGGGGGCAGCTGTGTTAAATGGGGGCTTTGGAAGAGGGAAGCTGCAACCTTATAGCTACAGAGGTGCAAAGAGTGGTCCGGAGCACGAGGTGGGTTACCCTTTGGGGTGTCTGCATGAAGCACACAAAAGGTGAGCACGGACATCACCAGGGAAACTCCTGCTGCTTTCCTCAGAGCCACGTCTTGCCCTTCAGCAACTCCCCGATCCCATCAGGATGGGACGCCCACCTTCCAGGAGTGGGTGCGTGGCCCTGGGCGTGCTGTGCCCCTTTCCCTGCCTTTTCCCAGGCTCAGGGTCCTCATCTCTGCTCTCCTCTCTCTCCAGAAAGCCGATTTGGCAGTGGCGGGGCTGACGATTACCGCGGAGCGGGAGAAGGTGATTGATTTCTCTAAGCCATTCATGACTTTGGGAATTAGCATTCTCTACCGAGTTCATATGGTAAGCGACTTACTTTATAGCCATTTACGTCCTTCATTATTTGCATGCAAACGCGCCTGGTTACAGAAGAACAGTGAATGACTCATAAAAATACTTTCTTTTCCTATTTAAACACAAATGTGCCGGACATTTATTTTCTTTTTTACCCCATGTCAGCTCAGTGCCTTTGGTTCCCATTGCTGAACCCCCAGCCCTGCTGGCTGCCTCCTGGGGCACAGCTCGGTGCTCCCCAGGGAGCCAGGAGGTCCTCAGGGTGCTGCTGCCTTGCAGGGGGGGCTCTCAGACACCCTTGCTCCTGCATCACCTTGTGGGGGGAGCCCCCAGGAGGAGCTTTGCAGCTCCAAGCCCCCAGTTCCCAGGTGTTGCAGAAGGCGAGCGCAACACGACATCCCTCTATTCCCAGCCCGGGGCTTTGCAATGTGCTCTGCACGATGCCGAATGGGATGAGAATTTCAGTCCTGGTCTCCTGTCAGCTCGACAATAGCAGCCAAAAGGATAAAACAATTAGAGCTGCCTCTCCCTGCCCCCTCTCTCCCTTCGCAAGGCTGCTGGAGATGCAGTGTTCTGCACGAACATAAACAAACTTGCGCATGCATCGCTCCGCGCTGAGTTGCTCCTGCCAAGAACAAACAAGTAATTAAAATCTAGTTAAAATTCCATTTCTTCTGGTACGTGCAGAATTTAGGATCAGTAGTTAACTGATCAGAAGGAGCCAGACCCTTTAAGCTTCGGCAGCTCAGCTGTGAGCAACTGTCCCTGCCCCACCACCTTTCCCTTCCCTCAGCCAGCTGCCCCGTGCATCCGGGGGTGTTTCTGCCAGCATCACTTGGCTGGGATTATAATCCAGCTCCTGACTTTCTCTTGTGGGTTTTAAAGTTTGGAGATTGAGTCCCGTGTGTGTTCTGCCTCCGATCAACCCCACAACCTCGAGCGAGGCCCTGCTCCTCGAACGGCGTGAGGCTGACGGGGACCCCCCATGGCAGGGAGCTCCCCAGCTTCTCCTGCTGCGCTGAGCATGCTGGCTGAGAGCTGGGCAGAATTAACTCATTAACCTGGTAAATATGTATTTAACTGGGAAAGGCTCCTTGCTCCTCTTTACCTGGAAGGATGGGGTTTGCAGAGCAGCTGTGGGCGGCCTCCCTCCCCTTCCCCACCCCAGCAGACGTCTCCACAATGTCAGAAATTGCAGCTGACGTATGTTCATCGCGGTGCGGCTCCGACGTAGGCTAATAAATAACCACAAATGCATCTCTTGCTGAGGAATAGCCTCTGTGCCCTAGTCTCCTCCCAGCGTGATGACATTTTATTTTAATTTCCATGCAACTCCGCTTGCAAATGCTTTCTCCCCCTTTTCTCCTCCCCACCCACCCGGCCCAGCCATCACGCTGCGTCTCTTATCACACATAACCGAAGATGGCAGCTTTAAATGGGGCTGTCATTTTTCTCAATTCCACTCGTTGTGATATAATCAAGTATGGATTTCTGACGCGGGGACTCTAATAGGCTTTCTGCGAGGAGAAAAGGCTCGCTTTGTTTATCTCCTTCCCGTCCCGTCCCGCTGGTGGGCCCTGCAGAGGGCAGGAGGTAACGTCAGGTCCTCCTTGGCAGGTGCCTGCTGCTTTTTTTTGTCTGCACGGAGGTATTTTGGGAGCCTGCTCTGTTTGTAGCATACACTTGGGTTTGCTCACACCTGCCTCTGTGGAAGGGATTGAGGGACCAGCTTGTGCGTGATCCTCGGCCATCAGCCCTGAATGCCTTTGCTGCGCTCTCCCTTGAGATGGGAAAGCATCAGTTTAGTGAGCACGCTGGAAGGGCTGAGCTCAGGACAGGTGAACTGAGGCTCGAAGGGGCTCTCTGACTGCTGCAGGAGATGCAAGAACTGGGGGGACCGATGCCATGGCTCCTTCTCCCCAGCCAGTCCCTCCAGGCTGTGCTGGTGGTGCTGGGGGGCAAACAAGGAGCTCAAGGTGTCTGCCATGAGCCTGCACAGTCAGGCTCTGTCCCCAGTATCTGCCCCCTCCAGAAACCCACCTCCGGCCTGGCCGAGCACGAGGACTTCCAGGAACCCCCAAAGAGGGTGACTGAATCCCTCTTGCCTCCGTCTGAGGATCTGCAGGAGGCCTTCATCAATTATTGGGCACTTTGAACATTCCTATTCCAGGAAAAATAGCTCTTCCAATTAACAGCGCTGTACTGGGACCTGCTAAAAATATCTGACAGACACCAGATATTGTCAGTCCCATCTTCAAAACAGACAGATAAGAGAGAGTTTGTGCCCTCCATGGGAACAGAATTATCTTTATTCTTATCCACGACTGTGAATGAAAAGAATATGTAGCAGCAGCCTGGAAATGACTGCAGCTGAAGAGAACCAGAGCTACTACTGCTGCAAGTCACAGGAGAGACTCACTGCCAAGCCTGGAACTTCAAGCTTCCAACGCAATTTCCCTAATGAGCATAATTTATTGACAAACTGCGCTGGAAACATGGAGGGGATGTTGAGGCCCTAATTACAGAAAAGGACTTTGCTACGGGAGCATCTCAAGAGGGAACCTTGGCTGAGACGCCGACGATGCCTGGGAATTCCCTGCTGGCTCTGGGATGCTGGGCAAGGATGAGCTGCTCGGAGATAGGTTTGGTTTTGTTTTGTTTTGTTTTTGGAGAAGCTTCCATTTGCTCGGCTGAGGGCAGGAGCTGCCTTCCCACCTTGTAATTCCCCTTTCCCAAGCTTGTTCCTGAGCATCCCGTGGAAGGAGAGGCAGCGGAACGAGCCTTGCTCTAGGTGATGAAGGGAGTTAGGCGTGCGTGGGGCACTCAGGAGAGCCGTGTGGTTGCTGAAGAAGCTCTGGTAACACCCACGCTTGGCTCCCAGTTGGCATCACGAGTCAAAAATGGACACGGGAGGGTGTGAACCACCAATTCCGAACTCACCTATTTGTTACAAGGCTCAACAAGCCAGAACCTCTGAAAATACTAGTGTAGATCCCAGGCTCCAGCTCCTCTTGTCCTTAAGGATGCAGGGACGAGATGTTACGGTGTAATTTGTAGGGCAGAGTTTGCTGTAGGTTTCGAAGATACTACGGTCCCAGGTGGTGACTGGAGCTGAGAATATCACAGTATCCTAGATATTTTTGTCAGAGGAAGGTCTCTGTGCAACAACTATTGCCTTTTCTAGCAACATCTCAGTCTTCAGAAGAATTTCAAGACCTTGTGAAATTCAGTTTTTGCGTAAGTGTAGGAATATTTCAGTAGTAAAACAGTCTTTTTATAGAAAAGAAGGAATTTTAAATGCCCCTCTTGTCTCTGTGTAAGGAAACAAAACTCATCTACGTTTCCTGGGGACTTTTGTGAAAACAGAAAATCGTTCGCTGCCTTGGGATTAAGTGCACTTCTAAAATACTTTGGTCTATCCACGGCACCGGGCTTGCTGCAGCAATTGGAGTAAGGTGGTTTTTGTTACCAGCTGCTATTTATCAGTTCACATGTGCCATGAGCAGAGGGAGGCAGTGGATTAGAGAAAAAATGAGGGCTCCAGACCCTAAAGCCTGAGGTTTTAGCCCCACATTAGCAGTTGTGAGTTTTTGCTGGGAGCCTTTTGGAGGAGACCGTAAGCGAAGAAGAGAGCTGAGCCCGATGAATGGTGCCTGGACACGGTGGGAGAGGAGCATCAGATGTGCACGGTGCCTAAACAAAGCACATTCTGCTCCACGGAGGCACTGCAGACTGCACAGAGAGCTTTTTGGGGGTTTTGTTTTCCTTACTCTTGTGGCTTTTGCTCTCTTTTTGCCTCTCCCCCAAGCAGCACTGGGTTTGCTCAGAGATAACCCAGCACTGGCTTCCCCCCCAGAGGAGGCTGTGCCGCAGAGGAGCCACGTGGACGGAGCAGGAGAAATGCTCCCAGCAGAACGGGAGGTGTTCAGCCTGCAGGAAACTTCCAGAAATTGATCCTCCCTTTGTTCCGACGTCACTAAACTCGACGAGATTTCAGTGGTGGCGGTGTCCTTGTGAAACTTGGAAGGTACTCTGGGAGAAGGAAGGTGTTCCTTTCCAAGGTGGTGTTGCTGAGGTAGAAGCAGGAGATTCTGACGCATCCTGAAGATAAAAATATTGTGTTCTCGGAGATAAAAGTAATAATTTTATTGAGTTTTGTACAGCAGGAACATTTCAAGGCTGAGGAAAGCAAGCCAGAAATATTGTGAAAGGGTGGATTTTTTAATTTTTTTTTTTTTTTTTTTTGCATTAAAATGTTTTCTCCCCACTCTGTCACTCCCACCCACCCACTGCTGGCACCCAGGGGCACCCCTTCGTATCCACCACGTGCGGTGTGAAGCCTGGTGGGTGACACAGGGCTCCAGACCCGGGGTCCCCCCTTGCAGATCCCGCAGACAAGCAGAGCAGCACACCCTGACAGTGAGGAGAGGGCTTTGGTTTTCATGCTTTTCCATCAATTCACCTGTTTGTTTGCCTGGAGGAACAAAACCCCTTGTTTTTATAGGGGGGGGGAATGGACTTAGGAGAGGGATCCCAGCAGGGAGCTGCTGCAGGGTGTGCCCACTCATGGCTGTGTCTCACCCCTGGGAGACTTCTGCAAATCTCCATTTTCTTTCTTTTATTTCCCTTCTGTCACTCCCAGCCACTGTCACCATCAGGCCAGGTGTGTCTCTTTGTCTCCTTTTTAGAACAAATTGCTCGATTTAAAGAAAAAAAAAAAAAAAAGAGCTCAAACTCGGTTTTGCTTTCCTTCCAGGGCCGCAAGCCTGGCTACTTCTCCTTCCTGGACCCCTTTTCCCCCGGCGTCTGGCTCTTCATGCTGCTCGCCTACCTGGCCGTCAGCTGCGTCCTCTTCTTGGTTGCTCGGTAATGTGGCCGCCGCTGCCTTTCCCTTCCTCGCGGTGCCATCTAGCGTCACGCTCCCAGCCCCGTGGCGAGGGGCTGTGTTTGGGCACGTCCCCAAGGCCACCAGCTCAGGGGACACGGCAATAGGGGCAGGGTGGTCCCAGCCCCCAGCTGGGGACAGGGACTTTGCTGGGAGAGCATCACCAGGAGGCAGCGCTGGGTGGCCACGGCCATGGCTGGGATGGGGGGGACGGGAGCGTGCGTGGCCCCTGTCGTGCCAAAAGCTGCCTGGGAAGAGAGGGAAGGGGATTGGGATTAGGGCAAGGGGTTGTTCAAATGGTGCTGCTGGCTTGTGGGTTCTCAGATGGCAAGAGAGAAAGCCAACGGTGTGTCTCGACCACGATGGGCAGATGCCAGCGAAAGCGTTCAGAGATTGTAATGCGAACTGCAGGACGTGTGTCAGTCCTTCAAAACGCAGTGTGTACAGAACGGGGAACTTCATTAATATCCCTCCAGAGCCTCCCAGCTGACGTGCGGAGCCTCGCCTGACAGCTCTCAGTTCATTTTCCCTATGACTAATTTAAATCAGCCTTAAAAAATGTCACCGAGCGCTTTGTGCTTCTCCGCGGCCCGTCTCCCATCGAGGCCCGGGGTCAGCGCTGCCGGGGCCGTGCTGTGGGCTGCCTGCCCTCACCTCGTGGTGGATGGCTGGAGTTGGGTGCCACGGACAGGGCTTTTCGCACTCAGGTAGGCTCTGAGCTGGAGATGCACACCGAGGTGGAGATGCACTGCGTCGGGACGTGGTTAATGCCCAGTCCTCTTTACGAAAATGGAGCTGTGCTGTCACTCGGTCCCTTAGCATGGGTGAAGTCCTCATGCTGACAGGGCTTTAAGGCTTCCTTTGAATCCCATTACAGCCTCAGCAGCTGGGCACTCTGCAGAATGAGATGTGGTGCCCTTGCAGCCCCTCTCCACGTCTTAAACATCCTCCTCCACCAAGGTGCCTCTGCCTGGCTTCCTCTGGAGGCAGAGGTTTGGGTGCTGAGCGTGGCCGTGGGGAGCTCCTGACCCTGCAGAGCACTGTCGCAGCTCAGTGCTTGTCTTACTGCCAGTCCTGGGCCCCAGCACCAAATCTTCAGGAAATAACCAGCACTGCAGCGAGGTGGGAGAGCCAGGGCTGAAAGCTGACAGCTTTTTGGGTGAAATGCTGCACAATCTGGCACAGCCCTGCAGCTGTACTGCAGTATCCCCAAAATAAGCCGCCCAGGAACCAGCTCTGTTAACCATTAGCAATACAATGAACCGCAGCGTAGGATTTAGACGACTTTCTTAGCAACCAGGGAACCGAGGATTGAAAACAGCCCAAAAACAGAGCTGGGCTGCCATCACTTCAGTGACGTGCCGTCATTTGTTTCAGATTCCCACCCCTGTCCCATCCCCGTGAGTGCTGAAAGCTTGTGATGCTTTGAGACACCAGCACCTGGCTTCAAACAAGACCTGGGACCTAGACCTAGACCTCGCTGGGGCAACCAGACCTTCTTGGAGCAACCATTTCCAACCGTTTATTTTTATGATGATGTTGGGCCAGGTCTCACATGTTTTGCTTTGGAACTTCCCATGGATGCTCCTTCTCTGGCAGGGAATGCAGCAGGAGATGCCTGATTTCCCTTCTGCATCGAGACCATGTGCTTCTGAAATTATTATTGCCGCTCTTGTCTGCGTTACAGATTCACACGTAGGCCTTCAGCCTCCCACAGCCCTTGGCCACGTTTTAGTAGAGCCTCTCAAAACTTTTGCAAATCTCACAACAAAACCTCTGGCTCCTGAATCTCAGAGCAGGCATTTCACACAGCTCTGAGCCCTGGGCATCGACCGACAGCAAAGAGTTTCCTCCTCAGAAAAATCTGCTTCCAGGAGAGTTAGGGTTTTTCAGCTTTCCTTTCTTTAAAAAAAATATAATAATAATAATATTTTTTTTGCTGTTTTTCACCCAAGTGCCCCATTTCCTAGCAAGTTACCTGAGCTACCTGTTATTTCTCCTTTCAGGCTGACGCCGTATGAGTGGTACAGCCCCCACCCCTGCTCGCAAGGCAGATGCAACCTCCTCATCAACCAGTACTCGCTCGGCAACAGCCTGTGGTTTCCAGTCGGGGGCTTCATGCAGCAAGGCTCCACCATCGCCCCCCAGGCATTGTCCACGCGCTGCGTCAGTGGAGTCTGGTAAGAAGGTCAGCCTTCCTCGAAAGGAAGGCAGCCCTCGGGGTCAGATGGAGAGGCAGGGGATGGGGATGGACCCAGTCCATGGGGAGGTTTAGGTTGGAAACTGGGAGAAATTTCTTCTCAGAAAGAGCAGTCAGGCATTGGGACGGGTTGCCCAGGGAGGTCGTGGAGTCACCGTCGCTGTGGTGTTCAAGGGAAGCTTTGATGTGGTGCTTAGGGACATGGCTTAGTGGGTGACATTGGTGGTAGGAGATGTTTGGACCAGATGATCTTGGAGGGCTTTTCCAACCCTAATGATTCTGTGAAGTCTCAGCTCACCACCTCTCTCACCATCCTCGCTTCCTCTCTCCCTAGGTGGGCCTTCACCTTGATCATCATCTCCTCCTACACGGCCAACCTGGCAGCCTTCCTCACCGTGCAGCGGATGGATGTCCCCATTGAATCCGTGGATGACCTGGCTGACCAGACAGCCATCGAGTACGGCACCATTCACGGCGGCTCCAGCATGACCTTCTTCCAAGTAAACCCCATTCTTCTGCTAAGCGGGGCAGGGGGTGCGGAGGGCACCCTTCGGTCAGCTTTGGATGCTGCCCCAGCCTGCCAGGCCTCTTTCCGGTGTGTTGCAGCCTGGTTTCTGGCATTGAGGAGACATTTGGAGAGCCTCCTGGCTGCTTGGTTGCACAGGGCTAATTCTACCGTGGGTGGCGATGGGGTAAATGGTGGAGGTGGCACAGCAGAGGCCAGGGAAGACAGGGATATGTAAGGTAGCAGCCAGCATGCTTTGGGGATGCTGGAGGACTAGGCTCAGGACATGTGCTCATCTCAGAGGAGCAGACCTTCCTGCTCAGACTCAGAAAGTGGCTTAACATTGGGAGTTCCCCGCCACGTAGGTAAGAAAGTGGTGCACGTCCACGTGTCAGCGATGGCACAACGTGGTCCTCAGCAGCTGAGCATTTGTAGTCAGATTTCCATGTCCCTGCGCATGTTTGATGTGATCTTAGCTTCTCTGTGAGAGTCCCTCAGGTTGGGTAAGTGAATAAATGTTTGCAGTCCCCTGGTAGGCCAGCTTATGGAAATGTGCGTGTGTAAAGCAGAGTTTGCATGGGGTCAGGGGCACAGAAAACACACAAGTCAAGCATGTGCAAACTTGATACGTGCTGTTTAGCCCAGTTTCATTTCTGGCTTCCCTCCTGGATTCAGAAGGGAAACAAGTGAGTGAATCTTTTCTGCGGTGCTCTGATGGTACACAAAACTGCTCGAGGATTATTTGTTTATTACATGTTGAAATACCAAGAGGAGAGAAAGAGAGAAAGCTTTTCTCACGTCTCTTTTCTAATGATCCTGAGCTGAACTGGGAAGAAGCCTGAGAAATATCTCAAGTGAGCCTGAGCTTTTCAGCCTAACTTTCTGCCCTTCAGGGGTTTGGCAAAAAGCTACTTTTAAGCAGAACGTCACATCTAAAATGAGCCAAAGAGCCCAAGTGAATCAAGTGACTGTGTACGAGGCACTCGGTTCTTCCCAGGCAGACTTTGAAGGCTAAAACCCTGTCTGTGGCTCTGCGCTGCCTGGCACGTGCTGGAGGAGCTGGTGGTGGAAAAGAAACGAGCGCAAGGTGCTCTCGGACCTTTTGCAGCCCCGTTTGCAGGGATCCATGTGGGTGTAAGGATGGTGAGTCAAGTGCAGCAGTGGGCTGAGCAGGCATGGCCAAGGCTGTCCTGGCCCCACAGCACCCATTTGTGGAGCACCTTGCTTTGCATCTGACCTGCAGTCAGCCAAAAGGCTCCCGTTCTCGTGAACAGGCACTTTGGTTCCCTTCTGCAGCAAAATCCAGATTTAGGGAGCAACAAACCCCAGAGAGCTTTGACTCTGTGCCCAGACCGTCTCGGGCTGGCGTTGCCTGGCTCTGGTGGTCTGCTGAGCACGAGGGCATGGGAAGCATTCGGTGGCTTAAAGAAGCCATCCGTGAGCTGTTTTTGGTTGTTTGCGATACAGTTATGGAAACTGTATTTTTTGCAAACTGAATTTATGCAAAGAGATGTGATGGAACTAATTGGGATTAGGTATGCATTTCATGCCCAGCCTTGCCAACAAAGTCTCAAATCCACCAAGACGTTTGGGCCTCTAAACCTCGTTGGAATAACTGGAGGCTAGGCAGCCGTGTGCGATCAGGCACCGGATCTGTTTCGACTCGTTTTCCCATCATGAATAGACCCTTGCCTTACAGGAGGGTCTAATTCGGGGTGTACATCACCACAAGGTGCTCCCACTTATCTGTGCTGCCTTCTCTCTCCGGCAGAACTCCCGCTACCAGACGTACCAGCGGATGTGGAACTACATGTACTCCAAGCAGCCCAGCGTCTTCGTGAAGAGCACGGAGGAAGGGATCGCGCGCGTGCTGAACTCCAATTACGCCTTCCTGCTGGAGTCCACCATGAACGAGTATTATCGTCAGCGCAATTGCAACCTCACGCAGGTCGGGGGCCTTCTGGACACCAAGGGCTACGGGATTGGCATGCCCGTCGGTAGGCAGTGAAGACAAATTCTAGTCCTTCTCAGCTGTCAGCAGAGGACCGGAGCATTTGAAAAGGCTGAACCGGCTCTAAGGCCGAGGTCACGTTTCACGGCTCTGCCCAGGGTCATTTTTTTTTTAACTCAGGAGGAAAATCAAATGCACTGCAGCTGCCCAAGGTGCATGCTCAGGGCCAGATGTGCGAGACCCTGCTCTGGTCCGGAGCCAGGTGACACGTGACTGCAGCTCTTTAAATGATTCGTGTGAAAGATGTTTCAAATTTGCTGCTTATTTTCTGCGTATATGCTCTTTGCTGACTGTTTCCCTTTTGAACCAGTGGGTTTTGAATCGTTTTGTGCTTCTCGTTTCACCTCAGAAGTGCTGTAAAAGTAATGCTGGTGCAACTCCTGCAGTGTCTTAACAGCTGGTGGTTCTTAAAACACCCGGACAGTGAGGACAGTGAATCAGAGATTCAGTCCTATCTCACCTCCTGATCAGGTCTCACCAAATGCAGGGCTTTTGTCTTTCGAATAGGAGAGCTAACAAGAGAACCCCATCTCCCAGGGCAGCAAAGAAAAGGATGTCGTGGTTGTTATCCAAAACGATCACTGATCTTTGGGCCAGTCTCTCAGGCTCGACGCCTGGTCTATGACCTCTGAGCACCCCAGGTAGCCATACAAAGTTGAGCTGAGTGACGCAAGAACCCTCGCACAGGCAGCCACCATAGCTTAGCTGACATGAGTAAGCTTGTAGAGTCACGGTAACCCAATCGTGAGTACAAATCTGTACTTTCATGACTAAATTTGTTCTGACATTGTCTTGTTAAGCAGTGAAATCGTAGCAGATAAGAGGAGCAGAAAGCTGCTCTTCGGGACAATAGTGCAGAGTTATCAGGAGAGCTGCTGCCATTCCCACGGCCCTTCTGCAGCTCTGGCCCCAGAAATAACAGGGCCCACAGTGGGGCTGGGTGCTGAGCATCCTCTCCGGTGCACATAGGTTGGATCCAGCGCTGTTGCAGTGCACCAGTTTGAAACAGGAGCCTTAGAGCAAGGCTAGCAAAGCTCTTCCTGGCTACAGACTCCTTTAAGTGCTGTATGTGGGTCTTGGGGTGCAGGCAGGACTGCTGTCTGCAAACGAGGTGAATTTACGGACAGCCCCAGCAGGGGAACAGTGGGTTTCGAGGGCTGGCACGGAGCGAGCGAGCTCCCAAGCTGCTGGGATGAGCGTTCGGGGTAGGCTGGTGGCAGGGCAGCGCGCGGGGCCGAGGGGGAGGCAGGCGGGCCAGAGCGGTGCCTTAGCGCCTGCCTCTTGCTCTTGCAGGCTCCGTGTTCCGCGACGAGTTCGACCTGGCCATTCTCCAGCTGCAGGAGAACAACCGCCTGGAAATCCTGAAGCGCAAGTGGTGGGAAGGAGGCAAATGTCCCAAGGAGGAGGACCACAGGGCCAAAGGTACGCTGCGACCCCCATCCGTGGCTCACTGTAGGGACCAGGAGGTAGGAGCATCCCCGGCAGTGGTGCGAGGATGAAGGTCCATCCACACGTGTGCACTGCTGGGTTTTCCGCCAGAGGATCGCTTTTTCCCCTTCTCCTGACCCGAGGTTCCTTTCTTCACAATTCAAGGAGAAAGCCAAACAGCTCTGCGGTGCCTCATGCTGTGTGTTTTTGCCTGGGGCAAAGATAGCGGAACAACCAAATGACAAATATTGGAGGCATATGGAGGGGAAATTAGCTTCTAATGAATGTCTGCAGCATTACATGGGAAAATGGATGGCTGAAGGGATCAGACCAAAATCCTGGGTTCCTGCAAGGGAGATGGATCTCCACCGCAGGCCCGCTGCTTAATGGCTCTGAGTGAAAGCGCCTTTCAGACAGCTGAGGGAAGGGACACAAGGACTTTATTACTACATCTGTAAACTGAGGAGCAAATTCTTTTGGGTAATGCTATGCAAATTGCCATAAAAGCTACCACATTAGGCTGATGTCCCAGCGTGACAGCCGTTGCCAGCTTCCCGCAGTTGCTGCATTTTTTCATTCTGGCAGTCGCCCTTTCCTCGGCGAGCGTTTTCTGGGAGGCCAGCGGTGCCCAGTCGCAAGGCGAGTCCTCTGACCTCTCCGAGTGCAGAGATAGCCGAGACAGCTGCACGACTGTGCTCGTGTTTTCCTGACGTTGCAGCAGACGTTGGGGTGTACGGGCAGCTTGAGAGCTGGCTGGATGAGGCCCCGAAGGGATGGGGTGCTGGTTATCCCTCCTGCTGCCCCACATGTAGCTCTGGCTGGTGGTTTGGAGGCAGGAGGGGCTGTGCCAAAGCAACAACCTAACAAAATAGGTGGTTTGAAGGCAAGCGGGAAGGATGGAGGCTCTTCTTCCATGGTGAATGGTGGAACAGGGATTGGAGAAGGTTCTGGTGGTTTGTTTGCCTTGTTAATAAATCCCCAGCTGTATCCTATCAGCGAGAAAGCATGGGTGTTTTTAAGGATTTGGGTAGGGAGGTAATGGAGGGGATAAAAACTGCCCACAAAGAAAAGAAATCCCTCTCTGGTGAGCCTGGAAATGGGTATCTGAGGTGGCACCCAGGTGGAACCGTGGAAGGATGAAGAGAGACTGATCCTGGCCTTAAATTCAGATCAGAGAGATGCTGGGAGGAGAGGATGGCCTTTATCTTGGGTCTAAACTGTGATTATGGGATATGTTTTCTGCCCTGTGATTGTTGTCTTAGTGGAAACGTCTCTGCGATGGGCTGATTTACAGAGTCACTGGATTGCTCTGGAGGCAATGCCAAAAGAATGATGGAGAAGGAGGGAGAATTGTGACCTCTTAAGTTTTAGAACAAAACAGGTCAGCGATTTACAAGGATTTTGGTGAGATTTAATGTCTAAAAGCCATGCAGAGATTAAGTCAATAAATCATTGATTCTTGCACTTTGATTTAATGTTACAGAGGGGAGAGGAAGGTTTTTATAGATGCTCTGGTTGAGTAATGGCCTCATACCGTCACCTTGGTGCAAAACACCGCATGCTTTTTAGTAATCAGCCCAATCAGGAGCCCTGGCCACTTGAGATCCAAACCCAAGAAGCCGAGGAGAGCAGAACCGGATACCCCTGTGCACCTTCCCCATGTGGCCACCAAGTCACGGCAAACAGCTCTGGGTGGTGGTCTTGTCTGGAACCTCTCCCCGCGACTGCAACAGAAGCAGCTGTAATCATTTTTCACCAGCACTTTGTAACGCGATCAAAGGAGGTTTTCCTAGTGCCAGCCTCCTCTAAAGCCCTTTCTTGTCTTCCTCATCTCTGCCTCCTTAACAGCATTGCTCATCTGCTGTCGCAAAGTTCAAAGCAACTAGAGCTGGGTGAATAATTTGCAGGGATTAATGTACCCGATTGATCTCCTGTTCCCCCCCCGTTTTCGGTTTGTCCACAATTGCTTTGTACTTCCCTCCAATGTATTTGCTGTTTATCTGCAAAATCATCATTTCTGAGAATGCGTCTTCGATCGTGCAGTTATTGCAAGTCATTCGGTTTGCCATCTGAGTCATGCAGCCAGCTATTAATAGGACAGTGCTGGCTCCGTGGTTTTGGTCTCTGGCTGGGTGTGCGCAATGCTAACGGCAAAGGGTTGGGATTTGTGCACAGTGATGCCTGCAATTTACGTCGTGCCTGCCTCCCCACAGTGCTATCTCTTCTGCTTTGTTTTAGGCCTGGGGATGGAGAACATTGGTGGAATCTTCGTGGTTCTTATCTGTGGCTTAATCGTAGCGATTTTTATGGCAATGCTGGAATTCCTGTGGAGCCTTCGGCACTCTGAGCAGTCAGAGGTAGGACCTGAAAGTGTCCCAGGGGGATAGAAGTGCTTACGGCATTCCTAGTGCTGAGACCTCAAACACAGGAGAGCTCTGGGTAGGGGTCTGAAGTTCAGGGACATCTGACGTACACCTTCATCCTAAGATCGAGGCTGTAGGGATGTTCCAAGGGCTGGTGAAGGCATCAGAGGTGCACAAGATCCAGGTACTTCCCCTGGAGGCTGGAACATGTGAGAATTTCTGCCTCCAGCAGGTTTGGGTCCCAAGCTGATTTGGAGATCCAGAAGGGTCTCCAGCAAGGGGTGGTATCTCTTGGGCTAAAACAAGCGTGAGGGTCCAAGTGCTGGTATCAAAATCCAGTGGCCAAACTAAAACCTGAGCCCGTAGCATTTTGGCATTGGGATCCGGAACAGAAGCAGGGTGGCTGGGCTTGCAGCACGAGTAGGTGAGCAGCGTGTCCCGGCTCTGCCTTCCAGGTGTCGGTGTGCCAAGAAATGGTAACGGAGCTGCGCAACATCATCCTCTGCAAGGACAGTTTCCACCCCCGTCGGAGGCGAGGGGGGATGACACGGACTCGCCCCGTTATCCCCGATGAGCGCCGAGCCCGCAGCACGACCACGCTCAGCAACGGGAAGCTGTGCAGCGGGGGAGAGCCAGACCCCCTGGCACAAAGACTGGCACAAGAAGCTGCCCTGGTCGCCCGGGGCTGCACGCACATCCGCGTCTGCCCCGAGTGCCGCAGGTTTCAGGGGCTCCGGGCACGGCCGCCTCCGGGCTCGCCCGCGCAGAGCGAGGAGAGCTTGGAGTGGGAGAAGACCACCAACAGCAGCGAGCCCGAGTAAAGCCGGGGGGGGGCGGCTGGGGGGAGCCGGGGTGGGCCGCGAGGGTCCTGTTCCATTTTACAGAACACGGACTTGTACAATGTCAAACTCGTTTTTAAATTAAAAGCAGTTACCCAGCTTCTCCAGAGCACGGCAGACCGCCTTGGGGCTGACGCACGAGCCCGGCCGGAGGGTGGGCTTTGGAGAGGACGCGCGGCTCGCCGGACCCTGAGGCACCAGGAGCGAGCTCCTCCGGCTGGGCTGCCTCCAGCAGCCGTCCCCACGCAGCTCCCAGGTGGGAAGGAGGGGACGCGGCGGGTACTTTGTGTAGCAGACATCGCCCACCCGGGGGGCGAGAGTTCTTCTTGGAGCTTCTCCATCCCAGGCCAGCAGGAAGGCCGCTGTCTCCCCATCACACACAGACTCACAGGGGGGTGTTCGCATCGGGCGGGGGGGGGAGGGACTTTTTATTTGACGTGGACGAGGGACGGGAAGGGAGGAGTTATTATTTCGTTTCGTTTCATTTGGGGTACTCCAGGACCTAGTCTCCAAGGCACCGGGTTCCAGGTGCTAAACTTCTTCCTTTCTAGAGCGGGGCAGGCGGCCTGAGAGAGGCAGGAAGGGATGGGACGTGCTCCCTGCGAGGAACAGCACGTGCTGAAAGTCCATCCGAGGAGTTGTTAACGTACATATATGTATACAAATATATATATATACATAGATATATATATATGAAAATGCCAAAAACCAACCAACCAACACAGTGAACTCAAAGAGGCCTTGAAACGCCTGGAATTTCAGGGGTTCTGTGTCTTTCGTTTAGTTCTGGGGTTATCTTCAGCTTTTTGTTTTTAATCCCCCTTTCTGTTTTTTGGGGTGTGGGTCGGGGAGCCCTTTGAGGAGGGGGAAAAGAGAGAGGGGAACAGGGGAGGAGCACCCTTCCCACCAGCTCCCCTTGCCGGGGCGGCTCGCTGCCCGCGTCCAGCAGCGACGGTGCCGCGCGCGGCGTTGGAGAAAAACCATCGGGGTGGGATCTCGTGCGAGGACAATATTCACCTCCCTAGCAACAGCAGCAGCTCGCCCTCCGCTCGGTGCAGACGTGGGTTTCACGGCGACGAGTTGAATTTTCTGATTGAAAAAACAAATTCTATGCAATTTCTGATTGTACAAGGGAAGAGAGGAAAATGGAGAGGGGCAGGGGAGATAAAGCCTTGAGTGAAGGTACATCCTGTTCTTGAATTGTTTTCTTTTCTTTTTGTCTTGAATGTACTGAAATAAAAGATGTCCTTGTATAATTATGCTTATTTTCCTCTTTTCCTCCCCGTCCACACTTAACAAAAGTCATGAGATGGCTTACTTGGGGAGAGACCCAGCTGGGAGGGAGGAGGTGCCGTGGCTGTCCCAGGTCTCTGCTGCCTGACTGCACCACACCCAGGGTGCTGACATTATCTGTAGCTGAGTAGGAACAGGAGAAAACAGAAAAAAAGAAAAAGCAGCTACAACCTTCCTAAACCAGTTAACCAGGTGCTGGGGTTTAGGTGCAGCAGGTCAAACCCATGGTGTTAGCACCTGAAGGAGCTGGTGCTTCTGCGGACAGGCAGGGAGCGATGCCCTGGTGGTGGGCACGTTGGGGCCGTTGGTGGTTCCCAGCTCTGCATGAAATAAGCATCTACTACATAACAGCAGCAAAACGTGCACAGCAGGAAAGAGAGGATTTAGAGCTGGTTACGCAGGACGTCATGTGTGATGTCCACAAAGGTCCCTTCATGCCTCCACATCCATAAATCCACAGGGTGTCAGAAGATGTTTCCCTCTCTCTCCCTGGCCAAGCGGAGAGGTGACGGTGTCAGCGTGAGGCTGGAGATAAGGCCAGGCTCCACCAGAGCCCACGGGGGCGCAGGGACAGGTCCCCAGCTGGGGCCAGGCAGCAAAGCCACCACCTGGAGCTCAGCGAGGAGCCAGCTTTGGGCTTCCCAAGCACCGAGAGCAGCTCCAGAGATGTCTGAGAGCACCCATGTTGCTGCTAAAGGCCGACATGTTCGTACGAGCAGCGGAATATATTCATCAAAAAGAAGCTGCTTCTTAAATTTTATTTACAGATTAGCAGAAGAAAAGGCTCCATGAATCATTTATCAGACCTGATGTTTTTTTCACCCCGTCACCGCAGTGAATAAAGACGGAGCTTGACAGAGCCAGGCATTATTCCTCTGCTTCTCCAAAGATCTTGCAGTCGTCTCCTCAGACAGGAGATGTCAGGAAAAAATGATGAGAAACCACCTGGTTTCTCTCCATCTTTGCTTTTTATCTCTCCTGTTAGCTTGTTCCACCTATATGGTATTTTATATCTAGGTCTGGATTTTAAGGAGATTTTTTTCATGTCCCTCGCACAATCTTCTCTCTTTTTTTTTTTCTTTTTTCTTTTTTTTTCTTTTTTCCCCTATGTTCAGAGTGTTTGCATTCAGAGCAGAAATGCGACTTGGAATAGTGGTGAATGGATGAAAGCTGCTGTCATTTTTGGATACCTCTTCTAGTGTCTGTGGAGGGTCCCAGATTTTCTGCTCACCGGTAAAAACCTACAGGTTTTACACTCTGGAGGGACCCCTGGCAGAGATGGCATTCTGCACATCGCCTGGGGATTGTGTTCGTGTGCATTTGCATGCCCGGGATGGGTTACATCTCTCATGATCTCTCTCTCTCCCACTTTCTGCCCTCATCTTTGGAACTATTGTGGGGGCCTCTTTTGCTCGATGCTAATGCAGTTCAAGATCTAGAGCGCTTTGCTGTCCAAAAGGCACTTTCCCAGAATGGCTGTCTCCTGATAAAACCTGAGTAATTCTAGTAAGATATCTCTGCAAATTCCACCGGGAGCCAAAGATTAGATCAATTAACATGTAATACCTTGCTTTCTCCTTTCTTACCATTTTGCTTGATCTTCCTGCTGCCCCCCTGGCTGTTTTCCAGCCCCCGTTCCCGGCTGGCCCTGCTGCACTCAGGCGGGTTCCTGACCAAAAGGATCTCTCCTCCTGCGCTAAAACCCCACATTTGTGCTGTTTGTCCAGGCAGGGCCATTTTCACCTAATGACAAAAAGCTGCTTTATCCCCTGAGGTTGCACGGGCAAGGGTATTAGCAAGGCTGGGGGGCACTTAGTGAACCAAATAGCATAGGCAAATAGAAAAAGGGCTTTTCCGTGTCCTGTGAGAGATGAAAGACAGGAATATTTTTAGCTATTTCAGATCCACGGAAAGCTTCCCTGCTTCTGCCATGCCAAGTCTGCTTCTCTCCTTGAGCCTTAAGCGATTCACTGGGTAAATGACCCAAAGGGCAAAGAAAGAGGCAATGAGAAGAGCTGCTGGTGGGGTTTGCTTTTTTTTTTTTTTTTCTGCTGAGCTCCTGAGTTGCAGAAAAGGTCTGGAAGACCCAGCATCGTATGTAAGCAGCTGGAGATACCTGCAGTGCTGGGAAGTGCAGCTGTGGGCACAGGGTGACCAGTTTTTGGTGGTTCTGGGGTGATTGAATGGCAAGGACACCCCTTGGGAAAAGGAGGAGGAGAAGGAGGAGACCTGTGGGTAAGGTCTCCTTGGTGGAGGCCAGCTGCTGAGCTGGTTTCTAAGCTTAGGAAAGAGCAAAGAAGCTGCGGTGTTAGGGTGATGGTGTCATGAACCAGCTGACAGGAGTGAAGGGAGTCCCCTCCATCAGCTCCTGTTTAGCTCTGAGATTAATTACCTGCAATGTGTTTGTTTCTCTCCTGCCCTCCACCTGTGTACGCCGCGAAAGTGATGAAATTTCTCCTGGTACATAAAATATGGCTTCGACTTGAAGGAAAAGGCAGCCCTGCCCATCAGATGGAGAGCCAGCCTTTGGAGGCCAGATTGTAAACCTCGTCGGCCAGGCACGGCTCCAAAGCGAAGGAGATGTCCTGCTGCCCCACGGGCATAGCTGGAGGCAGAATCGGGCCAGCGATGTGCGAAAGGAGTTGGAAGCAACCATGGGGAAGGAACCAAGGAGCTGCAACGTGAAGGGAGGCAGCGGGGCAGTGTGCTGAAACACCTGCTGGGCAGAGCACAAAGCACCCACGGTTCCAGCAAGCCCATTAGAGTCTGATGGCCGCTAACTGATTGAAAATACGGAGCTGGGCTCTCCTGGGTACAAAGTAGCCCTGATGAATTCGGTATAAATAGGCTCCTCGGGAACTTGATACCACACTGGGAAAATCAGCCGCGTCCCTGCCGGATCAGACAATGGGCAGGTTTATTCAGCTTCCAGGGAAGGTTGTTTCTTTTGTTTTTTGGATTTTTTTTTTTTTTTTGCCTGCAAAGGGGAATCTGCTGTGCTCCAGTGAAGTTAATGGTCTGGTTTGTGGCAGGACTGCCACAGCTCCTCTGGGTAAGCAGCCCAGGAGGATCCCCTGCCCTGCCACGATCCGCAGCTGCCTTGGGACTGGTGGCACGAAACGCCATGCAGCCGAGCAGCAGCTTTCCAACAGCCCTGCAAAGGCCAGATCAGAACAAAATGAAGGAGGCCAGCTTAATTAACGAAGGCTTTCTCCTCTGCTATGTTTAGGTCTGCAGTTATCAATGTAGCTGGCAGTTCCCAAAGACTGAAATGACAGGAGCTGGCTGTAAAAGAGATAACTGTCAGATTAGCCAGGACATATTTCCTGCCTAGGTTTTCTATATCATGCCTATCTTGAAATATCTCCATGTATTAAAGGCGCTGCGTGGCCATTTGTGTTTAAAAAAGTACCCTTTGCAACATGATAAACAATGTTTTATTGCAACTGAAAGACCGAACATTTCTTGTTTCTTGACTTAGGCTGCTTTGAAGTATTACATTTTTCCTGCTTCAGTCACTTTGTATGGACCAAGGCTCTTTGTTGTTCTTATTGTGGCAGCTGGATTTTCACTTTCTCAGGTATTGAGCTTAGGGTACTGGGGAGAAAAAATGTCTGGGCATTGGCGAGGAGAAGGCAATTTAGACACATCATGGGCAAGAGCCATGCTCTTTCAAACCTCTTATCTACCTTCTTTTCTCTTCCTCTATCTCTGCCTTCCAAGCACCTTTCTCTTTCCTATTCATCCCCCAAATGCTCCTCCTCATGTTGCTCAGCCACAGAAAGAAATGTCTCCGGTCGGCTTTTGCCTGAACTCCCAGGAAATGTTCATGAATGTAGTCCTCTGGCTTTTCAGGCTTAGCTCTTGCTGAGCCGAGATTTAAAGCAATTTCTTTCTAAGCCAAAAGTGAATGCAAATGAGGGGAAAGAACTGGGGGAGGAAAAGAAAAAAGACCTTTTATTCCCAGGTGAGCACTAAGATGACTGATCAGTCTGCCTAAAACCGATTGTTCTTCCAGAATCTACAGCAAATACCCCTGCGCGTTACTGAGAGCAGCCGTACAGGATGCTCTGATTGTTGCTTGCTGAACTAAACTGGGACAAGTAGACAAGCACACAGCCTCTGGTTTTAGTCCCTGGCCATGGATCAGCCACGATGTCTTCAGCCCTCGGGCAGCTGAAATTGAGGTCATGGCATGGTAGGGAGCCAGGCATAGGAGGAAGCCACCAAATGTCTATGCTATGAGGTCCTGCAAATCAAATCACTCTCTTTTGGGAAAAAAAAAAAAAGTTTGTTTTCTGCCCATTTCAAACAGCCCTGGCACGCTGCTGGCTGTGTGACCGGGCCAGGTGGCTGGATATTTCTTTTTGAAGTTAAACTTTAAGCATAAAAGGCTTGTATGGAGTGCCTTTGTGGGGGAAGTTGCTGGTTTAGCAGATGCAGTAGTTGCTCTGATCAAGTTATTCCATTATAATTCCCTCAAGTGGATGCTGTATTTCAAAGGAGAATAGTTATTCTGGAATGAACCCCCTCCTTTTTTTTTTTTTTTTTTCTTTTTTTGGAAAAAAAAAAAAAAAAAAAAAAAACAAAAAAAAAAAACAGCATTGTCCCCTGTTAAAAAGCAGCAGCAGGATGGCAAACCAGATGGCCGAAGTGCCACCAACCCCAGCAGGTGTGACGGGTGATGCTGTCACAGCAGACAGCTCTGGAAATGGCCCTGTGCTGCCTTGGTCTCAGCTCTGCCGCGCAAAACGGGGCTGCTCCAAGTCCTCCTGAGCCTCACGGTGGTTACTAAGTACCCTGTTGGAGAATAGAAGTGGAAGAAATGCTTTGGATTAATGCGTAGGACTGGAGGGGGTCTGGCAAGGTTTAATCTGTTCATGTTTGCAAAGGACTCTGAGAGCTTGGGATGAAAGCTGGTGGAGATTTGCCAAGTGTTTGCTAACATTAATGGTTAATTATTATGAATGCTGGCAGCCTACATGCTCAGCCAGCATCATTCTCCAAGCGAGATCCAGACCTGTTATGGAGTTGTTATGCACACAAGACAGGAAGAGACAGCTCGCTCTTTCTGCTCCCAGCCAAAGTCCCATTCCAAAATCAGAGAGCAGCAGCACTTCTAGGTCTCACCGTAACAACTACTTACAAACCCTGAGCATTTGGCAGGAGAAGACCTAGCCTTCTCCATGTCTGCATTCATTTCTGTCTGCTGGTTCCCTTTTTGCCTGATTTATCAGAGTGGAAGTAGTGATCCACGTGGAGATACGTCCCAAACGGGGTGGCACAAGGGTGCCACACGCTGCTGCACTGCACGGGCAGATCCAAGCCATCTGGAGAAAGGTGCTAGGCATGACCCATGCCTGAATTTCCCCTTCTTGGGGCTCAGGCTGAGTCAGCAGGAGCCTCCTGGGCACTGCAGGTGAAAAAGAAGAGCGAGGCTGCCCGGCTGTCCCCAGCACGATGACAGAAGCTGTGCTGCTGTGGAGAGGGTGAGGCAGCAGCCAGCCAGCGAGTCCAGCCCCGAGCGTGTGAGATTTGATTTGCCAGATATAATTTGATGGCCGGTAGCATTGCAGAGGCACCTGAGAACCTGCCTTTATCTAATAGTAGTCATCCAGAAAATGAAATCGGATGAATAAAAGGCTCGAGGTCCATTTGGTCCTGTGAACACGGCTAGCAATTCCCAAACTATGAAAATCCAATTGATCTTCAGTCTGCACCAGCATTGATTTATTTTTTATTTCTCCATTTGAATTTGCAGCCTGAGTTTCTGGAGCTGAAAGCAGCATCTGTCCTATCTTTTGGCTACTGATACTATTTTAGAATTATGACAGCAGAGTAATGTTTGCTCTAAAAGGTAACTTCAAGCTGCATTAGTCTCAGATAACTGACAGAGACCAAAGAAGTGATTTGGGGAAGCACTTGTGCGGAACCAAAGATCTTAGTGAATTGTTACCTTAAATTAATGGTGTAGCAAGAAGCTGCTTGGAGTTGATCAGCTGGCGGTAGGACTAAATGAAGCCGGGCTTTAAAGTTATTAGCCAGGCATCCGCGAGACAGTGC
This sequence comes from Heteronetta atricapilla, assembly GCA_011075105.1. NCBI lineage: Eukaryota > Metazoa > Chordata > Aves > Anseriformes > Anatidae > Heteronetta > Heteronetta atricapilla. The sequence continues at coordinate 4,202,161 of CM021754.1, read as the reverse complement.
TGCTATGGATTTATGTGCTCACTTTGTGTTTTACAGAGCCCAAATCCTCACTGAGCTACGAGTCCACGGGGCTTCCCTGACTTCAGTGAGAGCTCAGCATCTCTCAGGATTGGGCTCTCACATGCTGGAGCTCAGCTAGGCCAGCGTGGCTAACAGGATTCACACCTTCAGCACCTTCCTTAATCCCCAGATGAAATGAAAAGTTCTTCGCTCAACACTTATTAAAACTCTAATTTTATTTCTCATTATTAAATCATTAAATTGGCCCAAAATGTTTACGTTAAGTGAAAGGCAGAGAGATTTGTGAGAAAACTGAAGGCTCTGAGGAACTGTCAAATAATCTCCGAGGATGAAGAAAGCTGCAGTTGCCAAACCCATAAGCAAAAGGATCAAAAAGCAAAAGAAAAGTAGAAAATTGCATATGTTTCAACTCTCCCCACATCTTCCCCTAAAAACCTCTGGTGATTTCAATGGGGGAGGGAAATTATTCAGGTAAGGAACAGTCTGCTAGATGCTCCTGCCACTGCTGATGCCATTAGCTCAGTGTGCGACCCTACGCAGTTCTGCGATCTCGGTGTGTCCCCATGCGTGACACTGATGCTGGTTTCCTGGGCCTGTTGAGTTCATTATCAGTGTCAGCTGGGAATTAATTGGGTTTAGGTGCCTCAGACTAGAATGAGGCCTGCTTGTTTTTTAATTATTTAACATTTTGAGTAAGTAGCTGTTTGATTTTTTTTTTTTTTTTTTTTTTCATCATGTGTTTGATTCTCTGCCTCAGGAACTTTTTCAGAATATATGCATTTTTTTTTTTTTTTTAATATATATATATATTTTTCTCCTGAAAGATCTGCTCCATATCTGATGGGATTGAAATTTGGGGAGTCTGGGGATTGTATTCTGGCTGTTAGCAGTGGTTCCCTTCTGGCCTTGGTGCGTACAAACCTGGGTACCAGCTCAGACCCTGGTCAGTGCCACCCTTGTTGGTGGGCAATGTTTATTTGTGGCACATGAGAAGCAAGAGTCATGGGGGAAGGACTGTGACGGGAACTTTTTCAGATATTGAGGATGTTTTTCCTGGTGAGGATGATCATGTCCAGCTCTAAACATATGATAATAATGAAATGGGGCTTGGATTGCTCTGTCACAGTCTCACTGGACTGAAGGCACGAACTAGCTCCAGCATCGATGAGAGCTGCTGTAAGTATACCCTGCCCGAACAGACGTGGAGGGAGCAAGTCGAGAGGTGACTGCCGTTCCCATGGCCCTTTTAATCCTAGGGGAGGTGGCTGTGGGAAAGAGGGGAGCCTGCCAGCGAGGGTCACCCATGGCTGTAAAGGCTTTGGCAAGAAAATACTTGTCTCCTAAAGAGGAGTATATTGAGACCCATCAAACTTATTTCTCTTGAACAATGAGGCAGGCAACAGATAAGTGCATTCAATCGGCGCTAGCCAGGGCTGAATTCAAACTGGCACCTAGAGGTGAAAGCCTATATTGTGTTACCAGTTCTCCGACTTGTACAGTCCCCATTAAGATTGTCTTTAATTTAGGCCAGGGAATGCACCAGTCACTTTCTCACACTTGCAGCACTGACCCAGCGGAGATCTGTTATTATCTGCCTGATCTGTAACTATAGAAAGCAGCAACTAAAGTGTATTTCAAACCCAAATGTAGCCTGCTGGTGCCAGTTACCAGCTAAAGTATGCTCTTTCTCCCTTCTAGCAACTAAATAGCACAGGTAAGCTGTGCAAGAAAAAATGTGGTTTGTTAGAAAAAGAGTGTAGCCTCTGAATGCAATGGAGTTCTTTATCTCACTGAAACAGATACGAGAAGTAGCGGGGAAAGGAAAACCAAACAGAGACAAAGCTCTCTCCGGAATGTATAAAAAGAACCAAATAAGCCATTCAGATCATGCGGGTAGATGTTTCTTTAACGGAGCGTTAGCAAGGCAATGTTCATCTCTGCTGGCCTGCCTAGGAACAAAATAAAACCAGTGTTGTGTCAACAGGGTAATAAGAAAGAACACCAAAGTGTTTTTCTCTGTGTTAAAGAGAAATCAGACCCATGAAAGCCATGCATATAATTCAGCAGTGACAGCTCAGGCTCAGAAGCAGCGGCAGCTTACTGCCATAAGGAGCCTGGGGTTGACAGGGTAGCACACAGCAGAATTGTAAGGAGATACTGCATGTGATTTGGACTGTGTTACCTGAAAACCCTGACACCTTTCACATAGCAGCAATGGTAGAATTTGCCCCAGGATTTATAGCAATAATGTGACTCTTTCATAATCCTGCATCAGGCAATGTTAGGCAGTAAATAAGTCTTTCTTGACCACAGTCTTAAAGATGCATACCCAATGCTTTATGTATAAAGCTGCTGTGTGGGAACACAGTCCAAGCATCGAGAGGAAACAGGGAAAAGGAGAAAAAAGCTGAATTTTAGGAATGGAAATAGGCTGGGGCACTTTTCATTTGGCTTAATGCAGCTTTTAACTTTGCAGTTGGTGCTTAGATAATGTGCTGACAGCTCTAACTCTGCCAGTGGTCTGCCTGAGGCTTGCTTTGCTTCTTGGGATGGGTATTTGCTGTGAAAGAAAGTATACTTTTTTTTTTTTTTTTTCCCCTCTTCCTGCTGCTGTGCTCAGATGGGTGGCAGAGCATGGGTAAATCCAGGTGGTAAGGCACAGGATGAGGCAGTGTCTGTGGGGTGAGAGGCTGGGCAGGGCTGGCAGCTGGGAACGTCCCTGCCTGCAGCAGGACTTTCAGGCATTTCTGACCTTCCTTGTAACCCTAGCAAGGATGAGGTGGGAAGCTGGGGAGGCATGCTGCCATTCAGGGTCCTCTGCTGTGGCCTTCCCTCACCAGATTTACCATCACAGCTTGACCAGGCGCCACACAAGGGATAAAAAAGACAAGAAACAGGCAAACTGGTTATGTGGGACTGCGTGTTTCTGGCAAGGGCTTGTAGCCAGGCCCATGCAGGACAGGCCCAAGCTGTTTGTGAAAATGATGTCATGCATGTAGTATGCATGTCACCCTATGGTTTGTGTAATATGCACTGGGACATGGTTCGTGTTGTGTGCACTGGGATATGGTTTGTGTTTTATGTGCTGGGATGTGGTTTGTGTTTGTGCGCTGGAATATGGTTTGTGTTTATGCACTGGGACGTGGCTTGTGTTTGTGCACTGGGATATGGTTCATGTTTTAGACACTGGGACGTGGCTTGTGTTTGTGCACTGGGATATGGTTCATGTTTTAGACACTGGGATGTGGTTGGTATTGATACACTGGGACACGGTTTGTGTTTTATGCACTGGGACGTGATTTATGTTTATGCACCGGGACACGGTTTGTATTTGTCACCAGCACCGCGCCTCGCACGAGAACCAGGCCGCGCGGCGGGGCCGAGCATCCCCGTCACCATGGCAACCGCGGCCGGCCGGTGTCACGTGCCGGGGGGGAGGAAGAGGCATCACGTGATGTTTGGCTACCGCCGAGCTCCTTCCGGGTCGATGCGGGACGCGGCCGGCGGGCCTGGGTGAGCGGGGCCGGGCCGGGGGGGGGGGGGACGAAGGGGCGGGGGAGGAAGATGAGGAAGAGGAGAAGGAGGAGGAGGAAAGAGGAGGAGGAGGAGGCCGGGGTGAGTCTCCCCGTGGGGTCTTTGCCCCCAGGCTTGGCTTCCTGTGGGGCTGCAGGGGCCGAGGCTCGCTTTGGGGCAGTTTCTGGCAGTTTTGGGGCCCGGCTGTCCCGCTGCGGTGGCCCAGGCCCCCCCCGGCCCTGCCTGCCTGCGGCCGTCCCCGTCCAACAGCGCCTCGAAAATAAAGTCTTGGGGTGGTAGCTTGGGCTAAAATGAGGTCTGGGGCTGCGTTCTGGGGGTGTTTGTGCTGTACCAGCGCACCCCATGCTCTGTTTCCCACCTGTACCGACCTGTCAGCGGGCCTGGCTGGCCACAGCCCATGCTGCTTCCACCAGATGTTTCTATTCTCCTCCACAAACCCCTTCCCGAGTCGTTCAGGTGGCTCTGGAGTCTACGAACCCGCTCCCAGGTGGCTCTGGAGCCCACAGACCCTCTCCCGTGTGGCTCTGGACAATGCCATTAACGTTATCGTTCTCTTCCAGGGGCTCTTGTGCTCCTGGTTGCCTTCTAGCCCTGCCACAGAAATATTTCTGCTGTCCTCCTTTCTCTTCACCCCCCCGGTTGTTGCAGCCCGGTGGGTGTCCCTCAGATCTTCTCTTCACAGACACTTGGCCGTGTCTCTGGGGCCAGCAGAGCTTAAATACAGTCAGCAAAGACTTCTCGTCAACATCTTTTGGAGACCGAGGACTGTCTCGTGCAGTCTCCGCCATCGCTTAGAGAACCCGGAGTTATTTTAGGACAGGAGCTGTTCTTGCGCCATCGCTAGGACACCGCTCGGGAATGGGCACCTTGCAAATTGCACTGCTCTGCTCTGGTGCAGGCAGCATTCGTGTGGAGTGCGTCAACGCCTCCCTGGCGTGTTCCTTGCTCCCCAGTAATGGTGCTGATTCAGAGAAGCCACGTGTGTGACGGGTTATTATGGTTAATGCGACCTCTGACGAGGAGGGTAATAGAGAACATAACTGCCCCTGACGTTATTGTCCCCTGGCAAAGGCATTGGCTTGCAAAACTAAAGCTTGAGAAAGACCATTTTTGTAATTTAAAGGCGCTAAACGTGTCTGTCATTGGGGTTTGTTTCAGTTCTGGAGTATTTTTCATCTTGCAGCTGAAAATGTGATTTTTTTTTCCCCCCCAGTTTGATGTCAGAGTGACTTTATCGCATGGAGTTCCCAGCTGGATGTTTGCTCAGCAGATAAGCAGGGACGGAGGAGGTAGAAAAGCTGCGTGAAGGACAGGAAGCTTTGTGTGTGAGGGAGTTCTCTGATTTTTGGCCCAGGAGGGCTGCACGTGTGCTTAGAAAGCAGCAGCTGTCTGTCCTACGCTACCAAGCTGCAAAACCGCTCTGGATTGAGGGGCTGTCTGCGCAAGTTGTGCCTGCCACGTGCTGAATGGTGTGGTGTGAAGTTCAATGCCTTGTTCCTGACCCAGACTTTGCCTTCTGGATTTCATTTTCAGTTGTAGCTGCAGATTGACCAGGGGCAGGAAGCAGCAAGTTCAGGCTGAGCTGTGAGTTGGCCAGGTTGTTGAGGGCTAAAAAAAGGCCTGCTTCTTTTAGATTAGCAAGCCTAATTCTTTCAGTTTTGTGTTTGTAGCATGTGAACTACGGATATTACATAAAAAATTAGAGCAGGGGTCTGTCAGCTGGCTTCTTATTGTATCAAAGTCTTCTGTGATGGGGAAATTTTACATAGTATGACCAGGAAGAAATGAACTAGAGCTTGTTAAGCAGGTGAGTCTCAGCAAGGGGAGCCTGAACCCTAGCTAAATCTTCTTTGTTTAAGATTTTATACCTGCCATTGCCGGTAATAAATGCAAGGGAAAGTTGTAAAAGGCAGAAATTGTAATCCAGCGTTGGTTACCAACATCATTTTCAACGTAGGTGTGGTGTCCCCCATGAACAAAAGGCGAGGGTTTCTGGCAGGGGTCCTCCGGGTGCAGGTTTAGGTATGTGCCTACCCTGAGCTGGGTTTTGCGGGTGTTGTCAAAATGTAGTTGTGCAGTTCCTGGTGGAAACGTTGCTCCAAATGTTTGCTGTTGGAAAAGCGCAGTTGTTCCCTGCGAGCTTCTGCCCTGTGCTGTCAGAGCAGGCGGCTGTGGGCTTCTTCTCCATGTCCACAGGAGGCAGCAGGCCCAGCTTCGGAGTGCAAGACCTCTACGGGAATGCCGTGGTTCCCTTTCTTTTACCAGCTTGCCTCCTTTCTTATCCAGAATAATCCAAAATGCCAAGCTCAGAGTGCGTGCAGGAAAGTAGGACAGATGAACTTTGCTCCTGCTGAGGCACAGCTGAGTGCCGGCCATCGCGGCGTCCTCGTGCCAAGTTCGCTTCCAGCTGACGCTCGGTATCTTTCTAGGCAGGTCAGCAGCCCCTGGTATCCCGAGCCCTTTTTCCCATGCTGTTCCGTTCCGTGGCACGCGTAGATATGAGGGGTATCTTTATCTTCAAGATCCATTCAGCAGCTGCAAAACCAAATTGGCAGGGCTTACTCTTCGGACTGGCCAAGCGATGCGCTCACGTGCGTGAGAGCCCCGTGTGACACGGCTGTTGTGGTCGAAGGAGAAGCCCAGGTTTGCGAGCAGGGGGGAAGAACTGGAGTTCTTGGCAAATGTCAGAGGAGAAGTGCTGCTGCTGCTTTTCAGGCCAGGACTTGGTTTGCATGAGGAGTTGCCGTCGGTAAGGATGAGACCCCTGAGAGACCCTCGGTGATTTTGCTCTCAGACTCGAGTACTTCCATGTCACCCTGTGGGCCAGCTGATTGAAGTCTCGCTAGCAGAGGCTGTTGAGCTCTGGGCTCTTTACTGCATTGGTCTGATTTTAAAAAACAAACCATAAGCTGCTTTGCATGGCGTCTTTATAAACGAGTAGGGTGCTTTGGATTCTTTTTCTTTCCTTTTTTTCCCCATCCAAAAAGCCACGGCTGAAGCCATCGCCTTCGTTTTGCCTGCCAGGCTGAAAGGCAGGCACCTCCGGGCTGAAGCCTCTCTGTGTCACTCAGGTGTGATCAGGGTGCATCGTAATCTGTCAGAGCAAGTGGCTGGGGTAAGCGTTAGTGACAGAAGAGTTGTGTGACATCAGGGTACAAAGATCAAGCCATAACTTGAGCACTCAGCAATTAGGATCCCCAAGACCGATCTGAGTTAGAGAGTAGGGAAGTGACAGGATGAAAATACCCTTTCAGGCAATCTCTTGCTTGAGCATAAACAGTTCTTTGCTCTTTCCCCATCCTTGCCACCCTACAAGCGTGTTTGAGAACATATATATGAAAACCTCACGGTCTTATTGTGAGACACAGAAGCAAAATCTTTTGCAGCTTGGAGTCTGTTGTTAGCTCTGTTTTGTTTTGGTTTTGGTTTTTAATCTGTTTCTTTTCTTTTGTTGGTCTCCCCCCACATGTAACATGTCACTGTCATCCTAAATTTGAGACCTGTTAGGCTAACCTGCAGGTGAGAAGAATTAAAATGTGTGACCCAGCGGTCACTTTGTGTCCTGTGTTCCCAAAGACCGCTGCTGGAGGCGGTGATCAGTTGCTGACTGTTTGTGTGCCCTGTTTTCTCTCTGAACTAGAAGTCCAAGAAAGGAGCATGGACCAGCCCAGCGGAAGGAGTTTCATGCAAGTTCTTTGTGAGAAATACAGCCCTGAGAACTTCCCTTATCGTCGTGGGCCTGGGATGGGGGTGCATGTCCCCGCAACTCCGCAGGGTTCACCTATGAAAGGTAGGAGCCTGTGGGGTGTCAGGTGGGATCAGTTTCTTGGTTGCTGGTGCTTATATTGGAAGGAGAATTGCCCTGAATTGCCTATAATACGCTGTATTATAATGTGTTTGTTACTAGAGAGCTGAGAGATGGTATTCTAACAAAGGCTGAAAGTGGATCTGGTGCCTGAAGTCCTACCACCTTCCGTGTCAGCACAGCAGAATCACAATTGTTGTGATGAAAAATGGAAATAAGGCCTTGTGCAGCACCAAGTTTTGAGGGCGAGGCAGTCCCTGCTGCTTTTTTTTCCAGCCTAGTGATATTAACTGCTTTATTAGCAGCTGTAGCAACGCTCGTTTTGGCAGAGATGCCTTAACAAATGCAAAAAATCTTGATCCAAATGTGAGGTTACTCCATATGCTAGCAGTACCGCGTAGTGCCATCAGCTTGCATTGATGTCTGCAGGTACAGAGGGAGTCCAGTGCACATGGGACTGGATTTTATGTCAATCCAAGTGATGAGCTGCAGAATCTCCAGCAAGGCTTTTTTTTTGTGACGAGTAGCTCAAGGGAATTTGTGGTTTGCTTTGGCTCTCTTCTCAAGGCATCAACTTATCTCTGAGACCGCTTTTGCTGACCTAGTGGAGAAATTCTCTCTCTCCTTTGCTTCTGACCTTACTGCCTGAAGGCACTTTCAGACAGATGTGTGTCTCGAGTGCCGTGCTGCTCATGTACGTCCTTCAGCCTCATAGCCTGGAGAATCTGTGTTGCTATTTCACGATCTTTGAACTGGATCAGTTTGACACCCTTTAGTCTTCCCTCCAGCTCTGATGTTAGCATTTGGTTCTCTGTTTGTACAGATGACTCTGAGATGCCCATTTATCCCACCAACCTGCCGCTTCTTTGTTTAACCTCTTGCCCGTGTTGAGTTGTAAGTCTAGTTTAATTTTCCGTCAGGTCAATTTGTATCATAACCAGCCCCAGAGGGGAAAATAGCCATGGAAGTTAGCTGGGTGAAACGTACAGTAACTGAGTTTGACAGAGGAGAAAAAGGGGCCTGAGTTCAGCTGAGGATAAAAACGTACAGCACATCACTCAATATTAACACAAACAGAAAATCAGCCTGATGGAATATTCAGGCAGTGCCCTCTCTCCTGTGTGCCAGCACACACCTACCGGGGCTGTTCAGATGGGGAAAACAAGGCACTGGTTTGTACGTCTTCGAGTGTGACTGAGATGTGACCTGGAAGCGCATCACAACTAGGTCCCAAAGTACAACACTCTCTTTTGAAAAAGCCTAATGCTAGTGAGCAAAATGAAACAGAAAACTCGGATCACTCCAATTATTGTCTGCTCTTAGAATCCCTTCCTGTTCATGTAGCTGTCAAGCATTAAAAGGAGAGAAAAAGAAAAAGGAACATCTTTTTAGGAGGAAGCTTGTTGCTAAATTTTAGCAGGTTTTGATACCCAGCAGAGATGAGAGCGCTGCATTGTATGTGAAAAAGAGTAAGCCTGATGGCTTGCTTTGCCTGAATCTGGATTTCTTGGGTTGACATGGTTTCCTGTGACAAATCCATACCTTTTTAGTTTGTCATGGTTTGGCCTTAGCAAATCAAGCCGTGACTGTGCTCTAAGTCCTTGTCTGCGAAATAACTCTAAGAATGTTTACCTGCATGAGGGGAGACTAAAGCGAAACTGAAGCAGAAACGTAAGAGGCAGAGTAGAGACCTAAGCTTTTCCAGGCTCTTCTGGATAGCTGAAAAGGAAGAGCTCAGAAAAGAAATGTTTAAATATATCCTTGCCCGAAGTGGGCTAATTACAGAAGGATAAGGAAGTCTGGCTCTGTGCAGCTAACAGTCTGGCTAGTCCTGTATCCTATCTGCAGCAGCAGGTGCCTGAGGAAGAGCACAAGTTCTGGCGAGAACTGATACGAGGCTGACTGTAAACTACAAAGCCCTGGCCTGTCCCTGCTGCTGTGCTGCGGACAGAAATGTGTGTGGTAACTGAAGAGCATTCAGTCCTGCTGGTCTGGCATGTTTAGAGGCAAGAAGGCTTCCTGGTTTATGCCAGTCACTTGTCATAACATCCGTATTCATCCCAATTTCTCTTAAATGTATGTAAATTGTGGAGTTTCTGGTAGATCCTTTATTTTTTTGGCTGAATTTCACACTTAACCTGGTTGCACTTGTTGAGATGAAGGTGGTGTGATCAGTAACTAAGAAACGTGATACTGACCATAGGGCATCTTTTCTTCTACCCCCTTTCAGATCGTCTCAACCTTCCAAGCGTGCTGGTACTGAACAGCTGTGGCATAACCTGTGCAGGAGATGAGAACGAAATCGCCGCCTTCTGTGCTCATGTGTCCGAACTAGATCTTTCTGACAATAAACTGGAAGACTGGCATGAGGTAAAATGGTTCCGTGTGCGTCTTTCTGAATAGCTTTGACTCGTGTTTTGACAGCAAATGCATCACAGGTTATAAGAGTACTTCATTCTTATAAAGGAGTTAAATTTCTGTTTATTTTGTGGGTTCTTTCTATCATCTGTGAAGATGATGCTTATTTACTTTGACAACTACAGAGCCATAAACTTGATGAATTTAATCCATTTGGGCACTTGACTCCATTTGCCTCATGACTTATGATCTTGGCCTGTGGGTGACAAATACATATTTTTTATCGTGCAAAGCACTGGAGCTGGCATTTCAAAAGTCACAAGGTTAATGAGCAGTGTGGTTTTTAACAGAGTAAGAACCAAGGAGGTCTGAGGAATGGGAGTTGGTTCCCAGCTTTGCCACTGATTCCGTGTTGCTGGGCAAAGTATTTATTTATTCTCTCTCCTCTTTTGCTTTTGGCATCTGCAGAACAGGTTCAATAACATTTATATCAAAGGACATTTATAAAGCCTCATTAATTAATGCTAAACGCTATTGTAAAGTGCTCTGAAGTGCTGCTGGAATATGCTTGATAAATGCAATGTAACATGAGTAAAATAATCGCAGTCTGTTGTTGTTACTTATTGGCTTACGTTCTGCTTCTGTGTCAGTGTTTACCTTTTAAAATAAAGAATCGAAAAAAAAATTGAAAAAAGGACATTAGAAAAAATGAGAAATGGGGAGGGGGAAGGATGAGCAATGTAAAAAGTATCATGAGTTTCTGTCCCGTTACCCTAGAACCCCTTCAGCCTGACCTGCTAGCTGTTGTTCACCCGTGTTTTTGACTAGCTGTGTGCTGGACGTTTTGTCTGGAAGGATACTCTGAGAAACAGAGTCTTGAAAGCTTTTCTGAAATCCAAATAGATGACATCAGCTAGCTGGGTAGGTTTTCCTTTTCCTCTTACGTCCTTATTAGCCTAAAAGGTATGAGCTCAGTGGGTAGGGAGAGCTCAGACTTGTTGAGATTAGAGCCACGGAAGATGGTTTTATACCAAAGGTATGTCTGTGAAGAGCTGGGCTGCTGCCTCCATATTTATTGTGACCCCAAAAAGCCTCCCGCAGTAATGAGGTGCTGCTTCCCTTCTCCCTGTTCTGCCTCTCACTCTTGGTGTGGCTGGCCTTGTGGCCGGTGAGCAGCTGGGGTCACGCGCAAGCTGCATGCCTCGCGCCCTGCTGTTTGTTCACTCTTTAGGCTGTCCCTGGACAGCACAAGTTGGTGGCTTCTGCGTGAACTGCAGAAAAGCAGGAAATGAAAGGTTTTCCATGCTCTTTGGCCTCTTCCTCTGAGACAGGATTAGGTTTTCTTAGCCTGGCTCCAGCAGATAAATATCTAAGTGGCTCTTAAAAACTGCTGGTGATGGGAATTCCAGACCCCCATGTAGCCTGTTCCCATGCTTAGCTAATAAGTTCATAATCTAAACCACGTAACTTAAATCTCCCATGCTGCAAATTAAGGGAATTGCTCGCTGCCCTGTGCTCAGCAGACACTGAGGAGCATTTGAGGCTGTTCCCTCCTTGACAGCCTTTATACCCACAAAGGTATAAACACTTTCCTGTCTCCTTCTCCAATTTTAGCATAACATTGAAAAAAATCCAGTTAGCCTTTCCTTTTGTTTTTAGGCCATTTCTTTCTAAATCCTGTATTGTTTTTCTTGCTGTGATGTCCTTCCAGTTTGTCTACTCTGTTATTAAAGCAAAGAGCCCAAAGCATGACCTCACATGAGCTGAGGCTTTGTTAGTGCAGAGCGAGGCAGGGTAATTGCCTCCAGCATCACGTATGTAATGCATGAATTAAGGCTTTGCAAGGGACAATTATCCTTTGCTAGCATCGGGGCCCTGTTGTGTGCCTGTTGTGACGGTCTTCCCAAATCTCCTCCCATCCCAGCCTCTTTGTGGAGTGGGGCTCTCCAGCCAGGTGCTTTGTGACCCCTAAGTGTCTTCTCAGTGAATGCCTTTTCCCAACTCTGACCGTCCTTGAACTGCACTTCCATCTTCTGGCTTTCAGGTGGCTTTGCTTTGGCCTCTGGCCTTGTACTGCAACGTGACAGCAGCCCTCCCACCTCAGCATCATCCACGGATTACCAAAACACACGGCGTTCAATTGTTTTGCCAATTGACAACCTAACGAGCAGCATTCTGCTAGAGAATGCCCTCGGTATGTCTGCCAGTTCTGTATTGAACTCGTAACTGAGTGATATTCCAGGGGCTGTAAGCCCCCAGTTTGCCTACGTGATGGGCATGCAGAGGGCACCAGGCGCTGCCGTTCCATTAGGTGACTTGTCACTGAATCAGTTACCCAGCCGAAGAGGAAAATTAGATTGACGTGATGTGTTCTTTACAAATTGGGGCCGCCTGGCCGTTCTGGTCACTGAATCATTTTTAGGTGGCCACAAATTGATCATTTAAATAACCTCTTCTGGTATCTTTCTGGGTATTGGCGGTATCTAGGTCAGCACCTGCCCCTATCACACGATCCATTATGCATCCTGCACTCCAGCTCCGTACCTCGTTGCCTCTGTTTTTTTTTTCCTTTTCTGCATCTTTCTTCCTTACCTCTCTCCTCCCGTGCCCTCAGGTACACAGATATTACACACAGAAAGTAGCCCCAAGCGTTGGTACCTAAAGTTTGGATTGATTGTAAGAGAGCTGCTGGTTTCAGGGTAATGGCATCAAATAAGGAATTCACCGTGTGTGTACGATGAGCTTCTATCTCTCATGGTTGGCCAAACAGCGAGGGCTGTGGCTAGTGGGGAGCAGTGGAAAGGTGAGTAGAAAGTGGAAAAGTGATCAGCGACGGCCACAAACTCAAGGGATGTGCCAGTGGCCCCCCTGCCAAAAGAGGGGTGCAGCAGCTCCCTGAGCTACTGGCTCCTCTCTTGTGCTGCTGCTTGAGGGTGGTGCTCAGGTGGATTTTATGACCTCTCCCAAGAGCCTTGCTTTCTCTTATCAAGCTGCTCAGAGAGCGTAATTAAATGAACTGTTGAGGTGAATGAGCAATTAACCAATCAATCTAGACCAGTGAATATCTGGAGTATGAATTGCAGGTAGTTATCCAAAAGCTTTGTTCCCCCCCCCCCCCCATATAATTTCCTTGACTCGTGGTTATTCCAAAGGGTCTCCTTTTGGAAATGGGGTATTATTGCTCGAGGTCTGATTACTCCCTGATATGCATTTCTTATTTCTTTCTCTCTTTTTGTTTTTTCTTCCCTCCCCACTTAGGTCAGTAAAATTGTGTCCAACGTCCCCCACTTGGAGTTTCTAAACTTGAGTTCCAACCCTCTCAGTTTGTCCGTTTTAGAGCGAAGGTGTGCTGGGTCTTTCGCTGGTGTTCGCAAGCTTGTGCTCAACAACAGTAAAGCTTCCTGGGAAACAGTCCACACGATCCTGCAGGAATTACCAGAGTAAGCACGGGGAGCTGGGCCTGGAAAGGGGCACTCACTGCACTCAAATCGCGTGGAGAGGGGTGTGAGGAAGCAAGCGTGATCGCTGATGAAAACAGAATTTCTTTGGGAGCTTGGGAACTGGCCAGGGGAATGCTTTACAGCATCGTAAAAGCTGAACTTGTGCGGTGCTGCAAAGCCCACCAAGGCTTCTCCTCCAAACCTAAAGAAGGGCGTTGAGAGATTGCTAATGATGCTGACAATGAGGGAGGCGACACACGCTGGCTTGTGAGTCACTGCAGAATGAATGGTGCAGTGCATACCTGTACTAATAGCTTTTGAATGGGGTGGAAATCCGAGGGTCTGGCCACTTGTCAAGTAATATTTCATCGTGCTTTGCTGTGCAAATGCGTTCCTTTCTGTGGTTTGGCCACGGTCCACCTTAGCAATGGCAGTCAGCTTCGCCAGACGTCCTCGGTGGCTTTAGTTTGATATCAGATTCCTCTTCTTACGGCTTTGTAAGGGGAGATGATGGCAGCCGTATGTCCCCTGTGGCCAGCATACGCTTAAAAGGGATTAGGGGGAGGCAGTTTAGTTGTCTGAAAAGTTAGTGGGACCTGTTTTTTCTTTCTTGAGTGGGAGTCTTGGGCAAAACCAGTGATGTGGGGAAAAAGGATCAGCTATAGGGTATAAAAGCACTTCTTAAAAGTAAGTGGTGAACACTGAGTGTAGGTACCAATCACCGCTGGAGCTGGGTTGGTGGCTTGTTGGGTACAAATGTGGAACAGCCTCCCGAACGATCTGTTACACCAGTAATACCAATAAAAGTATTTGGTGGGCCAGAGGGACGTGCAGAGCTATTTTTCATCTGCGGAGGAAGCTTACGGAGAGGAGCAGAGCGGAGATGTATTTGAAATACTCTGTTTGGAGGTCTCGGAGTCCTCTCTGTCCCAAGATTTCAAGTCATGTAGGAGCCATTGAAGAAAGTTGTGTTAAAATCACCCGTTCATGTCCCTCTACCTGAGGTGGTAATCATTTCAAAAGGTACAATAAGGTGATGATACGATCCTTCTTCCCCTTTGCAGCTTGGAGGAGCTCTTCCTGTGCCTTAATGACTACGAAACAGTGTCTTGTTCTCCCGTTTGCTGTCAGTCTCTCAAATTACTCCACATAACTGACAATAATCTTCAAGACTGGACTGAAATTCGAAAATTGGGGATTATGTTTCCATCACTGGACACACTTATTCTGGCTAACAACAACCTCACGACCATCGAAGAGACGGAGGATTCCCTAGCAAGGCTGTTCCCCAACTTGCGATCCATCAATTTGCACAAATCGGGTGAGTGCCTTGAACCAGTGTGCTTTTTGTTCGCGGTGGAAGTGATGGCAGATCAGGATATTTCCTCCCAAGCAGGTGAAAAACACACTCGCTTGGTGCCAATTGAAGTGCACGGGCCTGTTGCTGTGGCAGAGATGAAAATGCCCGGTTACCTTCGGCCCAGGCTTATCCTGGCAGGGTGCACTGAAGTGCACTGACCTGAGAAATGCAGCGTTAGGAAAGGAAAACAGGCAAGAAATCCACTCGCTCATTTCTGTTGGCTTTACCTGCTGCTTTTGGTAGTTAGTCATTGCCTAAGCGATGAGTCAGAGCAAGGTGGACTGGTGGTTATTCAAACTGGCAAAGGGCTTTTTTTCATTAGTAGTTTCCTTCCATTTCCTGGCCCTGCCCCAGGAGATTCTGGCTGGAGGAATGATAAATAAGTGCCCGACAGTGCAGTGGGTGAGAGAATCCCATTTGCTGTTCAATCTGTGTTTTATCTTGGGTGAAATGAGCACACGTGTAGGTAGGTGACACGTAGGACCGAGCGTGCATCAGCCAAAGCTGTCCATCAGCCGTGCTCAGTTACTAGAAGCTCACCACAAGTTGTGCTCGAGGTTACTTGACACTTCAGCCCCACAGATTTTCCAGCTGATACTCCAGAAAAAAAGAAAAAGCAATGGGTGTATTGGGCAGTGCACCCCGTGCTTGGACAGAGGAAGCTGCATCAGGGCTGGAATGCACTTGTGAGGTGGCACGTACGCCCCAAGTTCTGCTGCAGAAGTACTTAATGCATCATCACCTTTTGTTCTCTACAGCTTTATATGCAGTGCAACTGACAGTTAAGTGTTCACCTAGGTAGAAAGTACTTTGTTAGCGTGCTCTGCAATGTAAGCATCAAAGAATCCATAGAAAAAAGGCTTA
This sequence comes from Heteronetta atricapilla, assembly GCA_011075105.1. NCBI lineage: Eukaryota > Metazoa > Chordata > Aves > Anseriformes > Anatidae > Heteronetta > Heteronetta atricapilla. The sequence continues at coordinate 4,186,779 of CM021754.1, read as the reverse complement.
AAGCTAACCAGAGGAAGAAAAGCTTGTTAAGCTGGATTTGAAAGCACCGTGTCACCGAGGAGCAAGTGCTCCCATGATAAGTAGTTCTGCAATTTTGATGCCAGGTCTGTAAGAACTCGGGGTTCTGCATTGCGTTTTGGTGGTTTGGGAACTGTACGTTGAGTAGAGACCGGGAACAACAAAGCAGAGAATAATCTGGAGGACAGAGAGTTCCTGAGCAGCGATTGTTTTAGAATTGTCTCAGCAACCGAGGAGGGAAGCTAAGTAACTGAATGAAAACATTTAACGGTGATCAGAAAGACATCAGACGGCAAGTTAGTGGATGTGAACATGCTACAAAACAAGTTAGTGCACCAAGTATTGATGCAGGTGCTTTTGGACTCCTCGCTTTTGTTATTCTTCACTCCTTGAAATAGCATAAAGGACATTGGTACAGATGCTGATTGAGTATTTGTTATTTCTGCCTGTGTGTGCATTTTTTTTTACAGAAAGCTGCAGCACTCCAAAATTCTGTCATCTGAAACACAAAAGGATATGCCCTCTTGAAACTGGCACCTCTTAGCGGACCCTTTTAGCTTAGTGGAGATCAGGAATGAGCTAACGATAATGTTTTTTTTTTTTACTGACGTAGCAGAACAGGGTCACAAAGGGATGAGGAGATTTTCCTGTTGGTGACATCAGTTTCTCCTTCAGATGTGGCCATTCCTCTGCAGTAGCTTTGTCCCACCTACAAGAGCTCTGTGGCTGATAAGAATTTTGTTTCTGCTCTGAGAAGAGCTCCTGCTTCTGAGCTGCTCTGTGAGGCACAGTTTGGGCTTAAGTTTAGCATTTTCTGACAAGCTTAAATTAGACCTTTACTTTTTTTTTATCCAAAAGGTGGGGTGACTTTTTTTGGCATTTTCTTTACTGTATGTGTAAAGCTGAACAGTCTGTAAAAGCTAAGCTCCCAAGTCATCCACCCAGATCATCTGTCCAGACCTATCCAGCAGCACGAGAGAATTTAAACTGCTGCATCTTGCAAGCAAATGGAGGTCTTTTTGCTCATGGCACGCTGAAAACCTGACTTCTCAAAGAAACTTCACTTGACAACTGCCTGTAACATATGTTGTTTGTTTGTGTCTGATAGTCTCGGATACATAATTCATTACCTCTGTGTGTTTAAGCAAATCTTCTCTTCCAAGCAGGTCTGCATTGCTGGGAAGACATCGACAAGTTAAATTCTTTTCCCAAGCTTGAGGAAGTGAAATTACTAGGAATTCCTTTGCTGCAGTCCTACACCACCGAGGAACGCAGGAAGCTGCTAATAGCCAGGTCTGTTGTTTGTTTATTCCGCTCCAAGACTGTGTTTCATGACAATGAGCGGCTGGGAGCTGCTAATTGGAGGAAGAGGCTGGTAGGAGATGGGCTTTTGTATGAAATCACCACTCAGAAAGACTGGAGCTGTTTTTTGCTGTTTCAGAAAGAAAGAGAGGAGTGGAAATTTGTAACTTAACCTCTCAAATACCCAGAGAAGGTTTTGACTCTGATGCACACATGTACACAGCATGAGTTCATGTGATGAAATGGTAATGCTTGGTTCTGAACGTGCTTGGAAGCTGCGCGGGATTCACTCTCTCTCTTCTCGAGGGAGACCAGGCTAACTGGCAAGATTCTCCTGATGTTAACACTGCAGCACGTAGCTTCTGGGGGAGACTGTCCTGTTGGTCGCCCTGTCTGGGTTTCCCTTCTTGCTGACTGTATTTCTCGGTGTCTGCAAGCAGGTTGCCGTCTATCGTCAAGCTCAACGGGAGCATTGTTGCAGATGGGGAGCGAGAGGACTCGGAACGATTCTTTATCCGATATTACATGGAGTTCCCAGAGGAGGAAGTCCCATTCAGGTACGAATTTATTATCTTGGAATGGAGAACGGGAGAGAAAAGGCAGCGAGGCAAAAGGGAAGGTGACCAAGCAGTTGATGTTAAATGGGAAATCTGGGCTAGCTGGTCCATGAAAAAAACATCTCTCACACCCTTCCCGTCTTGCCCTCCTTCTGTTTTAGTTCATGCCGTGACATTAGAGTGTTGTCTGATGACTTGTAGAATCACTTCTGCATGAAATTCAGTCTTAAAGTGTCCACATCAAGTGCCATTAAACAACATGACTGTTCACTTCATGATCTTCATTACTTCCTGGCCTCCCAGTGGCTAGCTTCATAACCCACCTGTGTTTGGGAGTCCCCAAAAGCCAGTTCAGATCATGCTCTCCGGTGCCAGGCCAGGGCATCTAATTCTCTTGACCATCTGGTGTGTGGAATAAGGCTGGCAATGGGAAGCTGTCCCCTCACTTTGAAGCTTGCAAATCACAAGTCTGATGGTTTTTCCTTGCCAAAAAGTATGCCCAATGACCTGTTAATCTTAGTAAACTAATGAACTTTGACAGCTGCTGTTCAGGCAGGATCGGCACCAGCATCTACTTACTGCTTCTTAATGGGCTGAGGAAGGATCGTGGAGTATCAAGCCCCTGCCTTTATGTGCTTTTTGCCCTAGGACCCCCATGTGCTTTTCGAACAGCGAAGCTTCAGAGCCCTTTCTTTTACAGAAGGAGGGCAGGACAAGAGTGTGGGTGCGTGTGCGTGAGCTGGCAGGGGACAGACAGAGGTAGGAACAAAGCGAGGAGAAGTTTGAAGGTACGGCTGGGTAGGGATGACAAAGATGTGATCAGAATGTGTTAGGTGTTTACGCTGGTCAGTCAGTGTTTCTCTTAGCTTAACTCCTAGGTAAAACTGCCTCTTGTTTTTCAGAAGAGCTGTATATGTGACCTGCCAGTACAGTGAGGGCATCAGAAGGCTGGAATGAGGAATTGAGGGCACGGCGGTCTGTACGAATACTAACAGGTCCAGCAATTGTAGTATTTGCTGAAGGCGTACAGGGGTCAGTTCTGAGGCGAAGAGTACTAATGTAGTCAGGGAGACAAGACAGCTGGAGATCCCTCCTGGGCCTTGTTCTACGGACAAGTCCTGGCTTGTTTCATTTTTTTCCGCTTCAAGAGCTTCTAAAATTACAACGGTTGGAAGGGATAGCAGCACAGGCAGAAAATGCTGGGGAAAGGGAGGGGAAGGGGAGGCAGGGACTGTGAGCTCGTGGCACTGTTACTAGGATGGATTATTTTCAATAACATCTTATGTCTAAGAAAACTGCTTTATGTCTCAGTGTTCATGGCTCCAGAAGGAGAGAGAGCCGGGCAGGCGAGCCCGATGGCTGCAGCTGAGTCCTGCTCTTTGGCAGACAGGGCTGTGGGTGACTTGGAAAGGCAGCTGGGGGAAGGCAAAGCAGCACCTCGTGCTGGAAGCGATGTTTTCAGTTACAGACCAGGAGAGAAACTAAAGAGCAAGCAGCCCTTTGATCCTGGGACAGGCTTGCTGCCCTGAGCTCACAAGGAAGGGTTTGAGCAGGAGAGGGAAGGTAAATACATAGCTGTAAGGCTCTGGTCGTGTGTCTGCTTGTTGCTCTGGGCTTGTGTCTCTAGGCATGGCAGTGACAGGTGCCTTGTGTGTACAGGAGCAATACATTGTGGAGAAGGATGGGCTGTGTGTGTCCGTGTAGCCACACGGTACCACGCACAGCTGGGTGCTCAGCATATTCTGGCCAGGTAAGAAATCCCTAACACCTCACCCATCCCGTGAAGTTGGGCTGCTCTTGACCAACGAGCTGTATGCTCTTACAGTACGACACAGCAGAATTAGTTCTGCCTCTGATTCCTTAACCTTTGAGCACTGTTACTGTCCTTTTCTCAGTCAATGGCCTCTTTGTCTGAATCCCTCCAACTGTGCAGCGTATCCAAGAGACTTGTGTGGCCACTGAAGGGGGTTATTCTCTTCTGGAGGAATTGTGTGCCACTACGGAGTATTTTCTGATGAGGCTGCAGATGGCTGAGAGTGTCCCTAGTGCCGAGGGCCGGGTTCAGTTCCTGGCCCCGTGCACGGCAGCCCTAACAGGACCAGAAAGCTGGCAGCGGGGTTTTGCATGTGCGTGTGTTTTGCTAGAGCTTCCTCCGCTTTGCTCCAGCTCTAGTGTGGTCTCTCAAGGTGGTTTGTAATTAGAATCGAATCAGGACATAGGCACGTTGCTGCTGGGAGCACGGCATCTGCATTGCAGTGCTGCCTCAAGCGGAGGAAGGCGACACACTGGTGCTTGGAAAACACGTAAGTGAAGCAGCCCCCCTCAAGACTATCGAGGCATAACGTGCGGCAAACAAACAGCGTGCTCTGTCACGGCAAGCCTCCCTGCTCGGGTGGCGTCTTTTCATGGGCTACAGCTCGAAGGGATCGGGGAAAAAGAGTGAAATGGGCAGGAGTAATTCTCTCTGGGTGACGTGGGTTAGGAAGGAGTGCTGAGCCTACAATCCGATATTGGCCGGCTCCTTGAGTGACGTCTTTGTGTCTGTGGGCTTTTAATGAGTCCTCGGCGTGTCTGGTCCGTTGTTTATCTGCAGAATATCAGAGGCACTTTTAGTCAGGCTCCGTTCTCCAGCATCCTCTTTGCTGGCAACCAGTGTCTGTCAGGCTGCGAGGGCGATTACAGAAGTCTCCAGGGTGCCTATTACCGGGCACGAGGGAACCAAATGAGCAGCGTGCCTTTGTCCTTATTGATTTGAGGGGTGCCAGTCGTTCAGACTCCCAACTTTTTTTTACAGACTGCAGTTAGTGGACAAGGAGCAGGCTGCAAAGCTTGTTCTGCCTTTCCTCAGTGTGAGAAAATAGCAGGCAACGTTGCCTGGTCCTCTGCATATTTACAGCACAGGTTTGTGTAATCGTAGCCAATTCTTCTCCATCTCAGCCTGCTGGAGGTTTGTGTCTCTCTATATTCTCCCCACCATCAGCCCCGTTTGGTTTTAGCCTGTGTTTCAGGGAATTGCTGGGAATGTAGAGCCCTTCCAGCAGTGAGCCCTTGCAGTCCTGCAGACTCACTGTCCCTGCCTCGCTGTGCGGCTGCTGTTACGGGTAACGCACGAATTGCAGCAGCACTACAGTCAGCGCCTGAGAAATTGTTGCCAGGTCACAACGTGTGGAGTCGGTGAGAGTTTGAGACATCCCAAAGCGGGCTGAGGGCAGCAAGGGGAGGTTTGTTTCCTTCCCCATCTCCCGTCAGCCGTTTGCTGCTGGCCGCGTCCTTCTGGAGGTGGCAGAAGCAGCGCTGCGATGAAGTCCTTCCCCTCGGTGACACATCAACCAGTGCTTGTGCTCACTGTGGGCATAGCCAGCAGGTAAAGTACTGCGACTGTGTTCGCCTCTCGACACTAATGGCTCTTCTAAATCAGCCTGATCCTATCAGCCAGGTGACTGTGAGAGCAGGGCAGCAGCCTGAGTTCGGACGCTCAGCCCCGGTGAAGGCTTGGTGTGGCTGCAAGACGAGGGAAATCCTAGTGCCTCGAGGCCCTTAACCTCACTCCCCGGCAGACAGAGGGGCTGCTGTTCTCCAGGAACATTCCTGCCTCGAGCAGGACTCCCTGGGGTCACCCATCCTGCCAGGTCCTGTCATCTCTTGACAGGGGCAGTGACACAGCACCGATCACATTCGGCTCAGGCTCGGGTCGGGAACAAAAAGCTTTCTGTACGGCACGTAGTGGAGGGCCTCTGAAACGTTACCTTTCTCTGCAGCTCTCGGTCTTTGTCATTTCAATTACATTGTGGGTTGTGTTGCCTTCTTGCCCTTTTTCCCAGCCAGGCAGGAGAGATGCTGCATCCTCGAAGGGAGCTTTACCTGCTGAAGACAGCAGGAGGGTGAGAGAGGCTTTCCATTCAAGGGACGGCTCCCCGGGCTGGACCTTGGAGCCATTGCAGCTCTGCCAGTAAAATCCCCATGTCGTTTCAGAGCACAATTAAAAGACCAGTTGGCAAGAAGTCCCCCGTTTGTTCCCCATCAGCTTCCAAACCATGCAGGCGCTCACCTTTATCCAGCAATCTTGTTGTTCCCATCTTCAGTGGAGTGTAACATTTGGGACCTAGCTGTCCTCTTGGAAAATGGCAGGAATTTCTGTCAGGTCAGGCCATGAAACCACAGGTCCAGGGAGTCTCAGCCGAGGGCTGTGTCACTTGTGGTACCGCTCCCTTGGTGATGGCACCCCTTAGGGAGGTGTTTTCACTGCAGCAGGACATGCAGAGCCTTGCGAGTGTGGCGTCCTCTCTTCCTTGCCAATCCCACTGTAGTCACGGTTGGTGTGTCTGAAACTGTAGGAGCCCAGCAGACAACACTGCTGTTAAGTCTTCCTCACAGAACTATTTTGAGACCAGTCAACTCGAATGTTTCGCCTGGTGCTGCTGTGCACCTGGGGGACTGCGAGACAAAGCGACTGCGCTGGATGGGCTTTCTGTGTTGTATTTTCTCCTGCTCAGCGTCTTGCTTGAGAAATACTGTGTGCTCTGTGGAGTGTCAGGCTAGCAGAGGAGAAAACAGACTCCTACCAAGCCCGATTTATTCCTAATGGATGTCTGCCTCGGTTGTCTGACTTGAATCAGGGACAAATGTCGCTTCATGTGATGAAAATACAGCTCCCTAAAGTACCAGAGGGACTATGAATATGAGGGACTGTACCATAATTCTGGATTTTTTTATTTTTTTTCCTCAGGTATCACGAGCTGGTCACAAAGTACGGAAAGCTGGAGCCCTTGGCAGTCGTGGATCTTCGGCCGCAGAGCAGCGTGAAGGTGGAGGTGCACTTCCAGGACAAAGTAGAAGAGATGTCGATCCGTCTCGATCAGACTGTGGCGGAATTGAAGAAGCACTTAAAAACTGTGGTGCAGTTGTCAACAAGCAACATGCTGCTCTTCTACTTGGACCAGGAAGCTCCCTTTGGTCCCGAGGAGATGAAATACAGCTCACGAGCGCTGCATTCCTACGGCATTCGGGATGGGGATAAAATTTATGTGGAGCCCAGAATGAAATAGCCTCTTTTGACCTTGTGCGTGCGTGTATGTGCACGCACGCACCCCACACGCCCACACACATGCATTTAAGGAGTTTTTTGCAAGGTTTTTATTTCAGTCGGTTGGTTGAGGTTTGGTTGTGTTTCTATAGCAGGTAATGTCTTAGCCCAGAGAGAGTGCCCTGATCTGAGAACCATGCCCGCCATCCACTGCAGGTGACCTTGAGGTGACAATTTACTTCCATGCGTGTGTTTCAGTGTGTGCAATACCTTGAAGGTTTCTTTGATGCTCCGGTATACTCGTGATCTGGCATGAATGGTCAGTTGCTCAAGCTAAGGAATGCTACGGCCCGTAAGGGTGAGGGTAGCTCGGTGCAGAACTTGACCTGTTTATTTTTTCTTTTTAAAAGAAGACTTAATTGTTTGGTTTTTTTTTTGGCCGAGCTATTCAACTGCAGCTTGAGCAAGCTGAAGATTTTTATTTTCTTTCTGGGTGCTGCCTCTTAACCTTTTGTCACCCTCAAGTTCCCTGAAAAGATCTAAAACAGTATTCGGTTTGAATCAGAGCTCAGGTATTCAGCATGTCCACTTAGCTCCACTGCTTGCTATGAGTGTGCAAGGTGGGGGAGAGAAGGAGACCCTGTTAGAAAGAAACGATTTCTGTTGGAAACGCATGCTTTATATCCCGTCCGTCCTGTTCTGAGCGTTGAGAAGGAGGTTTGCTGCCTGTAACCATGGCCCATAGTGTCTGCAACCTGTGGCGCTGGCAGCCTGGAGGCAAAGGTAGCCCGGCCATGTAGTTTGGGAAGTGAATTTTGGAAGGTGGTGGATTGGCGTTGCGTTCGTTGGAGTTGCTTCTAGGGTAACGGGTCAGAAAGGTGTTGAAGGGCACATTCCCCAGTTGGCTAGGAAACATCCCCACGATGCTGAAAGATCTCCCAGTAAGCACTTAACCTTGCACCAGTTTGTACTGAAAGTGGAATGGCTAAAATTGCTCTCCAGGGAGAGAGCAAGGCTAGAGTTGAAGTTTGTTTGTTGATGTTGCACCAGAAATGAAACCTGGCACTTTCCCTGGGGACCCCTGGCTGTGGGGTCCCTCTTTAGGGTCCAAATTAGCAGAACGTGTTGACTTGGATCAGTTTCGTAGACGGTGAGTCCAAAAGCACCTATAGTCACGTTTATTGTAAAGCAGGTGTTCACTCTGTCAGCCTCCCCCACGTGCACCTCATAGGCATTGTGTGCTGCTGCTTGAATTAGCCCCCTGTTCCTGCTGCGGAGCAGATTCCCTTTCCCCTGCGATGAAACCCTCACTCCTTGGTATCTCTTGTAAATCAGACAGCCGTTTCACTCGACTGTGTCCTCCCTCATTCCTCTGTCATCCTGACAAGTTGAAGACTTTTCACGTTGCCTAGTTATAAGAACTGCATAAAAGTTTTTGAAGCTGTGCAGCGAGGGCTCTTGTTACACACGAACTTCTGACCTTGATTTTGAAATGCTTCCTGTCCCCACGTGCACTTTTCTTTCCCGAGATGCTTTTGTCCATGCCACTGAGCTCCTTTATAGTCTCGGAGCTGTGTATTTCTCTTAATATTTTACCTAGTTTGTGGGGTGGGGTAGAATGGGGATAAATCATTACCACATAACCTTCAGGTTCAGGATGTAGGGACCGCTGAGAGGGGAGTAGTTCTGCATCCACAGCAATGATTAAAAACGGGAGGATTTAAGACAATTAATTACTTGTGCCTCATCCCCCGGCCAAAACCATCAATTTCCTGGCACCATTGAGACGAGCAATAGGAGATGGAGCAAGAGTTGCCGTAGGTAGCATAGAGGCCGCGGCCCGTAGCTGCGGAGCCGTGTACCCGTAAAACAAACGAGCGGGGAGATGGCGGCAGTGTAACATAAGATGACGCTTTTATAAGCTAGAGCTTTACTGAAGATGTATTTTCCATTTTGGGCAGTGAAAGGCATTTTGCTGCCTTATAGCCGAACTCTTAAGCCAACACTTCTGTATGATATATACATAGATACGCATAGGAAAAAGTTGTGTTTAATAAGATATTTTGTTATAAAACAAAGTTTTATGAAGATATGGTTGTTTAATATTAGAAGCCTATTTCTCCCGTTGACCTCCCGTTTAAGTACGTTATCCATCAGTCGCTGCATCGTCTGAGTTAAGCGACCAACGCAGATGGAAAGGGATCTCTGATCTAATTCCATAGAGCAGTAATGGCCTGTGTGGGTATATTTATGACATTGTAACTGGTATTAATGAGATGCTGTAATTATTGACCAACTTCCTCAGCACAATTACATGTCTCGGTTGCAGAGAAGGAAATAAACAAAGTCCATTAAAGAATTGAATGGGATTTTAAAGAAGACCCAGATATGTGCTTGTAAGTTTGTTCGCCCGCTAAAGGTTACGCTCATCCACGTAGCGAGCCTTGCCGTCGCCGCGCCGGCTCCGAACTGGCAGGAAACGATGGTTTTATTTATGGCGGGCCTGGCAGGACCTGGAAGATGGAAAAAGAGAATACCTCGTGGCCTACGATGTCAACACGTGCTGACGATTTGGCGCTGCTGCCCAAATTGGCTCCCCTGATGTGTTTGGGGCTGTGGTACGAATACTGGCTGCCTCGCCGTGTTGTTGGGGAAGGTTGTTCCTGGACGGCGTGCTCAAGCTGGTTGTGCAGTCGGCAGAGCACACGCTGGGGGAACCAAACCCATGGGTTGGCTTCCTGAGGAGAACGAGCCACGTCCGAAGCCCAGGAAGGATTTACACATCCACACGATGGACTTTGAAAAGTCGGGCAGAACGGCACGCGAGCAACGCACCAAAATGCCCTGAATTGGACTGCTTTCCTTCTGTAATACCTGTCGGGGAAAGGGATGTGTGTTTGGGCAATGCTACTGCTTCACAGGGGACCATGGCTCGGGGATGAAGGGGAGGGCTGTGAACGAGCGGAGCTAACAATGAAGGAGGGTGCCGAAGTGGCAGGAGGCTCGCTCTAAATGCAGTGTCAAGAGGGGCTGCATCCCGGTTTTGTTGATGTACCCGCATTAGCAAAACGTCCCTGGTTCTGTCACATGTCTTCTAGAAAGCAAAATACAGGCTTGCAAGCTTCTCTAGCTCTTGTGTCCTTTTATCCAAGCGCTACTTTTGTCAAGAACTGTTTTGTTGTTCATGCTAGTTCATGCATAAAAATCTGCCGCGGGCAGTCTGCGCAGTGGAAAAAGCACCTGGTTCGTCAGGAATTAGGTAACAGCTATATACCAAAGTTCTGCACGGCTCTGCGGATCGAGATGCGATGCTGTGCCCTTGTGTTTTTGGAGACGTTCCTATTGAATATCCTTGTTTTGACCAGCTGTTGCAAGCGTATCGCTTAAACCGGCAACGCAATGAATGTGCGTGGCGTGGCGGCCGTCCTCCGCTCCCTCCGTGTGGTTTGCCACCAGTTTGGTTGGGGGATGCCCGCATCCACCTGCTGGCAGATGATACAGAGCGGTCCATGGGGGCGCTCGGGACAGCTCGGGGAAGCTGTGCCCGATGATTTTTTTGGGGATAGGCTCTCAGTTTGCCCTCGCCTGCTTGGGTCTGCGGTCGCGCTGCCTCCACCCGTCGCCGTTTCTGCTTGTAAATGAGATTCCCGTTGGCGAGCAGCTTGGAAAATGCAAACGATCTGCTGAAAGCAGCCCGGAGGCTAAAATATGTATTCCTGGCAGCTGTGCCACCCTCATCTGATTGTGGCGCTTCTGCAGGCAGCAGCGAGGCGCCGTCCCCAGAGCCGCGTTCGAGGCGGCTGCGGCCAGCTCGAGGAGTTGGACTCGATGAGCCTTATGGGGCCCTTCCAACTCGGGATATTATTCTGTGATACTGTGAGCTCAGGCCTTTGCCGCTCCGATTGCTTTGCCGCGCTTACTGGAAGCTTCAAGTATGATTTAAACATGAAGGTCTATTCTCGCGCCCTATTAATTATGCATCCGTATGTAATTTTAAAGAAAAAGGGAAAACTGTAAGTCTATCGCAGTTTTTGTTCTGGGTTCTCTCATGGGGACTCCGCTTCCTGCGCCCACAATTTGCCTTCGGTTTGCTCGCAGACTTAGCAGTGGAATTCAGGCCACTTAGGTAATTGGTTTGGATCAGTTCAATAAACTTAGGTTTTTGCACAAAAAAATAATAAAAAAAAATAAAACAGAGTGTCCTGAGCTTTGAACTTCTTCTTCCCTGAAGCAAAAACGATTCCCTCTGCCTCACCCGTGCACCTCTGGGAGGGCGCGAGCTGCCGAGGCTTTTTGCTCCGCTAAGTGTTGGTGTGGGTGGTGTGGGCTCCTGGAATAAACCCTCACCAGGGCGTCCTGCTCGGGCTCAGTCCCACGAAATGGGAATGGCACAAGGCCGAGCGCTGCCTGCCGCGCCTCGTCCTTTACCGCTTGCTTTTCTCAAGGCTGGCCGTGGGATGAAAGTTTTCTCTGGAAAATAAATCAATAGCGGCTTGCTCGGCTCTGACGTGCTCAGCACTGCAGGATGCGAGCATCCCCTGCCAAAAGAAAATAGCCTGGAAGAGAAAGTCTTCCCCAAAGAGGCAGTGAAAACCTAATCAAACTTCATCAGTGTAGACTTGCCCAGGACAAACAGGAGCAGAATATTAAACTGCACAAGGAGCAGAGGGAAACCTGCTGGCACTGGTTTTTCTCTGTCTTAGAAAATGGGATAAGAAGACTTAATGGGTTTTCCTTTGGATGGGAGGGAAGGGAAGAGCCAGGGTGCACGGAGAGGCAGGCTGGAAGTAATCTTCCCCGGAATATCAGAGCTCTAAAGGCCCCTGCCCTCCTAAAGGCACTGCTGGTCTAGAAAAGGATTAATAAAAATAAAAATAAAATGAAAGCTCACTGCTGCTGGCAAGGCCATTTTTGGAGGATAAAGGGCCACGTCTGGGGGATGAAGAGGGAAGCAAAGTCTGGGATTCGCTGTGGCAGTGGTGCTGGAGGGAGGATTTGGCACCCGGAGGGCAAAGGCGCTCGCTGCACATCCAGGAGCTCCTGGAGCCCGCCCTGTGACGGTCGGCATCTGCAGGAGCTGCTCGGGAGCTGAGTAGCTTTTCAAGGAAGGAGTAAGCTACCTGTTTGTTTTTCCATTGAGTTTCAAAGCTTGGGGACATGGAAATGTGCCTGGGCGTTTTGTTTTGTTTTGTTTTTCATGTGTGTGTGTGTGTGAACCGAATTGTATCACTGGAGATCGCCTCGCAGGCTCCAGCTCAGGCTGCTCTGCTCCCCGCGGTGCAGCTGGAGGCTCGCAGCCCGCACGGAGCTGGCAGGTGTGTGACAGGTCCTCAGCTGAGCCGTGCCACGGTTTTGTCCCTCGAGGTAGATGCGGATCAAACAAAACCCAGGTCCTGCGGAGACGCGCAGCCGCTGGAGGTGGAGGGAAGGGGAGACGGAGCGAGAACCTCCCTGGCTGCTGCGGGCGCTTGCCCACGAGCCGTGCAGCCCAGAGGCGGGGAAAAGCCCTGTGAAAATTGCAGGTTTTGTGGGGGAACCAGCGCTAAGGCTCCCAGCAGTGCCCCATTGAAATATCCCCTCGGGCTCAAATAAAATCCAAGTCAGTCCTTGCCGAGCGGGTGGCAGCGGGAGCAGCCAGGACACCCTCTCCGGCTCACTTGGGGAGCGCACACGTACATACTGGGAGGCTTTTCCTCTCCCACCTGTAAAAGCAGAGGTGCGTTGTGCTTGAGAAACTGGAACAAGACTTTGGTGGAAAAGTAAGAGCATTGAAGCTTTGGGGGCACTGCCTTTGAATGGTGCTTTAAGCCTAGCACTGTTAATGCTAATCCTGTAACACTATATAGAGGGCCTTTTTTCTTTCCTTCACTTACACAAAGGAGGAAGGGGCTCAATCCTTTGAGTTGTTTTTTTTTCTTGTTTTTTTTTTTTTTTTTTTTTTTTTTTCTTATCCCTTCAGCAAAAGGCAATGCTGAGCAGAGCGGCCGCAAGCCCAGCTCCGGCTAGCTGACATTTCCACCTGAACCCACCCGAGGGGGCGAGCGTTTGGGGAAGAAAGCGGCTCCTCTCCCTCTCCAGGCCAGAATCTGATCTCCAGATTAGCCCGCTGGTTATCAATAGAGGCACCACTTGTGATTTGCAACTCTACACTCCTCCAGCCCCGAACCAGCATTGACGAAAAGGGACTTTTCAATTGCGAGCTGAAGGGGACTGAGGCGTCGCTCCGCTCATCGGCAATAATTGGCAAAAGAGCAGCGGCATGCGTTCTGCGTTGACCTAAGGCTTCTCCCCGTTCTACCAAGACCAGTCTAATATTTCAGACCTCCTTGCTCCTCTAGTCTACGAAGCAGGTTGGTAATTTTTTTTCCATACCTAAATAAAATAAATAAATTGTGTTTTTGTGTGTGGCATGTTAAGAGACATCTTTATTGTCCCGTCGCGGTGCCCAGGCGGTGCTGGGCTTGCTCTTGTTCTCGGACTGCTCTGGTTCCTCCTAGCCCTCGTCTGCCTGCTCCCTGCTGACAAACCCACAGCAGCTTGGATTTACCACCTCTGTAACTTCTGTTGCCTGCTCTCTGCCTTCGGAGATAGGGAATATGGTGAAGTTTTCCTCGGGGGAATGAGTTTTGCTAGGAGCTGGGTCGTGGGCAGCAGACTGTGGCCACGAGCGGTGCCCTGAGCATGGGTCAAGGAGCAACTCCCCTTGCGCCGGGCTTTGAGCTTCCCAGAGCCATGTCCCCTGCTGTATCCCTGGGCTTTACGTGTGAATAATCAGAACTAGGCGGATCTGTGGGGCCCTGTAGGTTATAGAAATAAATCCCACGGGTGAGCCTGATGAGATGCTGGGTTTCATGGCCATCGTGTCCGTGCAAATGAAGCTTGTGGGCCATACGAAGGGAAGCTGATGCAGAGGCTGGTGTAGGCTGTGCACAAGGTTTAGGTGTAGTTTGAAGCTGCTCATCTGCTCCTGCACGCACATGCTGGGAGCAGTCGATACCTTCCTGCGAGCTGTGCCCGAGCCGTGCCTACGTGCAGCGAGCGAAAGCGACGGGCGAAGAAATCAAAGCAGGTGTTTTAGCGATATTTCCTATTGGATTAATAATGACTAACAAATTGCATTAGGCACGGAAGGAATTAAAGCTGGCACAGGACATCGCTTTCCGTTTCCCAGCCTCGTATCTGCTTCTGTCTCTCTCATTGATTCCTGTACAGCAAGAGGTGCCCAGCTGTGTAAATGTTTGTGCTTCCTTCATTCCAGCCCGAGGTGCTGGGGATCGCCGTGCCAGCATCCAGCCTGGGGGGCTGCTGGGGCCGTGTCTCAAAGCTCCCCCCCGGGGGGCAGGAATTGCTTCCAAGCCATGGGGATAGACCGGGCTCTGGGCAACTTCCCGACACCTCCTGAAATTAGCAGCTCTTCCATGTGGTTATGGGCTGGTTGTGACATACCTGAAGGGCGATCTCCCGTTAGCACCAGGGAGGTCTCGTTATGGCCCTTAACGAAGGAGGAATTTGGGGTCTGCTTGGCAGGCAAGGGACCCGCAGCTCTGCACCACCCGAGCATCCCCCAGTGCCTGGTCAGGGATGGGATTTCCCGTGGGAGTGATGCATGTCCACCTTTCTTTTTGCCCTTTAGGATGAACAAACGATCATTTCTCGGGACCTGGCTGGCCCTGCTGGTGATGACCGTGCGGCACCAAGGTTAGTACCGCTCCCCGGCTGGGAGGGGCAAGCTTCGGAGCAGTGCCATGCCCTGGGACCACAAAATACGGTGGTTTTTACCCTGAAAATCCCCTTCCCTTGCTTGGAGCAGGTACAGAGGTGGACTTAGCATTTCCCGAGGGCAGAGGGCTGGCAGGTTTTAAGGGTGAAGGCCACGCGGGGAGATCAGTGTGCCCCTGTGGGTGAGCACAGGTGCCGGATCTGCAGCAGGGACAGCCTGCGTGGCGGAGATGGATCTCCCGCCCGCACAAACGGCCCTCGCCTCATTGAGAGCAATGAAGCACGGATAGTTTAGGCTAAACGAGGAGCTGGCACGCTGCTCTGAATGCGAAGTCAGCAGCAAAGCCGACGGGTGTACCGGCCTCGGTGAGCACTTTATGTATGGGTGCATGTATCATGTGGAGGTCGGCATGCGCACACAGGGTGCGTTCGAGTGGTTGTGAAGGCCTTGCTAGTGCTCCAAAATAAAGTATGAAGAATTTCTAATGGCCAGCCAATGCCACATCAGGAGTCAGTCAATGAGCGGCAGCACAATGTCAGGGTTTGCTCGTAGCCAGGTTTTTTCCTCGGGTGCCTGCTGGGGATGAGCAGGAACAGACGTGGCCCTGGGCTGGTGGGGTGTCAGGGGCATCTGCAGCAACTCCTGCCCAGTTCTCACGTCCTTGTGGGAGGTGGTTTGGACAACCGGGCTGGATGAGCCATGGTGACCTGCACAGGGCTGGGTGGGAGCCCTGAGCTGTGGTCTTCTAGGGTGGTGAAAAGCGCAGGAGCAACTCCCCAGTCTCATGGGGTAATTAATTTTGGTTATGTGTTAATTTAAAGGAAGGCAAGCCGAGTTGTTACAGACTGGAAATGCCACGTTAGGTTGGTTTTGTGGCAGATTTGCACCCTGTGGCCAGTGCTGGGTGTGGGGCTGACCCCAGGACCTCCAGGATGGAAACAGGGAGCCGGGAAATCCCGAGCCGGTGGCTGAGGAGCCGTGGGGCTGAGCCCAGCTCGGGCACGATCTGGGGCTCTGTGTCCTCAGGCGGAAAATGAGGCCGACCGGTTCAGCCATGAGAAACACCACCCAGGCAAAAATCATTATCGGCAGGGCCCGGCGGTGCTCGGCGAGGCGCCGTGCCGCATGCAAAGCACCACGGCGCTGTACCAGCGCTGCTGAGGAAGCCAGCCCTGGGAAGTTTGTGCTGAGCTCCCTGTTTAGAGGAGAAGTCAAATCTGCGTCTGGGAGCTCTGCCTCGGCTGTAATAACCCATCAGTTGTGTAGCAGCTGTGAAATGACTGGCTTTACAGGCTGCCAGCGAGGAGTTTTTGGATATGTGTGTGAAACCAGGCTTGCGGACGCTGTCACACGTCGCCTCCCTTTATGTCTGGCAGGGCACTTGGGTCGTGTGCGTGTTTTTTTTAGGATGCAGCCAGGTCAGAAAAGGCTTCCCCTTTGTCTCCTTCCCCCCTGAGGCTGGGTTGGAGCCACCAAGAGGGGTCGGCCGGTGATGCTCGCAGGGCAGCCTCGAGCACGATGCTTGAAGGGAGCATCCCGGCCCCATCCAGAAAGCTGTCTGAGGCTGGAGGCCTCCGAGGGGCACAGGTTGGGACCTAGGAAATAAAAGCATGTCCCGAACTGAGGTAAACAGAGCTGTGATTGTTCGGAGCCCGGTGGCTCCCAACAGCTGCGATCGAATGTCACGAGGGCTGCACGCTGCTCGTCTACATCAAAGAGGGGAGGAGGGGGAGGAAAGGGCACAAAGTTCCCGTTTTCTGGGTGAGGAGCCGTGCTGGTAGGCAGCTGAGAAAAGCGGGGGATGAGATGATGGCAGAGACCTGGCAGGGGCTGCAGCGGAGAAGGACACGTGCCCTGGGGACAGAAGTGTCTGCTTGTGACGAGAGCTGATTGGAAAATGGATTTTAGTCTGGTAGAAAGCAGCAGGCTTGTGCTGCAACACGTCAAAAGCATCTCCTAAAATGTTTCCAGGAGAGGCAGTTACGCTCACCAGCAGAGCCTTTTAGCAGGAAACCTGCCTGTGCCAGGAAGGCCTGGAGCACCCTGGGCCGTGCCCCACGATGGGGGCAGGAGGAGCGTGGCCGTGGGGTCACCCTGGGTCTTGGTCGGTCTCTCTGAGCCCAGTGTGAAGCAGCACCTCTGGCACATCCTGGGGGGAGCGGGGCTCTTGTGGGTGCTGTACCAATGTGAAGCTGAAGCACGGGCTTGGGCACAGTCATGTGGAAAGCAAAATGTGCTGCTGGGTGCTGAAAGCCCAGCTGGTGGGCCCTTGGGCAATGCTCTCTCTCGTGCCCCTGCCATCGGGGGCAGGCAAAGCTATGGTCCTCACCGTGCCCTCTCCAAAAAGCCAGGACCGGTCCCCACTTAGCCGTGAGGACTCCCTCCTCTCTCTCCTCGCAGCTCACGCCATGGCAAGTCTGTATCCCTTCTGGCACAACGACACGAGAACGCCCAAAGTGGATGACGGAAGCTCTCCCGAGATCAAGCTCTCCATCCCGTTCATCTTCTTTGGAGCCCCGTACAGAACCGTTTATGTAAGCGGAGCAGCAGACCTTCCTTTTACTCTTTTCCTAGCCATTAGCTGCTGCATTTTAAACGCGCTCTCGCTGTCGTCAGGAATGGGAAGATTTATTAGCGCCCACCTGACAAGTTCTTAGATTTCATGAACTGATAGGTTTTATGATTAAGAAAGTCAAAGGTATAGTTAATGGGCTAATGTTCAAGGGGAAGGAGTATAAAAGGCAATAAATTGTCTTTGTAGGTGATTAAATGGTACAGCAAAGCTCAGGGCTTGACACAAGGAACATTATTCCTGTTACATGACAAGAAACAAGAACATGCAGAGACCCACAAGGAAAAAGGAGATGGTGGTTTGGCTGCACGTGGAGGTGCCCAAGACAAGGGCAGGCTGCTGCTGTTTTCAAGCAATGGAGCAGCAAGATCCTGGCAGAGGGAAAAGGGGCTCCTGCAGGCAGTGCTAGGGGGTGGTGAAGCTGGGCATTTTCTCAGGCTTTTCAGGGTTTTGTCCTGCATGGGGCTTCCTGCATGCAGCCATTGTGACCGTGCTGGCCTTCACCAGTAGGGCATATGTGCCTAGATCATAGAATCACAGAATCCTGGAGTCATGAAGGTTGGAGAAGCTCTCCAAGATCATCTGGTCCAACCATCCCCTACCACCAATGTCACCACTAAACCACATCCCTAAGCACCAGGCCCAACCTTTCCTTGGACACCCCCAGGGATGGGGACTCCACCACCTGCCTGGGCAACCCATCCCAATGCCTGACTGCTCTTTCTTAGAAGAAATATCTCCTAATTTCCAGCCTGAACCCCCCCGGCACCATTCCCTCTTGTCCAGGACTTCTTGTGGGATGCCGTTCCCATAAACCACCCCCCTCCAAAACGCTCACCCCCACGTTTTCTGACGAACCAGCAGCTTGCTGCTAGGGCTTTCTCCAATCCCCCCATCCTCTTCACAGGTCAACAACAATGGTGTGATCTCCTTCAACGCCCTGGTCAGCCAGTTCACCCCAGAGGCCTTCCCCCTGACGGACGGCCGGGCCTTCGTCGCGCCCTTCTGGGCAGACGTGCACAACGGCATCCGGGGGGAGATCTACTACAGGGAGAGCACGGACCCCGAGCTGCTGAGGAGAGCCTCCAAAGACATCCGCAAGCACTTCAAGGACATGCCCTCTTTCTCCGCCACCTGGGTCTTCATCGTCACCTGGGAGGAGGTCACTTTCTACGGAGGGAGCAGCACGACGCCGGTAAGAGCAATCGGCGGAGTCTCGGTGGGTGGTGTTAGATGGTTGTGCAGCCATCTGTGCATAAATACATACCGGGGTGTAAAGCTGGGTAGGTCGCTTTGTTCTCCTGTAGCTGGTCACCACGGTCCTGTCCTTCTGTCTACGAGCCCTGCTCAGAGCTCGCAGAGCTCCAGGGAAAGCATCGCCTGGCAGGCAGCGTGCCAAGACACGGCTCTGACGCCGCTGAGGATCATTCAGCCTCATCGTATTGTGGCTGTGCAGATGCCAGCCTCCCTCCGTGCCTTGACCACAGTGGTAACGCAGAGATATTTTTGTGGACGGGCACCTTGGACTAGAAGCCTTTATTCAGAAGCCTTTATGTGGGAGCCCAGGTTCTGTTTCAAACCCTGACGGCTCTTCTTGTGGCACAGCGCTAATTCAAGAGGGTGGTGAGGGCATCTGGTGTAAGGGGGGGGACAGCTGCCCTGAAAGCCTGTGCTTGAAACAGAAAGGGGAAAATCCAAGGGGCTGTTGGCACGTGTCTGTGCCGACAGCTGACCTGTCCAGACTGACCAGAGCCACACGTGGGGCTTGGCTGTGATATCCCTCTTTATTCCCATAAGGGTGCGAGTCCCATCTTAGAGGACAGTGATGTTTTTGCAGACATGAAAGGCTTGCAAACTGCTGTGAGCAGCTGACACTGGGGGATCTGTGCTGCTGGGGTGCAGGCAGCAAGTAAGATCTGTTTCCCATACTGTTGTTTGGGAAAGTAATTTTTAGTATTTGTGTGCATTCTGCAAGTGCCAGAAGTTTGCCGCTTCTGTCTCGAGGAGTTGGCTCTGATAAACAATTCAGATCTTTTCCATTTGTTAGAGAGGCTCAAAATTTAATGCATATTTGTTGCCAGTCCTGGCAGCACTTGCAGAAAAAAAAGTACATATATATATTTGCAGATAGCAAGCAATATAGAGGCCCGTGTATTGCCCGAGGAATTACATTTGCAACACAATGCAATTTATTTTGTTATAGAGCAGTCTTCCCACTCAGTAGCGGCCAAGGCTCCGGGTAGGCACGTGGAACAGCACAATGCAACTTAAGCAGGAAATTCATCGCAGTGCAGAATCGCTGCAGAAAACAATTTTGCGAATGTGGCCTTGGGGATGCTGCAGTTGCAGTCTCTTGGTGACTCCGGAGCAAATGGGTTTGGTTTACAAGAATTTGTTTTTTTTTTATAGGGTTAGGGTGCTCGATGCATTTCTGGCCACAAGTGCCAAAGTGGGAAGTATCTGTGGTTCGTGAACATATTCCTAATGAGGAACACCGGCGATCTGCAACCTCCTGGGGCCATGCAGGCTCCCATCAGAGCAGGGTCTGCCCCTCCTGGTGCCACAGCAGTTGTTGCAGAGGCAGAGTATGCTCTGGCTCGGATTAATGTGCTGTCTCTGCTGTAAAGCAATCACAGACCTCCAGGCAGGATGAGGAGGCGATAGGAGACAGAAAACTGTTCTGTCCCACGGTGCTGGGGACATTTTGGGTGTGCTGTGGTCTGCAGCCTGCGGTGAGCATCCCAAGGGCTGTCCATGGCCCTGGTAGCAGGGCAAAGAAAGGCATTTTCTGCACATCAGGCCCAGAGGGAGACTTCTGAAGAGGTGCAGTGCATGCTTTGTCCTCTGCTGAGATTGTGATTTGGAATGGATCCATGATGTTTTTGTCACCCCTAGAATGATGATCCATCACCCCTAGGATTCTGTGATTCTCTGATGTTCCCATGGGTAAATTCTGCCTCTGGATTTACACGGACAGAGGGGATACCTGCAGGGTAGGGGGCATCTTCTCACCTTCTGTGCAACTGCAAAATGATGAGCTCGGTTTTATGCCACCTTGCTGGCCGTGCTCATCTTGTACAGGGCCTGGGCTTGCAGTTGCCTGAATTTATCGGAGTGTTTGGGGCTGGAAATGCAGAGTCATTTCAAGCGAAAGGAAGGACCCGATCAGCAGATTTAGCAGGTAGCAATGGGATGTGGCAGCCAGGCAAAACACAATCCACATGGCTGCCTTGGCTGTAACGCACCGGTAGCAGCATGGAATATGGATGCAGCAGCGAACGGGGTAAGAAAACACGTCAAGGAAGAAAGCTAAGGCAGGGTAATGGAAGATAACAGGTCGTAACAGCCCGAGTCCTGCTGAGGGCTTATTTTCCACAAGCTCATTCTCTTGCTGCCATCTATTGGCATTGAACTGGATTGGAAACAGCAATGCTGCCTTCCCAGATGGAAGAGCTGGACGGGATGGGGGCAGCTGGCGTCACAGCTCCGAGGGGCAGCGTGCTTCGGGCCCCATTCTGCTCCTGGTCCCAGTCCCTGCCATGCTCCTGCAGCTCACCTGGGCAAGGGTTGAGCACGGGAGAAGGGCAGCAGGAGAAAAGCAACCTCACCTTGTGAATCCGTTGGTATTTTCCCCAGGTGAACACCTTTCAGGCTGTGCTGATCACCGACGGCGTGTCGTCCTTTGCCATATTTAACTACCAGGAAATCAGCTGGACCACAGGGACGGCCAGCGGAGGGGACCCCCTGACCGGGCTCGGCGGGGTGATGGCCCAGGTGAGGCTCTGGGCCCCGTGTCCCCAGCTCTCCCCAGCTCTTTGATGGTTGCCCACAGCTTTCCTGATGTATTTTTTTTACATGCATTTATATTTAAACATACATAAAAATGTAAACGTAGATCTGTACTGCTTGTAGTGCCTGTGGAGGTTTTCACTCACATCCAAACTACCTGAAAACCAGGATTCCTGAAGAAAACACTTTGAGATGAAAGACGACGTAGTCAGGAATTATTGTGAGCAGGGAGGTGCACAAATGCAGCATGGTTTCCTGCAAGGAGGATGGATGTGTGATGGAATTTTCTCTCTCTCTGTGTAAGGCTGGCTTCAACGGTGGAAATGTCACCAACTTCTTCAGCATCCCTGGCTCCAGAACCCCAGACATAGTCAATATAGAAGAAACGACCAACGTTAATGTCCCTGGGCGCTGGGCTTTCAAAATAGATGGCAGAGAAATAGATCCGGCCAACGGCTGCAGCCTGAGAGGTAAGAGAGAAATGGCAATGACTTTTAACAGGTTTTGGGGTGCAGAATGGCAAAAGGTCATAATGCCTGAATGGGGGGGACAGAGAGCTTTGTCATTAGTATCTGCATGGACATGTCTTGTCCAAATCTGGTGCATCCCGTGCTGACTCATGGATGGCTGGAGAATGGGCTTGCAGTGTGTATTTTTGGCCAATTCCCAGTGCAGATGAGACCTGACTTGGAAGCTCTGAAAAAAACAAGATTGGCCCATAAAGCTCTGGGAGGCTTCAACCACCAGCGAACAAAGCTGTCACCAGCGCTTGCTTGGTTTCACTCCTGTGCTTTCATCAGCAAGGCGTTGCTAAAAGCCTCCATTTCTGCTGCCTGGGTGCACACAGTCAAGGGCTGATGGGGCTCAGGAGGTTCTCAGGAATCAAACAACACCTGGATGTTGTCTCGATTAATTGCTGCAGTGCAGATGAGAGGAGAGAAATACCTCAATAATTGTCTTAGACAGGGTCTTCTGTGAAGCTATTTTATTTACGGAAAGACCAGGGGACAGCTGTGCCCTCTTGTCCCTTGGATGGAGATGCTGACACTGTGGTCCCATTTCCCTTGTATCTGTGGTTTTTTTTGGGGGGACAATAAATTCCATGCCCCTGCACCAACTACACTGTCTGTGCATGCGTCACTGGTGGCGTGGAAATATAAAGGGATTAAATGAGATATCATGGGGTCTGTGCCACAGAGAAACCATCACATTGCCCTTTGACAAACAAAGCTGTACTCCTGGAGTCTGTGTAACGAGGGAGTTGTCGCTTTGTGCTGGATGCTGGAGATGTCACTGCTCCGGGATGCCCAGCTTCTGTATGGCCTGGTTTCGGATTGTACCGAGGACAACCTGGAAGACCCAAAGGCTCTTGCAGCCCCAGAATGGTTTTGGGTTCACCGATACCCAAATTCCATCCTGCCACAGTCACACACACCAGGAGGGTTGGTGCAGCAGATCTCGCTTAAGGAGATATTCATTGCAGGGAGCTGTAAAACAGCATTTTTTTGTAGCAGGCGGGGAAGAGAACAAAAAGTTTAGGAGAGGTAAATCAGGCAGCGTGTGCGGTGAAATCCGCGTGAAAGAGAGGTGTGAAAGACAGCCATATGGAGGGGAGGAAGCTCGTATGGGTGTCTGCCACCCTTGCTCTGCCATCTTCTCCCTGCCTCTCGCATCTGCTGGCTGGGGGATCGCTCATCGGATCCGACATGTGGTGTGGAAGTTACTTACCAGCAGCTCCTTGGTCTCCTAACACTACAAGCTTTTTTGGAACGGGACTGAATTGCTTCTGCTAACAGTGGAAGGACTCAAAGCCAGGAGGAATAGGCACCAATCGGCCAGCCCACATGGTCACACCGACTGCTGCACTTTGGTGTGGGGAGGTCTTGAATGGGACACGGGGCGCGCTGAAAGCTCAGTTGTGATAGCACTGCCTTGCCAGCAGCGTGCAGAAAGCAGCCGACAAGCCCTGCAGTAGGTCCCTTTGTGGGCATACGACCTGCAGACCTCTCTGTAGGACCTGGAGCCATGTCTGAGGAACTCATTTTGACGTGACCATGACTCCAACTGTGGGTGAAGTTCCTCTGTTAAGAAAAGTGAAAAGTGATGCAGCATGTTTTTTTTTTTTTTTTTTTTTTTTTTTTTTTTTTTTGCCTTTTCTTTTATGCATTTTTAGGACAGTTTCTCCGTCAAGGGGAAATCTTCTGGGACAACTCAAACTGCACCACCAAGTGCCGCTGCCTGGACTTCAACAACGAGATCTTCTGCCAGGAGGTGGCTTGCGGCCCCTTTGAAGCGTGCGAACCGAAGATCAAGTTCTTCCAGTGCGTGCCGGTGGAGAGCAGCACCTGCGTGGTGTTCGGAGATCCGCACTACCACACCTTCGACGGCTTCCTCTTTCACTTCCAGGGTTCCTGCTCCTACCTCCTCGCCAGGCAGTGCTGGCCAGGCTCCCAGCTGCCCTACTTCAACGTGGAGGCCAAGAACGAGAACCGAGGCGGCTCCTCCGTCTCCTGGCTGAGGGACATTTTTGTGGAGGTCTACTCACACAAGATCATCCTCCCCAAGGGCAGCTTTGGGAAAGCAAAGGTAAGAGCCCCACTGAACAGGGTGAGCTTGATGGGTTGGCTCCTCCAAGGTGATGCTGGGACCATGCTTGCAGCCCCAGGACCATGGGATGGTGCTTCTGGGCTCCGTGTCCCCTTTGGGAGATGTATGGGGTGGAAAGCACCTGTGGCAAAGCCATGGGTCAACAGAGGCCTGAAGCTTACTGATGGCTGGCTGACCTTCTGCACCCATCTGTAAACACAGGGTTGTACTGCTCCTGTCTGAAACCCCTTGCTATTTCATGTGAGAGCTCAGTCTTGCGGTTGTGTTCCTGCAGGTGGATGACTTGGTGGTGTCCTTACCCATCTCCCTGGAGCTGGGAGCAATAAAAGTCTACCAAAGTGGCTTGTCCACAGCTCTGGAGACTGATTTTGGCTTGCTAGTGACTTACGATGGGCAACACTACGCCTCCGTCTCCGTTCCGGGCACGTACATCAACGGCACGTGCGGTCTCTGTGGGAATTACAACAAAGACCCCGAGGACGATATCCTGCGCTCGGACGGGAGGTTGGCTGTGTCCGTGCCAGAGCTGGGTGAAAGCTGGCGAGTGCCTCACCCCGAGAGAAAGTGCTCGCCCGGCTGCGTGGAGAACTGCAGCATCTGTGATGCCACCAGCGAGTCTTTGTATTTCTCCCCCGAATATTGCGGCTTCATCAACAAGAGCGGCGGGCCGCTGTGGGAATGCAGTGCCATCGTGGACCCCACCGCCTTCGTCCACAGCTGTGTCTACGACCTGTGCAGTGCCCGGGATAACGGCACCGGGCTGTGCCAAGCCGTGCAGGCGTACGCTGCGGTGTGCCAAGGCCTGGGCATCCCGGTGGGAGAGTGGCGCACCCAGACGGGATGTGGTAAGTGTCGGGGTGCTTGTGCTGGGAGTGTTTGTGGGTGCCTACCTTCATTCCCAGGAGGTAATCTTGGTGGGAGATAATCACAACAGGAGATAATCTCAAGGGGAGATAATCCAGATAGGAGGAAAGAAGGGGAGGGAGTTGCTCAAGGCAGAGGGGGGTCTGGCAAAAGCCAATAGATTCCAGCCTTCCATGGTGTGAGAGTCTCGTGATAGCAAAAGGGCAGAAAAGGTCAGGCAGAAGTTGGCTGCCGTGATGTTGGAGGCTGGGCTGGGTTGCAGGCTGGTTGGCAGCACGCTGCCCAGCCCACCCGTCTCTTTTGGCATTAAATTGCTGTGGGAGGCTTGACCGTGCTGGGACTATTTTTGAGAAGTTTTTGCTTGCATTAAGGGAATAGAGGAGGCACAGGAGAGAAATGGCAAGGCCAAATCTACTGTAGAGTGGGGTCCCTGGGTCATTTCACACTGCCACTGCCGTGGGTCGATAGGAAAGAGGTCTGTGGCCCCGAACCACATGATAACGTGCTCGTCTTGTTGTTTGTGTCCCCTCTGCACCCACAGCAGAGGCCGTGCGGTGCCCGGAGCACAGCCACTACTCAGTGTGCGCCAGCGGCTGCCCTGCCTCCTGCTCGGACCTGACGGCCCCGCTGTCCTGCACCTCCCCGTGTGCTGAGGGCTGTGAGTGTGACGAGGGCCATGTCCTCAGTGCCGACCACTGCATCCCTGTGCAGAAGTGTGGCTGTGACGTGGACGGCCGGTACTACGCCGTCGGGGAGTCTTTTTGGGCCACGGCGGACTGCACGGTGGAATGCCAGTGCGAGGACGGCGGGGAGGCCAAGTGCTTCAACATCACCTGCCCCGAAGGAGAGGTCTGCGCCATAGAGAACGGCTACCGGGGCTGCTACCCCAAGCGGGAGAGCCTGTGCTTGGTGGGGCAGAACCAGGTGCTGCAGACGTTTGACGGCGTTGCCTTCCCCTATCCGCTGGAGCACTCCTACACGCTGCTCAAAACCTGTGCGGAGAGGCCGGACTTCATCGAGGTGGACATCAGCCAAAAGAAGCCAGGATACGTTCCCAATGGGCTGCGCGTTGTGCGGATCCAGGTGGTCGGCCAAGAGGTGAAGGTTGGAGGAGCCAGCCTCTCGGAGGTCAAGGTAAAGGTGCCACTGAGGGCTGGGGTGGGAGGTGGTGGCTCGTGCCATACCACGATGCCCCCATGGAGATGCTGTAGGTCTGTGACCTTGGACTACTATGTTGGGGCCATCACAAGTGCCAAAGTCCATCTGCTCCCTCCAAAGTGAGAGGCAGAAGGATTGGGATCGTGTCTACTCATGGTCCTTGCCCTTAGACTTCCCATCCATGTCCCTGGGTGGGAAGAGGCAGAAGGCGACAGGTTCTCATTGAGATACTGTTCACACGGCACAGCCCATGCAAACCATCCACATCAAAGAGCTAACAAGGCTAGGGGCAAGCAGAAAATAAAATTAAAAATATGTTGCAAGCTCTTGGATTTTGATTAATGGCACAGTTGTCAGCAGAGCTGGTGGCTATAATATTGTTACAGTCAGCGAAATGGCTGTGGAAAAGAAGGAATATCCCTACTCGAAGGTCTCTGTGCCTTCTGAATCCCAACCTTACCTGTTCAAACTCAGTTTTGCAGCTGAGGTTTTGCTTTGTCATGCTGAGCAAAGACGGCCACAGGAGAGCAGGCGGGATGCTGTTCTGTCGTGTACTGTTAAATGGAGCCATGGCTGACATTTCCAGCCGCGCCTCACTTGCCAAGCACTGATTAGCCAAGCATTTATCAGCAGTGGGTGATGGTGCAGGATGAAGAAAGGGCTCCGTTGGGTCAGGCAAATCTGAGCTCTAGGCTTCATTGGGAGTGGACGGGGCAGTCACTGTCCAACGCCCCCAGAAGAGGCAGTTTGGTAGGGGAGGAAAGCAGTACCATGGTGTCCACACCACTGGATTTGATACAGTGGTTATATAGGATATACAGTGGTTATAGAAGATATAACCACTGTTATTGCCATTTGTTCACCACGTTGAACCTAGAGGCTTTCCTAAAGTTGCTATTTTCTTCTCCAACTTGTTCTTCACTGAAAACACATCCTCTGTGGGTCAAAATGCAAAAGGGGACAGCTACATCCTCCCACTTGCAGGAGGCTCCTGGCCTTCAAGTAGTGAGCCTGAGTTTGGAAGCATTTAGTGTTCCCAGCACGGTGCACCCTGCAGATAAGAACATCTGTGCAGTCACATCACCCTTACTGATGCATCGTGATATGCTTTGTTACTTGCAGGTGAATGGTTACGACGTGGAACTGCCATATTTCCACCCTTCTGGCCGCCTGGAGATCTACCGTAACGACAACGGCACCGTGACGGAGTCAGAGGGACTGCTGAGCATCAGCTACTACAACTCGGGCCTCCTGGAGATCCGCCTCTCCACCGCCTACTTCAACTGTACCGGGGGCCTGTGCGGCTTCTTCAACGGCAACAGCAGCGATGAGTTCTGCCTGCCCAAGGGCAAGTGCACGGACAACCTGGAGCTCTTCCTGGAGAGCTGGACCACGTTCGACGAGATCTGCAACGGGGAGTGCGGGGACCTCCTCAAGGCGTGCAACAACGACTCGGAGCTGCTCAAGTCCTACAGGAGCCGCTCCAACTGCGGCATCATCAACGACCCCACCAACAGCTCCTTCCTGGAGTGTCACAGTGTGGTCAATGTCTCGGCCTACTACAGGACGTGTCTCTTCCGCCTGTGCCAGAGCGGAGGCAACCAGTCGGAGCTGTGCGACGCCGTGGCGCGCTACGCCAGTGCCTGCAAGAACGCCGAGGTGGATGTGGGCCAGTGGAGGAGCCACAGCTTTTGTCGTGAGTCCGTGAGAACTTTTAAGTACCTGGGGTGGGGAAAAGGGCATGTGGAGCTCATCACCTTGGGAAAGGTCTATTTCTCAGGAGTTTGTGGGTGTAAAAAAGTAGAATGCATTTTTTTTATTTGATTGGGCCACGAGAAATTACAGCCCCTTTTCCCCCTGTTGTGCCCCTCAGGCATATCCCTTAGTGGTGTTCCTCCACAGAGGAGCTAGAAAAACCTCAACAGCTGTTTGGAAGAGAGGCTTGGACTTTGAAGGTTGCCAGGAGCTCCTTGGCACCCCAGCACTTAGGGCAGCATGAGAAGTCTGAAATCAAGCAAACGGATGGGGCAGAGTTGCCTGAACTCCTGCAATCTGTGGCAGTTTTCTTACTCACTCACCTAGATGTCAAGCAAAGATTGGCATGGCTTTTTAAAGAGCTTTGTCTGTTGATGTCCTCCACTATGGAGGCTGATGTGTATGAAGTGCTCTCCTGAGTAGCACAGAAAGAGGTGGCGAGCATTGCTGCTAGCACACCACGTCTCCCATGTTTTTCATTTGGGAGGCAAAATTTCCCATAGCAGCGTGGCAGCCAAGCCTGGTCCTGGGTCTCTTAGGGTTATCAAGCCAGTGGGTGACCGGTGTGTGTTAGGACCACAACGTTTCTTGAACCCAAAGATGAGGACCTGCCACCCTGCGAACTGATGGCAGTTTGTAAGCAGTCCCTTTGCCTGCAGACAGATTTCCTAATTAAGCAATTTCATGGTGGCATTTCAGGAGATGTGAGGAGCTCTACGACGTGGTGTAGGAGCGTTCCAGAGCCGCAGATGGCGGCTGACAGTACTGTAAGCCATCACCGAAGGATAATTCGAATAAGGCGTGTTTTTAGCTGTCGCTGTAAACTTGCCATTGATGGGAAAACATTCATAATTCAGCAGCAAATGTGAAAAATCCCCAGCATGGCAGCACACAGGCGGTGGGATGCCTTCACTGCAGAGGTTTTAGAGAGGCATCCATTTGGGAAGGCGGCGTGTCCTCTGGGTCAGCAGGAGGAGGTTTTGCTTGGCACAGGTCTCCAATGTGAGGAAGGTGATGGCAGTGAGAAGGGGTCACAAAGGGGATTGGAAGACCAGATGGCTGGGAGGGTGCTGGGACTTCTTCCCCTCTTGCTTTTTTTTTATTTTTATTTTTTTGCAAATGGGTCGCAGCTCACCCCATGCCCACCTTTATCTCTACTCACACACTGTGTCCAATGCCCCTAGCCCTCGCGTGCCCTGAGAACAGCCATTTCGAGGAGTGCATGAGCTGCGTGGAGACCTGCGAGACGCTGGCCACGGGCCCTGTCTGCACAGACACCTGCACAGAGGGCTGCCAGTGCGACGAGGGCTTCGCCCTCCGCGGCTCCCGCTGTGTTCCCCGCGGCGAGTGCGGCTGCAACTTCGAGGGCCGTCAGCTGGCCACCAACCAGACCTTCTGGATGGACATCTCCTGCCACTTCCTCTGCTACTGCAACGGCTCGGACAACAGCGTGTACTGCGAGAACGTCTCCTGCAAGGACGACGAGTATTGCCTGGAGGAGAACGGCCTCTACTACTGCCACGTCCGCACGGACGCCTCCTGCATCGTCTCCGGCTACGGGCACTACCTGACGTTTGACGGCTACTCTTTCGACTTCCAGAGCAGCTGCGCCCTGGTCCTGTGCACCACCATCTCCCGGCCACGGGCAGAGAGGTCGGACACTTTCCCCACGTTCACCGTCACGGCCAAAAATGAGGACCGGGACACCTCCCTGGCCCTGTGGGTGAAGCAAGTGGAAGTGGAGGTCTTCAACTACAACATCGTCATCCACCGCGCCTACAAATACACCGTGATGGTGAGCAGGGGCTGTGAGGGGCAAGGAGCGGTGGTGGGTGCAGCATCTACAAAGGGTTATTTCTTCCTCGCAACTCCCTGAGTGGTTCCTGGTGCACAATTCCTTGTGTCTTAGAAGCTTTTCTAGGGCAAACCTTGGAATACTCATCCCTAGACCACCACTTGGCAGAGATTTTGGAGATGGCTTAGTTTTTGACTGCCAAATTTTGGAGGCTGGGGCCATGCT
Source organism: Heteronetta atricapilla (assembly GCA_011075105.1). Lineage (NCBI taxonomy): Eukaryota > Metazoa > Chordata > Aves > Anseriformes > Anatidae > Heteronetta > Heteronetta atricapilla. The sequence goes on along the minus strand of CM021754.1, from coordinate 4,157,394 downwards.
GGTTGCTTCAACAGCACCTCGGTGTCCTGCTGCAGAAGGCTCGAGCAGCCCAGCTCACCAACCACCTCCTTTCCTTCCCCGCAGATCAACAATGAGCGGCTCTACCTGCCCCTGAAGCTGGGCCAGGGCAAAGTGAATATCTTCGCCTTCGGCTTCCACATCGTGGTCGAGACTGACTTTGGGCTGAAGGTGGTGTACGACTGGAAGACCTTCCTCTCCGTCACCATCCCGCGCAGCTTCCAGAACCTGACCTATGGCCTCTGCGGCCGCTACAACGGCAACCCCGATGATGACCTGGTGGCCGCAGGGGGCATGCCAGCTTTCAGTGTCACCGACTTCGTCCAGAGCTGGGCGAAGCGGGATGCCTTCTGCCGGGTGGGCTGCGGTGACCGCTGCCCCGCCTGCGGGAAGGTGGAGGGCTTCTGGAAGCCCCAGCAGCTCTGCAGCCTCATCCCCAGCCAAAGCGGCGTCTTTGCCAAGTGCCACAGCAAGATCAGCCCCGGTTTCTTCTACAAGAACTGCCTCTTCGACACGTGTGTCGATGGGGGGGCCATGCAAACGGCCTGCGGCTGGCTGCAGAATTATGCCAGCACGTGCCAAACGCAGGGCATCGCTGTCACCGGCTGGAGGAACTTCACCTCGTGCTGTAAGTGCCCACCCTGCTGCCAGGATCTTCTTTGCTAGGGGTGTTGCCTGGGGTGACACCCACAGGTGTGGTGGCTCCGTAGCGTTTTTGGGAGGTGGGCATTTGCTGTAAGGAGGTAGCAGAGCATGCCATGGGACCAGGGAGGGCCAGGCTGATGCCCAGCATCCATCCCTATCCCAAAATCATCCCATCAGCATCGAGGGAGGGGTTCAGGAGGATGCCTTCTGCCATGTGTGCAGTGCTGATGCTTTTTTTTGTGTGTCAGTGGGGCTGAAGGGCAGCAATTGAGCGGTTTTTCCTCAAAGCAGCCCATACGGGCACAGCGGAGGGTTGCCATCCCCGCCCCGCTGGCCAGCTCTAAGGTCTCAGTGTGATCACTAGCGTAGATAAGAGTTAAATTGTGAGCCCCAGCTCTGCACAGGAACTTTGGAGTCACATCTGTCATCGTGTCAGAGCTGACTCGGAGCACTGTGGGGCCACGGCAGGATGGGCACAGCCTCGCCCCATGGACACCAACCTGTCCCATGCAGCAGAGCCATGGAAACTGAGAGCCCTTTCCCCTGGCACTTGGGGCATCAGCACCTGGGGTTCCCTTGTTTCTACCCTGCAGTCTCAAAGCAGCAAGTGTCCATCCAGTCCTTGCCAGGGCTGGATTTGGCCCTGTGTGCTCTGGGTGTAGTTTTGAACTGTGTGTGGCACAGCAGGAGCAGGGTTGGTGAAGGTGAAGCCTCAGGTTCAGGAGGCATCATCCATCCTGCCGTTGTTCCCCAGGAATTTTATTAGTGAGACTCGCAGCCAGGAGTACACGTTTGCTCTAATGAAGCTGCTCACTGTTGTCAATAAGATTACACCGCAATGTCCAATTAAGCTCCTGAGGACGGGCTCCGTGAGTCTCCCTGGCAGCCGCTCTTTCTGGCAAATCAGCTGGGAAGTAATTGTCACCGCTAACAAGACTGAAAATTAAATTTATGTTGTTCTTCCTCCTAACGAGCAACCTCCTGGCTCCAGAGGCTCCCCCAGGGCAGGGGCCATGAGCTGTCACCCTGTGTGTCCTGCCCAAAATCACCCCAGTGAACTGGTGGCATCTTTGGGTGCGTGGCAGCCCCCAGGCTTTGATGTCTGGTGGCTAAGGATCAAAGGCGAGCTGGCAGCAGCACATTCCCTGGCATGTGTACGAAGCAGAGGGCATGGAGACTCCATATGTGGGCTGGGAGCCCCCCAAAACTTCTGTGGGCACCGCTGTCCTCCAGCCCCAGGGTCAGCAGGAGCCAATGCCAGAGGGCAGCGAGGGTTTGTGCGCTGTGTGCATGGCCAAGGCACGTGGTTTGTGTGCTCCCCATGAGATCGCGGCTGGCAGCGATAAGCCAGTGATGTAAGGAGCTTGTAGGAAAGGTCAATTTTCTCCAAGGAGCTAATTTGCACCCCTCGTGTTCTTCTTGCACATCGCAGCCGTCAGCTGTCCCCCCAACAGCCACTACGAGAGCTGCGTGTCCCTGTGCCAGCCCCGATGTGCCGCCATCCGGCTCAAGAGCGACTGCAGCCACTACTGCGTGGAGGGCTGCCAGTGCGACCCCGGCTACGTCCTGAACGGCAAGAGCTGCATCCTGCCCCAGAACTGCGGCTGCTACTCCGACGGCAAATACTACGAGGTATGCCGGGAACGTCCTGGCCCTGGTGCTGTCTCCCAGCCCCTTTGTGACATCCCTCACCGGGTGCCCCAGGTGGGACATGCCGTGGGTGCGTTGTAAGGTGTCACGTTGTGCCTGGTCACTATGGGATGCGGGGCAGGTATCTAGAGGATAGGGATCACACAAGAAGCACATGTTGACAGCCCCCAGCTCAGTGTGACTCAATATGAGCCAAAAAAAAGGGCAGGAGGTGTCAGGACACCAGGGAGCACAGGGAGACATAGAGGGATGTCATCCCTGGCATGCCACGTATCCTTCTGTCCTGCAAAATGGCTGTGTGGCTGTTAGGTGAGGGTGATTCAGGTGTCCTGCAGGGAATCGGTGGTAGGAAAGGAGACTGGTAACCAGGGAGGCTGCTTTTAGTTGGTGTCAGAGTCCAATACCCTGTGGCCACGTTGTTCTAGGGGTTACCAGTGAAGTGGGTTCACTGTTTCTTATGAAATTTACTTGTTTGTAGCTATTACATATTACTTGGGATAGTGTGGAGTCAGTGTGCTGCCATAATCACCACACCACAGTATAGGTCTGCAGTACACAGTTGGGTCCCAAAGGATCTATCTGTGCTGTGCCTTCTTGGTCTCTCATTGTTCATTGTCATGGCGCAGGGTGACCCCTGTCTCCAAGGAGGAATAAGGGGCTCGAAGCCAGCATGAGGCCATTGCCATCCTCAGAATTTACCTTGCCAGTGGTTCCATTTGTCTGTGTTACACTGGGACCCTCTGGTCCTCTGTGCGTGGAGATAAGCACTGCCCTCTTAATAGCAGCCGTGGTCACTTCTTTTGGTGCTGAGCTGCTTGGGTACATCCTCCTCGTCTGCAATCTCTGAGCCTTCTGCTGCAGGGAGCCTGGGGACAGAGGAAGTTGTGTTCTCCTCCTGCATGAGCCAAACCTTGCAGAGGCTGGTCTGCTGCTGCAGGCTGGGTTGTGTAGTTGTACTCCTGGTGGGTGCCATCAACCCCACATAGTCCGGCAGGAGTGTACCCCAAAAACACAGGGAGGCAAACACAGATGGGCCACAGCCACATAGGAATGTGCAGAGGCACACAGGCATGACCCAAGTGCATGTCACCTGGAACACGGTGGCTGTACAGGACCACACAGAATGCTGCTGAGATGGTTGGTGGGCTCATCTTGCTGGTGGCATTGCTCATTTTTTCATTATTATTTTTTAATTTACATATTTTTTATGGTGAAACTGTTCTGCACAGTGTCTTTGCCAAGCCACGCGCACCACTGTGTGCTGTTACCCCAGTATTGTCCTATGGGGCGCTTGGTGGATTGGGTTTTGGCAGGCAGGGCACAAGAAAAGGACAAGGAGGTATTTAGAGTGCAGGGCACAAATCAAATGAGGTCGCTGTGGAATGTGGAATGGAAATGTGCAGCGTCCTCGTGCCTGCAGGTAGCAGGGATTTTGGCAGCTGTGCGCAAGCAGTCAGTGTGTGCGCTGTGCTTTTTGCTCTGCCCTCACCACCAGATTTCCTGCTCTGTGAGGCAGAGGGGAGCAAATCTGTGCTGCGAACCACAGAGGGTTGGGGAGGGGTCCCCATCCTTCCCCATGTGTGACCCGTTTGTCTTTCAGCCCAAGCAGCTCTTCTGGAACGGGGACTGCACGCGGCGGTGCCGCTGCTTCCGACGGAACCTGATCCAGTGCGACCCGCGGCACTGCAAGTCGGACGAGGAGTGCGCCTCGCGCAACGGCGTCCGCGGCTGCTTCAGCACCCGCAGCTCCTTCTGCCTGGCGGCGGGCGGAGGCGTCTTCCGCACCTTTGACGGCGCCTTCCTCCGCTTCCCCGCCAACTGCGCCTTCGTGCTGTCCACCATCTGCCAGAAGCTGCCCGACTTCTCCTTCCAGCTCATCATCAACTTCGACAAGTGGTCCTCACCCAACCTCACCATCATCTCCCCCGTGTACTTCTACATCAATGAGGAGCAGATCCTCATCAGTGATAGGAACACCGTCAAGGTGAGGTCTTGACGAGGTCTGGGCTGCAGGGGAGCAGCTCCCAAGCAAAGGGGCCAGGCACCCGTGCCCATCGATGAAGAAGGGCAGTGCACCAGTCCCCACGAGTGACCGAAAGGCCACGCAGGTTGCTGGATGTAGTGGTACCAGCAGCTCCATGTGAGGGACAGGCTGCTCTCCCTTGGGCTTGGCAGAGGGGTGCTGGCCAGGATGAGTGGGATGGCAGGAGGCAAAGGTTGTCCCTGTCTTTGCACCCATCCTCCTGCATGTGTGGAGGTGCAGCTGTCATTTAATTGTTGGGAGATGCAGGCCTGGTCTTTTAGGGTAGAAGAACTCCGTATGTGGCTGTCTCAGTGAGAGAGGAGCCCCAGCTAGAGCCTCTGCATACTGGTAGGGCTTGCTTTGCATCGTGGCCTTATGCAGGGATTTAAGGGTAATAGGGATTGAGTGAGATCTGTTGGGAGAAGGAAAAGGTGAAGGAGAAGGCCCAATGACCCCTGCTCAAGCAGAGGCATCATGTTTTCCTGTTTGGGGTACCGGGAGGCATTTGTGGAGATGTCTGTGTGTGGCCAACGCTCCTGTCCGGTGGCAGAGGGGACAGGAGGGACAACAGCCTAACATCCTCTCCCGTGCCAGGTGAACGGCAGCCACGTGAGCATCCCCTTCGTCACGGGGCTTTCCACCAAGATCTACAGCCAGGAAGGCTTCCTGGTCATCGACTCCGGCCCCGACATCCAGATCCGCTACAACGGCTTCAACGTCATCAAGATCACCATTGGCGAGCGGCTGCAGAACAAGGTGTGCGGCCTCTGCGGCAACTTCAACGGCGACCCGGCGGACGACTACGCCACGCTGCGGGGCAAACCGGTGGTCAGCAGCGTGCTGCTGGCGCAGAGCTGGAAGACCAACGGCATGCAGAAGAGGTGAGGCATCCCCACCAGGCACGGGAGGGAGCGGGGCCAAGCGCATGGCGAGCCCCCGCGACGTGTCCGGTGCCCGCAGCTGCAACGAGCTGCAGTACTCCCAGTACGCCGCGTCCTGCGACAACGTCCGCATCCAGAAGCTGCAGAGCGACAGCTACTGCCTGAAGCTGACCGACATGAAAGGCTTCTTCCAGCCCTGCTACGGTCTCCTGGACCCGCTGCCCTTCTATGAGTCCTGCTTTCTGGACGGCTGCTACAACCACAAGAAGGTGCAGCTGTGCGGCTCGCTGGCCGCCTACGGCGAGGCGTGCCGCACCTTCGGCATCCTGGGCACGGAGTGGATCGAGAAGGAGAATTGCTGTAAGAGGGCTGGGTTCCTCTGGGATCCCACAAGGGCATCCTATATGGTGCCCATCCCATGGCCTGAGGATAAAGGTCCCGCTCGTGGCGCTTCTCGTGCTGTTTAGCAGGAGTGGTGGAAGACCCCTGTGCGGGCGCCGACTGCCCCAACAGGAGCTGCGAGCTGGATGACGGCGGGGAGCTGTGTGGCTGCGTCGAGCCCCCACCCTATGGGAACAGTGAGCACATCTGCACCAGCAGGGGGAAAAGGGCTGGTTGGGGTGGAGTCTAGGTGTGTGGTGTCCTTTCCAGTGGTCCCATAACCCTTCTTTTGCCCTAGACACCCACGACATCATCGACGCAGAGGTGACCTGCAAAGCCGCCCAAATGGAGGTGTCCATCTCCAAGTGCAAGCTCTTCCAGCTGGGCTTCGAGCGCGAGGGCGTGCGGGTCAACGACCGCCACTGCCCCGGCATCGAGGGCGAGGACTTCATCTCCTTCCAGATCAACAACACCAAGGGCAACTGCGGCAACCTGGTGCAGGTGGGACGGGTCGAGGGGCCTGGGTGACTTCTCTCAGACTTTTGGGTCTGAGATCTCATTGTCCAGCTAACTTGTGTCCCAGGATTAGGAGGAGGAAGAGGAGTTGTTGGGAGCCTCAGGAACCTGTGAGGTCCCTGAGGATTTTAGGGTCAGGGAGGATGGGGTTATCCATGCCAATGCCACTGGAATTGCTGGGTATGGATGCTCCCTAGGGGAAGGTACTGCACGGGTACACAGATCTTTGGGGCCAGAGGTGGCATTTTATAGAGATGGAGGGCCCCCGTGGTCACACCTCTAGGCTGAGGCACCCATCAGGAGCAGGAGATCAGAGACGATCGGTCTCAAGCGGTACCGTTTGCTCCCTCCCGCAGTCTAACAGCACGCACATAGTGTACAAGAACACGGTGTGGATCGAAAGCGCCAACAACACGGGCAACATCATCACCCGGGACCGGACCATCAACGTGGAGTTTTCCTGTGCCTACGAGCTGGACATCAAGATCTCCCTGGACTCGGTTGTGCGGCCGATGCTAAGGTCAGAGCAGGGGGAGTGATGCCACCCCTCCTCCGTGTGCACGTGCAGCAAGGTGATGAGGTGTGAGTAATCCTTTTGGTAGGTCCAAGCCTGTTCTGGTTTCTTGTTGTTAGCGTGATTAACCTGACAGTGCCGACGCAGGAAGGGAGCTTCACGACCAAGATGGCCCTGTACAAGAACTCCTCCTACAAGCACCCGTACCGGCAGGGCGAAGTCGTGCTGACCACGCGGGACGTGCTCTACGTGGGGGTCTTCGTGGTCGGGGCCGACTCCAACCACCTGATCCTGATGCTGAACAAGTGCTACGCGACCCCCTCGCGGGACAGCAACGACAAGCTGCGCTACTTCATCATCGAGGGAGGGTGAGGGAATTGGAAGGGTAAAAGAGAAAACGTGTAGGCTGTGATAAAGGCAGCGTAATAGGTAAAGCCCAAGCTGTGCCAAATCAGAACCAAATCAGCAATTCATTCACGACATCCCTTCAGCGGGCAGATGCTCAGTCATTTCCAAGAAAGCCGGGCTCCGTTGTGTGCAATGGCTATATGGGAAAACAAAAGCTGCAAGCAGAACGTCCTCCCGTCCTTGTCCGGCTTTCCCCCAGCATTTATTGCTCAGCACGGTGCCACACGGTACTGGATAGCCCTTTGGCCAGTTGGGGGGCACTGTCCTGTCCAGCCAGGGCCAAAATACGGCCAAAATACCAGCCCAGGTTTGGTTATAAATGGGAAGTATAGTGCCAGAGGAGATACTATGAAGACAGTTAGCTCTCTCTCAGCCAAAAGCCATAGGGATGAGGTTGTAGGGATGAGGTATGCTGACAAGTGGGTCCCATGATGCTCTCAAGGGTATAGCAGGACCAAAGAGAACTGCTACAGGACCTGGGCAAGAGGTCTTAGGGGGAGAGAGGAGAGTAACCTCCCTCCAGGGAGAGTCCTGATAGCAGGAGAATCGTGGCGAGCATCCGTACCTTGCACAGGTGCCAAAACATGAAGGACAACACCATTGGCATAGAGGAGAACGGGGTGTCCCTGACCTGTCGCTTCCATGTCACCGTCTTCAAGTTCATCGGGGACTACGACGAAGTCCACCTGCACTGTGCTGTCTCGCTCTGCGACTCAGAGAAATATTCCTGCAAGATAGTAAGTGGGGCGGGCACCGAGGGCCGGCTTGGAGAGGCGGGTTGGGACTTTTCTGCAGCTCTAGGACACTGTGGGCATGGTTTATGTGTTGTTCAAGAGGTGTCCAGAGATGGAGGAGCAAGCTAGAAGGACCATGTCTGGGTTTGGGGAGGAGAGCTCTGCCATGGGCAGGTTGTCCATATCCTGAGCTTTTGGAGCCTGGCTGCGTTGGGTGTCTTTTTGGGACCTGGGTTGGTCAGAGAGGGCCCAGACGGGCTGAGAGTGATGGATGTACCCCCTGTCCCTGCCCAGAACTGCCCCCAGCACCGGCGGTCAGCCAGCACCTTCGCGCAGGAGGCCCACGAGCAGATCCTCTCGGTGGGACCCATTCGGAGGAAGCGTAAGTGCGCGTGGCCAGGGGAAGGGCACGGCGTGGGGGTGTCCACCTCCCACGGGGACCTCTGTGGCACGAGGTGACGGCAAGGTCCCAGGGGAGAGCGAGCACCCTGGTAGGACTTCTCCCTGCTGGAGGGAATGGGGGTCCTGGGTGGCCAAAGCGGGGCTGCTTGGGGTCCAGCAGCATCGTTCCCCTCTCCCTTCCATGCACCTTGCCCCCAGGATCAGACTGGTGCGAGGACAACGGCGGCTGCGAGCAGATCTGCACGAGCCGAGCGGACGGGCCGCTGTGCAGCTGCGTGACGGGGACGCTGCAAGGGGACGGCAAGAGCTGCAGGGGCAAGTCCTGGGGCTCTGGGGTGGTCGGGGTGAGTTGGGTGGGGTGGTCTGCTCTGAGACAGAGCAGCAGCGTGGGGAAGGTGGCATTTTGTAGCAGGACAGGGATGAGGCTCAGGCTGTGGCTAGAGCAGCAAGGTCAATGGCAATGGGCTTTGTCGGTGGCCTCTTGGCTAAGAGGTGGAGCATCACAGAGGGTCACAGTCATCTCAGGGCGTGCGTGCTGTGTCCGTGCAAGGCTCCCAGCTCACGCACTCCTTCTTGCCTTGACAGCCTCCAGCTCTTCAGGGGACACCCGAGCCCGAGCGAGCCTTGTGGTGGTGGCACAGCTGTGGCTGTGGCTGTGCGTGGCTCCGCGGGACCCGACCTCGTAGGTGTGGCTCCGCTGCCCGGCCAAGTACTGTTCTCGTGTCAGCCTGAGTCTCTGTAGGGTAGGAGCCAGCACCCCCAGCAGCGAGCCTGCCGCCGGCCCGGCAGGAGAGGGGCTCGACCTGGAGAGCAAACGGATGGGCATCAGAGGCACCGTGACTGAAGAGCTGGATGTCTGTTGGGATGGATGTGGGACGTGGCTTGTTCTTTGCAGCTTTTCTCAGGCTCTCTCTTGTAGCACCCCATCCCCAGCACCTGTTAGTGGAGCAGGATGGGCTCAGGCTCATGCACCCGTATATGTCTGTGCCCTCAGAGGGGCTCCTGAGGGAGCAGGACGCATTGTTGAAGCACTCGGATCCAGCCAGAGGTAGGTGTTTTGGTGCAGGTCACGGACCAGAGGAGCACGTTTGGATCAGAGGATGTCGGCACACCTCAGGAGCACGGCACCTGGTGGCTCTCCAGAGAGGGGAGCCATCGGGGTGCACGGCGGAGAGCCAAGCGTGTTCCTGGGGTTTTGGGGACCCAGGTGTACGTGGTGCCTTGTCCTGATGCGTGGGAAAGGGCCATGGGGGTGAGCCTGAGAAAAGAGGGCTGGAGCCAAGTCCTCTCGTCATGGTCAGAGCCGTCACGGTATCCTTTGAGGGGAGGGAGCAGGGTCGGGGTCTGCCCACCCAGGACGACACCAGGCGGGCGGTGGGCTCAGGGGACCGGCTGGCACAGGGGGGGCTGTTTCTGTGGGGGACTTGTCTTGTGTTTGTGTTTTGTGACACGGCTGCATGGGAATAAAAAGTGTTGTACTCCTTCGTAAGTGGCGTGGTCCCGTGCGGCGGAGCTGAGCGGGGGCAAAGGCCACGAGGGTCCCGGGGACCCCAGGGGGAGGCAGGGCCAGGACTTTTGGGGGAAAAATGTGCGAGCAGGGGGAGGTGGGCAGCATGGTCACAGGCAGGAGATGGCTGCAGGGAGTCCAGGGGGGCCGGCATGAGGAGAGGGTCCCAGAAGAAGGGGTGACACCAGGCTGGTGGCTGGTCACCAGCACGGCTCCATAAGGTCCCACTTTTTTATAAAAGATCTGGATGCAGGACTGGAATGCATAGTAAGGACATAAAACTATCAGAGAGCCTCCACAGGAGGGCTACGAAGGTGATGAAGAGTCAGAAGAGGAAGACATCAGAGGCATCAGAGGACTGGCTCTTCCATTGCCAGCCCGCCCACCTCACGTCCTGTCCCGTGCTGTGGGACACCCCAGCATCTCCCCTGCAGCTAGCACACCACCCGTACAGCCGTACACAGGGGAGAAAGAAAGGGGGAACAACACCTCGGGAGCAGGAGACAGATGGAAATGGGCACAAGAGAGCAGTGGAAGGGCAGGCAAAAAGGAGAGGGGGGGAGAAAGCGGCACAGCGGGAGAGGGAGGACCAGAAATAACAAGACAGATGGGCAGACACAAAGAGAAGCAGACCTAAGGAAAGAGCCAAAAAGCCAGAACGAAGCAAACACCAAGAGGCAGAGAGAAGGAATGAGCCAAAAGACAAAGGTGGAAAAGAAAGACAGTGAACGAGAGATGTGGAGGGAAAGAGGTGCACACGGAGACGGGGACACGCCTGGAGGCAGCCCGTGCCATGGCACAGAAAGGGCACGGGGACAGCAGCGTGGGGCATGGGGACAGAGACACCAGGCACACGCGTGGGACACGGGGACTGAGGGGGCAGGGGGGGCACAACGATGCTGCTGTATAGGCAGGCAGGTAGCAGGCGTGAATTCGTACCTACACCAGCAGGGACACAACACGCAACGAGGCACCCTTCCCCCGAGCATGCACGGGCTCTCACGGTGACACCAATCTCTGAGCACCGAGAACCGAGCGGGATGCACCAAAACAGCGAGGATTTACATAAAAAAAGGGTTTATATAAAAATCAGCAGGGGCAGCTGATTCGAGCCCGGGTCGGCGTCGGGGGAAAGACCCCACGCGAGACACGGGGACACGGGAACAAGCGGACACCCGCCACCACCAGCAGGGCCGGTTTTCCCGCGCCACGCCCCCTCCTGACGTCACCGCCGGCGGTGGCGCGAGTGACGTCACGTGGCGCTACCGGGAGGTGCTGCCCCGCCCCGCCCCGCGCCGCGCTCGGGGCCGCCGGCAGGTACCGGGGGGTCGGGGGGCGGTGGGGGGGGATCGGGGGGAGCCCGGCACCAAGGGGGGAGCCCGGCACCAAGGGGGGGAGCACGGCACCAAGGGGCCAACGCGATCGGGGCCGGGGAGAGCCGGGGAGGAACCGGGGGGGAACCGGGGGGGAGCCGGGGGCGGAGCCGGGGTGTA